>BLBF01000073.1:1250170-1271625 GCA_015471245.1 Laticauda colubrina | reverse complement strand
TTCTATTCTATTCTATTCTATTCTATTCTATTCTATTCTATTCTATTCTATGTATGTGTATAATTTTTATTAGACTTTTCCAACAGTTTAAAAACATATTTACATTTCCAACAATGTTACAGCATTGTCATCATTCGTGTCCATATATCAATTGCTATATTACTTTCATATCTATTGTCTAGCCCAGGTGTAGCCAACCTTTTGGACCTCAGGGACCCCCAAACTCATCATTTTAAATCCCGTAGCTCAGAGACCCTGGGAAAATCCCAAAAAAAGTCTGCAGGAAAATGCCACCCCCCCCTTTTTTTTTTTCTTACCGATCAAATCATTCTTTATTTGGGATCGCAAGATACCATCTCCAACTCTATTCTTGGGGGGTGGGGGAGGGAGACTTTTGGTTTCCTGCAAGGAAAACAGAAGCAGCAGAAGTCTTTCTTTCTCTCCCCCAAACTCTGCCAGAATGGTGCAGCCTCTTGGAGCAGGAGGCCTTGCAGGGTCCCAAAGGCTCATTTCTGGCGGAGTTTGGGGGAGAGAAAGAAAAATTTTTGCTGCTTTCCTTGCGGGCAGCCAAAAGAAGAAGAAGAAAGAAGCGGAAAGAAGCAGCCCAGTGGCCAGGCCAGGCGCGTGGGGAGAGTGGGGCAAGTTCCCCCCTTCTGTCCTTTCTCCCCTCACAACCTCGTGTTGTTTGCAATGCAAGCGACGCAAGCCTTGTGTTCCCGCAGGCCCTGTGGGAGGCGCAGCCTTGTGTTCCCGCACAGCCTGGACCAATTGCTTGGAGGGGGGGGGACATTTCTCTGCAGACCACCAAAATTTTCTCATGGACCACCAGTGGTCCCCAGCCCACTGTTTGGAGACCACTGCTCTAGCCAAATATATCAGGTGTCCCAGACTAGATATTACTGAATTCCATTTTTCTCTTTTAACTCAAGAGTCAGCCTGTCCATCTCTGCACAGTCCAGGATCTTTATTATCACTGTCCCTTCAGTTCAGTTGGTATATTCTCTTGCTTCCAGGACTGTGCATATACAATCCTAGTTGCTGTTATTGTATGTAAAATAATATATACATCTGTTTTAGCATGACTTTCCCTTAATATTCCTAATTAGAACGGTTCTGGTCTGACTTTGATTTTTTTTTCCTCATTATTTCCTCTATCCACTTATGAATTCTACTCCAATATTTTTTTGGGTTCCAAGCATGTCCACCACATGTGGAAGAAGGTGCCCTGTTTATTTTTACATTTCCAACAGTTTGGGCTTTTATTTAGAAACATCTTTGCCAATCAGGCGGGGGATAGGTACCATCTATAAAACATTTGTATATGTTTTCTCTATGCACTGCTGATAGAATTAGTTATTTTTTTTCCCCCACATTTTTCCTAGTATTCTAATTCAATGTTTATATCCCAGATTTTTTGCCCAAACTATCGTTGTTTCCTTTACAATTTCTTCTTCCATTTTGAAATTCAAAAGAAAATTATATATTTTGGGTAGCATTTTCTCTTCTCTTGCTACCCATATTTTCAGTTGGTGTTGCAAACTGTCTTCTAAGTGAAAGTCTAAAGTAAGCGTGAAGAAGAATTGTAGATGTTTTAAAAAGGAATTCACAAACACCTAACAGGTATTCAAATTCAAAAGGGAAGAACATCTGTAATTCTCTAAAACATCTTTAAAAAAACACCTGGGTTTGCACACCTGCCCTGTACAATTTACATTTGAAGTATTTTCAATGAAGGAAATCACTATCCAGGCGTCAACTCCCCCATCTGCTTCAAAATACCTTATTGTCCATTTGCAGAGCTGTGGTGTCCAAATATGAATTAACTTGATTCATATGAAGAACCATTGCAAAAACTGGGCATGGCTAGTTTAATGAAAAGAAGGACCAGGGGAGGACATGATGGCAGTATTCCAGTATTTGAGGGGCTGCCACAAAGAAGAGGGGTGTCAAATTGTTTTCCAAAACACCTGAAGGCAGGACAAGAAACCATGGATGGGAACTAATCAAGGAGAAAAGCAACCTAGAACTAAGGAGAAATTTCCTGGCAATTGGAACAATTAATCAGTAGAACAGAAGTTGCCTCTAGAAGTTGTGGGTGGAGGTTTTTAAGAAGAGACTGGACAGCCACTTGTCTCAAATTGTATAGGGTCTCCTGCTTGAGCAGGGGGTTGGACTAGAAGACCTCTCAAGGTCCCTTCTAGCTGCATTCTGGTTGATTGATCGATTGATTGATTGAATTGGATGCCCAGTGATCTGTTTATGAAGCATTTTCAGGAAATACCCCGACACAAAATTGTCCACATTGCTTTGAATTTGCATGCTGATTAATAGCAAATTATAAACTGCTTATCTTGGAATTAAAATTAATTTGCTTTTAATTAAAGCATTCCGCTCTGAAACCCACGCTCGTATAAAGTGGGCAATCCCTAAGCCTTTTGCATCCTGATATAAAAAACCTCAAAAGTTCAACTGCTACTTGAATGCCTTTTCACAGCAAGCACTGAGATAGAGAAGAAGCACTGAATTGTCCAATTTCCATTTTATCCTTAAAATTTAGAACTTTCTGTTTCATGGCTTACCAGTTTTTCTTTTCTTTGTACACTAGGTGTCTGCTCTATAACCAAACAGTTACCATCCAGAAAGAGCAGAGTAGTTTTTAATTAATCTCACAGCTGCAAAAAAAAAAAAAAAAGTACATCCTGACTGCCATTAAGGCAAGAAATGAGTTTTGGGATAGAAGTGAGAGCCAATTTGATTTTCTGTGGGCAAGATGGAATGCAAATTTGCAAAAGAATTTCTGTGATTAGACAACTGAAGTGTGAAGACATAACCCATTAAGGGGTGTCATGCCAAATTAACATTACCAGCCTTTTTTAATGACCCCTCATTTGTATAATCCTTATTTACACTAGCACCTGATCACCAATGGATTTTTTTGCACTCCAAATTCCCAGCAAAAGAGTCCAATTTTATTGAGAAATGGGCCCTTTGATTGCAATCAGAACTTATTTCAAATTTGGCCGATAAAAGATCTTGAAAGAAAAATTTGGAACTTCCTTACTATAAATGCCCAAAGATGGAAAGACCCTCAGAGGAAGAATCGGTCTGGCACTAGTGTTGGCAAAGATGACAAAGCCAACGAAAGGGAAGAAGAACTTATCTAGTTTTCCTTCTGTTTGGAAATGGCTTCTGGATTCTGTACTCAAAACTGAAAGAGAAATAAAACTTTAATTGTAGGTTTCGATGACTACAAGGGGTTTTTTTTGTGGTTGTAGAAATGGGTTGAAATATTTAAAAATTTAAAGCAAAAAGGTTGGTTTGTATTGTCCCAAAGGTGCTTTTTTTCAAGAAGCAACTGGACTTTCTGGGTTTTTCTTTGAAGATGTTTCACTTCTCATCCAAGAAGCTTCTTCAGCTCTGAAGAAGAGGAACTGAAGAAGCTTCTTGGATGAGAAGCAAAACATCTTCAAAGAAAAACAGGAAAGTCCAGATGCTTCCTGAAAAAAGCACTTTTGATACAATCGTGACCTGGAGGACTGAGAACCTCTGCAGGCATTTGTTTGTATTCTACTGCACTGTACTGAAAAAATTGGAAGTCACAACTCCCCCCCCCTTTTTTTTTTTTCCTCTTCTTTCTGCACTTTTTTTCTCTTCAACTTTCTCGATTTTTGCTTCTCTTTTATTCTACCTGATAATAAACTTTCACGAAATGCTTCAAAACTAAGAGAAGTTATTTGTAGAAGAGTATATTTGAACCAAAATGAGGCTGGTAGTTCCAGTAAAAAGCACAGAATGAAACGATCCTGACAGATAAAGGCACAGTGATAGGCTAAATATTTAATGAATGATATTCGAAGAATATATTCTAAAAAACATTTTTTTAAAATTGGGAAATATATCAAAAAAATCAGGTGCCCAAACTGGATCCAAAGCACATTTTTGCATCTTTACATCAGATTCAGATCAAATTCATCTTGTAACACAGAATGGTTGTGTGCCTTCATACAACAATTTTGTTCCTGTTGCATGGAGCAGAAGACAAAAGATTTCCCAATTCTCCTGCCTAAATTCTTGGGATTTTAGCTCATATTAATCAGCATTTTTTGTGTAGATTAAATGGGTTGGATCTGTGCACAGAAAGGCTGGTAGGAAGCAAACCCATTCTCAAAAAGTTTTTATTTTTTATAATTTATGTTCTTGCTTGGTGTGCATTTCTCTCCATTCCACTAAATCCTGATGAAGTCTGCTCTTCTATTTTCTCTGGATTTTGTTTGTTTTTTTTATCCAAGGAGTTTTTTATCTTCCCCCTAATCCCACCATTTCTATCAGGACATAATCTCTTTCTCAAATTTACATTTTAATTACAAGGCCAGCTGAACGAGCTAAAATCAATAAAGTCAGCCTTCTCCACTGTCCAACTTGCTGCGGAAAACCCAACCTCTCTCTTTCCTTCTATTGATTTATCTCTCTTTAGCACTGTCTGCTTTATTGCTGCAGGCAAATAGGTGCCATTTGGTCAATTTAAAGGAGGAGGAAAAAGGGAATTTGGACTTTTATTTAATTTTTTTTCTTCTGCCGGTGAAAGTATTAGGTGACGTATTAACCAAAAGCATTGTTAGTGGTATGATGGACCGTTAAAAATACGTAAAGGATAGCTTTAAAGTCTGGAAAAATTGCAATTTTGGAAGCATTTTGCTTAATGTGAAATGGAAAGTCACATAACCTGGGATAGCAAGAGCAGGAGCACATATATAGATGGCGAGTCTTTGAGAACTAAACTTCACTGTTTAGTTCATTACAATGAGATTTCATTGTAATGTAGGCTGATTAGTGTACATTCAAAGTTATTGTCAACAAAGGAATAGAGGAGAGGAGAGGAGAGTAGAACAATAACTTCTTCTTTCCAATATCCTATCCTATCCTGCTTCACAGTCCTTTCCAGCCCTCTCTAAGTGATTTACAAAGTCAGCTTATTGTCCCCCAACAATCTGGGTCCTCCTTTTACCCACCTCAGAAGGGCGTAAGGCTGAGGCAATTTTGAGCCGGTCAGGATCAAACTCCTGTCAGTGGGCAGGGAGACAGCCTGTAATACTGCATTCTCGCCACTGTGCCAGGATGGAGGAGTATATCATATTTTCCTTAAATACAAAACATGAATCAGAAATGATGCAACTTAGCAGAGGTAAATACCCATCTCTCAACCGCGCAGGCAAAAATGCATGTCTCTCCTTGCTCAGTTTGGTTCTTTTGCTGGACAGCAATGTTTTGGATTCGTGAACTAATTTTCCAGGTAGCCTTCGAACCATATTCTGTGCACAACGTTAGCTGAGCAAACCCACCTTCGGATGAGGCAGGAATCATTTTACGCCCTTCTCAGCAATGCTTTTACTCACCAGACTCTCTCCCTTTATTCTCTGAGGCCTGGAGCCTGTGTTGCCCACCAGGAAAAATGTGGCAGGGACTGGACAGAACAGAGCTGCCCCAACATCTCCGTTCTCGTCTCCATCTGTAAGGAAGGAGGAAGAGCTGGATCCCACCTGTGCTGCAGCCACCTGGAAAATTATCCGAGATAAACTGCCCAGGCTGCCCACTGCAGAAGACAGGTAAATAGTAGATGTTGAAGAGGTATCTCTGCCATCGCACTCTCAGGTACAAATCAATGGCATGGAAGCATGTTAGGCCTTAAGAACTGTGTAAAGTTGGCTTTCTTATGTCGTTGTAGAGACAATATTTTAAATCAGGGCATTGTGGACATTTTGGGGGTCGTTGGTGTTCTCTACATTTGGGTTTTGGTTTTTTCCTTGCAGACATTTCATTAGCCAACTAAGTAATGTCATCCGTGCGAGAAGGGAGTAAGGGTTGCAGGGGGGGAAGAGGGGGAGGAAGAGGAGGAGGAGGGGGGAAAGAGGAGGAATGAGGAGGGGAGAGAGGAGGAGGAGGAAGAAGAGGGGGAAGGAGGAAGAAGGGGAAGAAGGAAGAAGGGGAAGAGGAAAATGAGAAGGAGGAGGAAGAGGAGGAGGGGGAACAAGGAAGAGAAGGAGGAAGAGGAGGAGGAGGAGAAAGGGGAAGGAGGAAGAAGAGGAAGAAAACAAGAAGGAGGAGGAAGAGGAGGAGAGAGGGAGGGAGGAGCTCTTTGGTGCTCTTTGAGTTCGGGTTTTTTTCCCCTTGTAGACATTTTGTTACCCAACTAGGTAACATCATCAGTGCTAGAAAGGAGTAGGGTTTACTCTTTGTTTTAATTTACAAATGGTTTGCCCTGAGAGTTTTGGTTTGGGTGTTTCTGGAGGGTTTCTTGATGAAATTTGTTTCCTGGAACCCCCAGCCAAAGAAGCCACCAACTCCAACAGCCAAACAGCCACTTAATAGGAGGAGAGTGTGAAGGTTTGTTATAATTATGCTCGTTAAAGATGAGAAGGCTGTAAAATTCAGTCCCCCTTCTTAGATCTTGCTTGGGCTGCCTCCCAGGAATCCAAAACACAAGAGTGTTGTTTTGAACACACAATAAACTAGGTGAATTCCTGCTTAGCAACAGGCTGCAACACGCAAATTTGAGCGCAAGCTGAAATTTGATCATCTTTCTCTTTCCCATTTTTTTTCATGCATGTTAGGGATTGTGAACCAACCACATCCAAGGAGGCCAGCAGTCAACGCGAAGAGGAGAAAGCCAGAGCTCCCCTGGTCCCTTTTGGACTTGATCTCTTCTACTGGGGCCAGGAGCAACCAACGTCTGGAAAAATCCTCAGGTAAATGGGTCCCAAATATTTTAACATGTTTCCCTGCCTGAAGGTGAAATAGTTCCAAAATTCTTTATGATGATAGATGTACACACATTTTACATGCTCAGTTTTTCCCCAGCGCCATCACTCTGCTAAACAAATGATTCCCTCAACTTGTCCAACTATTTACAAAGTCTGCACTACTATTACTATTAATCTTCTCATCACTCCTTATTGCCCCTCCCCTTCCACTTGTGACTGTATGACTGTAAGTTTGTTGCTTGTATCCTTACGATTTTTGTTGACTGTTTCCTAGTGATTTGATTGCTTCTTGTACCCCATGACTATCATGAAGTGTTGTACCAGATGATTCTTGACTCTTGACGAATGTCTCTTTTCTTTTATGGACACTGAGAGCATTTGCACCAAGACAAATTCCTTGGGTGTCCAACCACACTGGGCCAATAAAAGAATTCTGTTCTGTTCTGTTCTGTTCTATTCTATTCTATTCTATTCTATTCTATTCTATTCTATTCTATTCTATTCTATTCTATTCTTTCTAGTCTAGTCCATCTATCTTCCTTCCTACCTGCCTACCTACCATCTATCTTCCTACCTACCTACCTATCTTCCTACCTACCTACCTACCTACCTACCTATCATCTCTCTCTCTCTGATTTGATTGCTTATTGTGTCTTATGACTATTACTAAGTGTTGCACCTCATGGTTCTTGACTCTTGATGAGTGTATCTTTTCTTTTATGTACCCTGAGAGCATTTGCACCAAGACAAATTCCTTGGGTGTCCAATAACACCTGGCCCATAAAGAATTCTATTCTATTCAAGTTCCTGGGAGAGAAAGAGCATTCAGATAATTTCTTACCCAAACTGATTCAGCTCAAACAAAGTTTAATATTTAATTAATTTAGTGTCCAATTCTGTTTATTCATTTGCAGACTGCTTTAGACCGAGAAGGGTAGTGCAAGAATATTAATATTATAATTGGTAGAAATAGGAAAATTGGTGAAGATCAACAATGTTGCCTAAATTTCCAAGAAAACCTCTCCTTAATCCGCTAGGGGGCATAAGATGTCAACAATAAAATTGCATAAAACCATTTTGGACGTCGGAAAGTCGAGTCTTGATCTCTTCCTCCTTCCCTTTAAAATAAAATCCAACTTTCAATTTTCATTACCCTTTTTGGGGAGAAAAAAAATAACCTTCCCCACAATTAGTAGCGTCTGCTTTGAACCAAGCCCCAAACTTGCTTTCAAAATTCAAAGACTGTTCTTGCTCTTTTTTAAAAATATTTTTTTTATTTTTTTAATCTTTTAAAAACATCTCATTAAGGTGAACAATGTGTTTCCAGGTTTTCACATTTCTATACAAACGTGAACATAATTACATGCCAGCTTTCATATTCAAATTTATATCATATTATTACTTATTACCCTTTTCTTTAAATAATTGTATACATTATTTAACAATATTATCGATATTCTTATTCAATTTCTATATTCATTATATACTCTTATATAATCTTATTTCATATTATAGCTTATATCATTTTTTTAAATATTGTCGTGTCTTACTTAACAATGTTATTCATATTCTTATTCAATTTCTATAATAATTATACACATATTCTTACATCTGCCACATTTGCAATTTTTTCCATGTACAATTATTCCATTCAAAGGTTTTCCCCCTTTTATTCCCAATTTGACTTTGCCACACCTTTACCGATACATTTACTCCCCTTAACCCATTATAAAAATGTATAACAATACAGCCATAATAGTTCCTTAACAACTATTAATTAGGCACACATACATGTATACATTTTACATCAGATTCCACATGGTGTTCCCTTTAATATATTCAAATCATATATTTATTCCAAAAAACAGTTACATACTGACTTTATCTTCCCTTCTAACTTTATCTTTAGTAAAGACCATTCTCATAATTACAGAGTAACAAGAGTTGGAAGGGAGCTTCTAATTCAGTGGTTGCCAACCGCGAGAAAATTTTTGTGGTCTGCAAAGAAATGTCCCCCCCAAAGCAACTAATCCAGGGTGCGTGGGAGCACAAACCTGCGCCGCCCACATGGCCGGCGGGAACCCTCATTCCTTACCTGGCAAACTTGCCTGCTAAGTTGCTATCTTTCTTTCCCCCCTCACCAACTATCAGCTGTTCTGCTGTGCCAGGAGCTTTAGGTGAGCTAGAAAGCAGGAAACCATTGGATTTCTTGGGTTCTAGCTAATCTAAATCCAGAGCTGAGCCTGAAGCTTCCATTATTCAGTGCAGACTCAGGTAGCTGATGGCAGAAATACAGATCTCTGAGTGAATCTGTGATTCTGTGAGCAACTCAATCTGCCTGTCTGCTTTGCCTGATTTTGGGTAAAAGTTGATTTTTTTAAAATAAAAAATTCAATATTTACATAAATATTTATAATATCTACATACAAGCCATGCCCAGCCAGTCACATGACCAGCAAGCCACACCCACAAATTAGGCCACACCCACATAACCGGTTGTTATGAAATTTGAATCCTACCCCTCCCTCTGTGTGTTTGTGGGGGGGGGGGGAGAGGGAGAGGTTAGATCAGATCACTCTTCTTTCTCTTTTTCTCTCCTTCCCTCCCACCAACGTCAGCAAGCCAATGCCAGTCAAAATTCATATTAGAAGTCTCCGGGATTTAAAATCATGAGTTTGGTGGTCCCTGGGGTCCAAAAGGTTGGCGACCCCTGATCTAGTCCAACCCCCTTCTAATCTAGGAGAGAAGGACGTTCTATATTCTGTCTGGGTTACCGTGTGATGACCGTTTCCACAAACAAGGGGTTCCAGATGGCTTGATTTGTTCTTCCTGGGTCTCTGGCAACATTTGGGACCTTCAGCAAAATCACATACCTCCCATTTCTTCCCCTGAAATTTTATGCAGCTTTATTCTGTAGAGACTCCAAGATAGCAAATCTAATAACCAAGGAAAGGAAAAGATTTGGAAATGACTCCCTTCAAATTGCACCTGATTGAAGTTAGTTTGTACAGGAAGTCCTCGACTTACAACAGTTAGTTTTAGTGACCATTCAAAATTGTAACAGCACTGGAAACACTGACTTACGACCCTTGTTCACGCTTATGATCGTTGCAGGCTTCCCCAGGGTCAAAATTAAGATGCTTGGAAACTGACTCGGATTTAATTTATGACAGTTGCAGTGTCACATGGTCCTCCTTTTGCGACCTTTTAACAAGCAAAGAAGCTAGAATTGTGTTTGCACAAAAGTGGAAAAGGGAAGAAATC
This sequence comes from Laticauda colubrina, assembly GCA_015471245.1. NCBI lineage: Eukaryota > Metazoa > Chordata > Lepidosauria > Squamata > Elapidae > Laticauda > Laticauda colubrina. The sequence continues at coordinate 1,261,603 of BLBF01000073.1, read as the reverse complement.
CCCACAGATGAAAATGCGATTAAAAAAAATATGAGGATGTGCAGAAATGGATTAATTGTAACACATACAATTAAGCAAAAGGAAGAAACTGTATACTTTTTGACATGGGACTTCTTTTATCAGTGGCTAGCTAATAAAAACAGAAATTAGAAATGTAGATATAAGAAAAGGACTAATGATACAAGGGAGGTTTCTTAAAATGGATAAGCTATATTATTATGATTATTATGATTATTATAGAAATAATACTAATATAATGAACATTGTTGTAAACACTTTGATTATTATTTCCTATAAATATTTGTACCCACAGAACACACTGTTTAGCTAAAAGATGGAATTTTTATAAGTTATAAAATAAAATAAAAATTATAAAAAAACAAGCAAATGGGAAGCCAGATTCATTTAACAATGGGGGCAAGAGAAGTCATAAATTCGCTTAACACCTGTCTTGCTTAGCAACAGAAATGATGGCCTCATTTGAGGTCATATGTGGAGGACCAGCTGAGGTTAAAATAGTTGTATTTGGGCGCACTAAATCCAAGGTTTTATTATTAGGTCTCATCCTGGGCACCCTTTTTTTTAAACTATTACCACCTGGCAGATGGTACAGGACAATAATAAAAACAAGGACAAACAGGCTGAAAAACAGCTTTTATCCCAGGGCAGGAGCTCTGCTGAATTCCACTGTATAGTGTAATATTAATGCAATATCAGGGGTTTTCCATTCAATGTGTGGAGGGTGAAGGAGGTGTGTTTGTGTTTTATTTTCATGGTCATGATGTGCACTGAAGATGGTGTTTGATTTCGTTGTACGAGGTGCAGTGACAAGAAAGTAAACTAAAAATTAGATATATAAAAGGGCCGAATATCAGGGGCACGTAGAGGAATTTATATCGGTGTTTTATCATTGCATTTTCTTCTCTCTAGGTTTCCCTCTCAGCATCGCTTCTGGGTGCCCAGTGAGGTGGAAGAAGAAATAGAAAACAAGGAGCTTTCAGTGATGCTCAAAAGCCGCTATATCACCTACGCTGGCACCTTTGAACCCGTGAAGCACAAGTGCCGAGCCCCAATGCCCAGCGGAGGCCTCTGCGAAAGGCAGGATAGATTTAAGGTGGGTGCGAAGGTCGTGTCAGACCCTGTACAGAAGGTCTCACCCAACCTTTCTTCAAGGGTTTTAAGAGCAGGAGGAACTTGGAATGGAATGGAATAGAATGGAATAGAATAGAAAATAGAACAGAAAATAGAATGGAATAGAATAGAATAGAAAATAGAATAGAACAGAACAGAATTCTTTATTGGCCAAGTGTGATTGGACACACAAGGAATTTGTCTTTGGTGCAGATGTTCCCCATGTACATAAAAAATACATCAAGAATCATAAGATACAACACAGTGATAGTCGTAGGATACTAAATAGGCAATCAAATCATACCAGGGAACTAAATAAAACAACATAAATTGTAAAGATACAAGCAACACTGTTATAAGTTGGAAGAGATAGGTTAAAATAGGAAGGATGAGAAGTCTTACTAAATAGAATGGAGTGGAATAGAGAATATACAGAATAAAATAGAATAGAAATACGATAAAATAGCATAGCATAGCACAGCATACAGTACAATAGAGTAGAGTAGAATAGAATAGAATAGAATAGAATAGAATAGAATAGAATAGAATAGAATAGAGAATTTACAGAATAGAATAGAATATAGAATAGAATATAGAATAGAATAGAATAGAACAAAGAATAGAACAGAGAATAGAATAGAGAATTTGCAGTAGAATGGAATGGAATGGAATAGAATAGGATAGGATAGGATATAGAATGGAATATAGAATAGAATAGAATAGAATAGAATAGAGAATTTATAGAATAGCATGGAATAGAATAGGATAGAATATAGAATAGAATAGAATAGAATAGAGAATAGAATGGAATAGAATATAGAATAGAATATAGAATAGAATATAAAATAGAATAGAATATAGAATAGAATGGAATGGAATAGAATATAGAATAGAATAGAATAGAATAGAATAGAGAATTTATAGAATAGAATAGAGAATAGAATGGAATAGAATAGAATAGAATATAGAATAGAATATAAAATAGAATACAATATAGAATAGAATATAGAATAGAATGGAATGGAATAGAATATAGAATAGAATGGAATAGAATAGAATTTATAGAATGGAATGGAATAGAATATAGAATAGAATAGAGAATTTATAGAATAGAATAGAATAGAATAGAGAATAGAACGGAATAGAATAGAATAGAGAAGAGAATAGAGAAGAGAATAGAATAGAGAATTTATAGAATAGAATGGAATAGAATAGAATAGAGAAGAGAATAGAGAATAGAATAGAATAGAGAATAGAATAGAATAGAGAATAGAATAGAGAATTTATAGAATGGAATGGAATAGAATAGAATAGAGAATAGAATAGAGAATAGAATAGAGAATTTATGGAATAGAATAGAATAGAGAATAGAATAGAATAGAATAGAGAATTTATAGAATAGAATAGAATAGAATAGAATAGAATAGAGAATAGAATAGAATAGAGAATAGAATATAGAATAGAATAGAGAATTTATAGAATGGAATGGAATAGAATAGAATAGAGAATAGAATGGAATAGAATAGAATATAGAATAGAATATAGAATAGAATAGAGAATTTATAGAACGGAATGGAATAGAATAGAATAGAATAGAATAGAGAATAGAATAGAATAGAGAATAGAATAGAATAGAGAATTTATAGAATGGAATGGAATAGAATAGAATAGAGAATAGAATAGAATAGAGAATTTATAGAATGGAATAGAATAGAATAGAGTAGTCGGAAAGGGCCTTCTAGTCCAACCCCCTTCTCAAGCAGGAGACCCTCTACCATTTCAGACAAAAAGGGGTTATCCAATTTCTTCTTAAAAACTTCCAGTAATGGAGCACCAACAACTTCTGAAGGCAAGCTGTTCCACTGGTTAATTGCTCTCTCTGTCAGGAAATTGTCTAAATTGATTTAGATTCATAAATTAATAATGTCGCGGGAGCATTCCCTGGGACCTTAAAAAAAGATCCTGTCTCTATTTCCTCCCCAAGTGCCCTTTCCATGGAAAAATTGTTCCTCGGGATGAATCGGGAAACCCCGTGAACCAAGAGGACCGAGAGAGAGAAGCAAAGATGCAGTTCGAGAGGAAAGAACAGCAGCCAGGTTGGTGGAGGGGGTTCCGTCTCTCGCGGGTTTACATTAAATTCAGCTTACAGGACGGTTAAATGCCGCAAACTCTTTGATGGGAGTCCAGTAAATCAGGACATGGGCAGTTCTCGACTTACGACCACAAGCGAGCTCAACATTTCCATTTCTAAACAAGACAGTTGCTCAACGAGCTTTGCCCCATTTTACGACCTCCCTTGCTGCCATTGTTAAGTGATTCCCTGCAGTTGTGAAGTTAGGTGGACCTGGCTTCCCCATGGACTTTGCTTGTCAGAAGGTCGCAAAATGTGACCCCGGGACATTACAACTGTCATAAATATGACTCAGTTGCCAAGCGCCAGAATCTTGATCACATGACCAAGGGGATGAAGCAATGGTTGTAAGTGTGAAAAATGGTCATAAGCCAACATTTTTCAGCGCCTTCGTAACTTTGATGTCAACTCGTAAAGCATTCCTGGCTTGCTCTCGAGTTGCCATAAGAAGGAGGGAGGGGGAGGAAGATCTGATGGAGCACTTTGGTTGCTATGACCAGAAGCACATTCCACGCATACCTTTCTCCAGACTGTGTCCCAGGTTACCAGAGCCAGCCAGAGAATCATGTTTTGTACAGCCCGGGAAAGTGTGTTTAGTTGGAGAATGTGATTTATGACATGCCCTGGAAGGAGAGAGGAAACAGGGTCATAGTTGGGCAGTAAATTACATAGGGCAGAGTCGACTGCACCTGGGAAAAGTGCCGACATGTTGCTCCTATAAATAATCAGATTTCTTTTGAAACTTGGCTCGAGGCTCATGAATTAATTAGGGCATCCATTGGAACCCTGACATTTGAATGATCACTAAATGGACTGTTTTAAGTCAAAAACTACCTGGAGTTCTTTCTTACATCTGCACAAACTAAAGCAACTTGTCATAGATGGAAATTTGAAGAAGTTTCCAATATAAGAAATATTGTCCCTCGCTGAGTTTGCTTCCTTGAAGGAATTCCAGCAATTAATAAATTACATTTAAGATTAGATTGCATTTGGTGTACAAGTAGTCCTGTTCTGACCCAAGCCTTGTTCAAATCAACACAAAGTCTGTATAAAAGCAAACCTCTTTTACTATGGCGCTGTGAATTCTAGGCATTCACAGCCAACAGTCATTCAAAACTAATTGTCCCAGATAAGAGCCAGTCCTTTCAAAGTTGTGAAAGGCAGCCAAGAACAAAAGACTATTTGCAGATAAATATCCCAAGCCAGAAGCTTCAAAAAACAAACCGGAGTAAGCAGGACTTCAACAAGAACTCTTGAGGAGAAAGAACTTCTTTGCTTCCTGCAAAGAAGCCAACCCCAAAGGCTAGCTTTTATCTCTTATAGGAGGGGCCATCACCTTCCAGCCTTACTCCTGTCCTGACCCAAACCTGGTTCCAAGGAAACAAACACAAAATGGAGGTAACAGCCATTAACAGCCACACACCATGATTCTTGATGAATTCCGTTCCTTCCCGGTTAAAAGGCTGTTTCAAACTGATTGTCTCTGATAAGAGCGAGTCTTGCCAAGGTGGTGCAAGGCTGCCAAGAACACTAGATAAAGTCATAAAGAAATAGTTCAAACACAAAGAGTCTCCAAACACTAACCAAGATAATCCGAACTTCCACAAGGCTTGAGTGCAAAAACTTCTTTGCTTCCTGCAAAGAATCCCGGTCTCTCAGGCTGGCTTTTATCCCTTATGGGAGGGGCCATCACCTTGCAGCCTTACGCCCGAGTCGCCCGTGCTGTTGCAGCTGCTCTTTCCTTCAAGCAGCCCTGCGCCCACGTGTACTGGGCACAGGCTCCTCGGGGACATCTTCATCCCTGCTGTCAGCCTCCACCATCTCCAAAGGCAGCCCTCCACTCCCTGATGGTCCTGGCCCCATCCCTGCATCACATGCAAGCCCCTCATCTGAGTCCTCGCTCTCTGAGACCTCAGCCGTCCACACCTGCTGCTGGTGAACCATAACACCTTAATTTGCATCAGTTTTGTTTACTGACTGTTTAAAGTTACAATGGCACTTATCAAAGGGACGTACGACCATTTTTCACACTTAACGACCGCTGCACATCCCCATGGTTACATGATCAAACTCAGCCACTTGGCAATTGGCTCGTATTTATGATGGTCATGGTGTCCCAAAGTGACATGATTCCCCCCCCCTTTTGTGACCTGATAACGCAAAGTCCAATGGGGAAGCCTGAATCGCTTAACAACCCTGTCACGAACTGAACAAGTGAAGCAATTCACTTAACAGCCATGCCAAGTGAGGTTGTAAAATGGGGCAAAACTCACTTGAGATGTTTCGCTTGGCAACATAAATTTTGGCTGTGATTGTGGTTGTATGTCTAGGACTGCTGTGCTTTCTGGATCATTTTCTAGCTATCAAATGAATAATGGTTGCTTCTTAATTAATCATAGAGAACAGGGGTCTCCAGGCTTGGGAACTTTAAGCCTGGCAGACATCAACTCCCCGAATTCTGGGAGTTGACGTTCACCAGGCTTAAAGTTACTTTCATGCCCCTGTCAGAGTCTGAATCCAAAGAGGAAGACGAACAGTTGACAGGGAGTGGGAGTGTGGCTCCGGTTGGCTGTGGAGGGAACTGGGCAAAGTCCGGCTGGGCAGAGTGGAGGGGGAGGTAGAACAAGGGGGAGGGAGTTCAGAGGAAGACCCAGGCCCACCCCCTCTTCATCCTAGGGCACACAGGAACAGAGAAGGGATCAATGTGAGTTGCATGGCTTACAAGGGAGGAAAGGGCTCTGATTCCCTTCATTAGCCACACCTGGGAAGAGAGTTTAAAAGAGATGTATGCTGCGAGCGGCAGCTGCTCCAAACAAACATGAGTTTATCTTGTCTTGACTTTGCTTATCTGTGTTCCTGGCGTCCTTCCAACCGTGTTAAATTATAGCTGTGCCTTCGAATCTGAAATTCTTTCTCTTGCCCTGCTGGAGCAATGACCTCATTTTGCCTTGATTGGACTTATAATTTCAGTTTTTGTTGGCCATGTTTTGGACTTGATTCTCTGAAACCAAAGGCTATTTACCTGGGAGAGTTTTTCTCCAGCCCAGAAGGTAACCAAGACATTGGGGCAAAGTTGGAGCTAATAAAGGGACTCCTACTGATTGTCTGACTGGGTTGCCTTTGTGCCACGCCCCATTGGGTCATCACAGTTGCCAAGGTTGGAGACCTCTGATGTAGATGGCATATTTTTTCAATTGGAAAGCTTAGAATCCCAGCTAGCAGTGGGGTCCTACCTGTTCCACTACCAGTTTGGTGATCGTGCATGCGCGAGTACGTAATTTGCACACACAGCTTTCCACACACCAGCTGAGGCTCTGCTGCATCAAGCAGCTGAGAGGATAAAGAAGAGAAAAGTGCAGGAGTGGGTGGCAGGGTCGATTCTGCGTTTTTCTCTTCTTTCTCCTCTCAGCTGATCCTTGGAGGCTTTTTCTCCTCCTCTCAGCTGATCGTCAGAAGCTTTTTTCCTTTACTACCAGTTCAATCAAACTGGTCTGAATCAGTAGCATACCACCAGTGGTCTCAGCTCTGTACCCAATGGGAAGCAGAGCCATGTCCCCCTGTTAAATTTCACTTTTATGTCCGGGCATCACCTGCTGTTGTTGTGTCATAACACCATTTCTCGACACAATTTGAACCCTCTTCTTTCTTGCCCTCCTGCCAGAGGCTGCCAAGCAGAGCCCGCTAGAGGTCTTTTGCAAAGCCAAATCCTGAGTGATGATGAGGATGACCCCCTCCCAACCTGCGCCATTCTGTCAGCATCCCAACAAACCTCCATTCCAGCCAATAACTCTTGAGACTGACATCTTCTCAAAATTCTTTTTATTTGGGATAGTAAACTGGCACAACAGGGGAATCCCAAATCTGAAAGTTCCAGGCTTCCTTGCAAGAAGTAAAAACTACAAATCCATCCTTTGATGACCCAAGAGGGCATGGCACAAAGGCAACACAGTCACATAAGTAAGAAGAGTCCCTTTAATACCTCCAACTTTGCCCCCAATGTCCAGGTTACCTTCGGCTGGAGAAAACTCTCTCAGGAACAGCCTTAAAGTGGAGTAAATTCAGTCTGAAAACAAAGTACGTGCAAACTATAAATAAAAATCCACACAAACCACGCTGCAGCACTTAATTTCATAGGGCAGGAGAAGGAATTGCAGACTTGAAAGGCCAACAAAACACACAGTTAGGAAGATGCCAGGAACCCAGATAAGCCTCGGCAATACCAGAATTCATTATTTGCTTCCAACAAGTTGTGTGCAGCTTCCCTTTTTAAACACTGTGTTCCCAGCTGCAGCTAATGAAGGGAATCAGGGCCCTTTCCTTCCCCATAAAGCAGGCAACCCACGTTGTTCCTTTCTCTGTTCCTCCCTGCGTCCCCTAGAATGAAGAGTGGGTGGGCCTGAGTCTTCCTCCGAACTCCTTCTCCCTCTCCCCTGCTCTGCCCAGCTGGACTTTGTCCTTTCCTAGTTTCTTACATAGCCAACGGGGCCACACTCCCACTTCCTGTCAGCTGCTCGGCCTCCCCCTCCAAATCAGATTCTGACAGGGGCATGACACATCCCCTGCACCCATCATGACATCACATGCCCCAATCACCATCTGTCCCAACTTAAGATTTCCCCTCACTTATGCGCAAAATAACATGACCTTGATTTAGAAAAAGAATGTTATGATGTCTGTCTATGTACATACACTCCAAGAAACTCAGATTAAAAAGAAAAACAAAAACTAGGCAGGAGTTTAAGAATGAGGGCCTGACTATTAGCTTTGTGAGCTCTAAAGGAATTCAAAGAAAAAGTCTGAAAAAGTCTCACTTTACCAGGCTCAAAATGTGGCAGCGTGGGAGTATCTGGTCTCAATATGGCTTCCAAAACTGACACGTTCATCCTTTAGCAATAGTTCACGCAGGAGAGCAAATTAAGAGGGCTCTTTTTTGTGTGTGTCAGCCCCGGAGAGAAGATCTGGGTCTTCCCCCCCATCTCAACCCTTTAGCGACTTGTTAACAAACCGGTATGGGGACGAGGCAGCCAAATGTGACATACTATCTCTTTTACTAACTACCAAGTATCGATTTTGCTGGACCCTTGTGAAAGCAAAGCGAGCAAGTGCTATAATTTTCTCTTTTTCCTGGCTTCTAAACCCCGTCACAATGCCTGGAGAGCTTCGAGGGCTCCCCTTCTTCCATCAGGTTGGCCAAAAAAAGAAAAGGAAAAAAAAGAGGCCCTTTTTCTTGGCACCCGATCGATTTTTTTCTCCCTCCGAGGGCTTTTAAATTGCGCCTTCGTTTTCCTCCGGTGTTCATTTCATCTTCAGTGAACACACACTGGCGGTTTGTCCTTCCCCCCCCATTGTGTTTAAACAATTGCACCGTTCAGCCGGGTTCCCACACCACCAGCCCTCTTATTTACTGGGAGATAAAACAGTTTAGACAGTTTTTTGTTAATCTGGGATTAATTGTTCCTGCTTCTGGGTTTCTTTGCTGCAATAAAAAAAAAAAAAAAAGCTTTGTGATCCATCATGGCTGTGTGTGTTTGTGAGTGAGAAAGAATTTGTGATATTTTTTTTCCCTTTCAGACTTTTTCTTTGAATTCCTTTAGAGCTCACAAAGCTAATAGTCAGGCCCTCATTCATAAACTCCCAGCTAATTTTCTTTCTTTTTAATCTGGGCTATCTGAAACCCTCCCCCGCAGTCTTTAAAAGAGTAAAGTTCCCCCCCCCCATTTCGTAATTCATAACTATAGTATTATTTATAATACTGAAATGACCCCTCCTGGAGTACAGCTGTTTCTCGGTAGAAGATAGGTATTAAATTTTTTAGGGTTTCTATCAGAACATTCAGGTGTCTTTGCTTTTGTTGCTTGAACCACAAAATCATATAATCCATCTTATTTTTGACGTTTTTCTTGATTGCCAGCGTTTGATCTCAATTGTTTGATCTCTCTTCTTATAACTGGATTGACTGGGTGGGTGCTGGTGATAGATAGGTAGGTAGATGATGGGTGGATAGATGGATGGATAGATAGATAATGGACAGATAATGGATAGATAGATGATGGATGGATAGATAGATGATGGATGGATAGATAGATAGATAGATAGATAGATAGATAGATAGATAGATAGATAGATAGATAGATAGAGGATGGGTGGATGGATAGATAGATGATGGATAAATAGATAATGGATGGATATATGGATAGATAGATAGATACTCTAAGCAATGATTGAAAAAGCCATATATTTTCTTATTCTCTCTCAAATTTATATGTTTCCCATCTCACTATCAAAGGAAATCTGGCAGCTCATCTTAAACTTATCTGTTAACTTATCTTTTCATTGAATTTCTGATTATTCATGAGAATCAGCTACTTTTTTTTTTTAAAGGAGCAGAATGCAGAAGTGCCCACATGTCTTGAGAAGCCACCGTGGCAGTGAGCTGGTCCTAATTCATTATTTATTTGTATTCTCATAAAAAAAAATAATACTGTATATTGCAATACCATGAAAAATATCAATTCATTTAGGAGATGAAAATATAACATTAGGTGAAGCTCTCACTTCACAATCAGGAGGTTGTGAATTTAATCCTGAGGTAGAGGCTCATTTTGAAATAGACTCTCCTGCTCGGGCAAGGAGTTGGACTAGATGACCTCCAAGGTCCCTTCCAACTCTGTTATTCTATGAAGTATGCCTATATCATTAGAGAGATACGGCTTCCAAATCAGAGCATCACAAGGAGGAAAGTGATTTGAGGACGAATCACTGGTACAATGGTCGTATTTATTCGTTTTTATCATCAGAATGGCAAGAAGCCGACTTCATGAGAGAAGTGGAAGCCGCTACGGGCGTCGATCTTGGCTCCTCTCATTTCAACAGAAAAGGGAAAGGAGGGAAAAAGAAAGGGAAGACCAAGAAGAAATACCCCAACCTCACAGACCTGAAACAGGAGGCGAACACATCCCGTTCCCGACTCGGGAAAAGAGTTTTCAACAAGTAAGAGATGCCTTTGGTTGTCGTCTTCTCACGGTCGTTCTTGTGAACGTATTTTGAGTTTCCAGGCCGGGTCCTCCAAAATCTGGCCAAATCTGCCAAGAAAATGGAGCTCAGGTGGACCATGAAGGGGCTACCAAATTTTTTTGGTAGGTGGGTTTTGGGGGTGGGATGAAGGTTCATTGAGACCCCACACTCCGTAGAGTATTCATTTCGGCAAAGTCTGGTTTCTTTTCTGGATCAGACCTTCCTTGGTTTGATACGTAGCATCAACTACCATGATATTGAAGGCATCAAAGCAGAGTTTCTCAACCTGTCATGCCCCTGTGGGAGTCTGAATCCGAGGAGGAAGATGAACAGCTGACAGGGAGTGAGAGTGTGGCTCCATTGGCTGTGGAGAAAACTGGGGGAAGGGCAAAGTCTAGCTGGGCAGAGCAGGGAAGAGGGAGAACAAGGGAGAGGGACTTCAGAGGAAGGCCAAGGCCCACCCCTCCTCATCCTTGGGCATGGAGGGAAGAATGGAGAAGGGACCAACATGGGTTGCTTGGCTTATGGGGGAGAAAAGGGCCCTGATTCCCTTCATTAGCCATACCTGGGAAGGGAGCTTAAAAGACATGCATGCTGAGTGCGGCAGCTGCTGGGAGCAAACATGAGTTTACCTTGTGTTGACTTTGGTTATCTACGTTCCTGGTATCTTTCCAACCATGTTGACTTATTGCCATTCCTACATATCTGAAATTCCTTCTCCTGCCCTGCCGGACCTGTTAAATCTGGCTTCCCCGCTGACTTTGCTCATCAGAAAGTCACAAAAGGGGATGGCATGACCCCCCCCCCCCCATCCTGCAACCATCATAAATACAAGTCAGTTGCCAAGCGTGTGAATTTCGATCATGTGACAGCAACAGTCTTAAGTGTGAAAAATGGTCCTAAGCCACTTTTTTCAGTGCCGTGGTAACTTCTCATGGTCACTAAATGAACTGTTGTAAGTCGAGGCCTACCTGTGCATCTGGAGCAAAGGCCTTGAAGATTTTCAATTACTTTTTATGACCATCACAGTCCAAGCCTGGAAGATTTTCTCCCAGAGTTGGTGCACTGTGCAAAGAAAGGCATCTTACCTGAGAGTCTACCTCTCACAGCGAAGAAGAAGAAGAAGAAGAAGAAGAAGAAGAAGAAGAAGAAGAAGA
>BLBF01000073.1:1226693-1237629 GCA_015471245.1 Laticauda colubrina | reverse complement strand
TAATAATAATAATAATAATAATAATAATAATAATAATAATAATAATAGGAGGAGGACTGTGAGGTCTTTGGTGCTCTCTGAGCTTGATTTGTTTCCTTGCAGAGGTTGTTTTCCAGCCAATGTTGATGGAATATTTTGCCTATGAAGGGCCAAAGGGCATTGATAAGAAGCTAATTGTGTAACACTGCTCAAAAATCTGATTATTACAAAACTTAATTCAGCAGATATTCTGTCCCCACGAAGACTTAGCCGTGTGTGACAAGTGATTGAATTGCAGTGTTTTGTTTGAACTGATTCAGAGGGGCAGTTATCAAAAATGGAGATGTCTTGGATTTACAAATTCATTTCAATGCAATTCAGTGAATCTGAGTGACAGTTATGAATGTTCAAGATTTTATAAATCACAGGTATTCCTTCCAACCACTTAATAGTATTGCCCAAATTTGTTAGAAAAACTTGCAACCCCTTGAGCTCTGCCGGCAGTCAATCAGCACGTATTTAGAAAAGTTCAGACAGAACACAACCTCTGGACTGAAACAGGGAGAGAAAACATGGAGTGTTGCGTGTGTGTTATTTTTTTAGAGGAAATGAATATCCCCTAAAAAGTTGAATATTTATTATTGCAAGGACTTCTCAAGGCCCAGCTGCACAAATACAGGGAGATTGGATTAATTGTAAGCAATTAATTGTAAGCAATATCGGGATTTGCAAAAACGTTTGAGAGTGCTTTTGCACCTGTCCTTCACATTTTTTTGCACAGATCACACTTCTCCAAGGACCATCAGTGAGACATGGATAGACAGCAGCTGTACAAGCATTTCCCAGAAATAAATTCCTTTTAGTGCTGCAAAAATAGGTGTTCCACTCACACTAACATGGTGTGGGAAGCACCAGTTTCAAATACCGGTAGTCCTTGACATACGCCCACAATTGAGCCCAAAATTTATGTGGTTAAAGTTAAAAAGGGGCTGGACAAACACTTGTTGGGAATGGTGTAGGGTCTCCCATTTGAGCAGGGGTTGAAGACCTGCAGGGTCCCTTCCAACTCCACTATTCTATACTCTGCCCATAGGTTGAAACATTTAATTGAAGCTCAAAGTATGTCTAACACATCAGTTTATGCTTGAGATCTTGCTTGACAAAAACTAGCATACTTGAGGTCTAAAATCCAGTCGATTCCTTGACAGAATCGCCTTTTTCAATCAAGAGAAGATGACCCTAACCTTGACTTCAACCTGAAATGAGGACAAGTTACTAAAAATGTGGTCCTTTGCATCTTATTTAAAGATGCAGCTGCTTTAAAGTGTTACTCAACATGTGTTTTTTTCTTTTAAATAGCTGAAATATTCTTTGGCGTGGAAGTTTGGAAAGAACCAGCAGGAGACGTGATGCTTTCAGCAGGTCCAAACTTATTTCTCTGAATTATTTTCACAACACACACTCAACTTCCTCTAAAGCCATCAGTTCAATGAAAAATGTGAGCGTTTTTTTTTTTTAAAGAAAGGTTACTTGGAATTTGCAGTCTCTGGAATTTAATCTGAATAGAGGGCCACTTTGGCTTATTGTAGCATGCCAATGTTTTATTTTATGTTTTGGATTGTTTGCAATTGATTTAGTCACGCTTGAAATGGTGACGCTAAAATCTATGGGATTTAAACTTAACTCTCATTTACTGGAATTGATTTGCTCTAAGTATGATTACAGCTGAGAAACAATGCTTTTCACATTATGTGTCACCTCCCCGAATAGGTTTAGTTATGGGGCAACTTAGGAACAATAAAAATGGCAAAAGGTCCCATAGAAAATGTTTTGATTATGTTCTATCTCAGTCTTTTGGGGACAGATAGCGTCTTTCACTTCTGTACTTTTAAAACCTGGTGCAAACTTCATTTGCAACACATAATTTGCATGATTAAGGTCTAGAAATTAAAACATGAAGAACAGTGGCTGGAATTCTAGTCTAGTGAGAAGAAGGACCAGGGGTGACATGATAGCAGTGTTTTGATATTTGAGGGGCTGCCACAGAGAGGAGGAAAGGGGTCAAGCTATTTTTCAAAGCACCAGTAAGACAAGAAACAATGGATGGAAAGTAACCAAGGAGAGAATCAACCTGGAAATAAGGAGAAATTTTCTCTGACAGTGAGAACAATTAACCAGTGGAATGAGTTTCCTTCAGAAGTTGTGGATGCTCCAACACTGGAGGTTTTTAGGAAGAAACTGCACAGCCATTTATCAGAAATAATATAGGTGTCCTGCAAGATGACCTCTAAGATCCCTTCCAACTCTTATTCATCTTTCTGGGGGAAAATAAGTGATCTGCTTTGTTGAAATACCAGCACTTGGATGCTTCCAAATGTTTAAAACCTTAATTTTTCGGGCCCATGGTCCAGGCGATATGCATGTGAAATAGAACAATAACTAGAAAAAAAGGAAATTTTTAACTAGAGAAGGCAGTCATAAATGCTTCTGTATTGGCCTATCTGTCTAGCAGGGTCTGTGTCACTTGATGAAAAAAAAATAAAATAAGGACTTGTTTCTTACTGCAGTTACCAGAAAGCCAGTTTTATAATAACACAATTGCTTTCAAGATTAATATGAATTCTGTTCATCTAGCAACCACATACAGAAACTGGGGAGAATTTCATTCAAGTTATACATCACATACACAGGGAGAGAGAGAGGGGTGGGAAGAGGGAGAGGGAGAGAGAGAAACATATTTACAGACACAAACACACACTTGTTTCCATACCCAAATAAAATAATTTTTCAAAATTTGCACTTCCCTGTTAGCTGGTTTTTTTTTTCCAGGACAATATGGAAAGCTAATTAATGTGTACGTACCTTAAGGAAACACAGACATAAAACAAGGATGTGAATGAAAATAATGCACCAAATGTTTGGTTTTCAGAGCTGCCTGCAAAATAAAGATTTTGTATATATTTCTTGGTGGAGAAATATATGCACAAAAGAAAGAATGGGCATGAAAACGGTGGACAGCGAGATGGTTTCCTTTCTTCCTTCTGCTTTCTTCTTCTTTTTTTTTTTTTTTCCAATTCACAGACTGACAGGAAAGCAGGACGGAAGGTGTTAAATGAGTAAAATTCAAACCTGACCAATTTGTCCATCAACCTGCCTGCCAGCTCAGTTCTCAGAGATGCTGACAAAAAAACGGACTTTGCGTTTAGCTCTTTCTTTAAACATTAGGTTCCCTCTTAAAAGGGATTAATTCAGGGCTTTCCAGGATGTGGGTGGGTCCAAGAATTCCAGATGATAGATAGGGTGATTTAAAAAGAAAAAAAGATAGAGCTTTAGACACCTGGTTTCAGCCTCCATCCTAAGGTTTTGGGGTGGGGGCTTTTTTTGTTTTTCCTTTCCCTTTCCCTAAGAATACTTGCACCAGTCCCATTGCTCCAAGAATTAGGGGAGGATGTTACTTTCACATCAATTCCACGTGAAACTAGAAGTCTGTACAATTTGGGATGAAGACCTTTGGAATGGTGTGGGGGTTAGGAATGGATTTCCAGAGGGGAAAAACTGCAGATTACAGGAACCAGGAGCACCACTCAGGTGACCTTGAGGACACAGATAAACCTCCAAGTGGCCTCAATGACCCCCCAAAAGGATGCAAATGACCAGCTGTGTGCAAGGAGTATAAATCCTTCCCATCCTCACCATCCAGTCAGAGCTGAAGAAGCTTCTTGGATGAGAAGAGAAACATCTTCAAAAGAAAAAAAACAAGAAAGTCCAGTTGCCTCTTGAAAATAAGCACGTCTGAGACAACCATGAAACTAGAGTTTAAAAGAGCCTCCAATTATGCCCAGGTGATGCTAAACAGAGACTGTTTAACTATAGTCCACTGAACAAGAAAACAAGCCAAGATTATACTGTGATGGTGTGTTGCGTTGACTTCCTACCTAGTTCCTACCTATCTGGAATAAGGATCAAAACACCAAGGTCAGGATACTAGAGTTTAAGCCTGGCCTTTATTTTAGGTGTCTTGTTGGGTTTTATTAGTGTGGTTGCAGCCACTCTCTTGCCATTTTGACACACATGTACACACACACACACATACATGCACACTAAACCCCCTTGGGCTTTCTGAAATAAATGTGCCTATATATCAAGACAACAAATGAAGCTGTGGGGAGATTTTGACCAAGAAATCAGTTTTTAGCCAAGTAACAATGATGCAAGGGCCATTGTGGTATTGCTGCCCTTCATGTGTTTTGTGTGTCTGTGCCTGCCTTCAAGTCAGTGGCTGACAGGATTAGAACTCACAGCTTCCCAATTTCTAGCCTGGTGTCCCAACTGGCTGCTCTTGTTAATCTCTTACAGAACTAAAATGTGAAAGAAAAAACAGATTTTATGTCTGTGTTAAACCTAAATTGTAAGCCATCCAAGTCACTTGGTTGAGTTGGGCAGCTATAGAAAAGGAAAAGGAGAAAGAGAAAAAAAGAAAGAGGGAAAGAGAAAGAGAAAAAGAGAAAGTGAAAGAAAGAGAGAGATAAAGAAAGGAAAGAAAGAAAAAGGAAGAGAAAGAAAGAAAGTGAAAGAGAGAGAGAGAAAGAAAGGAAAGGAAAGGAAGAAAAGGAAGAAAAGGAAAGGGTGAAAGAGAGAGAGAGAGAGAAAGGGGGAAAGAGAAAGAGAGAAAGAAAGAGAGAAAGGAAAAAAGGAAGAAAGGAAAAGGAAGAAAAAAAGAGCAAGAGTGAAAGACAGAGAGAGAAAGAAAGAAAGGAAGAAAAAGGAAGAAAGAGAAAGAAAAGAATTCTGCCCTCCGTAACTTTTAATTTTGTTGCACTCTCCCTTCAAACTTTTCCGAGGTTCTTCGGCAGGCAGAACGTTTGTTTTTCTCGGCATCCGGTTATCCCAGGAAAACTGAAAAGCCACCTCACAGATAACCATCAGGGAAAATCCAGGCTGAAGCGCACCCATCATTCCTGGTTACTGGTGATCTCAGCCTTGGAGAGAAAACCGTTTCCAACAGGCAGAACAACAACATGAAATCTCCCAGCATATCATTCCTGCCCGTCAGGGCGTCTGAACCCCTGGCAAGAGCGGAGCACATCGGACACGGAACGTCCTTCTGCCCGGATGGCCACGTTTCACCTTTCATTCCTGGCTTGTTGTATTGACCGGGACTCTGGGCCGGTGGTCTTGGACGGATCGCCCCTGCAGGGAACCAGGTGGAGGTGCTGCTGCTGCTGTTTTCAAAGCAGTTCAAAGTGTCGCTGAAATGAGACAAAGGATGAACACCTTTCCAAGCTGCTCCAGCCACGAACAAGCCAGGATCCGCCGCTTCAGGCTCTCCGATCCGGGGGAGACCAAGCGAGGCGCTCCCTTCGGCAAGCAAAGCAGGGAGTCTCCGGATCCTTCCTGATCTCTGGGGCCCTTTTCTCGCCCTTGGCACCGCTCAGCCGCCTCTCCAGGCGGCCTTCGCACCTGTTCAGGATGCCTTCCGGGGGCGCTGCGAGGATGCTGCGCGTGCAAAGGTCCTGCAAGCGTTTGGCTGGGTTTTCACCCAGCATTTCTGGCTTGTCAGCTGCACAAGGACGGGAGGGGGGGGGGGGGGCGCGGAGCCTGGTTGCCCTGGAATGTGACAGCAGTTGGCAGAGAGAGGGCGAATCCAAACCCCAAATGGTTTCAGGCTGCGAGATCCACAGTTGATCCGGATCTCTCGACCAGAGATTCTCAGTCTCTCAACTTTAATATTTGTAGGCTTTTAACTCTCAGAATTCCCCAGCCAGGAGTCCGGATTCCTTCCTTCCCTTCTCTTTCTCCTTCCTTCCTTTCCTTCTCTTTCTCCTTCCCTTCTTCCTTCCCCCCTTTCCCCTCATTCTTTTCTTCTTTCCTCTTTTCCCTTCCTTCCTTTCCTTCTCTTTCTCCTTCCCTTCTTCCTTCCCCCTTCCTCCCTCACTCTTTTCTTCCTTCCTCTTTTCCCTTCCTTTCTTTCCTTCTCTTTCTCCTTCCTTCTTCCTTCCTTCCTCCCTCATTCTTTCCTTTCTTCCTCTTTTCCTTCCTTTCCTTCCTTTCCTTCTTTTTCTCCTTCCTTCCTTTTTCTCCCTCCCTCTTTCCTTCCTTCCTTCCTTCTTTCCTCTTTCTCCCTTCCTCCCTCCTTCCTTCCTTCCACCCTCCTTTCTCTTCCTTCCTTCCTTCTCTCCCTCCATATTCTCTCCACATTTACACATAGACCTACAACATACACACACTCCGGTGCTCCCTGTGTCTTTGTGTATATGTGTGTTTGCTTGGGGTTTCCTTTTCTTTTTAAATTATCCCACAAAACTCTCTAAAATTGGAGCCACCTTGGACAGACGGGCAGCTGGGGATCTCCTGTACCGGAGAAGGCAGAAGGCTCTCAGGTTGTCCGTTGGTGTGTGTGCATGTGCGCGTGTGTCAAACCGGCAAGTACAGCAAGGCAGCCTGAAATCCAAGGAGCCTAAAGAAGAGGGAGGCAGCCTCCCCCTTTCTAATTTTCCTGGGCAGAAGCGCCTTTCAGTAATGTTGCTATCAACCCAACTTTTTGGCCAAGAGGGGTGGAAGCGTTTCTGCCGAATGGCCATCAGGGTTGGGTGACATTTTTTATTTTTTTTGCCAGTTTTTGCCCCTTCCTGCTCCTTTCCTGAAAGACTGCTTGGAAGGAAACAACTCCTGAGCTAAGCAGGAGGTCGGACAGAGTTGGAAGGGACTTTGGAGGTCATCTAGCCCAACCCCCTCCCTGTTCCAGCAAGAGATCTTATAGCATTCAGGACAAATGGCTGTCCAGTCCCTTTCGGAAACCCTCCAGGGACGGAGCCCCCGCACCTTCTGAGGCTGCTTCTCACCGTGGGATTGCGGGGGTGGGGGTGGGGGGTTCGCCCACGCAGGTGAAGAGCCCCTCTCCTCCCTCGGGGAAGGACGGGGCTTGGGGCGGGAGGGGAGCGTTTAAAGAAGCTTCTCGAGAAAGCTTCTCGGATAAGCCTTGGCGCTTCTCTCCGGCTTCACTTCCAGCCTGCTCGGAAATGAAGAGGTCGAAGCCACTCGCGAGGCCTTTGAGGCTCAGCGGCATAAACTGAGGCACGGCTTCGGGTGCCCGTGAGGTCAAAAAAGTCAAAATGGCGGCCTAAAAGTCCTCACAGGCCTCGCTTTCTCCTACGAGGCGCTGCCCAGCAAGCCTTCCGGTCCTGGCCAGCCAGGCGTTGGATCCCTTTGGGCGCAATGGCGCTCCGGGCGACCCCTGCCTCGCTTCTCCTCCCGCCCCCCGCATCACCGGCTCCCACCAGCCCTCCATCCATTTCCAGCCTTGGACTAAAAATTGTAATTTCTCTGTCAAAAAATTATAACGCGCTCGCTTTGCGGAGACAGCTAAGAGGTTGTCAGGATTGCTCAGCGGAGGAAGCAAAGGAGTAGAAAGGAACTAAGCGGTTTGGAAAGGCGCAGGTTTTAAGTAAAGGCCGGACGGAGGGCCCTTCCATCTCCCACCTCCCACGCCCCCAATTGTTCCGAGGGTTTGCTTGCAACCTGCGCCCCAAAAGCTCCCTTTTCCCGGCCACCCGCGCCCTGCCGCCTCGCAGTGAGCTTCAACCCAGGCGCGAATCGCCTACTTCGAATAGACCTCCATGGCTGCCTTCCCACGACCCACCAACTCGGGTTCCTTCTTTCAACCCGGGTTGGCGCGAAGTCCCGGGACCGTTCGAAGAACCACAAAAAACTGGGGTTCGCTCAACGGCCCCGCGCGAGGCAGGAAAAAAATCTCCAGCCTGCTGCGTTTGAAACGCGGATCGGCTGTGTGTGCGAACGCACCGTATCGTCAGAATTGCGAACCCCCAATGCCCGTGGGGTTTAGGGAACGGGGTTAAACATCGGACGGCAACACGATCCCGGTCTCTGGAGCCGAAAGTCCAGGGTCTCCCTCGGGGCAATTCCCCGGCCGACTCAGCTCCTGCGGCGGAGCCCGAGTCGCCTTCTGTCGGCCAGGGATATCTGCCGGCTGCCAGGACTAGGGCGAATTCGTCCTTCTGTTCCCGCGTCGGCGGAGGGAGCCGTTTTAAGGGTCTCCCGGTGACTGCGGCCCCTTCAGAGCAGGGGGGAGGGCGGCCCACCCCAAAACCCGCGCTCAGCTCCCACGGGCGGGGACAGCGAGAGGCGCGGAAGGTCTGGAAAAAGACAAAATAAAATCAAAATAAAATATTTAAAAAGCTTTCTGATTTCGAAGGCTGAGCCCCAATTCCTCCTCACTTGCAGCGGCCCAGGGGAAACCAGTCTGGGGTCGGGAGGTTTTAGGGGAATAAAAATTTCCGGAGGGAGCCGATCCGTTTTGAAGAGGG
The DNA here is from genome assembly GCA_015471245.1 of Laticauda colubrina. Lineage (NCBI taxonomy): Eukaryota > Metazoa > Chordata > Lepidosauria > Squamata > Elapidae > Laticauda > Laticauda colubrina. The sequence goes on along the minus strand of BLBF01000073.1, from coordinate 1,229,326 downwards.
GGAAGCAATTGGGGTGGACGGCCGGACCCTACCGCTCCTGTCCAAGGGAGAAAAAAGGCGAGGGTGGCAGAGGCGTATTTCAATCACAGCCTCCGATTCCACTGATCACGCGGGACGGGCTTTGCGTGCTAGTGGAAGGAAAAGGCTGTAAGTTGGGTGGGAGACGGAGAAGCCACGCAAAAGAGAAGCGGCTCTTCCTTAAAAAACGGCCCCGCACCCTCGGTCTTTCTCCGAAGGAGCAGCAACAGCCACCCGCCTAGAGAAGACGCGTCTCTAAGGATCCGACCCACGGAAAGGCCTCACTCTTGGACCCGGTCAGCGCACGCTGAGCCGCCGGCCGTGCCGGTTCTCCGCCGCCGCAGCCAAGACGGATTCGGACCGGCCAGCTGCCACGGCCGGTTGACTCTCTTTCAGCAAAGTGCTCGCGAACGCTTTTGGGCTCAATCGCTCCGCCTTCCTTTATTCACAATCTATAAAGTTATTAATTTTATTATTATTATTATTATTATTTTAAATATCTCTTTATATATACAACAACCAGAAATGTACAGAGGCGCGAGAAAGATTTCAAAAAAGTTCCTCCGGCCTTGATATTTTCTTTTCTTTTCTTTTTTTTGAAAACGAGTTGGCGAGAAAATCCCTTTCCGGTCGCTTTTCTGTGCTAGAAATCGAAGTCCGAGGCAGGAGAGGGAGGGAGGGAAGAAGGAAGAGAAAGGAAGAAAGGAATGAAGGAACGAAGAAAAAGAAAGAAAGGAGAAGGAAGGAAGAAAAAGAAAGGAGAAGGAAGGAAGAACGGAGGAAGGAAGGAAGGAAGGAAGGAGTCCCCAAAGCGAAGGAGAACCGCTGTTGGTTGCTCGACGCCCCGGCGGAGGGGCGGTTGGCCCGGCCAGTCCCGAGCCTCCTGGAGCGGCGGACGGGGCCGACGATGGAGCGGGAACCGGAGAAGGGCCGAGTCTATTTACAAGGGCAGGGGGCCTTTGGCTTCCCTGCCCCGGGGCGCAGCGTTCGAAGCCAGTCCGGGAAGCTGGAGGGCGCCGGAGCCTTGCGCAGTCCCTGCCGGCGGCGGCGGCGGCGGTTTCTTCCCTGCAGTCCGGCCGCCTCTCAGAGGTGCGGCGTGTAGAAGGCGGGCGCGCCGTAGGTCTGCGAGCCCAGCACGAAGGGCGAGAGCACGGCGGCCGGGCCGGGCAGGAAAGGCAGCTGGGCGGCGCACACCAGCCCGCCGGCCGAGTGGCTGTAGGCGCCGGGCGGGCCGTGCATGGCCAGGCCGTGGTTGACCATGGGCGGGGAGTGGCTGAGCGGGCTGAGCGCCCCGGAGAGGCCCCCCGCGCCCCCGCCGGGCCCGCCGCCCACCCCGCCGCCTCCGCCGCCCCCGCCGCCCCCGCCGCCCGTCGGGGCGCTGGTGTCGGCGCCGGGGTTCTGCTTCTTCCACTTGGTGCGCCGGTTCTGGAACCAGATCTTGACCTGCGTCTCGGTCAGGCTGAGCGAGAGCGCCAGGTTGAGGCGCTCGCACACCGACAGGTACCGCGTGGCCTTGAACTTGTTCTCCAGCGCCACCAGCTGCTCGTAGGTGAAGGCAGTCCGCGCCCGCCGGGGCTTGCCCGACTTGGAGTCCGAGCCCGGGCGCTTCCGCTTGGTTTTGCCCCCCGACGGCGGCGTGGCGGCCTGGCCCTGGGGCGGCTGCGGCGACGGTTGCCGGGGAGGCTGCTGCGGGAGCCCCGAGGCGGCGCCGGCCTGCTGCCGCGGTGGGCTCCGGCCTTCCTCCGCGCGGAGCCCCCGACCGGCCTCCACGGCGCTGCCGCCGCCGCTGCCGTCGCTGTTACAACTCTCCTCGCTGCCCAGCTCCTCTTCCTCCTCTTCCTCCTCCTCCTCCTCCTCCTCCTCGTCCGGCGCTTCGCTCTCGGGGAGGGGGCTCTCCCGGTGCACGGATTCCAGCCCCGCCTCGTCGCTCGGGTACAGCTCGCCGGACTCTGCGCGGAAAGGAGAGAAAGCTAGTCTGCGGGGCCCCGAATCACGGGCAGCCCTGTCGGGGTGGGGACCCGGGCCGGGACCCCAAACGGAGCCTGGCCCGGGTGAGAGAGGGAGCCGGGCCGTCCCTGGAGGTCTTTCTCCCTTCAGCACCACGGACAGAGGCGTCTCGGGAGGGCCGCCAACCCCCAAAGAGCTGCCCAAGGAAGACCCATCCATCTCCCTGGGCCGCCCGCAAGAGAGGAGGGGTCCAAACGACCCCCCCCCCCGGACCCCCCCCCCGCCCAGGCCCTGCTTCCCCTCTTCCAGCCTGGTCCTCTTGGCCCAGCGAAGGTCGGGAACTTTCCTTAATCAAAGGGCGAAAGGGCCTACACGGTGGTGAGAACGGTGACTCGGGCACCCCGCTGTTCCGCAGGCCTCCTGCGGCAACCGGGGTCAAAGGGGGCCGGCAGGGAAAGGAAGGAAGGCGGCGGCGTTGGGAGCCCCCTCGCTTTCTTTGCCTCTTGCAAACACGGACCCAACACGGAGTCTCCCTGCCGGCTATCTTACCTGGAGGGGATAAATAGCTTGCGAGCCCCGATCCTGGTCGGGACAGCTGGGAATCGTGGAGGGCCTCTGAGGAGGAAGGAAGGAAGGAAGGAAGGAAGGAAGGAAGGAAGGAAGGAAGG
>BLBF01000073.1:1199174-1214152 GCA_015471245.1 Laticauda colubrina | reverse complement strand
TATTCTATTCTATTCTATTCTATTCTATTCTATTCTATTCTATTCTATTCTATTCTATTCTATTCTATTCTATTCTATTCCACTCTACTCCACCCCATCCCTTATTCCATTCCTTATTCTACTCTATTCTACTCCACTCTATTCTTCCATTTCATTCCATTCTATTCCTATTTCTGTGGTCCCACTTTCTATTATGACTTTTGAACTTCCCTTCTGTCAGTTCAAAGTGATGCCCCCCTTCCTTGAGTTTTGCCTCATATTGAAAAGGCTACCTTCCAGAACCTTCTTCACACTTTTAATACATTTCCAGGTTTCCACCTTCCCTTCTGTCCTCCAGGCTATGCACATTCAGTCCCTCTGATCTCTCCTGGTACGTTTGGTCCCTCAGCCTATGCACCAATTTTAATGTACCTTCTATTCTGCCTGTCATGTGGACAGCACACCTTCTCTGGACTCGCTCAATCTTATACCAATCTTTTTTTTTTTTTTAATGCGAAGTCTCCAGAACTGGAACGCCAAATTAAGTTATATGTGCTGGTTATAATCCCCCTCTGAGCTGCCATGCAGGGACTTTGCAGCTGTGAGAGTTGCAGGAACAAGAGTAGCACCAAAACTCATGTGCCCATAAAGGCTGCATCGTGCGAAGCCCGGGATGTTGACATGCTGCTCTCCTTGTGCTTTAATGTTTCTACTTTTACAGAGATCTTCCCAGCCAAAGGGGATTGTCAGATGTAATTGCAAGCCATCAGTCCTGAACCCGGGCACCAACAGATTACTGGAGGCCCCTGAATTACCGTATGCTATTACTGCATTTTAGGGACCTGTAATATCCACCATTACTTTCCCACATGGAGAGTCCTTAGACTGCCTGGCTGTTGACATTTTCCCTTCTTGGGCAAATAAATATTGCAGTGTATCCAATACGATCACTAGAGTGTAACCAGAGCGGTTGGCCGAGTTTGAGCAGAGATAATTAAAGCCCAGTGTGTTCTCCACTCTTACAATTACAAGTACTTGCGAGAACAATGACAAGGTCAACGTAGGAATAAAAGCATCAATCAGGGGTTACAGTCCCTTAATAAAACAATAACCCAAAGGTTTGGAAGCAGAGCGACAGCTGAGAATGAATTGTTTCCTGGGACACGTGGTGTTTTTTTTTGTTTTTTTTTAAAACCAACGTAAATATGGGGCAGTGTAAGACGTTGAGCTAATTCAGAGCAATTGGGCCTGTTTTTTTAAGAGATTGGTAGCTGATACTTGACTCTAAGAATGAATGTTTAGGACTGTGGTTGTGAGAATTTGGCTCCACACAAAGCATGTAGACTAGACCACTGGGCCATATTTAACAAAATAAAATTCAATGGAGAGAAAAGAAAAGTCCTACACTTAGGCAAGAAAAACCAAAAGGATGCATACAGACTGGGTGAAACCAGGCTCAATAGCAGGAACTGGGAGAGGGATCTCGGAGTCTTAGTGGACAACCGGCTAAATAGGAGCCAGCCTTGTGCAGCAGCAGCCAAAAAAGCTAATGCAATCCTAAATTGCATCAACAGAGGGATACAATAGAGATCAAGGGAGGTACCAATACTACTCTGTAAAGCCTTAGTAAGGCCACACCTAGAGTACTACATCCAGTTTTGGTCACCACACTATAAAAAAGATATTGAGACTCTAGAAAAAGTGCAGAGAAGAGCAACCAGGAGGATGAGGGGACTGGAGACTAAAACATACGAAGAACGATTGCAGGAACTGGGCCTGGCTAGTCTAGTGAGGAGAAGGACCAGGGGAGACAGGATAGTGGTCTTTTAATATTTGAGGGGCTGCCACAGGGAGGAGGGGGTCAAGCTATTCTCCAAAGCACCTGAAGTCCAGACAAAGAATAATGGATGGAAATTGATCAAGGAGAGAGATTCAACCTGGAAATAAGGAGGAATTTTCTGACAGGGAGAACCATCAACCCATGGAACACAAGTTGCCCTCGGAAGTTGTGGGAGCATCATCAGTGAAGGCTTTCAAGAAGAGACTGGACTGCCATCTGTCAGAAATGGTGCAGGGTCTCCTGCTTGAGTGGGGGGTTGGACTAGATGACCTACAAGGTCCCTCCCAACTCTGTAACTTTTATTAGCATTGGTGTCATTATTATTTTGACAACATCCTGGTTCTTCTGCCCTCGACATAGACTTGCTCTGAACAAGTCTGAACTCTCTCAAGGATCTGCTCAAAATTGTGGTGGATACAACAATATTCTAAAGTGAAATACAATCAAAAGTGGTGCTAGGACAATCCACCGAGACTGGGAGAAAGCAAAAGCGAGATTCTTATATCGTTAATTAATAACCTCATTGTTTCTAAAGCATACATAGCAGAGAATGCCATGTTTACACTTAAAAAGAAAAATTTAGCACTTACAAGAAATGTAATCATGTCTAACCTTTTTTTTTTTAGTGACAGCGACTTCCTTTCTCTCTCCTCTCCTTTTCATTCCCTCTTTTTCTGCATATACACACATGGAACTATTGTTAATTAAGACGGTCTCCATTATAAAGCTAATTAACAATTAGCATAAACATAATTAGCTAACACTGACATTTAACTCATTACATTGTTTAAACAATTTTCAAAAATTGCCCTTAGTGGCATTCTGTCATACTGAAATAATGGCAGTACTTTGTCATGTAAATTAAGTGACATTTGTGTTGTTTCCTCTCCCATGAATGCAAGAAAGCCTTAAAATTATTATTTTTTAAAAAAAAAACCAACTAGCTGTACGAAAGTAAGAATTTGGGGTCGTTTTAAAAACTTGCGTAGCTCGCACATCACTCAGCATTTATCACAAGTGATCAACATTGAGAAATATGAATAGCTCTACATTGCTATACCAAGCAGCCTCTTATTCATCTAGGTTAGGGATGATTATTCTTTTTTTTCCAGCTACCACTTCCGGCAATGCATATAGAAAAGGGGCGGGGCTTCAGCTGCCTGTCACAGCCTCCATCTTGACTCTTTTGAACCCTTCCATGGACGTCTCTGCTCCCACATGGATTTCTTGAAAGAGTATCCAATGAGCAAAAGTGATGAATGTGAGATACTGCAAATCCGTCATATTATATCAGCCAATCCAGGGGTGGGATTCAATTTTTTTTAACAACCAGTTCTGTGGGCATGGCTTGGTGGTCATGTTATTGTCTGGGTGTGGCCAACTCGACATCACTCACATCGAGGCACGCCTCTCCTCGCCTGGCCTCTCATGACTGTGGGGATGCTGCAACAGTCGTAAGTGTGAAAAACAGTCATAAGTCACTTTTTTCAGTGCCATTGTAACTTTGAATGGTCCCTCCACACAAGCAAAGTTCCAGCAAAGGAGGAAAGAAAACTCCAGAGAGGTTCCTGAGACAGGAAGTCTAGTCCTGCCAAGAATGTAATAAGGGTCAGTGGAGAGGCAGTTTCTGTAAGCAACACCAGAATGTTTCCTTCCTGCCTTCCTTACAGGATTAGCCCAGTAATTCCTTCTAACATCCGGTTCTCCGAACTGCTTGGAAGGTTAACAACCGGTTCTAGCGAATAGGTGCAAACTGGTAGAATCCCACCCCTGGTCCTGGGCCTCCTGGGCAGTGTTTTTGCTCCCAAGAAGCTTCCCTGGGGTGCAGGGAGGCAAAAAATGGAGCATGGGGGGCAGCATGCCCCCTTTTGCCTCCTGGGCCTCGGGGAAGCCCCCTTGGACAAACAGTGAGGGGGATCCCAGCACAGCTGATCATTGAAAGAATCCCCTAAAGAGTGACTGGGCAGGGTAGAATGCAGTCAGTGATGTCAGACGTGTGCAAAGTTGTGCATGCGCAATAGGGAGTGACTTGGAGGGGAGGGACGGGGGGGGGGGGACAGGGCCAGCCGGGGGCAAGATTTGCTGGTTCTCCAAACTGTGCAGAATCAAAACAACCGGTTCTATAGAATCTGTCCGAACCGGTAGAATCCCACCCCTGAGCCAGTCCTGGTGGAGCCAAAACACGTCGAGAAGAATGGATAAAGAGAGAGAAGTCCAAGTCTGTAATTTGGAAGAAGAAAAAGAGTCAGATTGGGGTAATATTGGGTCAGGTTAACAGAAAAGCAGAGTTGGAAGGGACCATGGAGATCTTCTAGTCCAATCCCTGGTCAAGCAGGAAACTCTATATTCTTTCGGACAAATGACTGTCTAATTTCTTCTTTAAAACTTCCAGAGTTGGAGTGGAGCATTTGCGTAGCCCTTTGTTTTTGTGGCAGGCCCTGAGATATTGGAGCATATTTTTTGTGCAACAGCTCAAACGGTGATTGTGGAGGTGAATTCCACAAAAGTGACTTCACAAGTAGATTTTGCATGAGAGGGAAATCGAAAGGAATTGGCTCGGGAGCAACTAGCCATCCTTTCGAGCAGGAGTCTCCAATGTTGGCAACTTTAAGCCTGGGGGACTTCAATTCCCAGAATTCCCAGCCAGCATGCTGACTGGGGAATTCTGGGAGTTGAAGTCCTCCAGGTTTAAAGTTGCCAACATTGGAGACCTCTGCTTGAGAGAATATTGACTCTACTTCCAAACATGGGTAACAGTTTAACCTTCATGTGCCTTGCTGCTTCATAATGCTGCATGGACATTGAGAAGATGCTACACATCATGGGACATTGGAGTGTATTCACCCCACCAAGTATTCTTGGGTTTCAGAGCTTTCAACTCTTCTTCCTTTATAGCAGAGATCTCCAGCTTTAAGACTTGTGGACTCCCAGAATTCCTCCTCCAGTCATGTTAGCTTGGGAATTCTGGGAGTTGAAGTCCACAAGTCTTAAAGTGACCAAGTTGGAAGACCTTTAGTTTATTCTAATGAAAAGAAGTTCCAGGGGTGACATGTTAGCAGTTCCTAATATTTGAAGGGCTGCCATAAAGAAGAGGGAATCAAGCTATTCTCCAAAGCAGGGGTTGCCAACCTTTTGGACCTCAGGGACCACCAAACTCATCATTTTATGTCCCGCAGACCAGAAACCCTGGGAAAATCCCCAAAAAAGTCTGCAGGAAAATTCCCCACTTCGTTTTCCTACCAATTGATCGTTCCTTATTTGGGATCACAGGATACCATCTCCAGCTCCATTCTCAGGGGGAGAGAGAGAGAGAGAGGAGAGACTTTTGGCTTCATGCAAGGAAAGCAGCAGAAGCCACAGAAGTCTTTCTTTCTCTCCCCCAAACTCCGCCACAAGTGAGTCTTTGCCGACACAGCTTCTTGGAGCAGGAGGCCTTGCAGGGTCCCAGAGGCTCATTTCTGGTACCGTTTGGGGGAGAGAAAGAAAGACTTTTGCTGCTTTCCTTGCGTGCAGCCAAAAGCGGAAGAAGAAAGAAGCGGAGAAAAGCAGCCCAGTGGCCAAGCCAGGCATGTGAGGCGAATGGGGCAAGTTCCCCTCTCCTCCCTTTTCCCCCTCCCCTCACTACCTCGTGTTGTTCATAATGCAAGAGATGCAAGCCTTGTGTTCCTGCATAGCCTGGATTAACTGCTTTTTGGGGGGGGACATTTCTCTGTGGACCACCAACATTTTCTCGTGCATCACCAGTGGTCCCCGGCCCACTAGTTGGCTCCCACTGCTCCAAAACACCTGAAGGAAGGAGAAGAAGCAATGGGTGGAAACCAATCAAGGAGAGAAGCAACCTTGAACTTAGGAGAAATTTCCTGACAGTGAGAACAATCAATCAGTGGAACAGCTTGCCACAAGAAGTTGTGGGTGCTCCAACACTTGAGGCTTTTAAGAACAGATTGGACAACCATTCATCTGAAAAGGTATAGGCTCTCCTGCTTGAGCAGAGGGTTGGACTAGAAGACCTTCAAAGTCCCTTTCAACCCTGTTATTCTATGTTCTATGACATCATGAAGCATGTTACATCACTTGTCTCGCTTGCTGTCCTGTCTTGGCACCCTTGAAGCTCCAGTCTGCAGGTAGGATTCAGAAGACCCTTTGACGTTTCCCAATGAAGGTGGTGTTGGCTTCTCCACTGAGCAAGTTCTCCCCAACCAAAGTTTTCTTGGACTCCAACCCCATCAATCCAAACTGGTCACAGTGCAATGTTGGCACTATAGCCTTTAGTTGATTCCTTCCCCTGTCGATGAGGTGCAAGAGAGAACTCTACACCTATCTCACCAGATTGATATATAGACTTTGTATTCAAACATTAAATCAAACGTGGGCCAACCAAATAAAGAGTCGACCCAAAGAGGACATAAGGCTCTGCAGCTCTTAAGGGCTCCATGGAACAATTCCTGGTTCTCTGGTTGGCAACAGGACAGGGGTGGGGTGGGAGGCCGTCAATTGGTATCAACTGTGGAGAAGGAATATTAACTTCGGCAGAGCAAAGAGATCTCTGCTAATATTCATTCTCCACAATTGATATCCATATGTTCACCCCTCCCTCCTTCCACCGAATAATCTCCTCACCAGGCTCCAGGTTGACTCAGCCTTCCGTCCTTCAGAGGTGGGTCAAATGAGGACCCAGATTGTTGGCGTCAAATAGGCTGACTTTGTAAACTGCTTAGAGAGGGCTGGAAAGCACGATAAAGCAGTATATAAGTCTAAGTGTTGTTGCTATCTCCATGGGAAAATTGGAATGCTGGGTTTTGAGGGGTCCTTGGGGCTCTTTGGTTGTTTTCTGGCAGATGGTTCATTGTCCACTGATGATGTTACCTAGTTGGGTCATGAAATGTCTTCAAGAAAACAGCCCCCCCGCAGAGAGCACCAAGGATCTCACAGTCTCCTCTTCCTCCTCCTCCTCCTCCCCCTCCCCCTCCTTCTCCTCCTCTTCCTCTCCTCTTTACAAACCCCTACTCCCTTCTAGCACTGGTGATGTTACCTAGTTGGGTCATGAAATGTCTACAAGAAAACAATCAAGCTCAGAGAGCACCAAGGACCCCACAGTCTTTCTCCTCCTCCTCCTCTCAGAAAACCCCAATCCCTTCTAGCCCTGATGATCTTATCTAGTTGGGTCTGCAAGAAAACCACCAAGCTCAGAGAGCACCCAGGACTGTTCATTTTCATCCCTGAGCTACAAATATTCTCCTTTATTGTTGTGTTAGAGTTTGTCCATATAAGTAACAGAGTTTTAGCTCGTTTGCTCTGGTCTTGTAAAGAGATTAACTTGGAACCACACTCTTACACAAATAAAATAAAGGGAGAAATTCATTTTCTTACTCCAGGTAAATGGACATCTTCATCCATGACAGGCAAATATAATCTTGGCCAACTTCCAGCTATGTTCTGAGCCAGTCTTCCGTGACTTGACCCTTGTCTACTTGTAGGAATTTTTTTTGCACTTTCCACTGCGTGCATGGAGATTTGATTTACACTGAGTGGCAGTGGTCCTCCTGGGCTTCTGTTGTAGTCAGTTGTAGCAGACCTGCAGTTTTCAAGTGATAAAATGCCAGTTGCAAAGCTACACCCCAGACAAAACCAGGCCTGCACCGCCTTTGCACCAGAGCATTTGTAGGAGACCCTATAGGGACAAATTCTGGACAGAAGGCTCTCCTATCTCTTCTTGAAAGCCTTCAGTGATGGAGCAACCATAACTCCTGAAGGCAAGTCATCCCACTGGTTGATTGCTCTTATTGTTAGGAAGTTTCTCCTTAATTCTAGGTTGCTTCTCTCCTTGGATAGTTCCCATCTGTTGCTTCTTCTCTTGCCTTCAGGTGCTTTGGAGAATAGCTTGACTCCCTCTTCTCTGGGGCAGCCCCTCAGATATTGGAAGTCTGCTATCACATCACCCACAATTTGACAAATGCTGAACCATAGACATTTTCTTTGATTTTTCTCCACAGCAACAGTCCTGTGAAATGGGTTGGGTTGAGAGAGCAGGCCCCAAACTATCCATTTACCCAAAGTTATTCCTTGACCAAAGGGAGACTTGAAGCTTGGTCTAATTTATCACAAATTTGCTCCAAATCCAATGATGACATCCAGACAAAGTGAAACAAAGAAGAGGTGTTTATCCATAACTGTTGTGGCTTCCAAGATTTTCTCAGCTTTAAAGTCAAACTTCTTAGGAAATGGAAAACTACATTTTTTTCAGCCCTGCGTTCTCCATCACATAATTTTTATTAGCTGATTTATATTACCTGGTTTTAAGTCAGGAGGAGAAAATGGAGCTGAAAGGGCTCAAACCAGATCTCAGAAGGTGCTTTTTTGAGAGGCAACTGGATTTTCTGGGGGCAGTTTTGGAAGACATTTTGCTTCTCTTCCAAGAAGCTTCTTCAAATTCTACTTCTACAGTCCTTTCAACACTTTTAAGAAGGCCTCACACTCATTTGCACCATTCAGGTGCCCCTGGGGACACAGATAAACCTCCAGGTGACTTTAAGGACCTGCTAAAATGATGCAAATGACCAGCTGTCTGCAAGGAATATAAATCCTTCCATTCCCTGCCATCCAGTCAGAGCTGAAGAAGCTTCTTGGGTGAGAAGTGAAATGTCTTCAAAGAAAAACCAGAAAGTCCAGTTCCCTCTTGAAAATACACTTTTGGGGTGACCATGACCTGGATGGTGGAGAATCTCTACAGACATTTTTATAATTTAGTTCCCTGTGACAATATTAGGGAAATGAAAAAACTAAATGTGTACGATAACACAATGTTGCAGTGTAACCAAGAGGCGATACAATCAGTCATTGTGAAGAGAAATGATCAAGCCAATGGCTACAACTACTTCTTGTTGAGGTCCATGGTTGGTACTCAAAGATGCCAAGCTCTTGGTAGAACCTCGTTTCTTGGGAGAAGAGTTTCTTTCTCTCTTTTCTAACTTACTTTGGAGTAATTGGGGGGATGGCAATTCCAAACAGAGGGGTGAGGAAAATTAACTTGCACAATGTAATCATATAGGCAGAATAGAAGCAGTCCTCAATTAATAACTTAGCAACTGTTTAAATGGACCTACCTGAGGGTACTTACCTACAAACCTTTCTCTCTTCTAGCTCTGAGGATGTTACCTAGTTGGATAATGAAACATCTGCAAAAAAAACCAAAACAGTCAAGCTCAGAGAGCATCAAGGACACGACAAAGGAGAGAAGTTTTGAGATGACGCAGAATAAATCTGCGCTGGATTCTGCAGGTAGGGATGTCAGGATTCCAGCAACCGCTCTAATTAAATCCTGATTCTTGAGCTAAACTTCAAAAAACTTCAGAGGATTCATTAGAAGAGGCGACATACTGGCCCTGCCCTGTATGAAGCCAACTTTGGCATGCATAATTTACAGTCCTCTGGGACTCTGTTTCCCCCCTGAGTGTGTCATAAATCAGATTCTCCAATTGAGCACATTCACAAGCTGGGTGTTTGCATTCATGTTCTCCAATTAAATATATTCCCGGGCAAAAGCTCTGGTAGTTTAGTTACAACCTTTTAAAGATAAGAGTTGGAATGTATTTTTTTCTCCCCCCCCGCCCCATTTTTTTTTTTCTTATGGCAACTACTAAAACAGGCATAGGAATGTTTTATGAGTTGACAAGGGATTTTAAAGATTTCCAAGGAGGTACTCAACACAACAAGGATGCTACTAAGTTTAGCAACCTGGAGAATCTGACTGATGAGACACCCCCCGGGGGGAAGGGGGGAAACAAGGTCACAGGGGACTGTAAATTACATATGCCAGAGTTGGCTTCATACAGGGCAGGGCCAGTAGGTCGCTTTAATGAATCCTTTGAAGTTTTTTGAAGCTTGGCTCGAGAATCATGATTTAATTAAAGTGATTGCTGGAATATACATTTCCATCCAGAGACCTAGAATGGAAAAGTTGGTACCCAACCCTACTGTCAAGCCTGAAATTGACATAAGTGTAGCCATTTTAGTTAGGCTTAGTATATCTTCTTTTTCTTACTTTCTCTTTGACAGTCATGGGGGAAGGGATTCAGGCTTGCCACGTTCCTAAGGAGGGGAGGAGGGGAGCTAGAAGGAGTTGTTTAGGCTAGGTGATGTTTCTTCCCATGGGAACAAAAGCTGACCCTGCTGAGACCTGGAGGTGGAGATTGATGGCATCAAGTATCGTTGAATTATTTCTATTGGAGAATATGACTTTTGGGGGTTGTTTCTAACTCCCAATATTATGTGGTGTAATTCTGGGTTGTGTCAGATCCGGAATTACTACAGACTTTGCCAATTTGATGTTTTCCAAAAAAAAAAAAAGAAAGAAATTATTATGGAAGATGGACTTTGCTGTTTTCTTTTCGAATGGCTTTCATCACTTGGAAACCTGACACCAACAATGACCTACCCATGAAGGTCTGCTCTGCAGTTGTATACGGTGTCCCCCTTTCTGTCCCCGAGACCCCGCTTTTCCCATGGGGGGTTGGATGGCATGGGGAAAGGCCTCACAGAGACTCCCACAACTCCAGCAGTGAGGGAATGTCATCATCTGCTCATGGAGCCGCGTTGGCCGGCGATGTTATGCCTCCCGTGGCTAAATCAAATGTCCAGGAGCATTGTTCAGGGCTGATTTTGGCTGTTAAGTGCTTGTCAAAGCTCAGAGCCCTCCTCACGACTCTATAAAATTCAAAAGAATTATAGGAGCTCCAGGGTCACATAATTCATTGCACAGTAGATTTAACCTGCCGGCAAGTAATTCATATTTGTGGGAATAATATTGTTTTCCACTTTCAGAGAGTTATCGCTGTGTCTCCCTTCCAGGTCACTGTGGATATCAAAAATCAATTTGGAAAGATGGATACTGTCAGCGAATAAACCACGGAGGCAGCGAAGCCTTCACTTTCCTCCCTCTCTCTAAACGGATCGGGCGAGGCACTCAGACTTTTGTTCTGAGCCTTGGCAGCGTCCGCTGATTGCCCTCGTATGGACACTTGACTCCCCAAATAAACCCCGCGTTTGTTCGGTTGTAAGGGTCACTTTTTTCCAGACAGGGGGGCTTCCCAGTCTCCCCCCCCCCCCCCCCCCAGCCTGGCTGGGAGCAGAGCCTTCTTCACGGTTAGCAAGACTTTTATTACATTAGCTGCAGGGATCACCTCGACAATCGCAGTTTGTTTTTGTTTTTATTTATTTTATTTTTCCATCAAGCTGCTGATTTTTCTTTCTATAAGGAAAGTCTTATTTCTTTTTTATTTTGGGGGGGGGGTGGGGGGGTGGCAGGGCGAACTGCCTGGGCCTTCTCTTTAAGCCCAGCCATTCGGCTGAAAACACATCCCCGGCGAGGTTACACTTAAAATGATTGGAGGGCTGCACTTGACAAGATTTAAAAAGCAATCTTTCGATTTGAAAATAGCCTCTGGGTCCCACCCGCACAAGGGCATATTGGTTATGTGTGAAAAGCGACAGGGGGAGGAATATGTGCAGCTGAAGTGGTATCTCTGGGTGGCGGGTGCAGGGGGCCAGGTGAGAGCGGCGGATTCGAGGCCGAGCACAGCTGCGAGGCAACCAAGATTGGAGGCTGACTGTAATTTTTGCAGCCACGAGCTTCTTTTTTGTTCCAAATTAACTCTCCCACTCCCTCATCTTCCAGTTCCAATGGGACCTTTGCCAACAGAGTCAGAAGGGATCTCAGGGGTCTTCTAGACCAACCGGTTTTACATCCAGTTCTGGTCACCACAATATACAACAAATATTAAGATTCTAGAAAAAGTGCAGAGAAGAGCAACCAGGATGATTAGGGGGCTGGAGGCTAAAACATACAATGAACGGTTCCAGGATCTGGGCCTGGCTAGTCTAGTAAAGAGAAGGACCAGGGGAGACAGGATAGAGGTCTTTTAATATTTGAGGGGCTGCCACAGAGAGGAGGGGGAGTCAAGCTGTTTTCCAAAGCCCCTGAAGGCCAGAGAAGGAATAATGGATGGAAAGTGAACAAGGAGAGGTTCAACCTGGAAAAAAGGAGGAATTTTCTGACAATGAAAACAATCAACCCATGGAACAGAAGTTGCCTTCGGAAGTTGTGGGAGCTTCATCCCTGGAGACCTTCAAGAAGAGACTGGACTGCCCTCAGAAATGGTGTAGCATCGCCTGCTTGGGCAGGAGGAGTTGGACTAGATGACTCACAAGGTCCCTTCCCACTCTGTTAATCTGTTAAGCCCCTGCTCAAGCAGGAGAGGCTCATCCCATTCCAGACAAACAGTTGCCCAGTCCTTCTTCTTGCTGGCTGGGGAAATCCTGGGAGTTAAAGTCCCTATGCCAAAGTTGAGGAGCACTGTCTTCGATGGTGAGAAGTTCTTCCTTGGCCCCAATGCTCCTCAGCACCAATCCGATGGGTCCTCCTACTCCCTGCTCTCTTTCCAGATCAAGAGATTCTTAATTTTAGCTCAGTGATCCTCCCAACTATTTAACAGAATAACAGAGTTGAAAAAGAGAACTTGGGGGGGGGGGTCTTCTAATTCAACTCTCTGCTCAAGCAGGAGACCCTCTATAGTTCTGGGCAAGTCTAGTCTCTCCTTGAAAATCTTGTGAGTGACCTCAACTTCTGGAGGCAAGTTGCTCCACTGGTTAATTGTTCTCACTGTCAGGAAATTGCTCCTAGGTTGGATCTCTCCTTGATTAGTTTCCATCCATTGCTTCTTGTCCTGCCCTCAGCTTGACTCCCTCTTCTTTGGGGCAACCCCTGAGATATTGCAACATGGCTATCATGTCACTCTAAGTCCTTCTCTTCCTTAGACTAGATACACCCAGTTCCCACAACTGTTCCTCATCTTGGTTGCTCTTCTCTGCACTCTTTTTACAGACTCAACATTTAGGATCTCAGTTTCAGCTCACCGTAGCTCATGATTGGAGTCCCTTTGTCCGGTGGGGGCAAAATATGTTTTTCTTTTTTTAAAAAAGGCATTTTGCAAGACTGATTCCTGTTAAGCGTCCAAATTTTGATGATATGCTCGCAAAAAAAGAGAGCAAAACATCTAAGCATCTCTTTTTAATAGATCCATTTTTATTAGAAGGCAGGCTTTTGAGCTAGAGAAAACATTTAATCAAGCAGCATGGAACTGCAAAAGGCTAATATTAGTTTTGGTCATTTTAGATGGATAGTTGGCTGCTTGATCATAAAAATATTAGCATTTCAAATGCGGAAGATCGGTTGACCAGAGACTGGGAAAATTCTTCCTTCTTTCCATTTATCTCCCAGTCATGTTTGAATCGCTCCTTACTGGCACCTGCCTGTTTTGATTAATATTAAACTTGCCAGTCATCTTTGTGAATTGGAGCAATTTCTTACAGGAAACAGCTTAAAGAGCCAACTTTCTGAGTAATTGGAAGCTGGCTGAGATCACCCGTTGCTCCCAAAACTTAATGATTCATGTCAAAAAGCTTAGGAAGGTACCCTACAAACTGCTTATTTTCTAACAGGCTGTTGTCCTTGTATAATTCCAGTATTTGAGGGGCTGCCACAAAGAAGAGGGGGGGCACTTATTTTCCAAAGCCCCTGAAGACAGGACAAGAAACAACTAACCAAAAACAGAAGCAACCTGGAATTAAGGAGAAACTTCCTAACAGTGAGGACAAACAACCAGTGGAACAGCTGGCCACCAGAAGTTGTGGACGCTCAATCACTGGAGGTTTTTAAGAAGAGACTGGAATGGTACAGTGTCTTTTGCTTGAGCAAAGGGTTAACAGATGACAGATAATCAGAGTTGGAAGGGACTTTATAGGTCATCTAGTCCAACCCCCCCATGCCCAAGCAAAAGACCCTTCTAAACCATTTCTGACAGATGGGAGTCCAATCTCTTCTCGACAGACTCAAGGGATGGCACTCCCACAACTTCCAGAGGGCAACTTCTCTTCCATGAGTTGATTGTTCTCACTGTCAGAAAGTTTCTCCTTATTGGGTTGGGCTAGAAGACCTCTGACATCCCTTCTAACTCTGTTGTTTTGTTCTTCTGTAGTTCGATGTTAGAAAAAGAGCCCAATCTTTGTTCGCTGGTGGAACTGGTTCCCCAGATAGGTTGCAGGCTGAGCTTCGTGGGATACGGTTGCATAACATCTAGACAGCCGTCTGTGGGGTATGCTTTTTAATTAGGATTTCTACAGTGACTTGATGTCTTAAATGTTCAATATAAAGCCAACAGAGGTTAAAAGATATGAAGAAAAGTTGCAGGAATTCAGTATTCTAGTCTAGTGTAGAGTTGCCCAAACTTGGCAACTTTAAGATTTGTGGACCAACTCCCAGAATCAGAATTCTTGGAGTTGAAGTCCACAAGTATTAAAGTTGCCAAGTTTGGGGGCCCCTGGTCTAGTGAGAAGAAGGACCAGGGGTACCATGATAGCAGTCTTCCGATATTTGAGGGGCTGCCCTGAAGAAGAGGGGGTCAAGCTATTCTCCAAAGCACCAGAAGGCAAGCCAAGAAACAACGGGTGGAAAGTAACCACGGAGAGAAGCAACTTGGAATTAAAGAGAAACGTCCGACAGTGAGGACAATTCACCAGTGGAACTGCTTGCCACCAGAAGTTGTAAATGCTCCAACACTGGAAGTTTTGGAGAAGAGACTGGACAGCCACCCGTCTGAAATGGTAAAAGGTCTCCAGCAGGGGCCTGGACTAGAAGGCCTCCAAAGCCACTTTCATTTCTATTCTATCCTAACTTTTTGGCTATTGAGGCAAATGGGAAAGTCACCAAGGGAGGATCACATGACCCTGGGATGTTGCAACCATCCGAAATACATGCTGGTTTCCACATTTTGATCATATGGCCATGGTGATACTGTGACAGTTGGAAGTGTGGGAATTGGTTGTACACCCATTTCCCTTCCCCTTCATGCTGCCAGAAGTTGGAACCGTTGCTCAACGAATGGTTGCAAGTCAGGGACTTCCCACAAAGAGGGATTTGGGTGGCTCATTGAGGCCCCTTCAGAGATGGAGCAAGAAGAATATAGAGATCGCCGTAGAACGAGAAGGGGGAAAAATAGATTTATCTTAAAAAGATTTTGTCTGAAGTGGTGGAGGGTTTCCTGCCTAGGCAGGGGGTTGGACTAGAAGATCTCCAAGGTCCCTTCCAACTCTGCTATTCTATTCT
>BLBF01000073.1:1128092-1175516 GCA_015471245.1 Laticauda colubrina | reverse complement strand
GAATAGAATAGAATAGAATAGAATAGAATAGAATAGAATAGAATAGACTTCTTTATG
Source organism: Laticauda colubrina (assembly GCA_015471245.1). NCBI lineage: Eukaryota > Metazoa > Chordata > Lepidosauria > Squamata > Elapidae > Laticauda > Laticauda colubrina. The sequence goes on along the minus strand of BLBF01000073.1, from coordinate 1,175,459 downwards.
GGCCAAGGGTGGTGGGACACACAAGGAATTTGTCTTTGGTGCAAAGGCTCTCAGTGTACATAAAAGAAAAGAGACATCCGTCAAGAGTCAAGAATCATCAAGTACAATACTTAATGATAGTCCTAGGGTACAATAAGAATAGAATAGAATAGAATAGAATAGAATGGAATGGAGTGGAGTGGAGTGGAGTGGAGTGGAGTGGAGTGGAGTAGAGTAGAATATAATAGAATAAGAATAGAATAGAATAGAATAGAATAGAATAGAATAGAATAGAATAGAATAGAATAGAATAGAATAGAATGGAACGGAACGGAATGAATGGAATAATGAATAGAATAGAATATAGAATAGAATGATGAAGAAAGAATAGAATAGAATAGAATAGAATAGAATAGAATAGAATAGAATAGAATAGAATAGAACAGCAGAGTTGGAAGGAACTTTGGAGGTCTTCTAGCCCAACCCCCTGCTCAGACAGGAAACCCTCTCCCACATCAGACAATTGATTATCCAATCTCTTCTTTAAAACTCCCAGTGTTGGAGCATCCACAACTTCTGGAGGCAAGTTGTTGTTCCACTGGTTAGTAGTTTTCATTGTCAGGAAATTTCTCCTTACTACTAGGCTGCTTCTCTCCTTGATGAGTTTCCATTTTCTTCTTGTCCTTCCTTCTGGGGCTTTGGAGAATAGCTTGACTCCCTCTTCTTTGGGGCAGCCCCTCAGATATTGGAAGATCATTATCATGTCTCCCCTGCTCCTTCTTTTCATCAAACTACACATATCCAATTCCAGCAACTGCTCTTTATACATTTTAGCCTCCAGTCCCCTAATCCTCTTTATTGCCCTTCTCTGCACTCTTTCTACAGTCCCAACACCTTTTTTACATCGTGGTGACCAAAACTGGATGCAGGATTCCAGGTGTGGCCTTTCCAAGGCCTTATAAAGTGGTATTCACACTTCACGTGATCTAGATTCTCTCCCTCTGTTGATGCAGCCTTCAACTGTGTTGGCTTCTTTGGCAGCTGCTGCACACGGCTGGCTCCTATTTAAATGGTTCTCCACTTGGATACCAAGATCCCTCTCACAGTTACTACTATTGAGCCAGGTACCACCTACACTGCACCTCTGCATTTTGCTTTTCTTGCCTAAATGTAGAACCTGACTTTTTTCACCATCGAATTTCATTTTGTTAGAGAGCATCCAATGTTCAAGTCTGTCAAGATTACAAAATTATATTTAGCTTGCTGACAGATGGACTGATCGATCAAATTGTATAATGTACAACTGCATACAATCAGTCCATTGGTCAGCAGTTTTGCATGTACTCCATGGATTGTCTTCTACTCTATTCCAATATATCCTTTGTTTCTATTCAATTTTCCTAAAATATACTATTTGAAAGCACAATGCCCCCAGATTCATGCTAATATTTTTTTTTACCAATGTCTGTTACGGAATGACAGACTGCGGTGTTGTTCCTTGTAGCTGCTCTGAGAGATACAGCAGTCAGTTTTAGTGATTTTTAACATTTCAAGGTCAAAGAAATCTATAATGGATTTTTAAAATCCCCAACACTTAACCAAATTCAGATGTTTTCTTAGCATTTGGCAGTGCAGGAACCACTGAGAAAGAAAAAAAAAAGGCATTGTCAGAAATGTGCTGATGAATTAGAGAAACACAAATGCAGGGCTCCATTAAAATGTTTGCTTATCTGGAAAAAAAATACTATTGTGGTTTTTTTTTTTTGAAGATAAACTACTTAAGGATCTAGGAATAACCTGAGTCAAAGGGAACATAACAATGTTCAGCTGAGTGCTACAGAATAAGTCGGGGATCCCCAAACGTGGCAACTTTATGACTAGCATAGCTGGCTGGAGAATTGTGGGAGTTGAAGTCCACAAATCTTAAAGTTGCCAAGTTTGGAGACCTCTGGAATAAGTCATCTGTGGTGTCAGTATAATTTATATATTACACTGACTGAAGGTCATATTCTGAAGGAGAAATATTCAGGTTTTTCTGCTTTATTTTTCAATGGTCGTAGTATCCTTGCAGGAGGGTCCTTTGGTGTTTTGGGAGCACAAAGAGGTGGGGTTGTGAGCATCCATTGTGAGTCTGAGGTCGATCTTGAAGGGAAATCAAACCTCTCCAGTTGGACAGAACTTATCCTCTCAAATTCTGTCCCTGTCAACAGTGGTGTCCACCCAAGGGTTCGAGGACCGACTCTCTTCATACTCTACATAAATGACCTCTGTGATCATATCAAGAGCAACTGCGTTCTCTTCGCTGATGATGTCAAGCTATTCAACACCACATACGATACTGCTACCCTTCAAAAAGATCTTGACTATGTGCCAGAACGGTCAAACAAATGGCATCTTCAGTTCTTAACAAATAAATGCTCTGCCTTACATATTAGCAAAAAAAAAATCAGAAAATAAAAGACAAGCTAGTCAAGCCCTTGTTGATGATCCAAACTCTGTCAAGGACCTTGGAGTACTCATCTCTAATGATCTAAGTGCTAGAGTCCACTGTAACTACATAGCCAAAAAAGCATTAAGAGTTGTTAATCATTTGCTAGACCAATACTTGAATATAGTTCATCAGTCTGGAACCTACATTATGTATCTGATATTAACACAATTGAGAAAGTCCAAAAATATTTCACAAGAAGAGTCCTCCGCTCCTCTACTCGTTGCAGAAGACTTTAGGCCACCAGACTTGAAATTCTAGACCTAGAAAACCTTGAACTACGCCGCCTTCGGTCCGATCTAAGTATAGTATATAAAATCACACATTGCAATGTCCTACCAGTCAATGAATACTTCAGCTTCACCCATAACAACACAAGAGCAAACAACAGATACAAACTCAAGGTTAATAGCACCAACCTTGATTGCTGGAAATACGACTTCAGCAACAGATGGTCAATGTCTGGAATCCTCTACCTGACTCTGTGGTTCCTATCTCATGTATTCAAAACTATATATATTCTTATACCTGTATCTTATAAGCAATTGACAAATCAAATCAAATGTAAAAAAAATGTAAATGTGAACTTTCAAAGCTAGACCGCTTGCAATTCTACTTGTACTTCCCACTAAAGGTGACAGGGAAGTTCCCGCTGCCCAGTTGATATGGATAATCCTCGACTTACGACCACAATTGGGCCAGGGGTGGAATGCAAATATTTTTACAACCGGTTCTGTGGGAGTGGCCATGTGACTGGGTGGCGTGGGTTCTTCTTCTCCTTCTCCTTCTCCTCCTCCTCCTCCTCATTCTCCTTCTCCCCCTCCCCCTCCTCTCCTCCTCCCCTCCTCCCCCTCCTCTCCTCCTCCCCCTCCTCCCTTCTCCTCCTCCTTCTCCTCCTCCCTCTTCCTCCTCTTCTCCTCCTCCTCCTTCTCTTTCTCCTCTTCCTCCTCCTCCCCCTCCCCCTCCCCCTCCTCCTCCTCCTCCCCGTCCTCCCTTCTCCTCCTCCTTCTCTTTCTCCTTTTCCTCCTCCTTCTCTTTCTCTTTCTCCTTCTCCTTCTCCTCCTCCTCCCCTTTCTTTTGTGCAGCACCCCCCCCTCCCCCATGTCCCTTTTTGCCTCCTGGGCCTCAGGGAAGCCTCCTGGGTGAAGCAGAAAGAGGGTGAGGGGAATCCCAACAGAGGTGATCTTGGAACAGTTGATCATCAGGAGGAAAAAAAGAAATACTGGTTTGGCTGAACCTGTAGGTGTTTTTTTTACTATTGGTTCGAGTGAACTGGGCCAAACCGGTAGAATCCCACCACTGAATTGAGCCCAAAATTTCTGTTGCTTAGTAAGATATTTTAGTGAATTCTCCCTGCTGCCCCTCCCCATTTTACGACCTATCTTGCCACTGTTGTTAAGTGACTCACTGCAGTGGTGAAGTTAGCCACACGATTGTTAAGCAAATCTGGACTCTCTATTAACTTTGCTTATCAGAAAGTCTCAAAAGGGGATTGCACGACTCTAGGACCCTACAACCAATCATAAATATGAGTCAGTTGCCAAGCACCTGGATTTTGATCATGTGACCACAAGGGTCGTAAGCGTGGAAAATAGGCCCCAAGTGACTCTTTTTTCAGTGCCGTTGTAACTTTGAACGGTCACGCAATGAATTGTTGTAAGTCGAAGACTGCCCATATAACCAAAATGTTCATTTCTTCAATGTCTATGGAGATTGTCAGTCATCCAGGTTGTAGTTGTCCCAAAGGTGCTTTTTCTTTTTTTTCAGGAGGCAACTGGACTTTCTGGTTTTACTTTGAAGATGTTCTGCTTCTCATCCCAGGAGCTTCTTTAGCTTCATCTCTTCGAGTTGCCTTACAAAGAAGTAAGGCCATAAATCCATATTTCCGCCATTAGGGTACCCAGGGCTTGGGAGAACTCATGGGGGGGGGGGGCAACCATCCCACTGATAATGAACCTTGGAGGAGAAGCTCATCTCGTAATCAGTTATTCTTCCCCAGCGATATTTTTTTGCCAAGCAATATTCCGTCTCCTTATCGACCCTGCTTGGCCCCCGAATGCATGCAGGCCCTCCAGTCTCCTGCTTGCATTTAATACTGAAACATCTGTAAATACTGTAAATCCTATGATCTATTGGACTAATGAAAAAGGAAGTTTATCGCTGCGGTCCAGTGTAAATCTGAGGCTAACCTCAGTGTGTGGCCAATTTATTCCTGTAACAGGTTTATTTCTTTATCAGGTGTTTGGGGAAGATTCCGACATAAGTAGAACTGAGACGTAATTTGCTTCAGGGCAGATTTATGCCTTTCATAGGGTTATTATTTTAACACTCTGATAATCACTAGGAGTATGTTTTGCCATTTGATATTAGAAGTGTGCAAGAGCATGAGGTGAGCGGGTGTTTATTTGTTTGTGGAAAAGCTTCATTTCCTTATCAGCTATTTCTTTTAAAGAGTTTTATTACATATGCAGAGTGCGTCAGGGCCTGGTCTGAAGTAATTTTATTAAGAGATTTATCCTGCGTCAAAGGTTCACTTAGCTGGGTTTGTGGTAATGCAATCTCTCTGCAAGCTGATTTTCTTTCTCTCTATATTTTTTCCTCCTAGTGATAAACAATGCCTTTTGTAAAGGGTGGGGGGGGGGAAACTGGCCTTCTCCTCCTTCACTGGACATAGGAGACCATCTTCATCCACCATTTTGTTCTCCAACAAACGTATTTTGGGAAATGGAAGTATGCTCAGTATATCCCAAAGATGCTTTCTTCAAGAGGCAACTGGATTTTCTTGTTTTTTTTCTTTTGAAGACATTTTGCTTCTCACCCCAGAAGCTTCTTCAGTTCTGACTGGATGATGGTGGGGAATGGAAGGATTGATACTCCTTGCAGACAGCTGGACTTTTGCATTTTTTAGCAAGTCACTAAGGTCACTGGAGGTTTACCTGTGTCCTCGGTGTCACCTGAGTGGTGCAAATGGTTCCTGTAGTCTGCAATTTTTTCCCTCTTGAAGTCCATTCCTTATTTCCACCCCATTCCAAGGATGTTCATCCCAAATTGCATAGCTCAAAGTCTGTAGAGATTATCAGTCCTCCAGGTCATGGTTGACCCAATGCATTTTTGGAAGGCAACTGGACTTCCTTCTTTTTCTTTGAAGACAGTTGAAAAGTTGAAAAGTCTGTTGAAAAGTCTTCAAAAGAAAAAAACAAGAAAGTCCAGTTGCCTCTTGATAAAGCACATTTGGTACAACCATCACCTGGATGACTGAGAATTTCTACGTGCTCGGTGTATTTTTATGAGATAACAGACAAAAGGGGACAGAAATCTCTTGGAGAAGCTGTCAAGAAGAGGCTTAAATCCCAGGAAGTCAGATCAATGAATGGCTGGTGGAGAGGCAACTGATGGACAACAAGTAGATATCAAAAATGACAATCAGCTTCTGACCTTGAATGCACACCTTGCTCTTCTTGGTTGCTAGGTAGATTAGAAGATGCTCTCAGGTGAGCAATAGAAATTATAATGTGGCAGTATATAACAAATTATGAGTTGGGATAGTTGTAACAAGTCAGCCAATGGGAACTGTTTGGTGACTAAGAAACAGCACCTGTTGTGAGCCATGTCAGATGGCTCGGAGCCTGGGCGTAGCTTAAGGTAACTGGTCTGTATAAAAATAGGGCTTCTGTGATTCTGAGCTCTGGTGGTTGAAAGAGCTGCATGGGTATTGTATACACGCATCATGTTTTATATTATTGTATATAAATGAATCCTGCCGATTTATTTACTTGTGTGCTGGTTGGATTGCTTCAAACTCTAACACAATGGCACTGAAAAAATGACTTACAGCTGTTTTTCACATACGACCATTGCATCGTCCCCATGGCCGCATGATCAAAATTCAAATGCTTGCTAAAAGACAAAAAGATTTTTATGACCAGGTGACTAACCTCACGACTGCAGTGATTGGTTAGAATTTCTTGCAGAAATCAAGTCCAGAATGCACACCTGGATGATTGATTCAGCAGGATTCATTAACATCTTTATATACATAATAGCACGTGAGTAAAATGTACAACACCACTAGTAGATTCTTCCAATGTGACACAAGCAAAAACCCAAGCAAGCAGCTTCAATTCTCAGAGTAAATTTCAGTTTCAGTTCTCAGCACTGCGCTTTGGGCTGCAAGGCCACACCCAGGCTCCTTCGGTTTCAGTTTCTTTTTTTCTTTTTTCATTAAAAAAATCTTTATTAATCATATTTTCGCGATTAAAAGCATATTTTCACTCACACTGACATATTCCTAATTATATAAGTCATTACTAAATATTGTTACACTTATTTTTACATTCAGCTTGAAGCACATATTCATGTTTACATAATCATTTACATAGTTATGCATAGTATTATTTCAACTTACCATAACCTTTCTTTCATTTATCTACTTTACACCTACCTTCTAACCAGTTGTACCCTAGGTTCCATATCTCATTGTATTCTCTTTCTTCCCTCTCTTTCATTTCCATTGACAGTATATCCATCTCTACGCATTCTAGAATCTTTTTTTATCAGCTTCTAATTCAGCTCTCATTGGCTGACCTTGTTACCATGTCTCTGCCAATTCATGAACGTTCTGACATGATTCCCTTAATGACTGATAACAGATAACAGATAATCAGAGTTGGGAGGGACCTTGTAGGTCATCTAGTCCAACCCCCTGCCCAAGCAGGAGACCCGGCACCATTTCTGACAAATGGCAGTCCAATCTCTTCTTGAAAGTCTCAAGTGAAGGAGCTCCCATAACATCTGTGGGCAACTTCTGTTCCATGGGTTGGTTGTTCTCCCTGTGTCAAGCAAAGTTATAAAATGGGACAAAACTCATTTAACAAACATCTCGCTTAGCAATAGAAATTTTGGTGCTAATTCCATACAAGTCTCAATGCTGAAAAGATTTCCAATATGCACCTTTTATTTAACATATTAAAAGATGCATATTGGAAATCTTGCATGCAGATTTGCAGATTTTATTTATTTATTGATTTGATCTGTCAATCGCTTGCAAGATAATAGGTAAGTATATATAGGAAATAGGTATGAATAAATGGGGACAATAGGACAGGGATGGTAGGCACGGTTGTGCACTTTTGTGATTGTGCACAATTCTGATGGGACGTCTCCACACAGCTTATATGGAGATAAAGTTGTTCACCCAAGATATTCTTACCAGCCAGTGTTACATTTGATGATGTATTTCTGCATTATTCAAAACTATCTATTGTTAGTATTTTAGAAGCTTTGTGCCAGATCATCATCTGTCTCTTTATCATGGTTGGAGGTTTGACAATCGCATTATTACAACATTACTGTTCATTTCAAGACAGATTAAAAAAAGAGCAGATTTAGGAAAAAATGAAGGGCTAACATGAAATATGTCATCTGTTGGAGTGGTGGAATGACTTCAGGGAGGCAGCACATAAATGGATTTTAATCTAAATTAATACTCAGATAATTATAGGGTAAAATGCCTTCATAAAACTGAAGGGAAGGGATTTTCTCTGCAGCATTTCACTTCCTGGAAATATGACGAGCGACTAAAAATATTCAGACTTTTTAAAAAAATGGAATTATTTGCCATCCAGGGCATGTATATTTTTTCCATTTAAAAAAACTTTATTTAACCACAGTGCAGCAAATATCTGTGCTTCTTATCAGAAAGTAAAAAACTGTCCTTGTGTCTGGTTGTTCTGGTGCGCAGTGCTCCATAGCGTCGTTTTGAGGGTAGGAGTTGAAACAGTTTATGTCCGGGATGTGAGTTGTCCGGAGATATGTTCACAGCCCCCTTTCTGACTCATGCAGTGTGCAGGTCCTCCATGGAAGGCAGGTGGGGAGCCGTTGTGTTTTCTGCAGTCCGAATTACCCTCTGGAGTCCGTTGGGTTGTCCTGTTGGGTTGCAGAACCGAACCAGACAGTGACAGAGGTGCAGATGAGAGACTCCTTCATTCCTCTGTAGAACCGGATCAACAGCAGCTCCTTTTGGGCAGTTTGAGCTTCCTGAGTTGGCGCAGAAGGAACCTTCTTTGCTGGGCTGTTTGGATGACGTTTTTGATGTTAGGTGTCCATTTTAGGTCTTGGGATATAGCTGATATTACAGGCAGGGACCATGTTGGTGAGCCTTGGGCATGGTGGAAAACCTATGGTGGCATCAAACCTGCCTCTTTATAGGAAACTAATTAAGAAATCTGCTTCTGTTAACAGATTGTTTTTAGGAATGTAACAATATTCCTTCAGCAAATCCAGCAGTTCCATCAAATTCCCACTCAGAATCTTTGCTTTCAAGTTAACTTGAATCTTGGGTGTCTTGATGACTCCTGAGGCACAATAAAAACCCTTGAGACTCTTTTCTCAGGCTAACCTTTGTGGGAAGCCACCACCCCACGACCCCAGAAGAATGAAATATTTTGAGTAATATTTTAAAAAATGCAGAACATTATATTTCCCAAAGGGAAAAATGCAGAAACATGTTTTTTTAGACGCGGAAAGCAGTCTCCACTTTTCTTAATAGCCCACAGCAGATGCCAGCACTTAAGAGATAAAAAGATATATAGCTCTATTCATAGGCAAAGCAAATACTGCAGGCAGAAATCCATTCAAGACAGGATATTTTGAAATTCCCTGCAGCAAAGTCTGAACATAGGCAGAGTGATAGGGTTAGCTCTCACTCCAGATCCAAAACAGGAGGAAAGCTATTAAGCCACAATAGGAATTGCATCACTCACAAAGAAGTCCAAACTTCAACCAAACCTGGGAGCTCAGACAAACACACCTAGGGTTTGTATTTCCTCTTTTGCTTATAGAGCCAGCTATGACCTCTACATAACCCCTACATGACCCCATGGGAATCTGACAACAGCCAATAGAATACATATTCTTGCACAGGAACAGGAAGCTCAGGTGCAAAGCTCAAGAAAAGGCATAAAATCCACCACTCTCAACTCCATTTTGGTCAGCTGCCCAGAACCACAAACCCATGTGGTTCTGCTTCATCAATGAACCATCCTTCCAATATGCCTCCATGTTTCCAGTGTCTTTCTTCTGGCTTTCTCCTGGAACTGAACCAGAGGTGCTATTCAGCAGCTTCTGACCAGTTCTGGAGAACCGGTAGCAGAAATTTTGAGTAGCTTGGAGAACCAGCCAATGCCCACCTGACTGGCCCCGTCAACTCCATCTCTTCTCTTTCTCCCATTGAGTCACAGCTGATTGGCTGGGTCTTCTGCACAGAAGAACAGACCTGGAAAGCAGGCTAGCGGGGTGGGGAGGGAATGGGGATTTTGGCAATAACCATGCCCACCAAGCCATGCCCACAGAACCAGTAGTAAATTTTTTTGAATTCCATCACTGCATTGAACCAGATAGATATTTCTTCGTATACCTTATAAGTTGATGCTTCATACCTATGTGATGATGAAGATGTCATCCATTCAGTTGTGTCCAATTCTTGGTGATCCCATGGGCCAGGTGGTCTCTCCACATCTTCTGAACTTGCACTGCCTCTTTGAGTGGTTCTGTGCCCTGGCTTTGAGGCTATCCAGCCACCATCTTCTCTGCAGGCCTGGTTTCCTTTTACCGCTAACTCATCCAAACTATCATTGCTTTCTCCAGTGAATTCCCCAGCGTGACACGGCCAAAGTAAGTGATATATAGTTTTGTGATATTATCTCATACCTACCGGTATATAGGGATGAAGCCTGTAGACTCCAAAGGGTTGATCATTTTCTTCCTTCCTGGCCCCAAAACATCTAGTGATGTACTTTAGGTTTGCTGTGATATCACTCAGCCCAGAAGAGGGGGGAGGAGGGGGAAAGAACCAGCAGCCCTCACCTCTCTTCACACATCATTCACCTGCTAAACAAAGAATGCAATATGCTTATCTCCTAAAACTGCAAACAGGTGCTTGGGAGCCTAAGCTTTCCTTCTGCAATGGGTTCATGCATCCATTGTTATGCTAATGGTTTCTATTCAACTTCTGATAACTCTTTTCAGGGTAAGCCGGGATAATTGCATGTAATTTAGCACACAACAATGAAACAACAACAAAGATACTTCTGAGATTATAAAGAAAGAGACACTGGCAGGAATGCAGGGTAGACATTCTGAGGCAATATAGTAATATTGACCAGTTTTGTTTTGAGGGGAGAGACAGAGAGAGACAGAGAGAGACAGAGACAGAGAAAAAGACACAGAGAGAGAGAGACAGAGAGAGACAGAGACAGAGAGACACTGGGTAATTGAGAGAGGTTGAGAGATTGAGAAAGAAAGAGAAAGAGAAGAAAGAGAATAAAAAAAGAGAGAGGGAAATTGAATGATTGACAAACAGAGAAACTGAGTGATTGAGAGAGCAATTGAGAAAGTGAGATTGAGAAAAAGAGAGATGTGAAGAAAGAGAAGGAGGGATTAAAGAAGAGAGATTGAGTGATTGACAAACAGAGAGACTGAATCCTTAAGAGAGATTGAAAGAGAAAAATGGAGAGAGAGATGGGGAGATTAAGAGAGGGAGGTATAGAAAGGGAGAAGGAGAAAGAGAGAGAGAAAGCGCACATAGCTGGATTAGGAAATATACATTTTAAGTCGTGCAACAGGTAATCAGAAATGGTGCGCAATGGATTTTTTTGTGACAAAGGTGGTCTCACATGTGGGCTGATTCAGATGGAGACATGCACCCCCATCTCCATGTTCACCCTCATCCATGTCCTGCTGAGCACAGTCTTCTTTCTAAGGGCAACTTTTGATGTAGCTGGATAAGGCAGGGGTGGTCTTTTCACAACCAGTTGAACCAGCTGCATGCTCCAAAGTGTTTCCTGCAGCATCACAAGAGGTTCAGGAGGCAAATTCTAGTTCACAAGGCTCAAAATAGTTCCAAATCCCAGTCTTTAGAGCAGAAATCTCAAAGTCATCATTGATGTATCCTTTTCTGCTCCAAGGGCATTTTTGTTCCCCATACAACAGGGGTGGGACTCTCCCGGTTCGGACCAGTTCTACAGAACTGGTTGTTATGATTCTGCACAGTTTAGAGAACCAGCAAATCGTGCCCCTGGCTGGCCCCACCCTCTCTGCCCTCCCCTCCCCTCCCAATCAGTCCTTATCGTGCAAGCCTGACATCGCTGACTGCGTTCTTCCCGGCCCAATCACTCCTTAAGATTATTTCTTTTCTTTTCCTCCCAACGATCAGCTGTTCCAATGATCAGTTGTGCTGGGATGCCCCTCGCTGTCTTACTGCTTCGCCCAGGAGGCTTCCCTGAGGCCCAGGAGGCCAAAAAAACAGAGGGTAGGAGGGATGTGCTGCAACAAAAGAAGAAGAAGCCTCACCCACCCAGTCACATGGCCACACCTACCTAGCCATACCCACAGAACCAGTTGTTAAAAAAATTGAATCCCACCCGTGCCCTACAATGTTTTCCCTAACTGTGTTGCCAAATTTTTTAATGCTGAAAGTGTTCCCCTCTTCTCCTTGCAAAACAATTTGCTCCTCCAGCTTTTCTGCTTCCTTCTTCCTCTCCTGTTCGACTATTTGCAACCAGGTGATTTATTTCTTCTGCTTCTTAAGCCACCCTCCTCTTCCACCGTCTTCTTCACATTTCTCCATGTCAACCACATTGCTCTTTGTTTTTCTACACCATCTACATCGTTTGCCCAACAAGACTTGCATGAATATTGTTGCAGACCGGAGGTAATCACACTACTCATCTGACCACACTCACTGAGGAGGACTTGATGCATTTGATGGCACATTGACCAAGTTTTATGGATGATCCAATTCCACAATTGCTACATTTGTGGGAATGCTGTCAATGGCATCATTACCCCACCAACATCTTGATCTATTTTGCTTCCCTCGTGAATATAACAAAGAGGACTTGCCTTGGCACATGGGATCAATGATTCTTGTAATGTGAGAAATTCTGCAGGCACACTCAGACTTAAATAACTTTCCTCCAGTCCACAAGAAAGTGGAAAAGTACATCAGCATAAATTGTGTTACCTTTGTTGTTGACTCTGTTCTACCTCAGTCCTTGCTGTTTTAATGTGGGGAACAAGAACACAGGGTTGGAAGAGACCTTGTGTGATGACCCAGGGTGTGGCACAAAAATAACAAAGTCACAAAAGTAGATAAATTCCCTTTAATATCTCCAACTTGGCCCCCAATATCCAGTTATCCTCAGCCAGATATCAAACTCTTCAAAAAACAGTCTACAAAGACTACAAAGGGCAGAAATACAGTCCAAACCCAAAGTAAAGATAATTAGAAATAACAAAACCAACACAAACCACACTGAAGTAATTAACACAGCAGGCCAGGATGACATATTGCAGACTTTCAAAGGATAATGCAGCACCCACAGTGGAGAGGACACAAAAACCCAGATAAGCCTCGACAAAGATAATGCACACTTTGTTTCCAGCAAGGTGCTGTGTGCAAACGCTCCATTTATATCCTGTTCTCCCAGCTGCAACTAATGAAAGAGATCAGGGCCCTTTTCTCCCCATAAGCCATGTTGCTCCCTTCTCCATTCCTCCCTGCATGCCCTAGGATGAAGGGGGTCTTCCTCTGAATGCTCAGCCAGACTGTGCCCTTCCCCAGTTTCCTCCACAGCCACTGGAGCCACATTCCCACTCCCTGTCAGCTGCTCATCTTCCTCCTCAGATTCAAACTCCAACAAGGTCATCTTGGAGGTCTTCTAGTCCAACCTCCTGATCAAGCTATCATCCTGGACAAATGATTGTCCTCTTTATTTTTGAAAACCTCCAGTGATGGAGTGCCTACACATTCTGGAGGAAAGCTATGCCATTGATTAATTGTTCTCACTGGCATTAATTGTTCTCACTGATGATGTCTCCTTATTTCTAAGTTGGACCTCTCTTTGATAAGTGACCACCTATTACTTCTTGTCCTTCTCCCAGGTGCTTTGGATAATAGATTGGCTTGGCCTCCCTCAACCTGTCATAAGTTAGCTTCAATCATAGGTTGTGGGTGCTCCATCACTGGAGGTTTTTAAGAAGAGACTGGACAATCATTTGTCTGGAATAGAATAGGTTTCTTGCTTGAGCAGGGGGGTTGGACAAGATGACCTCCAAGTTCCCTTCCAACTCTGTTATTCTATTATCAACCTGTTTTTTTTTAATGCATGAGTCAATATATGTCCATCATCAACTTCTTAAGTAGTTCCTTTTGATGTCTATGGAGCTGAATTGCATATACCTCAGGCGCTTACTCATGAATAAAAGCAGGGGTGGGATTCAAATTTCTTAACATCTGGTTCTGTGGGCATGGCATAATTCATGGGTGTGGCTTGTTGTCATGTGACTGGCTGGGCGTGGCTTGTATGTAAATATTATATTTATGTAAATATTGAATTTTTTTTATTAAAAAAGAGCAACTTGTACCCAAAATCAGGCAAAGCAGGCAGACAGATTGCGTTGCTCACAGAATCACAAATTCACTCAGAGATCTATCTTTCTGCAATCTGCTACCTGAGTCTTCACTGAAAAATAGAAGCTTTGGTCCTAAGGAAGGTTCAGCTCTGCTTTTAGATTAGCTAGAAAGCAAGAAATCCAACGATTTCCTGCTTTCTAGCTGATCTAAATCTCCTGGCACTGCAGAACAGCTGGTGGTCAGGGTGAAAAAAAGGAAAAATAGCAACTTACCAAATGCAGGCAAGTTGGATGGCGTGTATGCCAGGTAAGGAGTGAGTGGGTGGGGAGGGGAGGGGCAGGACCAGCCAGTGGCGTGATTTGCCAGTTCTCTGAACTGCGCAGAATTGTAACAACCGGTTCTATAGAACCGGTCCGAACAGGTAGAATCCCACCTCTGAGTAAAAGTAAGAGCTTTGATGGTTTTTTTTTTTTAAAAAAAAACAATGGTTAGTTTTGAAAACACAACGGACACAACTGAATCAACCATTACAATATTCAAACACTTTTTGTGTCTGCCTGTATTGATTCTCTCATGAGGTTACTTTGAATTATTATTTTTCCCATTAGATATTCTTCTGTCTAGTAACTAAGAGCTCTTCAGCATTGCTATCAAGTTTGCTGAATATTAAACGTAAACATTTCAGGATTCTTGCATTAGTTAATGTCTTTTTTTCCTCTTGTCCACACAAAGCAGCCCATCTCCATGTTGATGAAATACATACTTCAGAATCAACACAACCAACTGTCTTTCCCAGTTATGCTACACCTGCTAGATAATGCCAATATATTTTACATTTCCTCTCCCTTCTTAAAACACACCCTTTCAAATTGCAAACAGCCTGTCATTGCCTAATCCAGCCACTGTGTAACTAATACAATAAATATGGTCTCCTGTAAAATGCAGTGAAGTAATGAGCAATTTAATGAGTTAAGCAAAGAAAGATAGAAAGTGAAAATTAGAAACCATGGAAACTACTTTGCTAATCCCAGCAAAATGCCAGTAGACTAATGAAGACAGACGGAGAGTGAAAAGAGGAATGAAAAAAAAAACCCACTAAAGATACAGCATTAGTCTACTTACAGTTTGCAATGTCAGCAATGTGTTTGAACTTAACTTTTTCTTTTCAACATTAGGAAACACTATGGAGATTCTCAATCATCCAGATCATAGTAGTCGCAAAGGCAACTGGACTTTCTTGGTTCCTCCTTGAAGATGTTTCACTTCTCATCCAAGAAGCTTCTTCACTTCTGACTGAAGGGTCGGGAATGCAATTCAGTCAGAACTGAAGAAGCTTCTTGGATGAGATGTGAAATGTCTTCAAGGAAGAACCAAGAACGTCCAGTTACCTTTGGAAAAATCACCTTTGAAATTAGCAAATATTGATATCAGAAAACCAGTCAGGGTGGATATATCCGACCTATTGTTCTGTGTTATGATTTATCTTTAAATCAGCAAAGGTTGTAAGATCTGAAAATTGATCTAACTTTATTTTATTTTTTATTTCATATTTTGTAACTGCCCAGTTCCCTTATACCAACATTCTTTCAGGATAGAAACTGGTGTGGCCACACAGCAGTACAAATAAGGACATATATTATGAAAGCTATGATAGCTATGCTCATAAACTCGTGCAACCTAATCATACATACAAGTGAAAATATCACTTATGAAACCAGTGTGTGTTTGGATACTGAATAATATAAGAAACATGGAGCCAGTTTGGTCTAGAGATAAAGGAATCAGGCTAGAAACCAGGAGGCTGTGACTTCTACTCCTGCTTTCTCCCTGAAAACCAGCTGGTTGACTCCAGACCAATCAGTAGGAGACTGTGAGTTCTAGTCCTACCTTACGCATGATACATCTTCTAATTTAATGTTTTGAAGTGGAAAAATCACTCAAAGCTATTTTATTTAGATTGATGGACAAATGCCATCAATGACGCCCAGAATTCCCCAGCCAGCATTAGGTTGCCAAATTTGGACTATGTAACGAAAGGTGAGATGGAGAAGAGCCGAATGCTGGAAAGATCGAGGGCAAAAGAAGAAGAAGGGGACAGCAGAGGAGGAGGGGGCTGGATGGAGTCACTGAAGCAATCGGCCTGAGCTTACATGGACTCTGGGAGATGGTAGAGGGCAGGAAGGCCTGGGGGAACATTGTCCATGGGGTTGCGATGGGTCGGACATGACTTTGCAACTAACAACAAACAACAATGAAAGGTGACAATAATTTTCTTCTGCCCAATTGCTTCCTCCCATCTCAGCAGACACTGCAAAATCTGGAAGAGGTCCACCATACATTGTTCTAGATCCACACACGTTGAGTTCTGAATGTTGTTGATCCCTTCTTTTTGTGTACACAACCAACTTTCCTGGGGATTGAGATTCATTACCTCAACATTTCTTGTGAGGCCAGTATGGGAATTCCATCCATACCTTGTCTTGTCTTCATAAACATGCTGCCTGGCAAGATTCAGAGTAAAGAATGGCTGGGAGGGCCATAAAATATCTACTTTGCTGTTCTTCAGTTATTGCCTCAGCAAGACTATTCAGAACAAGAACAGCCTCATAATATATCTGGTTGGTTCATAGAAGTAGGACAATCACATATCTCTTTGGCATGAGGGGCTTAATCAGCTTCAATGTTTGTTGTTATCACAGGGGAAGGTTCTTTTGGGGCAAAAATATTAACAATTCCATTATATCATTCATTTAAAGCATTGGTATCCACCTCTTTGGCCTGAAAAGAAGACTGTCATGAACTTAGCCCTATATGGTAGATCTGACTAGGAAATGCCATAAGCCTAAAGCTATTTTTATTAAAACAGCTATTAAGGATCATCTCAAATAGCCACATAAAATACTAATTGATTAGAGAAACAGCCTGTGATCCTGCTTTTTAAGGCATTTCTGTCAAGTATGAAGAATCAGGATCACATATAATTTCCAGTTTTGGAAGACTTATTGTTTAAACTTATATGCAAAGAATCTGGTCAACTAAGAGTCAGCATTAAATTGGTGCTAGAGAAGAGTTAACGGAATTCAAGGCCTTGGCACTTTTGTGGCCACCTAATGATTCTAGGCTGAGTCCTCTTTTGACTTGACCCTCACACTCTGCCTGCTCTTCTCCTACAATTCCATTGTAGTAACCCTCTATCTGAAAAGTATTGCATATAGTTTTTGATGAAGATCAATGCGTTTATCCATCTGCACATGTGTGTTTGTGTGCACACATTCAGAACCGAATAACTGGTGCTTGCAAGGACATAAATGAGAGATGAAGACGGTATTGAGGGTGAGTTCAGAATTAAGGCACTAGACTGAAAACCATGAGTTTAGTCCGATGGGCATGAAGTCAGATAACAGATAATCAGAGTTGGAAGATACCTTGTAGGCCATCTAGTCCAACCCCCTGCCTAAGCAGGAGCCCCTACACCATTTCTGACAGATGGCAGTCCAATCTCTTCTTGAAAGTCTCAAGTGATGATGCTCCCACAACTTCTGAAAGCAACTTCTGCTCCAATGGGTTGATCATCCTCACTGTCAGAACGTTTCTCCTTATTTCCAGGTTGAATCTCTCCCTGGATCAATTTCTATCCATTATTCCTTGTCTGGCCTTCAGGTGCTTTGGAAAATAGCTTGAACCCTTCCTCCTCTCTGGGGCAGCCCCTCAAATACTGGAAGGCTGCTCTCCTGTCTCCCCTGGTCCTTCTCTTCTCTAGACTAGCCCAAGGGACTGATCTAAGGCCACCCAGATGCCCTTAGGCCAGTCCTCTTGCTCAGCTCTTTGAATAAATATTTTATACTGCTGTGAGAGTTGGAAAGTCACAACAAACTCCAGCATTCTTGCAAAACCGATCACAGGCTAAACAGAACAGTGTTAGATGAACAGATCACAAATGATGTTTTTTCACATGCTCTCAGCATTCAGGAAAGTGCAATTTTTCAACCCAAGTGTTTGTTCCCAAGAATCTTTAGTTTTTCTTGATGCTTCATGGGCTGAAAAAAAGAATATTTGCAGGCCCTTCCCAAATGTATGTACCAAAAGTGGGACTCTAGTGAGAATTCACTTCTCGCTGGGTCAACATAGTTAATTTATTAGAGAGGGCCTTTTAGAATCCTTGTAGAAATTCCCTTGTTGCTAGATAATATTCACCATACATGACCTTTAGCACATTATGACCTTTTTCCTACTGAGATAATGTTCCATAACAAATTTATTCTGTCGTGGAAGTGATTTGTCACATGACCGAAGGACCCTGGATAGAACAAAAGGAAGAAGGGCTGCAGTGGGATAGAAAATATGGTTTTATTTATTTTCTGCCGCTCCATGATAATTTCAGGTGGAGATTGACTAAAGGTTCTACGTATCCAGGATGAAACTCTAATGGCCACTTGCTTGTACATTATGTATGTCATGTTCTGCCTCATAGTTTGTCACTGATGGCATCTGGAGATGGTTAGCCATTGGAAGAACAGGGCCCTTATCGGCTCTGCGGTGACCTACCACTGCACAATGCCAAGTATATTTACAATGTGGCGTAAGTTAATACAAAGCAATAACTCATCCATATAACAAATTCTCCTGGATCAGACAGTTGGCACATGGAGGACCATGTTTACATGCCTCCCTGGGTGTGTTTAGAGGAAGGATGCAATTCCTCCTGCCCAGGCTGTCTACTTTGTGAGGCAGAAAAGGATCGATGGACTTGGCGTATGTGTTTTTAAGTGAAATGATCGTGATTTGGGCAAGAAAATTTGTCAGGGACGGAGGCTTCCTTTTAAGGATGCTTCTTGAAGTAGCCTCAGTGGAAGTACTGGGTTTATAACTGCTCTTTTCACCAAGAGGGGTTGTATTTAATTACATCTTTGAGTAATAAAAGGAGACACAAGCAGGGGGGAAAAAAGCACTGCTCACTTCACACACAATAAATCTGTTTGCAGAGGAAACTCAATCCATCTTGGCAACCCCACTTTGCGGCTATTGTTCCTTCCTCAACAAGGAAATCTTACAATAAACATTCAATTACACCTGATTATATGCCATAAGAAATCGAGTAAAGCCAGCCTGTTCCGAATATACATCCATTCCGAGGAGGTAGATATCCACTCTGCTTTTTTCATTTGATGGATACCTTCTTTTTAGCTTATTGCAATGACAGTAGGGATAGTCAACACCATTCATGCTGGAAAGCTTGGAAAGCAAAATGAAGTTTTGGTTTCACAGTTGATTTTTCTGAAGATGTTTGTACAGCAAACATTTTTTAAAAAATGCAGTCCTCGACTGCATTAACATAGAGATCACAGGAAGTGTTAGTACAAATTTATAATGCCTTGGTCAGACCACACTTGGAATATCACATCCAGTTTTGGTCACCACGATATAAAAAAGACGTTGAGACCCTAGAAAGAGTGTGGAAAAGAGCAACAAAGATGATTAGGAGACTGGAGGCTAAAACATATGAAGAACAATTTCAGAAATTGGGTATGAAAAGAATGACTGGGAGTGACATGATAGCAGTCTTCCAATATTTGAGGGGCTGCCATAAAGGTTAACTTAATATCCAAAGCACCTGAGGACAGGACAAGAAGCCATGGGTGGAAATTTATCCAACACTGTCTGGAGAAATTTCCAGACAGGGAGAACAATTAATCAGTGGAACAGCTTACATTCAGAAGCTGTGGTTGCTCCATCACTGGAGGCTTTTAAGAAGAGATTGGACAGCTACTTGTCTGGATTGAATTGCTTGAGCAAGGGGTTGGACTAGAAGATCTCCAAGGTCCATTATAACTCTATATTAGAAGGGGATGATGATGTTTTATGTTCTAAGTTCTAAGCTATGGTGTTGATGATGTTCTATGCTAGGATAATATGATCCCCAAACGGCTGACATGTTCAAAAGAAGATGCCTCCAACAGATACCAGCTTCAAGCATTGGCTTTACTGGCTGATCACTTCCAAACCCCTTAATATTTTGTCAGCAGCTGCACCTAGTAGAAATGTATGACAAATCTTGAAGACTGCCAATTTGCTGGAGAATAAAGAGATCAACTTGGATTTTGATCTTGGCCCCATTTGTTTATTATTTTATTGAGTTCAATCTAGCATAGGATGACATTCCTCATTGTTACCTTCATGTTGCTGGAAATGGTCAACGAAAAAATCACCAACTATACTCCACGGTGGACAATAATTGAGGCTGATTTTTATATTACGCACAGTTATAGGATGCAATGAGGGGACATGTTGGGGTGCCATAGACACCCTTGAACTTGTGCTGTTGTTTAACCTGCCAACTGTTTTTCTTTTAATATAAGTAGCATATGACAGGTCAGTTGGGTTGCAAATAGATGTAGAAGCTTCTAAATTTTGGACTTGTTTCCACAAGGAAGCAATAATTTTTCAGAGTTCAGCTAGTGGGGATAAGATGCGTTTTTGCTTTTTGTCCTTTTAATTCACAGAGTTTTTTAATGTACTTGTTTAGCTTTGTTTTGCCTGTGTTACATTTTTTCCCTTTCAGATGTTATATTTTAATCTTTTGAGTAAAATAAAAAAGTATGCACATCAAAAAGAAATTCTGCAGTACATATGTGAAAAAGGGTGGATGGTTGTTTTTGACCATGCAGTCAAAAATGCCATCCTGACTTCCACCTCTCTGGTGGAAAGCCCCTGGTTTCTATGTATTTTTAATCCTAGGGGGTCCTTGGTGCTCTATGAGCAGACATTTCATTATTCATACTACATAACATCATCAGTGCTGGTAAGGAGTGGGGATCATTGTCAGTTTATATTCTAGTGGCTTGGCCTGTTGGTGTTGATGGAGATGATATTGGAGGTTCTTTGGTTGGGTTGTTTCCTGTTTATTTGTTTGGCAGTTCCTTGAATGGGATATTGTTTATTTCTTGACCATTGATCTGTTATTACTCTTGATACTCATTTCTGCTCAGCTGTGTGCTGATTACTGGTGGGTTATGCTTTTTTTTCAATTTTTCCCCCCTTTTTGGCTTAGAAGAATAGAGTAGAAGAAAAGAATAACTTTATTGTCACTTTGAATGCACCCTAATCGGCATACATTAAAATGAAATTTCGTTGCATAACAGCTCTCAAAGTGTTACCACCTCTAATATACCCTACCTAAACATGACTAATTAACTAACCAACTAACTAATTAAATAAATACAAAATTATGCGTGTACCCACATATATTATGTGACACAGAAAAACAATACAAGCTTGTGGCTTGTCTCTTTTGTATAGAAGGTAGCTGGTGTTTATGTCTGTGTGTCTGTTGATGGCTGATTCACAAGTGCCAGGCTTCTAGAAATTCCCTGGCATTTTGGGACGTGGACTGGCCTAGGATGGTCCCACTTTCCCAATTGAAAGTAGGGTTAAGACTGTCTATATGTTGTTTTAACCCTGAAGACCCTTCCAGATGAGTCAAGGGACTGAGCTGGGTTTACCTGGAGTCAGAGACAAGGGGGCCTACCATGTTGGGTGAGGCCATATAACCTCCATGAAAAGGGCATCAAGAATTGCCTTCCAAGTGTTGGAAGTTAAAACCCACCCCTCTCCCAGAGAGATGAAATATTTTAGGATATACTAAAAAGGCAGAATATTTCCCCTAAGAGAGAAGAGAGGCAGAAACTCAGCCGCCCGCCCCCCACCCCTGTCAATGGGCCAGTAAGGCCTGGGGAAGTCTATTCTACATAACAAAGATCTACCTCCTCCAGGTAGAGCCATTATAGGAATTGCCCAAAGCCCTTTCATTGCATCATCCCCCATGAAAGCTCAACCAAGCCTGGGACTCAGGACAGCCTACGGAGTTGCCCCTGGGAGTCTGGCAAACGATCAGAGCACAAGCTCAAGTTCAAATCCCGACAGAGGGCATAAAACCCAGGGACTCTCAGCATCTCAGTCCCTTTTTTCCCTTTCCCTTCACCCAACGTCTTGAAGCATGTGGTCGTCCCTTTCACTTTGGGGCTCCAAGTCATGTGGCATCTTGCCCACCATTCAAGCATCTTCCCAAACAGCCTCCATGTTTCCAGTGTCTTTTCCCTCACTTGGAACTGAACCTGGAAGGATATTTCTTCCAACAAGTGTACAGGGTCCCCACCAGAAGCCATAAGACTCCCAGCAGGCCAGGTGGGAGACGGGGGAGGGGGGGGGTCTTGTTTCTTCCCTGGACTCTGTATTCTCAGAAAAAGAGAGAGCCGGGGGGGGGGGGTCCCTTGGCAGAAGAAGCAGCCTATTTAAATGCTCCATTGGACAGGAAGTAAAGTTTATGCAAGGTCACCGAGGATGTGATAATTATAATCACAGGTTTTTGGCTCCACAATGACAGCCATTTGTTATATTCGCTCGAGTAATTCTGCTCCTTGGCGCTGTTGACAAGCCCGGCCTGATTTACTGCCCTCCCCCCCCCTCCCCCATCGCCCACCCCCTCCCCCCAGACAGACAGCCCTCCCAAATCTCACATCCCAGCTTGGCTCCCGACGGATTGGGGTGTCCTTTCCTGTTTTGTGTCTCCATCATGGCTGCAAATGTGAGGGAAACGACAGGCTGGGTTAGGAGAGGATGGGCCTGAAGGAGTAAGCACAAAAGGAAGGGGAAGGGGCTGTGCTCCGGGGTGGGGGGGTTTCTTTCCCACATGGCTCATCACGGATGGGGAGGGGTTTAAGAAGGGGGGGATTTGCATGGTGGGGGGGGGTCATTTCAGTATTCAGGGGACTGGAGACTAAAACATATGAAGAACGGCTGCAGGAACCCGGCCTGGCTGGTCTAGTGAAGAGAAGGACCAGGGGAGGCAGGAGAGCATCTTCCGATATTTGAGGGGCTGCCACAAAGAAGAAAAGGGGGTCAAGCTATTTTCCAATGCACTTGAAGGCCAAACAAGGAATAATGGATGGAAACTGAACAAGGAGCAATGGAGCAGAAGTTGCCTTCGGAAGTTGTGAGAGCTTCACCACTTGAGACCTTCCCCAGGAGATTGGACTCCCATCTGTCAGAAATGGTGTAGGGTCTCCTGCTTGGGCTGGGGGTTGGACTAGATGACCCACAAGGTCCCTTCCAACTCTGATGATCTGTTATCTGTTACTTGGGAAGGGCAGTGAAGAAGCTTGAAATTGGCAGATGGGATACCTTGGAAGCTCTGGGCAAAACCCTTTGCTTCGTTTTCCTGTTATTCCTCCCCAGATCCTTCCTAACCAGCCAGTGAAGTGACTTTATGGTCAGCCTTGTGTCTTAAATCAGGGGACACAAACTCAGGAGGCTCCAAAGGCCCCTGAAGGCAGAACAAGAAGCAACGGATGGGAACTTATCAAGGAGAGATCCAACCTACAGTGACGGAGAAATTTCCTCACCGTGAGAACAATTTTAACTAGTGAATTGTTCACTTGGAGAATTTGGGATGCTCCATCACTGGAGGTTTTCAAGAAAAGACTGGACAGCCGTGTGTCCAGGATAGTACGGGGTCTCCTGCTTAAACAGGAGGTTGGATTATAAGACCTCGAAGATCATCTCCGCCCTATGATGCTATATTCTATTTTAAGACCTAAAAAAAGACCTATTGATCTTATTAATTGGATGCATAAAGAGAAATTGGATTTTTCCTGTCTTCTAACTTAGAAAAACTATTACGTTCTTTCAAAATATTCCCATCCTGGTCTTTCCTCTTTTGTTTTTTCCTGATTTATTTTTCCTTCATTCTATATTTTATTAAACCAGGCTTTCAGAAAAGAATTCAACTTTGTTCGATGATTTACTGTCTAAACCACTCAATAACCACAATTTTCTATTGTACAAATTAGCTAAAGTGTAACATAAAATCAAACAATAAAAATGGATAATGAAATACTGCTAATGTTTTTATCTGATTCTTCAATTGTATCTAGAAGCATGATCAATCTAGCAAAATTTTTGTACTTTTGTATTAGAATCTTAATTGTTTTTCCCTAATTTTTTTTCATTCAACATGTTTCTTACTATTAGTGATAAGAGCTGCCTAATCTTTAATATTTTAATCCAGCAAGTACATTGGGGAAAATATTTTATTTTGCAAAATAGATTTCAGTAAAGCTTATCTCATTACTAGGCTTATTAAAGCTATTTATTTGAAGTTGTTTAATTTAGTATTGCAGTTTTGTGTCCTTATTAACTTTATGGTGGGTCCTTAACTTGCACAGTGACTATTCATTAGAGCAGGGGTCTCCAACCCTGGCAACTTTAAGACTTGTGCAAAGCTGGTTGAGGAACTCTGGGAATTGAAGTCCACAAGTCTTAAAGTTGCCAAGGTTGGAGACCCCTGCATTAGAGTGTTACCTCTCATGGTTTTGAGGGACCTTTTCCTTGATCCACACAGCTAGCAACCTCATCTCAGGGAAGAATTATCTCTGGTTGCTTCCTTGGCAAGACCCTTCTCATCAGTTGGATCAGAGACAGAGAGCCATAATATGCAAAGTTTCTTTGCTATAGTCCCCCTATAGATCACATTTTTATATAAAACAATAAACCCATATTCAGTATTGATGCTTTAAGAATACACCAGCAGTTATGAAACCATCAACTTTGCCCTGAAGAAAAGAAAGGGATGAGAAAGAAACTCAAGATTTCCTCTCCTTGATTCTCTTCCGACAGAAACCAGTTGGGCTTTCTGCTGTATCCTTGCAAAGTTAAAATAGAATCCTTGCATTGAGTTTGATCTGGCTTACCCTCAAGGACTAACATCTGTTGTCCACAAAAATCATGCAGATTTTCTGGCTAAACTTTAATTGCATTTTAATATTCAAGGTTTAGCACAAAAAAATATAATATAGATAAATATTACTATTCACCACCTGAGACAGATCAGATTGTTGGTAAGAAGTAGAACAAAATGGCATTCTACTATTCCATGATTTCTTCCTGTTTGTACTAATGATCTGGGCTTGGGCAGAATGTAGAGTAACTGACCATAATTATTAACTACCTGGACAACAGCAAATATTAGATGTTTCCATCCAGTTTATGCTCCAGGTTTTTAGAAGTACAGATGTGGTAGTGTAGCAGAGTGTAGAGATATAGTAACCTTGATGAAGGAATGAAAGAAAAATAAAGAGAAAGTAAATAACAATTTGGTCTTGGGAAAGCATTGTGTATAAGGGTGGCAGCAGAAAACTCTGATAGTTTTAAAGATTCTGTTATTATATCCTTCAACAGTAACGTACCCTTCCGAACAGAATAACAGAGTTGGGAGGGACTTTGGAGGTCTTCTAGTCAACCCCCCCCCCTCAAACAGGAGACCCTAGACTGTTCCAGACAAGTGGCTGTCTAGTATATTCTTAAAAACCTCCAATGATGGAGCTCCCACAACTTGTGGTGGCAAGCAGTCCTCACTGCTAGGAAGTTTCTCCTCAGTTCCAGGTTGCTTCTCTCCTTGATTAGTTTCCATCCATTGTTTCTTGTCCTGCCTTTTGGTGCTTTGGAGAATAAAACCCTTCCTTGCTCTTTTTGTGACCTGGCCAACACTGAAGGGTAGAGAAAGGGTTCCACAACAGAACTCTTCAGCAAAGTAGAAAGCATAAGTTTTAATTGTCCTGGGTCAACCTGCATCTGGATGGCTTGGACTAGTTTGCATTCATCTCCATTCAAATATTGAAATAATCAATTCGCAACCTCGCAACCAAGGGGAGACAGGAGAGCATCTTCCAACTTTTGAGGGGCTGCCAAAGAGAGGAGGAGGAGGAAGGGGGTCAAGCTATTCTCCAAGGCACCTGAAGGCCAGACAAGGAATAATGGATGGAAACTGAACAAGGAGAGATTCAACCTAGAAATAAAGAGAAACTTTCTGACAGGGAGAACAATCACCTGATGGATCAGAAGCTGCCTTCAGAAGTTGTGGGAGAGCCATCAGTTGAGACTTTTAAGAAGAGACTGGACTGCCATCTGTCCGAAATGGTGTAGGATCTTCTGCTTGGGCAGGGGGTTGGACTAGATGACCAACAAGGTCCCTTCCAACTCTGATTATCTGTTATCTGTTACCTGTAGGTTAGCAGATTGGGTCACACCAAGAAGAGATGGAAATCTGAATGAGATGGAAAGGAAAAAAAAGAAGAATGAAAGCAAAACCAATTTATAGTCAGTCCGAGAGGGTCACCTTAGGGCCATGTATCAGAAATAGAAATAAGCAGAATTTTGGTGATTATGAAATTAACAAGTGTTACTAGTGTATGATAATTAAGCTTAATTGTGGAAGCAATCTACGGCTGACGGAGAACATAACAGAGAAAAATAGCACATGGATAAACAGGCCATCGGCTTTTTCTTTTGGCATTCTTGCATGCAGCCGAATATTGAAATAATTTCTAAGAAACTGAAAAATAATTCTCAGTTACGGGCGTTAGTGCTCATTTACAACTGCTGCTCCCTGGTACAAGTGCCATTTTACGAGAAACAGATATGGAAGAGAGACTCCTAAAGGAGGTTTATAAATTCTTTGTCTGCAGGCAATCTGATATTTTTCTTTGCAAGGACTTTTGTTTTTTTAAATAGTTTGCCTAAAGGTTCCTCTTACAAAGAGCAGCAAAAAAAAAAAAAAATCCATCCAACCTCAGACCAATTTTTTAAAAACATGTAAATCTGATCGTTGGGGCGAGCCTTTCTTCTAAAGGCCCGAATGGCCGAATCCTTCTCTTTGCATTATGCTCAGGAGAAGCAGGCAAGCGGAGATAGCTGGCGGTGTGTCAGGTGGGATGAGTTTGGAAGCAAAGGAAACAGACCTCCTTTTGGGTCAAGGTTTTCCTGCTTCGATCCCAGCAGCTGATCTACTGGTGAGCTGAGGGTAATTCAAAGGTTAAGTTTGCTTCCAAAGGGCTGGTCTGGTCAGACATATAATTGGAATAACAAAGTCAATATATGTTCCCAGTCCAGGGACATAATCTTCATTTTATCTCTCACAAGGCAGATTAATTAAGTGTTATCAATTAATGGCAGGGTAAAAATAAACAGCCGGTTAGTTAGGTTTCCAAAGAGGTCAAGAACAGCCAAGCCTCTCTTCTCCTTCCCTCCTTCCCTCCCTCTTTTCTTCTGTTGCCATCCAAGAAATAAATGAAAATGATGCTTTTTTCTTTGACTATATGCTGGTATTCATAATGTTCTAGAGATCAACATTATTTCGACACCAGCTGTGCAACCACTTTGATTTTTTTAAAAAGAGCAAAGATTTAATGAAGGAAGCTTTACAAAAGGCCTTGGAGAACAATCCCCAGGGGATTTTGAAGAAGGTTTAGAATAATGGAGTTGGAAGAGACCTTGGAGGTCTTCTAGTCCAACCCGCTGCTTAGGCAAGAACCCCTATAACCATTTCAGACAAACGGTTATCCAATCTCTTCTTAAACACTTCAAGTGCTGGAGCATTCACAACTTATGGAGGCAAGTGGTTCCACTAATTAATTAATAGAAGCTGGGGAGGGTGAAAAATGGGCCTCCCAGAAGTTTGGGAAGGCCAGAAATGGGCCTATTTCTGGCTTCCACAGAGCTTCTGGAGCCTGGGGAGGCCATTTTCGCCCTCCCAGAAGCTCAAGGAAAGCCTCCGGAGTCCGGGGAGGGCAAAAACACCCCCCACCATGGTACAGGAGGCCAAATAGGCCATGCCACCATGGCCAAGTCCACCCAACAACCAGGCAGAGAACCCCTTGCTAAAACTTTTGAAGCCCACCCCTGGTTACAAAGCCGAAGAGCCAGTGCTGTCCGAAGATACGTCTCCGTGGTTATGTGGCTGGCAGGACTAAACACCTTCGAAGGTGCACAGAATGCCGTTCCCTTCCCACCAAAAGGGTCCCTATTTTTCCACTTGCATTTTTTGACATGCTTTCCAACTGCCAGGTTGGCAGAAGCTACTGGGACAAGTGATGGGAGCTCACTCCGTGACGCGGCGCTTGGGATTCGAACTGCCGACCTTTCTGATCAACAAGCTCAGCGTCTTAGCCCCCGAGCCACCCTATTTTTTTTTTTCAGCTGCTAAAATCTCATTAATGCTTGTGATGATGGGTAGGAGAAGACAAACAAGCTACTTTGTCTCCGACATTTATTCCCTGCAGGATAAAGGTTTGGAGCACTTGGGCAACCAAACTTTTAAAAATGAAATTTTGACTAACAATTCCCGATCGGTGAATAACTGCCCTCAGCTATGAGCGATGGGCGTTGTTAGCTGTAATTTTTAAAAGGTTGCTTGATAAGGCCCCTTTATAATAAAATTGGCTGTTAAAAAATGCATTTTCGAGGCGCGGCCACCATAATTTTTTAAGCCTAACCCTCTTTTGTGCTGGTGTTTTGTCTCCGTGATTGAGCAGCAATGGGGATCCCATCTATTTTCCTTTGTGCAGGTTTGCACTAGCAAAGTCTTGAAAAACGTCACTTAAAAAAAAAAAAAAGATTTTGACATGTGATTTACCGGCGTTATCTGATGAATTTCAAAGCAAATATATATATCTTTTCACTCTTTTTACAATGTTAGGTATAACAGCAATGAATATCCATGTATTTCCAAGTTGATAAGATGAAAAATGTAGGATTTCTGGAGGCGCCATTTATTAGGGAGTATAATAGAGTAATACCTTTTCTGCAGCACGTCTCTCCTGGGCTATAACTTTTGCTATTTATCTCTTCCCCACATTCCTGTTTTAGTATGTGAGGCTTTCTTTTTTTTATCAAGGCAAAATATGTTGCTGTTGACAAATGTAATAGAAGAGTTAGGACTGGGGATGTAGTGTGGATTCAGAGGGCATTGTTGGTGATAGAGATGGAATAAAAATGAGAAATAAGAGGCTCATTCACAAGGTGTATTTACTCAATCGTATCCTTTATTTGGTGGGAGGTTTTGCCTAATTATCTTGATTATTATTGCTTTGTTGTTTTGCATCTACACTCAGAGCTTCTGCACTGGAGACAAATCCTTGTGTGTCCAGTCACACTTGACCAATAAATTCTAGCCTAGTCTATTATTTTTCTATTCCTATTCTATTCTGTTCTGTTTCTTATTCTATTGCATTCTATTGTATTGTATTGCATTCCATTCCATTCCAGCTTCTCTTCTCTTCTCTTCTTATTCCATTCTTCTTTTCTCTTCTACCTTTTCTTATTGGGATTTTGCTTTTCACTTTATTTTGTATATTTTACAGAAAACCTTAGAGAGGTGACTGATAAGTAATAGCTTTGGACTGATCTGTAAACCTTGGGGACTTGCAGAGTAGATTGCCAGCCAGCTATTCATAAGTTCTGGATGTATATTCCATAGTCAATCAAGTTATGACCTTGTATTTATTTTATGCTGTCATTTAAAGTCACATTGCCCATTATTCAGTATTATTTGTAAGCTCTACCTGCTCTTCTGCAGTGTTAATTGCCCTGAAAAAAAATGAATGTAGAAACACAGCATCAGGAAATGGCCAAGCAAGTAAACAAATAAACAAGGAATTAAATAGAATTGCTTTTCTTTCTTTAAAAGAAAACTATAGCTTTTGCATTTGATATATTATGTTTTCAAATGTAATATGATGTGTCATAATATCACAACAAACTTTGGAGACACGGATTGTAATATGTGGACTGGTTAGATTTCTTTAAATAAAATATTTCAAAGACATTTTCAAACCCACATCAACATTTGATCATAGTCATTTGAAATCTCTTCCTTCAATCTCCCCAAAGTTTTGTTAAGCCCCTGTCCCACTGCACTTACGGATGCAAAGAGGATGTAAAACGTTAAAAAAAGCTTGCCATCCGTTGGAAAACGCTATGCATCCGTTGTGTACTCATTGCATACGTGTTTCATACGCTCTATCCGTCGAGCATCCGTCCACTGAGATTTCATCTGCGCAAGAAATTTTGAGCTGCACAAAACTTTGTGAACGGATGAACTTTCCGCCACGTACAATATACATCCGCGACATATATGGACAACAAATGTTCTATGTCCGTTTATCATCCATTAAACGTCCGCTGTATCCTCTCTGCATCCTCTGGGCATCCTCGCAACTCACATCCGCTGCAGCTGAAAACGGAAAGAGGGAGGAAACAAAAGGGACACGGAATGTCTACACAGCGTTAGTAGCACGGAAATAGAAAGGATGCGCAGTGAACGGTTTGCATCCAATATACATCCGCACAGCATCCCCTTTCTTTCCAATAGGTGTCCGTGATGCATCCGCTTCATCCGCTATGCGTCCACTTCGCAATTCTCCCCCGGAGCCCCTTCGGAGGTGTCATCCGCTTCCATCCGCTTTCATCCGCTAGGCTTCCTATGAACATCCATTTAACATCCCCGCTACATACTACCCACGTTGGTTCTTTTCCGTTCTGTTTATGCAAATTTTCGCCACTTTTTGGAGCGGATGACAACGGATGGAACCACCCCCAAAATTTTGCTCGTCCGCTGTGTCCTTTTTGCATACGTTTTGCGTCCGTCGGCCAGTGGGACCGGGCCTTTACCTCATGTTACTCCTTTTCAGACTAAGCAATGTTAGGTTAAAAAATAGGAAGGGAGTAAAAGCCAATGAAATGGAAAGTGTAAAAGTTTTTAAAAAAGGAAAATATTCTCAATCTTGTTTACACCAACCTTATATGTTTTACATATAAGTTTCACATATGTGTTTTCTATGTATATCTCTCTGTATCTTCCTACCTTTGTAAAACATATCTATGGAGATGGTCAGTCATCCAGGTCGTGGATGTCCCAAAGATGCTTTTTCAAGAGACAACTGGACTTTGTTTTTCCTTGAAGACATTTCACTTTTCATCTAAGAACCTTCTTCAGTTCTGGAACACTTCAGAACTCCAGAACTGAAGAAGCTTCTTGGATGAGAAGAGAAATGTCTTCAAGGAAAAATGAAGCCCAGTTGCCTTTTGAAATAGAGCCTTTGGAACTTTGTAAAACATGTTTTCTTCCAGCCCTTTCTACATACAGCTGCAAATGTTTCTTTGGATTCCATGTGACACTATCTTTCTTATCAGCATTTTGTATGTTTTCAAACTTCTCCAACCATTTGTCCATTTGGAGTAAACATTCTATCAAAGCACACAAAATAATTTTACTTTTTACTATTTGTGTATGATTATTCTCTATTTTCTTGTCACACTCAACTATCTTGGTCTCTGATATCTTAATTTTTGGTTCCATATTCCTCACAGATTCTCATCAAACAGCACTGCATCACTTAAAAAGAAGAAGTAGACATACACTCATATCTCTTATCAATATAGCTTTATCTTCACCACAACCTTTTAATTAATTTATCCATAAATATATTAAACACCCATGCCGTATATTCTTGCCTTACTTGTTCCTGAATGTTGAACTGTTTGGTAAGCATTTCATTTATTCTCACTCATAGTTTATTTTCTGCTCTGATCATATTCAGCAATCTGCTTCATCTGCACATTTGCGCAAAATATTCCACAATTGCAGCCTATTTGCTTCATCACACACTTTTTAAAACCACAATGGGTATAAAATGTTTCTTCTTCCTTACAGTCAGAAGTGCAAAAAAAATTTTGGCAGGTCTAAAAGCTTATACTTCATTAATCATTTACTAATAATTTACTTCTCAAAGCCTTTTGATCAAAATTCTGTTAAAATTCTTCCCAGGCACTTAATCAAAGTAATTCTCTCTGAGTTTTGCATTCTCTATGACTCTTTTCTTTTTTTTTACCTTTGTGTAGGGTGACGAATAACAGCAAACTCCTGATTGTCGGGCACAGATACAACCTTCACACATACATCAAACAACCCTCACAGCAATTTTGTGAGCAAAACCTCTCCATATTTTAATATTTCTCCAGTTACATCAGTCACACTAATAGACTGCAGCCTGCTTTTTTCAACATCCCGAAAGCATTTATAATGTTTCTTGAACACGGAGGATCATAGTGATTCCACTCTATGATAGATAGATCACTATTGCTCACACAAAACTCCGAAACTGCCCTTCCATCATTCCCTTGTTTTAGTCTTTTTATTCTCTTCAATGTGATGGAGGCATTATTCGGCGTTTTTGCCCATGGACAAGAGGGCTTCCTTTGACCAAAATGGCACTTTATCTTCTAATCTTAAACATGATTGATAGAATCAAGATTGCGTGAAGTTCTAGTACCGCTTTACAAAGCCCTTCGTAAGACCACACTCGGAATATGGCATCTGGTGCTGGTCACCACTATATTAAAAAGATGTTGAGACTTTGGAAAGACTGCAGAGAAAAGCAACAAAAATGATTAGGGGACCAGTGGCTAAAACATACACGAGGAATGGATGCAGGAATTGGGTATGTGTAGTTTGTTGAAAAGAAGGACTAAGTGTGATATCACAGCAGTGTTCCAATATCTGCCATGAAGAAGACGGGGTCAACCTAGTCTTCAAAGCACCTGAGGCAAAACAAGAAGCCATGGATGGAAACTTACCAAGGAGAGAAGCAACCTAGAACTAAGGATTAATTTCCTGAAAGTTAGAACAGTTAATCAGTGGAACAACTTCCCTCCAGAAGTTGTGGCTGCTCCATCACTGAAAGATTTTAAGAAGAGACTGGACAGCCATTTGTCTGAAATGCTATGGGGTTCCCTGCTTGGGCAAGGGGTTGGACTAGAAGACCTCCAAGGTCCCTTCCAACCCTGCTATTCTACATCCTATTCCTTTGTTTCTTTGACTATCTTCTTCACATCTATTTCTCTGTAAACATTATGTAATATTTTTATCTCAATGATGGTTCCTTTATTGTAGTAATCATGCTTTTACATGCATTATTTTCTCACCCATAGACTCTTTCACTTCATCATTTCACCCCTTTGCCCTCTCACCCAATTCTTTTCATTCTGTTCCAATCAGTTTCCATGTCATCTTTTGTTATATCCACTTTCTATTCAGACTTTGGGAATAATAATGTAATTTTAATTACTTTTTTCACACTGGGCTACCATTATCTCTTTGGAAATAATCTTGTTTCCACTTGTGTCTTTGACTTCTTTTTCCAAGATCTGCCCTTACACAATCAAAAATGGTCACAATAAGAACATCCCATCATCCTTGTAGCCTTCACTCATTCTCTTAATCCTTCATCATCAACAAACAACCAATTATGCTTTCAGATTTGTAGGAATTAATCAGTTAATTGCATTTCTTCCCTTGTCGTGTGTTATGAGTAGATGTGTGCTGAAACCACATATGTCAGTGTTTTCTCAACCTTTGCTGTTTGAAGATGTGTGGACTTCAGCTCCCTGGGTGTTGGAAATCCACACATCTTCAAACAGCCAAGACTGAGAAACACTGACATATTTGGAAGAAGCGGGTATTTACGGATAATTATCGCTTGGATTGATTCTTTGAGAAGAAGCGAAACCTTTTCAAAGGAAAAAAAAACCTCAAGGAAGTCCACTTATCTTTTGGAAAAAGCACCTTTGAGATCTTCTTTTGCTCTTCGTGCATTTGTACCTTCCTACTGTTTGAATTCTTCTGGAGATCATTTCCATCACATGGCCCTGATTGTCCAAGATTCACAAGTGAAGTTCTTGTCTGAAACTACAGATTTCAACACTTGCCAGTTATCTATGGATATTCTCAGACAGTCTTCAGTTCATGGTCATCCCTTTTACAAAAGGCAAATGGACTTTCTTTGTTTTTTTCCTTGAAGACCTTTCACTTCTCATCCAAGAAGCTTCTTCAACTCTGAGAGAAAGATTTGTATTCCTTGCAGTCATCTGGTTGTTTGCACTCTTTCTGAGAGTTACTGGAGCCACTTGGAGGTTTATCTGTGCCCTCAGAGGCCCCCGGATAGTGCAAATGGGTGTGGAGCTTTCTTGGAACTGCTGTGCATTGGAGATAGATGATGTTATATCCCTCCCCCCTCTGTCGAGGGAAGGCTGTTCAGTTTTGACATCGATGGCCTCTTTGACTCCACTTTCAAGCCAGCGGTCCTCTCTGCCCAGAATGTGGACTTCCCAAATGAGGTTTGAGTCCCCAGCAGCTCTCTTTAATTCTATTGAATATGTTTTCAAATGATGAAAATGACCCACTCAACTTCACAGGCAGTTCAAAACATCTACTTCCTTAATTTCCTTCCTTAGTTTTGTCGACTTATAAAAAGCGATAAGTGGCTCCTTTCACAGTGTCCCATTGATTCAGTCTGGCTTTTCTTTGGTGAAATACACCTTGTTTGCCCAAGGAAATTTTTGTTTTCTTCCTTTTCCTGTCATTTTAAAAATCCCCCATTTATGACTGCAAGTTAAATTTAAAAAAAAACCCTTTCCTTAAAAATGAGGAGAGCACAAAGCCCTCCATTTCTGAAATCATTAGAATTGACTTTCTCACAATCAATGTGCTAAATGATGTAATTATCCAGTGGTCTTTCCCCCCTGTTTAAACCAGTTGGAAAGTTAAAGGTTTGTTTTCGATCAATTCCGACCACTTTGTGTGCAAATTACACAACTGCCTTTTCTTTCACTTATCTCAAAATCCAATTCAGTATGGGCAAGTCCATTTAGAAAGCCTTTCTGGTCATCAGTAACTCTCTGAAGAGTAACTTGCTTAAACTTACAACATGGGCAAGCTGCTATTTCTCTTTTGAAATGCAATTCTGCTGTGTGGTTGAAAACAACATCAATAGTCTGACTGTAACTCTATCATCATCTTTTAACAACCCCATAATCCCTTGTGGGGTGGAGTTTGGGAAACTGAATGGAGATGAGTGTTTACTGGCCGGATGCCCTTCCTGTTGTCAGGGCAGAGTTTTGTTCAGCAGATATATTCTTACTAAGCCCAGAGAGAAATATTTGCCTCTACATAGGATCGAACTCACAGCCTCCTGATTGTGAGGTGAGACCTCCACCTCTAGGTCACCGAATCACTCATCCTTACTCTAACCATGATCTGACAAACATTGTGGCCCTTGTTTTGCAAGAATGCCTTCCTTTACCATGGCCGAATCCTCCTGTATCCCTTTCCTTCCACATCCCTGTCCAAACTAATCCTAGTTGAATCGTACTCTGAATAGTGCAGACTACAGGAATCATTTGCACCACTCAGGTGACCCTTAGGACGTATATGGACCTTCAAATGTCCTCAACGTCTGTCCAAAAAGAATGCAGATGACCAGCTGTCTGCAAGAAATATAAATCCTTCCTTTCCCCACCATCCAGTCAGAGTTGAAGAAGCTTCTTGGAGAAGAAGAGAAACGTCTTCAAAGAAAAAACAAAATAAGTCCAGTTACCTCTTGAAAAAAAGCATCTTTGGGACAACCATGAACTGAAGGACAGAGAACCTCCAAAGGCAGTGGAGATAGCTGTTACCTGCTTCAACAGGATGTGGAAGAATTTGTTGAAATTTAAACGCTACCTTCCATAAGTAGAAATAGAAATAGACTTTCCAGTTTCTTAGTTACAACCTGGAAAGATCATAACTATGAAGACTGGTTGCAAAATTGTTTTTCCTCACTGTCCTAATTGGGAATGGGCACTAAATGAGGACCATCTGTAGGATAAATTGGTGGATCAAACCAACCAGCTAACATGTGTAAGTGCTGTGGGCTCAGAAAAACGGAGAAATTACAACCCTGTCTAAGCTTCAAAGCCACCCATTGCTTCCAGCGTTGTGAGTGTGTGTGAATGAGGAGCACCCCATTTTCAAACAAGGCTACAGAAGTAGTTGTATGCTTGCAGCAAGAAGCTATTTACACTCCGTAATGGCAGCAGGGCCCGAGGAACACAAGCAAGCACTTATGTTTCAAATGACAACCACAACCAGCAAACAAATCCAAAGAGCAGCTAAGCCAGCAAGCCTAGAACAGCTGCTCCTATTTGTTTACTTTATTTTATTTAGTTTGTCAAGCATGTATGAGAAAACAAGTAAAAGTATGTACATAACATATAAGTACAAAAGGGTATGGATATATACAAAATAAACAAGTATGAATAAATGAGAAGAGTAGGACAGGCACGCTGGTGCGCTTATGCACACCCCCTTAAGGACCTCTTAGGAATGGAGTCCACGGTAGACAGTTTAAGGTTAAAGTTTTGGGGGATTATTTGCAAGATCCTAACTCTGAACAATCCCAAATCAAACCTGAACTCCTTACCTCCAGTAACTATTCTAAGGAAACAAACATGAGTTTCCTTGGTGTTGCACCTGCTCACAAAATGTGATAGACAGGTGAATGAGAGAGAAGCATGATGCTGTTGTTGTGATGGTTGTCGCCTCCATCAGTTCTTTGTGAACAGAGGGATGACTTTCCACTTCCAGGAACAAGCAAAGGTGTCATCACAATCTATTCTTTGATTGCCCCAACTTTACTCTGTCCGCAAAAGGTTTGTTCTCCAGTTCTTTCAAACTGGTCCGAGCTTCATTTCTGCAGCTTCTTGGAAGGCAGCCCAGGGTTCCAGGTTGCCTTTTTCTTTCTGGGATACAAATCATCTCCATTACTTGGCTGCCTCCACAGCTCCTCCCCCCAATTTCCTGATCTGAGCAATCTCCATGGGAGGAGGAACTTCTCTTCATGTCTCCCACCCTCCCCCAAAGCTTGCAAAACCCAGGAGATTTCAGATTGCAAGACAGATAATTGTGCAATGAACATCAGAAAATACACACATGTACACCTTTGGCCTACCTCATAATTAAGACAAGTGCAAATCCCCCCGTAGCCCACCAGAATTTCCCTGATCGAATGTTGTATCTGTCAAGTTGAATAAAAAAGGCTGAAGAAATGCAGAATAAATTTGCAGCACCCCAAGATACAACCCAGTTCTGTGTGCTCCAAGTAGCTTTCTCCCCCCCACCACCACCACACACAACCGCACACACACACAACAAGAGAGATCTTCAATGGTTTCACTATGGGAAACCCCAAATTAAATCTACACATCTGGAGAACCTTATGGTAGAGAGTTCAATTTTGTATTATTGTTTGTTTTTTTGTTTGGTCTAAAGTTTACAATTCTAGCAGCTAATCTTGGAATCAACTCATACAATATTTCTATCGTCTTTTTAGAGTTACCAACAGAAAGGGAGGGGGCAAAAACAAAAGTGCATTCCATAAATGTTTTCAAAGATAGTAACTTGGTGACTGAAGTTTCTGCCTTGAAAAATTCTCACTGGAGAGCATGACCGATGCTTCTGGGCTATGGATGTGTCCCATTGGAGGATATGAATTACAATATACCCAGGCAATGCCGGACCTTTTAACTCCCAATAAATCCTTTTGAAGTTTTGGAAGCTTGGCTCAAGAATCATGATTTAAATGGGGTTAATCCTGACACTTGGTTTCACCAAGGTATGAATCAGTTCTTAGCACATAGAACAGGGGTTGCCAAACTTTTGGATCTCAGGGACCACAAAACTCATAATTTTAAATCCTGGGGACCACTAACCAGTTCTGTGGGCATGGCCTAATTTGTGGGTATGGCTTTGTGGTCATGTGACTGGCTGGGCATGGCTTGTATGTAAATATTATAAATATTTATATAAATATTGATTTTTTTAAATAAAAAAGTGCAACTTTTACTCAAAATCAGGCAAAGCAGGCAGGCAGATTGAATTTGTCACAGAATCAAAGATTAATTTAGAGATCTGTGTTTCTGCCATCAGCTATTTAAGTCTGTACTCCTTCAGTCCTAAGGAAGGTTTGGCTCAGCTTGGGCTATATGGGCGGCACAGCCTTGTGTTTCAGTGCAGCCTGGATTAATTGCTCTGGGGGTGACATTTCTCTGCGGCCCACCAGTTGGTGACCACTGACATAGAGCATAGAATCAGAGGGCTGGAAGAGACCTTGGAGGTCTTCTTGTCCAGACCCCCTGCTCAAAACGGGAGACATTATTCCATCTCGGTTGAACAGTTGTTTGATCTTTTCTTGAAAACCTCCAGTGATAGAGCATTCACAATTCTGGGAGGTGAGTTCTTCCATTGATTAATTGTTCTCTTTTGTTGTGACCTTGGTTCCACAGGCAGTGAAAAATTCCAAGATCCTGCTGGTATTTTTTTTGTTTGTTTCTTTGGCATGAAAGACTTGTGGTTGTGTTGGTGGCAACAACATGATGATTCCATGTTCTTTGTTCTAAGAAAGTGGAGGAGCCCAAGAAAGTTCTTAGAACATACAACATAGAATGATTGGATTGGAAGGGACTTGGAAGATCTTCTAGTTCAAGCCCCTACACCATTCCAGGCAAATGGTTGTCTGGTCTCTTCTTAAAACCCCTCATTGATGGAGCACCCACAATTCCAGGGGAAAAACTGTTTCACTGATAAATTGCTCTCAATGTCATGAAATTTCTCCGTCATCTTAGTAGCTTCACACCTTTATGAATATATGTGGAAATAATCTATAAAATTTGAGAGTTGGCATTCTGTTTCTGTGGGATGGAAGGGTTCTGACCCAGGCTTTGTTAGACATAATTAAACACAAACTTGGTTTAAAAGCAAAAAATTTTTTATTGCAGTACTGGAAATTGCCTTCATTCCCAGCCGGAACTAATCTTAAAAACTTCCCCAAGATAAGCACACACCTTTCAGTGCTGTGGAATGCTGCCAAAAACAGAAGTAGCCAATTAATTATAACAGAAATCAACCAAAGTACCAGAAAAAACAAACCAGAGTACACAGAGCTTCAAGGAGGACTTGAAATCTATCAAACTACTTTGCTTTCTGCAAAGGTTTCATCATCTTAGCCTGACTTTTATACCTTATGGGAAGGGCAATCCAGCCTTACTCCCAGCCTTACTCCCAAGTCACCCCTTTTGCTTCAGATGCTCTCACCTTCTAGCAGCTCTGCGCATGAGCGCACTGGGAACAGGCTCCCCTGGGTCCTCTGCCTCGCTGCTGCCAGACTCCAGAGGCTCTGGAGGCAGCACCCCACTCCCAGATGGTCCTGGCCCCATATCTGCATTGGACGCAGGTCCCTCATCCGAGTTCTCTCCAGACTCCCGGACTGGTCCCCTTTCTTTCTCACTGTCCGACTCCACTGCCATCTGCACTGGAGAACCACAACAGGAAGTGGTGGTTGGCTTTTTTTCTGGTATTTCTAGAGCCTTTGTACCTCAATGTTTGGCCAAAGCTATCCTGTAGCAATCCCAACATGATCTAATGATGCCACAAGGGACGGGTATGAGTGAGAAATACTGCCAGCCAAAGCCTTATTAACTATGTTTCTTCCTCCATATGTGCTTAAACATGCAACAGACCTCTCTTTGGTCAGCTTCCTTCCCCATCTTCAAAATAGAGATATTAATTTTATTTCTTCCCTTTAATGAGCTACATACTTTACACTTTGGGGGGGGTCACCAAAGTAAGTTTTAAAATCAATTATACAATTACATATGTAATAATAAGGGAGCAACGGATTAATTGTCTGTGGGGCAGGATTATAACCTTCTCATAATGCAGGTTTCATGAGGGCCAGGTCTATTATTGCAAGAAATTGTGGAAATCAAGAGAGGTGGGTGTTTTCAGGGAGAAATAACAAATGAGGGCTATTTCAAGATAAGAAAAGCTGTTTGCTGCTGGGACGGTGATAGCGGAGCCCCATACTGTATGTAAATAGATGGGGTCAACTTTCTCTGGTTTATGCAGAGTACATTGTACAAGAATTAATTTTCATCCTATTCTAGAGACTGACAGGAAGAGGCTTTCTAATTATGCCCAAGGCTGTGAATGACCAACCTCTATAGTCTTAAAAATATGCGAGAACCTCTGTAATATAACCAAGCATTGAAAATGTGCGCATTAAGGGAGGTGAACTTTAAAAACAGATTTGGGTTTTTTTATTCCTGAATTTTTACGTTGAGGTGTATCCATTGAGGCCTAGGGTAGAAATTTCGGGTATTTTCTTACAAAAGGTCTTTGTAATTGAAGTCCCAGTCTTCCTTTGTTCCGTGTTTTGTTATTCCATTGTTGATGTCAATT
The DNA here is from genome assembly GCA_015471245.1 of Laticauda colubrina. NCBI lineage: Eukaryota > Metazoa > Chordata > Lepidosauria > Squamata > Elapidae > Laticauda > Laticauda colubrina. The sequence continues at coordinate 1,135,637 of BLBF01000073.1, read as the reverse complement.
GTCACTGTCATTGTTGGAGGAGTTGTGGGAGCACTCACAACTTCGGAAGGCAAGAAGTTTCAATGGCTGATTGTTTCTGACAGTAAGAACAATTAACTGGTGGAAAAACTTGCCTCCAGAAGTTGTGAATTCTCCAATACTGGAAGAGATTAGATAACCATCTGTCTGGAATGGTATATGGTCTCCTGCCTGAGGAGAGGGGTTGGGCTAGAAGACCTCTAAGGTCCCTTCCAGCTCTTTATTCTGTTAATGCAAAGATTGTTTATTTATGTAAAAGAAAAAGTGGTATGGCTTCCCACTCCCTCTCAATGACTCTGGAAGGTTTACAAAAATAAAAACACAATGTACAAGCATTTTCTCATTTTATATTATTTCTGAATTTAATAGCGTGGAATGGAATGATTTCATGTTGCAGCACCCTGAACATATTCTAAGCAGGATGAAAACTTTCTGACTTCAAAATGGCTGAGCCTGGTTTTCTTTTGCACTTTCTTGCCAACCCTACCCTGTCATTTTTGGTGGGCCACAGGGGCAAAGGCGGGGGCAGGAGTGGGATTCTACCGGTTCAGACCGGTTCTCTAGAACTGGTTGTTATGATTCTCCACATGTCAACTTGGGGCTTGACAGAGTTCGGAGAACTGGCAAATCGTGCCTCTGGCTGACCCCCCCCTCTCTCCACCCACCACCGACCTCCCCACCCAAGCAGTCCTTATCGTGCATGCCCAACATCGCTGACTGCATTCTCTCCAGCCCAGTCCTCGTTAAGGTATTTCTTTCCCATCTCTGGACCATCAGCTGTTCTGATGATCAGCTGTGCCAGGATCCCCCTCGCTGTCTTACTAGGAAACCCAGGCGGTTTCCCTGAGGCCCAGGAGGCAAAAAGGGGGGGGGGTGTACCACCTGCTCCATTTTTTGCCTTTCTGGGCCCCAGGAAAGCTTCCTGGGAGCAAAAATGCCCCCCCCAGGAGGGGGTGCTGCAAAAAGAAGAAGAAGCCACAGCCAGCCAGTCACATGGCCACACCCATAGAATCAGTTGCTAAAACATTTGAATCCCACCCCGGGATGGGGGGTCAGGACAAAGAAACAACTCCTGGGGTCCTTTTCTGGGGGAAGAGACCCCCCCTTGCTCCAGAAGGCATCAACAAGAGTCTTGCAGACCCAAAGAAAGCCAAAACGTTCATTTCAACACATGTTAAAAACATATTATTTCACTTGGCCCTTTATAAATGTGATCTGAGGCTCCCACCACTCACTCCCTGGTGTCCCAACCTATGTATGTACTGTCCATCCTCGACTTACAACAGTTCGTTTAGTGGCTGAAGTGAAAAAAGTGACTTATGACCATTTTTCACACTCATGACCGTTGCGGCATCTCCACTGGCCATGTGTTCCAAATCCAGACGCTTGGCAATGGACTCATATTTAATGATGGTTGCAGTATCCCGGGGTCATGTGATACCCTTTGGCAACCTTCTGATGAGCTGAGTCAATAAAGGAAGCCAGATTTTTTTAATGACCAGATTACTAACAACCGCAGGTCATATCACAAGACCTAAAATGGACACCTAACATCAAAAACGTCATCCAAACAGCCCAGCAAAGAAGGTTCTTTCTGCGCCAACTCAGGAAGCTCAAACTGCCCAAAAGGAGCTGCTGTTGATCCGGTTCTACAGAGGAATGAAGGAGTCTCTCATCTGCACCTCTGTCACTGTCTGGTTCGGTTCTGCAACCCAACAGGACAACCCAACGGACTCCAGAGGGTAATTCGGACTGCAGAAAACACAACGGCTCCCCACCTGCCTTCCATGGAGGACCTGCACACTGCATGAGTCAGAAAGGGGGCCGTGAACATATCTACAGACCCCTCACATCTGGACATAAAACTGTGTCAACTCCTTCCCTCAAAACGAGGCTGTAGAGCCCTGCACACCAGAACAACCAGACACAAGGGGAGTTTTTTCCCCCAAAGCCATCACTCTGCTAAACAAATAATTCCCTCAGCAATGTCCAACTATTACAAAGTCTGCACTACTATCACTATTAATCTTCTCATCACTCCTTATCACCCATCCCCTCCTACTTGTGATTGTAGGACTGTAACTTTGTCACTTGTATCCTTACAATTTATATTGACTGTTTCCTGGTATGATTTGATTGCTGATTGTACCCTGTGACTATTATTATTAAGTGTTGCACCTAATGATCCTTGATGAATGTCTCTTTTCTTTTTTTGGACACTGAGAGCATTTGCACCAAGACAAATTCCTTGGGTGTCCAATTATACTTGGCCAATAAAACAATTCTATTCTATTCTAATTCTATTCTATTCTATACTATTCTTATTGTACCCTGTGACTATCATTATTAAGTGTTGTACCTAATGATTCTTGACTCTTGACAAATGTATCTTTTCTTTTATATACTGAGAGTATTTGCACCAAAGACAAATTACTTGTGTGTCCAATCATGCTTGGCCAATAAAGAATTCTATTCTATTCTATTCTATTCTATTCTATTCTATTCTATTCTATTCTATTCTATTCTATTCTATTCTATTCTATTCTATTCCATTCTGTTCCATTCTGTTCTATTTCTATTCTTCCTTCATTATTCTATTCTATATTCTATTCTATTCATTATTCCATTCCATTCCATTCCATTCTGTTCTATTCTATTCTGTTCTATTTCTATTCTGTTCTATTCTATTCTATTAATTTCAATTTCAATTTCAATTTCAATTTCAATTTCAATTTCAATTTCAATTTCTATTTCTATTTCTATTTCTATTTCTATTTCTATTTCTATTTCTATTTCTATTCTGTCTGTCTGTCTGTCTGTCTGTCTGTCTGTCTGTCTGTCTGTCTGTCTATCTATCTATCTATCTATCTATCTATCTATCTATCTACCTACCTAATTTGACTGCTTATTGTACCCTATGACTATCATTAAGCGTTGTACCTAGTGATTCTTGACTCTTGACAAATGTATCTTTTCTTTTATGTACACTGAGAGTATTTGTACCAAAGACAAATTCCTTGTGTGTCCAATCACGCTTGGCCAATACAGAATTCATTCATTCATTCATTCATTCATTCAGTAATTCACTTAACAGATGTGGCAAAACAGGTCGTAAAATGAGGTGAAACTCATCCAACAAATCTCTCACTTAACAGCAGAGCTTAGTGGTGGTCATAAATTGAGGAATGCCTGCATTCCTGCTCTCTTGAAACGGGTGACAACATTAAAACCGACTGTGGGGAAAGCCAATTTCACTCTTCAAGGGAAGCTTCCCTTTGAGAGCTGCGTTACCTGGACCGATGACAGGCCTATTCAGGGAGGCCCTTTCTCAGATGTTGTTGAGATTTTCAAAGTAAAGAATTACAAGAAATGCAATTTAATCCAAAGTCATTACCTAAACGCTGATATAGGATAGGGATTACCTCCAATGTAAATGAGATATGAGACAGGCAATGGATTACAGGCGCTGTTCTTTAGGATGACTTCAGCAAATAGACTTAGATAAGGAAATCTTTGTAATTACATGAAGCTTCTCTGGTCAATTCTGACTTTTAAATACTGAAAAGATCCAGAGAAAAGAAAATCAGAAAAAAGAAGAAGCCGACATGTGTTATTCAGGACAAAATTAAGTATTTCCTTTTTAATTCCAGACAATCAATAGAAGAACATCACACCGAATGAAAAGATGGGGCTGACTACACGTCCCTTTGTGACTGGTATCATTTCATCATTTGGGTAATATCATTTCCAAATTAAATTTTATGGTCCATTACAGATGAGCTCAAACAGTTTTTCTAATGGAATCTTAAATGGAACTGACTTGCTTTGCGTGGGGTTTGTCTCTTGGTTAAGATGTTATTTAGCTCTAATTATCCAATAATGAACTCAGGAAATTTAATTTTTAATATTTATATGTCAGAAATCTGTTGTACTTTGGCGAAGGTTTTAAATTAAAAATTAACACGGGTAGAATGCTCAATGAATATTGTCTTCGTCTCTCCGCTGAGCATCCAATCAGACAGCTCTGGGTTTGTTTGTTTGTTTGTTTGTTTTAAAATAAATTATTCCAAAGAAAGAAAACAAGTGAAAAATAAACAGCAGAGAATGGGTGAATCTACTGTTCATAAGCCAAAATATTTCAGCTGAATACCCAGCAAATGAAAAGTTGAAAAGAATCAACATAACTGTTACTGGCAGATCTATAGATAGTTTTATATAATTGTTATTATTTTTGTTCCTCTACTTTCAAATGCTGGAAGTCTAAATTATTTATTTTTGCTTCTATTTTTTAAAAATATTATTTAAATTGTATCCAGTTTTATTAATATCAAGTTTACAATCTACTTTCTCTCTGTTATACTCTCGTCTACCAGGATGCTTTCTTAAGTAATTGGGTAAGAGATGAATTGTATGTCTATGGAGATTTTCAGTCCTCCAAGTTGTGGTTGCCCCAAAGGTGCTTTTTCAAGAGGCAGCTGGACTTTCTTTGTTTTTTCCTTGAAGACATTTTGTTTCTCATCCAAGAAGCTTATTCAGTTCTGAATTGTATAGTTTCTAGAATGAGGATGAAAGATTTATGGCTTTATCATTTCAGCAGCCACTTTGACAATCTGGGCTGCTATCAAAATCTTGGATTATCAGAAGTTTGCAACCCTCTTCTCACATTCTACTTTGAAATGATGGCCAAGGAGGCATCAAAGTGAAAGATTTGGTCCTGTCATTCTATCTGTTCTTCCTCAATAGATTTTCTGTTGGGTAGGATGGCTGGATGGATGGAATATAGGGATGGATGGAATACATGGATGGATGGATGAAATGGATAGATGGAATGGGTGGATGGGTGGATGGATGGATGGATGGATGGATGGATGGATGGATGGAATGAATGGATGGACAGATATAAAAATTGTAGACAAACAGGGAGAAGATGAAAAGCCCTGTGGGAACTCACAGAAAGGTTGTAGTTGTCAGGTCTCCCTGTGCAACTCAGAGAATTGAGGCAGGGCAAGATAAACTTAATCTAAAATTATTCCAATTACAAATCTGAATTTCCTCTCCACAGTTATTGAGTTCTAACCTGATAAAGAATTCTGGAGAACCTGAAAGCTAGTTTGGGATTTTGTGAATATTAGTTGACTCAATAAAGTCATTGTCTCAATATCAATTTTAATTTTGTTTTATTATAGTGAACAAAATTATCTTTATGTTAATTTCACACATGCTCATTCTTTTCTTATTTTACTCTTTCATCATAATGACTTTGGGTTACAGATTGCCATTGGTGATGATATTAACTTTCCTAATACATGATACACATCTACAAGAAAATTGGAACATCAAGGAATAGATGTGGCCAATACAGCAACGGTGAGCGATGTTCAGTACACAAGATGTCTCACGAAGGCTGAAGTCTAGCAATGCATGACTCACATTGCACAGAGAGGGCAAGACCAAAGCAAGTGATATTACTTCATCATGCAAATTGCATATGTGTGCAGTTATGTCATCGTGTATGGGATAGCAGCCTAGATTTGGCCAACACATGGGACTAAAAGAAAGGAGACAGTGTGCCATATTCTTTTTATGGTATACATAATTATGACATCACAGAGGAACTCATAAAATAGAAGTGCCCAAATGAGTTCTAGATCCATACAATATTGGTATAGAAAATGCCCAAGCTGGGCCTGAGGGAGGAGTCAAACATGTCATCAGTCTAGAATCCCTCTGTGCCCACAAGTCCAACCTACCATTGACTCTTATCTATGGCCAATTTGCTTTGATGGTTAGTCAGATTCTTGTAGAGAACTTAAGCTTACAATAAACCTTTATATTCATTTGTATTGCCTGGATTTCCTGATTTCTCACACTTCTTAGGTTTCTCCTGAATATAATTCTGCATTTGCCACATCTTTCATGGGCTCTTATTAGTCGAGAAAGCCATGTGTTAGCCTGACTCTCCGATGGTATAATGGCACTTTTTCTATTTCAGTTTTTAATTGAATAGTAAATTAGATTAATAAACACCCCCAGCAACACTAACATCAGAATTAAAGCGATCATGCTCCCATAAATATGAACTGCTTCTAAGCAGGGTCTCTGAAAGGTTGATTTGGGCTTTACCATTTTCTATCCATGCTTGAAATAATAATAATAATAACGGCAGTGATAAATGCCTGGGCTTCCAGTTTCTTTTGATAACGCACGTGATTATCTGGCTACGTTTGATCTTAGCAGAAAGACGGAGAAATTAAAACGATTTCTTCCTTCTGTCACACAATAAAGTGAAGCCACAAAGCAGAGTTCTGGAAAGGGCCACATTTTCCCCTCTGAAATAACAGCCTACTTTATGCAGATCTGTACCAAGAGGAGGAGATATAATATCTATATTCCAATCTTATCTCCCAAAAGCATGAAAGGCAAAACTCAAAACTCGTTGGCTCTGATGATTGCCTTTCCCACACTAGCTCTTATCACCGCCCATCCCCCACCTCCATCCTTGTCGCATGTAATTGAATTAATTTAATTAAATGCCATTGTCATCCTCATTCTGTTTAATGGCAGATACAAGTTGGGATTTTTTTTTTCTTTTTAATGTTGCTCCTCCATTGTAGAGTTACTAAGATACTTACATAAGTATCTATCAGGCCAGGCAGCTTCGGGATAATTCTGAGTGGCTTACCAAAAGGAAAACTCGAGAGGAAAAGGGAAATAAGGATGCACATTTGCAAGGAAATAAAAACATTCCATCTTATGGACATAATTCTATCTCTACTTGGACCTGGAGGGTGGGGAGGAGCATGTTTTAATGAGGTCAAGACAGGCCACAAGGATCTCTAGAGGAATGATGTTTCCAAAGTAAGAGCGGCCACAGAAGAAATCCACTTCCTTGGTCCATCTGGATGATCTGGTTCAATCAAGGAGGCCAGGAGCAGGCCTACTCTGTCAGCGCGAACCAAATGGCAGAAGGGATTGGAGACAGAGAAGCCTCCAACCAGGCAGTCCCTGTGCAATGAAAGAGGTTAGATTAGAAAATGGAATAGAATGGAAAGGAATGGGTGGGAAGAGAAAAGAACAGAATAAATATACAATAGAAGAGAAGAGAACAGAACAGAACAGAATAGAACAGAATAGAATAGAATTAGGAATGAATAGAATAGAATGGAATGGAATGGAATAGAACAGAACAGAACAGAACAGAACAGAACAGAACAGAATAGAATAGAATAGAATTAGGAATGAATAGAATGGAATGGAATGGAATGGAATGGAATGGAATGGAATGGAACGGAACAGAACAGAACAGAACAGAGCAGAATAGAATAGAATAGAATATGGAATGAAGAATGGAATGGAATAGAATAGAATAGAATTAGGAATGAATAGAATAGAATAGAATAGAACAGAACAGAACAGAATAGAATTTGGAATGAAGAATGGAATGGAATGGAATAGAATAGAATTAGGAATGAATAGAATAGAATAGAATAGAATAGAATAGAATAGAATAGAATAGAATAGAATAGA
>BLBF01000073.1:1063557-1087526 GCA_015471245.1 Laticauda colubrina | reverse complement strand
GGAAGGAAGGAAGGAAGGAAGGAAGGAAGGAAGGAAGGAAGGAAATGGAAGAAAGGAGAAGGAAGGAAGGAGAAGGAAGGAAATGAAAGGAAGTATAAGGAAGGAAGGAGTAAGTAGAGAGAAGGAAGGGGAAAAAGAGGAAGAGGAAGAAAAGGAAGGAGGCAGGAAGAAAGGAGAGGAGAAGGAAGGAAGGAAGGCTGGCTTTATATTGTCCTCTTTTATATGCAAAATACATATATAGTACTACTATATATAGTATAGTATAGCAGCATACTATATACTACTGCAGCAGTAGTAACTGCTGCAGTTACTACTTAGGCTGGCAAAATTGCACACATTTCCCCCTCCTCCAGGCACCGATTGTCCTGCAACTGAAATGGAAGTTCTGGTGTAGACTGAAAAGCCGACCAAGGAAACGATCTGGATGGAGATGAGGGCCAGATGGAGATGGACAACAGAGGGCTGCTGCTTGCTCCTTACTCGGGGTCTGTCTCTGGGCAAAAGGAAAAAAGGGGAGGCCCTGGGGGACAGGAGAGAAAGGGAGGTTAAAAGGGACAAGGAAACGATGGGAGAACCCCAGGCTGCTCTGACGGGATTCGTATCACGGGGACCAGATGGTTTCCATCCCAGTTATGAAAAGAAATGTCAGGTGTGATCTCACACCATCTTCAGCAGGTGCCAAACCTTGATTGACAGACGTATCTCCACCACACACACCACCATGGTAGAGGAGTTTTGATTTGAAGCCTGTTATCCATTTCAGTTATCCTGGGCTTCAGTTCTGAGAAGGATATTTTTACAGAATCATCGACAACGCCGAGGAGAACAGCCAACGTGACCTCAGGCCTAATTCTGGCAGACAGTCAACCCGCCTCTGTTTCAGTCGAGGGAAGTCTATCATCTCCTGAGTTTGGGATTTTTTCTTTCTTTTATGTCCAGCTGAAATTTCCTTCCTTGGTATTTGAATGAATTAATTCTTTATTGGCCAAGTGTGACAACCCAGAGCGTATCAAAAATATAAGAAAAACCAAAATGTAAATAAAGGTCCTTGAATGCCTTCAACTCGGCTTCACTGTTTAATTGTTCACAGGTGAAGGTTAAACTATTTTCAAAATAACATTTTAAATGAAAGAAATACAGTTCAAATTCAAAGAGCAGACAACTGAATAAAGTTCCAGACCAGGATAAATAATTACAAACTTCGGGAAGATAATCAGGTACAGTCCGTTGGAACAACGGCAACCAAGATAAATCTCATCTAGGAATAAAACACTAATTTGTCTCCAGCGTTTGTTAGCGGGCAAGTCCAACTCTTATGCAGATCTCACACCTGCAACCCACGAAGATGATCATGGCCCTCTTCTCCCAAGTAGACCACATTTTTCCCTGATCCTCTCTTCCCTGCATGCCCTAGGATGGATAGGGGATGGGCCTGGGTCCTCCTCTGACTCAGAGTCAATCTCTACTAGGGGCATGACACTAAGTACGATTAGACACACAAGGAATTTGTCTTGGTACATATGCTCTCAGTGTACATAAAAAGAAAAGAATCACAAGGTACAACACAATGATAGTCAAAGGGTACAAATCATTAAGTGTTTAAGCCCATTGTTTCATGCCCAGCCTTTGGGAGCAACGGTGAACAATCCTGCCCATTCTCTATCACAGGAGTCTCCAACCTTAGCCACTCCTGGACTTCAATTCCCAGAATTCCTCAGCCAGTCATGGCTTGGCTGAGGAGTTTTGGGAGTTGAAGTCCACGAGACTTAAAATTGCCATGGTTGGAGACCCCCTGCTCTACATGACAGATGTTCAGAAATTTGAAGATATCTCTCATGTCTCCCCACGGTCTTATTTTCTCCAGGTTACACCCAGGGTTGGATTCAGCCAGTTCGCACCGGTTTGAAAGAACCGGTCATTCGCTTTCTGAGCAGTTTGGGGAACTGGTTGTTGGAAGAAATCATCAGGGCAGAGAACCGGTCGTTAAATGATTTGAATCCCACCATTGGTTACGCACACCTGCAACCTTTCCAGATCTCTTTGAGGTTCCCATCTGGATCACCTCCAATTCATTAATGTCCTTCCTCAAAGGGAGAGCCTAAAACTGGACATAATAGTGATTTGTTCTTAATAACCCCCCCCCCGGGCTTCTTATACAGATAGATGTCCAAGGGATGATATAAATTAGGAAGTCAGGGAAAGGAAGTGGAGCACCTAGGATGGCGTGGTTTCTTAAGGAGACAAGCAAACGGAACAAGGACAGGCTATGTGTTTTAAATTTGTTTTGTTAACTCAAAGATCGGTATGACCGACTCTTTCCCCAAATATATCCATTTGATTCTTAAGAGTCACTAAATTAGCCTTCTCTTCAACAGATTTGTTTGCTGTGTGGTAAAACTGCAATTGAATGGAAGGCCCCAAGTTGAGTAGTCGGAGGGAAACAAATTGCTCTCCTTGGTTGAAGGGTTGCATAACTTGGACACAAACACTTGCAAAAGTCATCCTTAACTTGTAGCCAGCGGGGAATCTCTCTCAAGCCAGAGGCCCATTTATGCAAGGGGGTCTTCGGCCTTTCCTTGGTGTGGGTAGTAGCTACCTTCTCATCTACTCTGTTGACTGCTACATATTTAGTCCTAAGTTGCAATCCCTGCTTAAACCTGAGAGGAGAGGAAGGCCATGAAAAGCATTAACCAAGATCAAGTGAAACTTTTCTTCTCTCTTTCTCCCTCCCTCCCACTCTCTCCCCTTCTCTCCTTCCCTCTCTTTCTCTCTCTCCCTATCCCCCTCTCTCTTTCTCTTCTTCTTTCTCCATTTCTCTCTTCCTCTCTCTCTTTCTCTCTCCCCCTCCCTCTTTTTCTCTTCCTTTTCCTCTCTCTCCTCTTCTCTCTCTCTCTTTTTCTTCCCCTTTCTCCCTCTCCCCCCCTCTCTTTCTCTTTCTCTCTCCCTCTCCCTCTCCCCTCCCTCCTCTCTTCCTCTTCCTCTCTCTCCTCTTCTCTCTCTCCCTCTCTTCCTTTCTCTCTCTTTCTCCCCCTCTCCCCCTCCCACTCTCTCTCTCTCCCTTCCTCTTCCTCCCCCCTCCCCCTCTCAACAATCACTTGGAGACACTGTCTGAAAAGCCAGAGATTGCTCCTGACCTACACAGTCCCAACAAATTCAAAAGCTTCCCATTTCAGTGTTTCAGCAGCTCCCATCCCCAGCTCTCTGCAGCCCTGTGTGCATCTGAAAAATTGCGTATTTCTCTGCCTGAAGCTGGCAAGTTCCAGTGAATACCCTTAATGCTATTCTGCAGCATTCAGGGCTCTAACATTGTACAATGTAGGTCCAAATGTGATCTTTTTCCATAGGAATGTGTTAAACAGGCCATGAAAAGACGGCATGATCAAAAGATGTTCTACAAAGTATTGATATTTCACTGCTTCTTACCTCCAGCCTCCTACGGTAATTCACCGTATCAAAAATACAATATTTGTAGATTCTTCACAAAGGTCTTTATAGGTTTGGAAATTTAAACACCATATGGCTAAAGCTGAATTGAAGACCAAAAGTATCTAAGCTTGTATGTTTCTGGGAGGGGAAAAAAATTCAATTAAGTGGGATTTTAGCTGTTTCAATAAAATTGGACTCTCCCTTTTCAAGATAAGCGCCATATGGAGCTGCACCAACTGTTATGTGGCAGGAATATCCACTTCTGCTAAACGCATAATCCCAGATCACGACACAATGCACACAACGGGAAATCAATATATAGAAGAATCAATTTGAAAATATAAAATAAACTAATATATGACTGGAAAATTGACTTCCTATGGATTAAAAAAGAGTGCAAATGGTGGAAAAATCTCTCTTTGAGCCACACAAGGGGTGGGGAGCCTTAATCATGCGACTGATTAAGTATCAGCCATCAAACTGGGCAGGATTTTATTTTCCCTTGATAAAAAGGATTCAATGAAGAAATAATTTATGGGTGCATTTCTTCTTTCTGGGGTAAAAAGGATTAAAGTCTTGGAGATGGCCGAAACGTAAAGAAATATGGAACTCCCTCCATAACATGGCTGAAGCATAGCTTGAAATATGCTTATGTCCTGACTTTGGTGTTTGAAGTGTTTAAAAATTTACAATATAAAGCTTATAATAATACATTTTCATTTTAGAAAGTATTTCCTGCTGCCCACTTGCTGCTCAGTGTCAATTAATTTTGTATTTAAAAACCTGCTTTAGAGTTTCTGTTTTTCAGTCTTATTCTTGGTGTGCTGTGGAGAATGTCTTTCCAATTTCTCTGGAACGAGCTTTTTGGAACGAGTTTAATTGTGGAAAATGCAAAGATTGGTCTGATGGTGGTAGCATTTCCTCTTAGCCATTTTTCTACCCCTCTAAAACATCTCTGACTTGCCACCACTTACCATCTTAAATTTGGAAGGCAAGAATTAAATATACCCTGTTTCCCCGAAAATATGACCTATCCTGAGAGTAAGTCCTAGCTTGATTTTTTTACAAGTGCCCCCAATATAAGCCCTAATTAAGATCCTGCTCACTCCAAAGTGGATGGGTAAAAATAAAGCTCGGGTGGGGATGAGAGGGTGGAGCTGCCCTACTTTGGACTTGAAGGCACACTTTAAAAAAAGAGAGAGAGAATCTTAGCAAATATTCATCATATTGTTTCTCAGACTGGAGATTCTACTTAGCTTGCCAAGACTGATATTAACAGAGGTATCTGTCTATGGAGATTCTCTGACATCCAGGTCATGGCTGTTCCAAAGATGCTTTTTCAAAAGTAAACTGGACTCTGTTTCTCCTTGAAGTTGTTTCACCTCTTATCTAAGAAGCTTCTTCAATTCTGACTGAATGATGGAAGATGGAAGGATTTATATTCCTTGTGGTCCTTAGTGCTCTTTCTGAGGATTGCAGAGGCCACCTGGAGATTTATCTGTGCCTTGAGGATCACCTGACGTCGTAGTTAGCCGGCTGCAGGTGTGAATGGCTGAGGAGAGCGAGGACTCAGATGAGGGGCCAGGACCATCAGGGAGTGGAGTGCTGCCTTCAGAGATTGTGGGGGCTGGCAGCAGCGATGAGGAGGTTCCCGAGGAGCCTGTGCCAAGGGCTGCTCGTAGGAAAGAGCAGCTGCAGCAGCATGGGCGACTCAGGAGTAAGGCTGCAAGATAATGGCCCCTCCTTCAGGAAGATAAAAGCCAGCTGTGAAAGGAACGTACTTTGCAGGAAGTAAAGACATTTTGAATCTCAGCCTCTTCGAAGTTCCAGTATCCTGAGTTTGCATTTAAACATTCTTGTATTGCAAATTATTTCTTGTCTGTCATCTTTTGGCAAGTCTCGCACAGTTTGGCAAGGCTTGTGCTTATCACAGCTAATTATTTTGCAAAGGCATTGCAAGGTTTCTGTTCCTTTTGGATTGTGTTTGATTTGTTGGAAAAGGGCATGGGTCAGAACACCTGAACAGTGCAAAAGGCAGTAGTGGACTGCAACTGGTTTAACAACTGGTTGTGTGAGCCTGCGCACAGCAATCAAAATACAGCAATTTGATGGTCAGAACTACTGGTTCTCTAGAACTGGTCCAAACCAGCAGCAGCCAACCACTGCCTGAAGGTACAGATTGACCTCCAAGTGGCCTCAATGACTCTGAGAAAGACCACTAATGACTGGATGACTGCAAGAAATATAAATTGTTCCATCCTCCACTGTTCAGTCAGAACTGAAGAAGCTCCTTAGATGAGAAATGAAACATCTTCAAGGAAAAACAAAGTCTAGTTGCCTTTTGGAAAAACACCTCAAAACCACCTCAGCTAGTGACCACCGATCCATTTGGCAGCAACAAATTCCATAAATCATCCAGGTGGCAGGAAAAACAACACTTCCTTTCTCCATTCTTGCCCTGATGCTCCATGTATCAGAAACTTCACAGGGGGTGAGTTGGGTCCCTTCTTCTCAAAGCTAAGGGTGGGCCAAGGTCTTAAAAGCCATAATATTGTAGTCCGTGTCATTTGGGGATGGGAGGGTGGAGAAGCAGTGATCTAGACAACGCACACCTCATTTTAATGAAAACCCAATCTGTTGAAGCAACCAGTTGAGAAGTGATTCAAGCCCACTCTAGCATCATAAACAAGCCACGCAACCAATGAACAGTCCAATGCCTTAACTTATTATGGGCAGCCCAGGGAAGTGTTGTTTCAATTTATGGTGCCAGCATCTGAGGCATTTATGTCAGAAACCTCTTTCCTTTGTCCTTAAGATGTCTCATACGTCAGGTTGAGAGAGCTTTTGGCTCACCAGGAAGAACTTGACCTCTCAGGATTTCCACTGAATCTCTCAAATAAAAATAAGGTGACATCCCTTTTCTGAAAGGCTTCTTCTGCTCTTCAGGATGCCCAGAGCCTTTCTTCCTCCAACAAAGAGGCCAGCGAAAACAGAAACACGATAATCTGCGGAGGCTGTAAAGAGACTGCATGGCTGATCAGAGTGAAAGAGAGGGGTGTTGTCGAAAGATTGCACCATTTGTATGACCGGGAAGGATTGCTATTTTCTCTCCAATCTGGCATTTTGGATGCTCTGATCAAAAAAAGGGGATCTCTGCAAGGAACTGATGGATTGGTAGCTCCAGGCGTTTTCCAAAACGGCTACTACTAGAAATCTCAAAACCAGGTGAGGCCATGAATATCGTCCCATCTTAAGCAACAGTGTTCTTGAAAAGAGATGCTTGTAGGAAAAGGGTTACACAAATTCTTCAACTGCAGACTGAAAAGCTTTTCTTCTTTATGAAACCAGGCGCATCTCTCTGCCAAAAGGAAGACAAACAAGACATTTTTGATATTGAAGGAGCCCCAATATTTGAGGGGCTCCTTCAAAGATGAGGCGGCCAAACTATTTCCCAAAGCTGCAAAAGGCAAGACAAAAAGCAATGGATGGGAACTAACCAAGGAGAGAAGCAACCTTGAGCTGATGAGAAATTTCCTGGACATCAGAAAAATTAACATGTGGAATGGTTTAATTCCAGAGGTTGGGGGGGGGGGGCTCCCATTCCAACTTTATTGTTCTATGAGTGGAAATCTAGTCAAAGCTTATTTTTATTTGCCAAGGTTGCAAGATAGGGTATAATAATAAAAGAGATCTAAAGTTTTCCCATCCTCTAAACAAGGTTGGAGATTAAATACATATGTTGGGAACATTAATTAATTAATTTGCAGGAACCAAGATTTTTCAGGTTACAAATTGGTTTGGGTCCTTGTGTGTTTTATGCAAACCCTTACAAGAGAATTGCTTCTAAGTTGTCACATCAAACATGATCTCTGAATCCCATCTGAGACTTGACTTTCCCCAAATATTTTTCCTACTGGAAAATCTTCTAAGATGTTGCCTGTGATTTGAGCAGCCCTATGTTTTGAGTTCCTCCAGCACTGCTGTTTTTGAAAGTAACTAGCAAATCATAAAAAGCAGCCTTTATATTTTCTTTCTTTCTTTTTTTTTTAAATGAAATTTGATTCAGTTTATCTCTTGTGAGATTGATCTATCTCCTAACAAAAATAGAGGTGCTGATTTCCCTAGACACATGCTTCAGTGCTACAGGGACCGAAGCAAAATTTCTACCATTCTTTTCTTTTCACTTGTAAGTAAAAAGGGCACAAGATGTTGGATCCCAATCTATGTCACACTGTGTGCAGGAGGTGTGCAAAGGAGGAAAGGCATAGAAATGGTTTCAAGCATCAGCTGTGGATAGGAAAAACAAATGGTGAGCAAGATTAACCAGGTACATGTTGTTCTTATATCAGAAAAGGCAGCATTTGTGGATAGTTTTCCTTGCATTATGCAACACAGGGTAAACATTATCTTTAAAACCTGGCTCATATGATGCATGACAGCTTGTTTTTAAATGAACAAGCACATCTTTTACAAGTAGATGTTTTAACATTTAATTTCACATTTAATGTGAAACCACTTTTCCCCGTTCGAACTAGGCATGATTTAAAATGTGATACTTTGAGTTCCATTTTGGAGGCTAATCTTTAAAATAAAAAATAAAGTTAAGGAATCGGTTGAACATGAATACGTCGAATGTAAATTGAATGTAACCAAGTCTGACATTGCAGGCAAGGCCCCTTTTTACATTTCTAATTAATTATTTGATGTAATTAAATAATAATTATAGATTATGATATAATCTGTAATAATCTTTGGCAATTAAAGGGAAAAGAAACCAAGCAAAAGTTGTAGGAATCTGCACCTATGAATGTATGCCCATGAAGACGGTGTGAAAGAGATAAAGGTCAATATCAAGAGATGTTCCATGAAACTGCTTCAAAATTATTTCAGTTTATAGATTTATAAGGATAGAGTTAATTGAAAATAGGTGAAAACACATACAGTCCCTTTCATTGTCCCAAATGTGCTTTTTCAAGAGGAAGCTGGACTTTCTGGTTTTTCTTTGAAGATGTTTCATTTCTCATCCAAGGAGTTTCTTTAGCTCTGACTGGATGGTGGGGAAGGGAAGGACTTATATTCCTTGCAGAGAGCTGGTCATTTGCATTATTTTAAAGAGTCATTGAGGCCACCTGGAGGTTTACCTATCTTATCTGGATCACCTTAGGGTTGCAAATGGGTGTGGAGTCTTTTTGGAACTGCTGAAAGGACTGTTGTAGACTGGAGATAGATGATGTCCTATCCTTCCCCCTCTGTTGAGGGAGTGCTGTTTAATTTTGACACAGGTGTCCTCTTCGACCACTCTTTCAAGCCAGAGATCCTCTCTGTCCAAAATGTGGACTTTGCTGTCTTCTAAAGAGTGGCCTTTGTCTTTTGAATGCAGATGGACTGATGAATCTTGTCCTGATGGGTTAGTTCTCTATATTATGCCATTTGGTTTTGTTTCCCTAATATACAGTTCTGCAAGTGGCCAGCTGTCTGCAAGGAGTATAAATCCTCTTCTTCCACACCATCCAGTCAGAGCTGAAGAAGCTTCTTGGATGAGAAGTGAAATGTCTTCAAGGAAAAACAAAGTCCAGTTGCCTCCTGAAAAAATGCATCTTTGGGACAACCATGACATGGAGGACTGAGAAGCTCCATAGACATCTCCTTTCATCTGTTTTCCTCATCATTGTTGAGTGGCAAAGATAACATATTCATTTCAAAAGCATGGTTTTACATCTGATTAATTCAATGAGCATGGTGGTAAAAGCATTCTCTTTTTTTTAGAAGGCACACTTTAAAACTGAGAATCATTGTTCAAAACAAATTCCATATTTTCACTTCCATATTTAGCACCGCAGCAAACCTTATTTACAGAAGTGTGTAAATGTTGTCTAAACAGGCATTTAAATAGATTTTAAATGGCAATGGTTTGGTCAGGGTTTCCAGAACCGCTAAATTTAAAAAAAAATGGTTATAAGACAATCTTGTCCAAATGAGTAACTTTAATAGGCCATTTTCAATCGCATTGCCTATTAAAGCAATAAAAGCAGAAAATGACAACCGTTGTTTCATCTGAAATACACCAGAACGTTTCAGAATTGTTCAACATTTCAGAATCAAAATAATATTTGAGAAAGTCAGGCAAGGGCTTGTTAAAAGCAGGCGAACTCTCTGAACTGTGAAAGGGAAAAAAAGAAAGATACCAGAAAGCAGTTTGGCAGGAGGTTGAAGAACTAATCACAAAGCCATTGGTTTAAATGAAAAATCAACACCTTTACTGTTTAGCTTTACTGCTCGGCTGTCATTGCTAGAATTAACAAAATATTGATTGTAATTAACGTCCCCCATGCCTTGAAACGTCTTCCTGAAACGCTACTCATTGTGTCTTGAGCGGTTCCAGTTTGCAAGCAGAAAGAAAAAGCGGGGGAAAGACACAGCCACTAATCAGACACGGGGCATGTGGAGAGCCATTTCTCCATGCAGGAAGGCGAGAAGAAGGACATACAAAGTTGCTGGCCGTGGATGACACCTATCCCTTGATTCTGAAGTCTTCCCTCCTGCCTCTCTGTTCCTTCCCCATTCTTCCCCCTCCCGAGCCGGCCTTGTGAGATACACAACCCCCCACCCCGTGCATGCTGGGCATGGGAGCGCTCCATGCCACCAGGTTAAAGCCAACAAATCTCACTTCCCAAGAGAATACACCCTCTTAATTGGAGTTATTTAAATAGAAGACGAGGAGTGGGAGGAGGTAGATTAGATGGTGTCATTTCGGAATATTCTTTCTTCGGTTGAGCTCCCTTGTTTAAGATCAAGTGTTTTTTGGGGGGGTTGTACGGCAAGTTTAAAGTGACTTTTGTCCCAATTTCATTGTTTTTAAAGTTCCCTAAAGACCCTGGCTGCATTCACACCAGAGGTGGTATGATTCCAGTTTGCACTGGTTTAGCCAAGCCGGTAGTTTAAAAAAGGCCTCCGACAATCAGCTGAAAGGAGAAAGAAGAGAAAAGCGCAGGATTGGCCTTCCCATCCATCCCTACACTTTTTCTCTTCTTTATCGTCTTGGCTGATTGGTGCTGCAGGCCTCAGCTGGTTTGGGGAAAGCTGCACACGTGTGTTAGTTGCGTGCACATGTGCGTGCAATCACCAACTTGGTCGTGGAACAGGTAGTGTCAGGTGGTGCTCCATTCAAAATCCAAGAAAGAAACTCTTGGAATCCATTATATAGAGAAAAGATATTTTTTACTGGAAATCAAGTGGTAGCATCAAAAGAATTCTGAACCTTAGGAATTGTGCACGAAAAATACATATACAAAGTGATGGCAATGTTCCCACCCACAGAAGTTCAAACTATCCATCCAATTGAAGTTGCGTATAATGTCATGTGGGGCATCTTCAGGTGCTGATGCAAACATCTGGCCGTCGACCTTGGCCTGGTTTGATAAAAAGTTGCGACTGTGCAGTAAGCAAGCAAGTAAGCATCAACAATAAAGTTTTCCCCCAAGTTATACAGTTCATTCTCTAAACCTCCAGCACATTTCCCACACCCACAAAGCCCAAATATTTCACACACACACACCCGGTACTATGGCAGCCGAAAGATACGAAGGAAAGGAAAGGAATCTTGAAGGCTGACAGGTAGGATCCCACTGCTGATTCACATGTTGTGCTAAACCATAAAGTATGGTTTCTAAACCCCGACGGCTAGGTTCGCCTAGCATACTAAATCTAGATCAAATAAATACATTGTGGCTCAGATAGATGTGTGAGAACAAGTCCAGTAGCAGAGAATGGGTCTGCCAGTCTATGTCAAGAGGGAACCATTTATTTTTACAATAACAGATATTCACTTACCACCGTCCACATCAACCATCAAGTCCTCTTTCCTTATCTCGCTGGAGGCAGAGTGGATAAGTAGCTTTTACAGCCATCCTAGAAGCCTGGTAAGGCCCATGTGGGTCCAGATCCATAGCAGAACCCATGTTTCTTTAGAAGAAGTAGAAGAAGTCCCAACAATTCAGCTTCCTTTGTGTCAGCCTTGGTTGACCAGACTACAAAATCCAAGTTATGGATGCTGATACCATTTTTGTTATATGGCTGTAGTAACTGAATCTTGCAAGTCTAAATATGTTTCTCTCCTCCCTTTCTTTATTTTCATGGTAACTTCAAAGAGTCACATCCATGATGCTTTCTCACATTACATTTCTGCTTTAGACTCGAATTTCTTTTATCTGACAGTTATCTTGGTTGCTTCCTACAATCCCTTACCTACAACCCCTTATCATTGGCTAGAGACCTCTTTTCTTATTGCATCAGACACACTTTCTTCTCCATATCTACAAAGGGTTGGTCCATCCTCTGCTATTTTCTGGTTCTTCATGCCATTTCCACAACATGCAAAAGAAGAAAGAAGCAATGAGAAAGCACCAATCAGTTCATATCTGGATGGTCCTCTAGAACTTTAGAGATCTGAAGGCAAGTAGTATGCTGGAGAGAACAGGGCCAATCTGCTTTCAAATGCTTCCTCTTCTGGTCACATAGGGGGTTGACCTATCCCAAGGCATGCCACGTGAAAAGCAATTTTTCCTTTTATCCAGTCCTTTCAGAAGCCACGTTCCATGAAAAATGCCACAAAAGGAAAAATATTACATTGATGCTGCTTTAGCATTTCCTCCCAGTCGTGAATGTCATTTTCAGAAGAATCTTCCTACGACTTTACTCCCATTTGTTTCCATTAACCTAAAGAACAATGGAAAGAAAAATAAGCCAGCCTCAAGCAGAAACTCCCAATTTGGCTCCGTCTAGACAATACCTGGAGTGGCTTTTCGCTGCTGATTCTGCATGACTAATTGATTGCTTCAGCTGGGGGTTAATTAATTAATTAGTAGCAGGTCTGCATTAAAGATTGGTGGCACTCAAAGCTCTCCTAATAGATGCCATCTACAAAAGCTTTATTAGTACATAAAACGAGTGTTTAAAATCCACACGGCAACTAATATGCTATAAAATTACTTGCTTCATTATGTATTTTGGTTACTTTCTTCACATTGTGCCATATCTCTTTGCTGGTTTTCCCCCTTTTCTTTCTTCCTTTCTCTCTCTCTCTCTCTCCTTTTTGCCAGCCAGTTTTAACTGCCTATTTGAAATCAATTTCTCTAATAATGGGCTTAATGAGCTCATCAATTAAGGCTGCCATAATGGAATGTAACTCTGTGGTTTCAGTTATCAGTTAAACTCTGGAACTAATTTTCATGCTTCATCTATCAAAAATGATTGGCTAATATTGTTTAGCTCCTGCTTCAGCCCGATAGGGAGACCCTGAGTCCTTCTCCGCTAATGTCCGAAGGCTGACATTTTTCTTGGGAGAGAGAAAAGGGTGGGAAGAGGATTGGGAAGAGGGGAAGAACAATGAAGAGAGGGAGATGAGAGCTGTTTGGCCATTCCGAGACCTCCAGGGAACGTGATTGTCTTTCTTAAAGCCAACATGGTAATTAGTCGTAATGGATTACATTTTCAAACATATTAGATAAGATGATCGTTCCACTTGAAAAAGCCCATTATGAGTTTACCTCTCTCTTTTCGCCATTTTAATAAGCATTGGCCTTCTCGGTGACCCCTTTAAATAACAGTATAACTAGCCAATGGAGCTAAATTATATATATATATATATAGATGAATTCAGAGCGTTACAAACCCTGAAAAATGATAATAATATCATAATACTCCCAGCAGACAAAGGAAATGCCACAGTAGTAATGGACAGAAAAGACTATGAAACAAAATTGACAGACCTACTCCAAGACTCCACATACAAAGCTATAAACACAGACCCAACCACATATCTGGAAAAATTAACCAAGAAGAAAATTATAACCAGCCACATAAGCAAAGAAATCCAACAGACGATCATCCCAAGAGAAAAATCTTCTAGATGCCCCAAATTATACGGCCTCCCAAAAATACACAAAGAAGGCATACCTCTCAGACCCATAGTCAGCTCCATAGGAGCACCATTACAAAACCTAGCTAAATACTTAGCAAAACAACTACAGCCCCATGCTGAAACCGCAGCTTCATATGTAAAAAACTCATACCACTTCTTAGAAATGATCAAAGATCTACACGTAGAACAAGAAGATCTGCTTGTAAGTTTCGACGTGGTTTCACTATTCACTCAAGTCCCAATAAAAGAAACTCTTGAAATCATCAAAAATAAATACCAACCAGCCAAAGACCTCATGGAACTAACAGAACACTGCCTAACCAACACATATTTCATATACAAAGGACAAAGATACAAGCAAATTGAAGGAGCCCCTATGGGATCACCACTGTCACCCGTCATTGCAAACCTGTTCATGGAAGAATTCGAATCCAGAGCCCTGGCTAATGCCACCCACAAACCCAAACTATGGCTAAGATACATCGATGACACATTTGTGATTTGGCCCCATGGAAAAGAAAACCTAAACAATTTCCTAACACACCTAAACAACACACACCCCAAAATCAAGTTCACCATGGAAACGGAAATAAACAAACAACTACCATTCCTACATGTACTAATCTACAAAAGAACAGATGGCACACTGGGACACACCATATACCAAAAGAAAACACACACCAACCGCTACCTCAACGCCCAATCCCACCACCACCCAGCACAGATAAACTCCGTGGCCAAAACACTAATTACCAGAACCAAATGCCTGGCAGACAAGACACATATAAAGACTGAACTATGCACCCTGACTGAAGTATTGACAGCCAATGGCTTCCACAAAAACAAAATCACCAACTTGATCCACAAAAACACACCAAGACATAACAGAGACCTAGAAGACCAACAGATCTATGGAACAGCTGTCTTGCCCTACATAAGAGGTACCACAGATAAAATCAGTAAGATACTACACAAGCATCACATCAAGACTGCCTACAAAACAGACAAAAAAATAGCAGCCATCCTGTGGAACCCCAAAGACAAAATTGACCTGGAAAACCAAGGCATATACGAAATTCCCTGTACATCATGCCTGGCCACATACATTGGACAGACCAATAGAAGAATAAGTACCCGCCTAGAGGAACACAAAAATGCAGTAAAAAAGCTGGAACACACCTCCTCACTAGTCCAACACATGAAAACCACAGGTCACAACATCAACTTCAATGGCACTAAAACCCTGGCCACTATAGAAAACCCCAGCCACAGAATCATCAGAGAAGCCATAGAGATTGAAAAAAGACCTGACAGCATGAATAGAAGAGATGATTCCACCAGACTGTCAATCATTTGGAAGCCTGCACTCTCAAATAGAAAGATCTCCATGCCACAAGCCAGGCAAACACCTGGGCAAAAACAGACTCTCTCTGAAAGCTCCAACCTCACCCCCCCACCAGGCACCCAGGTGAAACCTAGCTTGCTAATGAAGAGCAGCCGTCCCTTCACACGCAGCCAAGCTGCACTGAAAGCCTCCAACACAAGAACAGACTGTTGCCAGCCAATCAAAGCCACAAAACAGACAGAAGAAACCAGGAACACCAATCAATCAAACTCCAAGTCCAATGAAATAGGTCCAGGCTCCCAGCCAATCAGAATGAACCAGCCTCAAATTTAAAAACCAGGAGCTGTAAGACCCACATCCATACAGAAGCCTGATGATGGCAGATGAGATTCTGCTGAAACGTTGCTACAACTTTAACAGAACTACAATGACGTGGGATAATACCCGAAGGAAGCTGAACAGCACATATATATATATATATATATATATATACATATACATATACATATACATATACATATACATATACATATACATATATGCATTTTGAAGCAGGCTTTAGGTAGTAAACTTCCACAAGCGCTTAGAATAGACCAATTGGCTTAAAATACCAGAGTCTCCAACTGCAATAGGAAGGGGAAAGTGGCCAGTGCTTTTCCAAATGTCCACCTTGGCACACCCAGATTACGACCGAGAGAAGGAATGGACTTCAGAGACTATTTTCCACATACAATTTTTGAAAGGGCTGCAAGAGAGCATTACTAGATAGCAGTTGGCTCAGCCTCAGGCTGTACCCCTTAACGTTTCTATTCCTGGGTTTAAACATGCTTGGGATAAATATGTGTCTATCATCTGACAAAAATAAACAAACAAAAATAGAATAAAAAAATTTAAAAATAGTGATCAGGGTTGACAAATTCTCCATCAGTCAATTGCAAAAGGCACCTTTGCTCCGAACAGCTTAAATCCTGTGACGATAACTCTGATGCCATCAAATGTACATATCGGCCTCTCCCAGGTCCTTGGGAAGGACTGGATACGTGGACAAAAATGCCAAATCCAGTCTGGCTGACTGTGCATCAAACCATACAGTAATAATATAAAAAATTAAAAGTTAATAATTAAAAATTAATTAATTAAAAAGAAAAGAAAAACAAACAAGCAAACCACTCAAAGGGCAGGCTTGATGGAGGATTGGATCTTTTTCTGCCCTCTGTTTTCTCTTTTTTTATGGCAACAAGGTAGCTTTGCCATGATGAGGAAGGGTCCTTTGGGCCTCAGCCCTAAATAAGGGGGGTTAGTATATTCTCCTCAGCACAAGTGAATTACCACAATATAAATTATGGGCTTTGTGGTTGTTTGAAAATGCAGGAAGCATTGAAATGCCAGCATGGCGAAGCTCACCCACCAGCGTCTTTTACAAACCATTTAATTCTCCTGTTATTCTGAATGTTGTGTTGTAGGGAAAAAGACCCAAGAACTCTATTTTAAAAGAGAGGATCCAGATTTGAAAGAATAAAGAGAATAATTTAGATTTTAAGTTTCCTCTTCTGTCTAGGTGAGCAGATCCATCCAATGTTTTGAAGCATCTTTCTTGCAATTTCTCCCTTGGTGTAAAATGAAAATAGAAGGCACTTGAAGGAAGGTGCTGACTTATTGAATCACTGTTTTATATTCCTGGGATTCTTGGAGTGGAAAACAATAGGAAATAGAATGGAGACAAAAAATAAACAACGACAGCAGTCAACAAAATAGCTACCAAAACAAGGAAATAGCAACACTATATATTCCTTTGATGGAATAGAACAAATTCAGAGGTACTAAAATCAAAATCTCAGACCCAAAAAAGCAAAGTGTCTTTGAAACTGAGTTCAAATCCTGAGGATGCCATCACAGGTGTCTACAGGATGTGGCCAAAAAGGTCAAAGAGGATTGGCAGATGCTGGATTGAAGCTCCACCTCTTTTTTATACATGCAATGCAGGAGGAGCTTCCATGACATCATTCTGGCTGCCATCTTGATTTTTTTTCTTACCATTCGAATACAAATTCAACATATTTGGTCTGCTCAGCTTTTTCAGATCTCAACATAAATATTTATATTGCCCTAAAAACCAAACATCAATGCTTCAAAGATTGTGGAGAGATGAGTAGATTTATCTCTTTATTTACCTCCATTACGATTCATGCCTCATTGGTTCCTTCCTTCTAGAAACACATACACACACACGCACACACACTTAATTGTACGATAAAGAAACAAGGAACTTTAATTTTGGGATGTAATGTAGAAAGAAGGAAGGAAGGAAGGAAGGAAGGAAGGGACTTTAAATTGTCTTGACCTTGCTAATTGCTTTTCATGGCAAATGCATTTCAAATTTCCAAGTCAGAGACAAAAAATGTCAATTGCCAACAAAGTTACAAAGCTAAAGTTAGAACAAGAGTTTGCTTCCTTTGAGAATCAACCTGTTTCTTCTTCCTCCTCCTCCTTTCCTTTCCCCCTCTCCCAATCTCTCCCCTTCTTCATCCATTTACTTCCTTTCCTTTCCTTTCCTTTCCTTTCCTTTCCTTTCCTTTCTCTTTCCTTTCCTTTCCTTTCTCTTTCCCTTCTTCCTTTCCTTTCCTTTCCTTCCTTTCCTTTCCTTTCTTCCCTTCCCTTTCCTAACACTATGGCTGAGCCTGTCCAGGAGTTGTGAGATTAAGGAGATTTCACCCATCTTCCAACTTCTAGGGTCACTGGTTCTCATGAAGGAGCACTGCTTGTCAGATGTTGCATTGCATGTTGTAGATGTATTTTCCCCATGTATTTTCCCCATGTTCTCAACACACACAAACACTCATCTTCAGGTTCAGATTTTCTGGCATAATGCTGCTGAATCCAGAGCCATTCCCACAGGCTAAGAGTGTCCTCCCTTGGGTACAGAGAGGAATCCATCTGCCCGGACTTCCACTGGACCAAAGAGCTTCCCCATTTATCATATTTTATATCAATCTATCCTGACTTCTAACAAAGAGTTGGAATTACAAGATTAGGGCAAAATGCAAACTCCTTGTTTTCTCCAATTATTTTTATTTTATTTTATTTGTCAATCGTTTACAAGATAATAGATATAAGTATAAACATGAATAAGAATACAGGAAATAGGTAGGAATAAATGGGGACTATAGGATAAGTCCCCATTTATATGGAGAGAAAAATCCTATATTGGCACTTGCAATGTTTAAAATGTGGATTTTTCATTCTGTGAAAAGGACTGATAATTCCAGCTGTGGTTCTCCTGCCATTCAAGGGAGCTGAATGGATCAGCCTCAGAGAATTTTTAAAAAATAAATCTTCCTTTGGACCTGCCTTCTATCAAGGGAAAGGTGATGTGTGCAGATGTTTAGCAGAGTTTGCAGCATGAAAAGGAAGGACAGATTCAGCTCAGCTGAATTTGGACACTTTCCCCTCTTTTGTCTTAGCTGAAAAAAACAGGGAAAAGAGAAAACAAACGATGTCCTTTGCACAATTTCCCGACTAAGACCTCACACCATTTCAAAGTGCCAAGGATAAAAAGAAAGCAGGTTAAAAGCACATTGGATCAAAAGTGAAATTGAATCCCGCTTCCTTGCTCTTATTAACTGATACTTTAATAAGATAAAGCGCAGTGATAATACTTAATTAAACTAACATGACTTTTTTAAAAATAGCAAAGTGGGCAACCTTGTATGGTTTGCCTCTCAGAATGGCAATTTTATCTAATCATTGAATTCTTAGGAGCAATAAAAATCAGTGAAAGATCTGATGTAATTAAATAAGCATGCAAAAGATGTATTTCAGCAAGGGCTGGTTTGAAATAAGCTGTTTTCAGAATATGCAATGAAAGGCAATCCCTCCCTCCCTCCCTTCCTTCCTTCATTCCCTTCCCTTTATCAGTATCCTTCCTTCCTTCCTTCTCCTCTCTTATCAGTATCCTTCCTTCCTTTTCTTTCCTTATTAGTGTCCTTCCTCCCTCCCCTTCTTTCTTTTTTTCTTCCTTCCTTCCTTCCCTCTTTCATTATTCCCATTTTCTAGATAGCAAGATGAGAGTGCTGAAACCAAGCCCACAGGTAGAGTAAAATGATATTGATCAGGGTGTTTCCCATGTGGGGTGCTGCATTCATATCCCTTGACAACTGTAAAAGGCATGGATGTCAACTCCCAGAAACCCTCCCTCCAAATCAAGCCTGCTGGCTGGAGAGGGAAATTCTGGGAGCTGATGTCCACGCAACTTAGTCAGCGATGCTGACTCCTTGGAAGGACATATCCCTCTCCTAGGTCAGGGCCTGCCTTTTCCAGCACCAAATGGGGAGGCCCTCAAAACTCAGCTGCAAATAAAAGTGGGCTGAATTTCAGCAATAACAACAACAACAACAACAACAACAACAATGTAACACCTAGAATTGGTGTTATGCCTCCCGCCAGGGGTGGGCTTCACAAATTTCAGCAAGGGGTTCTCTGCCCAGTTGCTGAGTGGGTGTGGCCATGGTGGGTGTGGCTTAGTCGGCCTCCTGCACCACTGGGGGGGGGCATTTTTGCCCTCCCCAGACTCCAAAGGCTTTTCTTGACCCTCCGGGAGGGCAAAAATAGCCTCCCCGAGATCCGGAGGCTCTCTGGAAACCAGAAACAAGCCCATTTCCAGCCTTCCCGAACTTCCTGAGCTTCTGTGCGCACCCTGTACTTACCTGCATCCAAAATGGCCACGTGGGGACTCCTGGGAGGGGAGGGGCAGGGTGGGCGGGGCCAGCCAGGAGTGGGATTGGGGGGTCCTTTGAACTGCTAGCGCTCTCCCAAACCCATGCGCACCCCCAGTAGCCCCACTGTTGCTTCCAACCAGGTTTAAAACATGGCTTAACTTTAAAAGAAAAATCTTTGGAAGAGTTAGTGGTAAACAGAAAGCAGGGCTTCATAGAAGATGGTGGCTGGACACCATCAAAGCTGACACTGTCCAGAACAACTCAAAGATGTAGAAGGAAGATGTGGAGAGACCCGGCCCAGAGGATTGCCAAGAGTCAGACACAACTGAATGGATAACATCAATAAAAAAAAAAAAGACTCAGGAAGAGAAGTGACCCCCAAAGGCCCTGACAATGCTCTCTGGAGGCCCCAAATGGTTTCGACCATGGAAGCGAGGAAAGAGCGATCTGGACAGAGGTTTGCAGATGTTTGGGCTGATCAAAGCTTGGCCCTCTGTGCGTCTTGATGCTGGTCTGCCCCCCTTTCTTGGGGGGGGGGATGTCTTTGAAATCCTTCTCAGCGGCCGGAGGGTTTCCCTCGCTGCCGAGTACAAGCAAGGTTATAAGCCTCGTTTCTTCCGACATCCATTTCTTCCAGGGAGAGAGAAGGGGGGGTTTGAAAATTGAGATAAAGAAGTGTTATTAAAATTGTGACACGTGGCTCTTGGGCTATGTTGAGAGGGAGAAGGAGCAGGACATCAGGAAAGGAATAATGAAATGCAAAAAATCAGCCCCAACTGACAATTGAGAGCCTGTGTAGCAGCTTAGCCTGTTGGTCTGGGCAATTTGTCATAATCAGCGGCACTCTTCTCATTAGCAAAAAGCCATTACTAGTGGACTTTATCAGCAGCTGCGAGTTATCGGGGGGCACACAGCAATCCTAGCGTGTAGGCAGGAGGTTCGGCCAGGGTCCCTCAGCTTTAATAAGCCCCCAACTCCTTTCTGAAGTTCTCAGTCAGGTGTCAGGAGGCTGCTCAGTCAGGCAGCCAGGAACATCCATTAACCGGCTCCCTGCCAGCCCAAACTAGCTCTGGTTGCTGGGGGAAGGAGAGCCAGGGGCCCTTCCAACCCCACAGGCCTCTCCATCCCATCTTGTCGTCTCTCCCGGCCCAATTTCTCCAGGAATCGCTCCGGTTCTTGGTCGTTTGTTTAAAAAGGAAGATGAGAACCTGTGCAAAGTAATATCACATCGTGTGTTAGGGAACTAGCTGGATACCTGTGCTTTGCTACGAAACTATATGATCGGGCTTAGTTTGGGGGGAGGAAAATAAGGGGGGGAAATTCTGCCTCTGCCTCCCAGCATCCATCGGCGTTCATCTGGCTAGCGTCCTGTCAGTGTGTGAAAGAGTTGAGGGCTGTTTGGAAACTGAAGCAGGATTTGCTGTGTGAGCAAGAAGGAGACAGCAAGGAGCCTGGGCGTGGCTTAGCTCAACTGTTCTGTACGAAAACCCGCTTGGTGCTGTGAAAGTAAATCTGAAACTGAAACTCCTCTCCTCTGCTTGTGTTTTGCCTTTGGAAGAGATTTCTTTCCAGGTGGGGAGGGGGAGAAGAACTCCTTAGCATCAGAGCGTGTTAATAATAATAATATAGGAAATGCTCCAAATGCTCTGAGGGTCATTTGGAAAAATCATTTCTTAGGGAGCCCCTAGAAGCCAAGAGGAACCTACAGGCCCAATGTCAAGTTTGTAGGCTTTACGGTTCTGGAGATTTTGTGAGGGTGCATGAGGGGCCTTTCACTTTTGTACAGAGAAATTGAGGATGATAATGATAGCCATATTCCAATATTTGAGGGGCTGTCACGAAGAAGAGGGGGTCAACCTATTCTCCAAAGAAGCAGAGGGCAGGACAAGAAGCAGCAGATGCAAACTTATCAAGAAGGGATCCAACCTAGAACTAAGGATTTAGTTTCCTAACCGTGAGGATAAATAATCCGTGGAATGGTTTGCTTCCAAAAGTTCTGCTTCCAAAAGACATTGGAGGTTTTTAAGAAGAGATTAGACAACTATTTGTCTGAATTGGTTCTCCTGCTTGAGAAGGGGTTGGACTAGAAGACCTCCAAGGTCCCTTCCAACTTTGTCATCATGAGCCACGGTGGCGCAGTGGTCAGAGGGCAGTACTGCAGACTCCTTCTGCTGCCTGCCAGTTGCCTGCAATTTGGCAGTTCGAATCCCACCAGGCTTGAAGTCGACTCAGCCTTATGTCCTTCCAAGGTTGCTAAAATGAGGACCCAGATTGTTGGGGGCAAGAGGCTGACTTTGTGTAAACTGCTTAGAGAGGGCTATGAAGCAGTGCGAAGTGGTATATAAGTCTAAGGAGTATTGCTATTCTGTTATTCCCAGGGCACAATATGTGCCTTTTCCTTTGTATTAAATGTCCATAGGGCTTAATGCACTCTACAAAGCTTAATATATTAATACAAAGAGTACTAAAATACATTTAGTGCCCTTTGTATTAATGAAGAACTTCAAGGAGGATTGTAATTGGAATTCCCCCCCCCAAAAAAAAAAAAAATATTGTGAATGTAAAGCAAAGGGAGATCTGATAAAAGCAGATGTTCACAAAGTTATTTCATTGAGTACCCTAGATTTTATTTTAAAGGCTTTCCAGCTGATGGAGTAGAAGCTCACATATCTAAAAGGTTAATTTGCCAGGTGAAAAGGATGGCCTCACTTACAATATGGAATATAAAAAGGGATAACAAGTCACTCGTTATACATTTGCTGGCAGGATGTCGTTCCTTGTTTGTTTTGTTTTGTTTAAGCTCTGCGACTGCTGGCAACCATTTCAAGACATGCAAAGAGCTAAAAGGTTCTTCGAATACATCAGTAATACTGACAATATATTTTAATATTTTAAGCCCCAGAAGGCAGGACAAGAAGCAACAGGTGGAAACTCATCAAGGAGAGATCCAGCCTGGAACTAAGGAGGAATTTCCTGACAGTGAAGACAATTAACCAGTGGAACAACTTGCCTCCAGGAGTTGTGAATGTTCCAACACTGGAAGTGTTTAAGGCTGAGGTCCCCAAACTTGGCAACTGTAAGACTTGTGGACTTATGGAGTTGAAGTCCATAAGTCTTTTATTTTTTTTAAGAAATAGATTTTTATTATATTTTCCACAAATACAAATCTCATATACAGTTTTTAACAGTGGTTTGGCATCAACAAATATGCATTTTATATATCTTAATATATACATTTTTTGTCTATCAATCCGCAGTATCTATTGTATCTATCTATAGTTACATTTATCTTTTATACCTTGTTCTCTATATATCTAGCCTATTATTTTCTTAAGGTCTCTTATAATAATTACATTTGCTATTTTCTTATTTTGTATATCTATCTTCTAATCATTCGTACCATTTATACTATATGTTGTAATATTCGGAGTTCTCCCTCCCCTTCATTTCAAATGTGTGCATATCCATTTCTGCACATTCCAAGATTTTATTGATGACTACATCTTCTGGGGGAATGTTGGGTCCTTTGTGCAAAAGCTATTCTGGCTGGCATTAGTATATGTAAAATGATGCATTTTATCTTTTTTGAGTATTGATCTGTAGTTAGTCCTAATAAAAAGAATTCGGGTTTAAGATCAATTTGGTGTTTAGTAATTCCCTGCAGCCAGTCTTTTATTTTAATCCATTATTTCTTGGTCTTGGGACATAACCACCACATGTGATAGAAAGTACTGTCATTTGTTCACATTTCCAACACTATGGGAAGTCCACAAATTTAAGTTGCCACATTTGGAGATCTCTGGTCTATGGAGATTCTCAGTCATACAGTCTGAGCTGAAAAAGCTTCTTGGATGAGAAGTGAAACGTCATCGAAAGAAAAACAAAGAAAGTCCAATTGCCTCCTGAAAAAAGCACGTTTGGGACATCCATCACTGGAAAGTTTTTTTAATATATTTTTATTATACATTTTCTTTAATATACATAATAATTCATAATTATACAACATCTTTGTGTACTGGATACATCAAGTCCCTTTTTCCCCTTTCCATCGTGTTATACTTCTTGCTAAAACTCTATCCCATAATCTCTCCATCCTATTATATTATACAGACTGGAAATTTTTAAGAAGCAACTGGACCACCAATTGTCTGAAATGGCATCAGGTCTCCTGCTCAAGCAGAAGGGTTGGACTAGAAGACCTCCAAGGTTCCTTCTGACTCTGTTATTCCGATAAGTTTCCTATCACTATTTAAAGTCACTGTAGCTGTGCTTCCAAAGTTGTAGCAATGTTTTGGCAGAATCTCATCTGCCATCCTCAGGCTTCTGTATTGTGTTCGTCTGTGAGTCAGACTTTTACTCCCAACCAATCAGGATGAAGAAAAAT
This sequence comes from Laticauda colubrina, assembly GCA_015471245.1. Taxonomy (NCBI): domain Eukaryota; kingdom Metazoa; phylum Chordata; class Lepidosauria; order Squamata; family Elapidae; genus Laticauda; species Laticauda colubrina. The sequence continues at coordinate 1,063,737 of BLBF01000073.1, read as the reverse complement.
CCTGGCACAGCAGTAGGCTAGCCTCAAATTTAAAACCAATGGCTGTGATAGCCTGACCCACATACGAACTCAGTACAGAAGCCTGATGATGGCAGATGAGATTCTGCTGAAACGTTGCTACAACTTTAACAGAACTACAATGACGTGGGATAATACCCGAAGGAAGCTGAACAGCACACA
>BLBF01000073.1:1024882-1063157 GCA_015471245.1 Laticauda colubrina | reverse complement strand
AGACAGAGACAGAGACAGAGACAGAGACAGAGACAGAGACAGAGACAAACAAGATGAGATAATTAGGGCTAATTATCATTTTGCATTGTGGGTTTTTTGCCAGGGGACGTTGTGATGGATTCTTGGATCTTTTCTTCTGAAGGTATCAGAAGCAAATTGGATCATTAACCCCACAAACAAATGAGGTATCAGAAGTCTAGTCTAATGAAAAGAAGGACCAGGGGTGACATGATAGCACTCTTCCAATATTTGACGGGCTGCCCCAAAGAAGAGGCAGTCAAGCTCTTCTCCAAAGCCCCCGAAGGCAGGACAAGAAGCAATGGATGGAAACTGATCAAGGAGAGAAGCAACCTGGAATTAAGGAGAAATTTCCTGATAGTTAGAACAATTAACCAGTGGAATAGCTTCCCTCCAGAAGTTGTGGGTTCTCCATCGCTGGAGATTTTAAAGAAGAGATTGGAAAACCATTGGAATGATATAGAGTCTCCTGTTTGAGCAAAGGGTTGGACTAGAAAACTTCTAAGGTCCCTTCCAACTCTATTATTCTATGTATATTAAGAATGGTTGCAGGAAATGGATATGCCTAGTTTAATGAAGAGAAGGACTAATAGTGATGTTCTGTATAAAAATAGTAGACTCCTAAAGACTGAATTATGATTGGCTAAAGAACTCGAATGGGGATTGGTTCAATAGGAACCCATCCATATAGCTGCTAAAAAGGCGGCAAATATCAAATACCTGTCATTGGCTAAAGCTGGCAGAGAAAAACCTATAAAAGGCTGCCGCAGCTTGAGCCAATGTTCCGTTTTTCAACTGTGTTATACAATAAAGACTTGGTTGTTGGAACCCGGTCTACCTCACGTTTTTCCGGACGGAACACTGGCGACGAGGATGGGATCGTCCTAAACGCGAGACTGAGCACGCGGCGACAGATTAAGAAAACCAGACGAAAAACAATGGCTGGAAACAACGCACTGCCCGCACCCTTCAATCCCAATGAAGAAGATTGGGAATCCTACGTAGACCGTTTCCAGATGTATCTGGAGAGCAATGAAATGGAGGAAATCTCAGACCAGCGTAAGAGAGCTGTTTTCTTGACACACTGTGGGCCCTCAGTCTTCAAAATGGCCAAGGCTTTGGTGAAGCCCCGAGATGTGAAACAATTGACTTGGACAGAGCTCCAAAGAACACTAAAGGCCCACTATGCACCGGTGGTGTCAAATCTAATCAAGCGCATGAATTTTATCTGAGAGACCAGAAAGAAAGCGAAACCATTGCTGATTTTGTGGCAGCCCTCCGACAAATAGGGGGAGCGTGCGAGTTTCTGAACTTAGATGAAGTGATGCGGGATCGAGTAATATTGGGTTTAAGAGACTCTAACATGCAGAGCAAACTGCTGAATAAACCCAATATAACAGTAGCCGAAGCTATCGCAGAAGCCACGGCCGCTGAAGCCGCGAAAAAATCAGCCGTCAAAATGAAGCAAATGAACATGAACAATGACGAAACAAGCCCGGCTTGAGGGAAGAAACAATCTCCCATCACCACACACTATGAAGAATTTGACGAGACGTCAGAATCCGGGGAGAAAGACGACGAAGTCCACCGCCTATACGCCAACAAGAAAGGGCGCGAAAACAGAAATTGGCGGGAATGCGCTGGCTGCGGGGGAAACCATCCTCGAGCCGATTGCAGATTCCTCGATGCCATTTGCAGAGCATGCAAGAAAAGGGGGCATATCGAGAAAGTCTGCAGGAACAAAAAAAATTACAGCCCAAAAAGACGCAGCAACTCCCCAGCAAAAGCTGAGCCAAGACAACCCGAGAGAAAGTGGCAGCGAAACAAGCAAGCCACTAACCGAGAGAAAGCATACCAGACTTTCACTATTGGAAGCGCTCAGACGGAAAGCGGGAAGAAGGTAAAAATTATTGTAAAAATTGAAGACAACCCCTGCGAGATGGAGGTTGACTCTGGATCTTTCCTATCAATGGTGTCATGGGACACCATCAAAAAACTGGTTCCAGACATCAAAATCAAGGAACTCCAGAGACAAAAATTAACCCTCAAGGACTACCAAGGAAACCGAATTCCTGTAGTAGGCCTGGGACATTTCCGAGTTGCCTACAAGCAACATGTCACTGTACTACCATTGACGATAGTCGACGGAGACTGACCAAGCCTCCTGGGCATCGAATGGTTCGCACCATTGGGCATCGGGATGACCGAGTAGACTGGGTGGCCGCAACCGATTGGGAAGAAGACCTCATCCAAGAATTCCAGAACGTTTTCGATGGCTCCCTAGGCAGGTATCGGGGGACCCCAATTTCTTTTAGTCTAGACCCCCAAGTAGCCCCTAGAAGACTAAAGGCCAGACGAGTTCCTTTTGCTCTAAAAGCAAAAATAGAGGAACAACTAAATAAATTGATAAATCAAGGGATCTTAGAGCCTGTAGACCATGCCAAATGGGAAACACCAACTGTAATGCCAATTAAACCAGACGGGTCGGTTCGAATCTGTGGCAACTACAAGGCTACCCTGAACCACGCATTGCAACAAAGCGCATACCCGGTGCCAGTCGTACAACACTTATTACATTCCCTTGGGGGAGGAAAAGTTTTCGCTAAACTAGACCTAGCACAAGCGTACCAACAGCTCCCAGTAGACCCTTTAACAGCTGAAGCACAAACAATAGTGACTCACAAAGGGGCATTCAAATGCAACAGACTCCAATTTGGAGTGAGTGTAGCCCAGGCGTTTTCCAGAGCCTCATGGAACGCCTGTTAAATGGTATAAAAGGAGTCGTACCATACTTCGACGACATCCTAATTTCGGCCAAAGATGCGACCCAACTTAAAAAAAGACTTAAAGACGTATTAAATAAATTCAGAGAGTCTGGCCTTAAAGTAAAAAAAAGAAAAATGCTGTTTAATGACTGATCGCATCGAATTCTTGGGCTATTTGATAGACGGAGAGGGTATACACCTGACCAAAAAAAAGGTTAGAGCTATTAAAGACGCACCAGAACCAAGGAACAAAACTGAAGTGCAGGCATTCTTGGGACTAATAAATTTTTATAATGTGTTCCTACCCCACAAAGCAACAATTGCGGAACCATTGCACCGATTACTGGATAAGCAAACAATTTGGACTTGGGGTTATAGAGAAAAGAAAGCCTTCCAAAAAATAAAAAACTTATTAACATCAAACACCGTTCTTATCCAGTTTAGCAACACACTGCCATTGACGGTGACCTGCGACGCCTCACCATTTGGAGTCGGTGCCATCCTGAGTCACAAATTGCCAGATGGAAGAGAGGCACCCGTCGCATACTATTCAAAGACTCTGTCTAAAACTGAGCGAAATTACAGTCAATTAGACAGGGAAGCCCTGGCAATCGTCGCCGGAGTAAAACGCTTCCACGAATATCTATATGGAAGGACATTTATAATAGTAACGGACCACAAACCGCTACTGGAAATTTTGGCGGGAAACAAGCCAACACCGAACATTTTGTCCCCGCGAATGACTAGATGGTCAGAATTCCTAGCAGCCTACTCTTACACCCTAATACATCACCCTGGGAAACAAATCTCCCATGCAGACGTGTTAAGCAGAGCACCGCTACCAACTCTAGAGGAAGACCCGGCACCGACGACGACCACCCTGCAGATAGAGACATGCCCAAATCTGCCCATATCTGCGTATGATGTCACCAGAGCCACCGCAATGGACCCATTGACTGCCCGTATACTGAACTGGGTAGGTAAAGGCTGGCCGGAAAACCAAAAAACTGAGAACTTTAAACCTTTCCGGACCAGACAAACTGAACTCTCAATTCAAAAAGGTTGTTTGTTGTGGGGTGATCGGGTAGTTATCCCCTCCAAATTACAAACGAGGGTTCTCAATATGCTTCACGAAGGCCACCCTGGAATTGTTAAAATGAAAAGCCTTGCTAGAAGCTATGTCTGGTGGCCGGGTATAGAGAGGGACATCGAATACTGGGTAAACTCTTGTAACAAATGCCAAAGAAATAGGCCTTCCCCGCCACAAGCACCCATAAGGGACTGGGAAACCCCACAAGGCCCCTGGTCACGAATCCACATAGACTTTGTGGGTCCAACTAAGGGACATACCTTCCTAATTGTCGTAGATGCATACTCAAACTGGCTAGAGGTTAAAATCATGCCATCTACGACAACTGAAACCGTTATTAAACAACTTGACAAACTCTTTGCAACTCATGGCCTGCCAGACATCCTAGTGTCCGACAACAGGCCACAATTAACGAGCATCCAATTCGAACAATACCTACCCTCCCTAGGTATCAGACATGCCCTAACCGCGCTGGCTCACCCAGCTGCAAATGGTAGGGCAGAGAGAATGGTGAGATTTACCAAAGAAGGTTTAGAAAGAATGGACATTGGGGATGTCCAAGATAAAATAAATCGCCTACTCACCCTCCAGCATATCACACCCAGTACCATAACAAACAAAAGTCCGGAGGAACTACTAATGGGGAGAAAACTTAGATTGCAACTAGACAGATTGCACCCAAACTATACACCAGAAAACCCCCCCAACTCCTCCACCCGTTTCAGAACATTTGAAATAGGTGACCTAGTCTATGCAAAAAACTTTACCGGGGACCCATTATGGCTTCCAGGAAAAATTACACAAATTACAGGCCCCCGGTCCTACCGACTAACCATAGACAATGGCAGGGAATGGAAGCGGCACATAGACCAGCTTCGCTCCCGAAACATTGAAAGAAATACAAACACACAACCACAAATATTAATAAACGACAAAAATCAAACCAAAGAGGGGGGGGGGTAATACGAGAAAATAATAAAGAACCATTTAAATTAAACACAGAATACAAAAACTACCAAAAAGAGCAAAAAAGAGACTTACAGTTAGAAGAAACTTGCGAGAGGAGTCCAATCGAAGGGGCCAGCCAGGCCAGCTCGACCTGCCCGGAGAAAACAGGAGGGAGTGGCAAAACCACCGGCCTAAGAAAATCAGGCGGCAGTAAAATGGCTGACTCACCCTTCCAGGCGGTTCCATGGAGAAGGACCGGAGAGACAGCAACCCCATCCGAACCGGTCAAAGTCTCCAACAGAAATGAACCGCGCAAGTCCAGTCGAGTCAAAAGAAGCCCCACCTACCTACGCGACTACATCACCATGTAGGACTAAACCAAGAGGGGAGGGGTGTTCTGTATAAAAATAGTAGACTCCTAAAGACTGAATTCTGATTGGCTAAAGAACTCGAATGGGGATTGGTTCAATAGGAACCAATCCACATAGCTGCTAAAAAGGCGGCAAATATCAAATACCTGTCATTGGCAAAAGCCGGCAGAGAAAAACCTATCAAAGGCTGCCGCAGCCTGAGCCAATGTTCCGTTTTCCCAGCTGTGTTACTTAATAAAGACTTTGTTGTGGGAACCCGGTCTACCTCGCGTTTTTCTGGACGGAACAAGTGACATGACAGAAATCTTCCAATATCTGAAGGACAGCCACAAGGAAGAGAGAGTCAACCGAGTTTCCAAAGGACCAGAGGGCAGGACAAGGAGCAACAGATGGAGGAGAGAAGCAACCTAGAACTAAGGAGAAATTTCCTGACTGTCAGAGCAATTAGCCAGTGGAATGAATTGCCTTCAGAAGTTGTGGTTGCTTCATCCCTGGAGGCTTTCAAGAAGAGATCATTTGACCAGGATGGTAGGGTGGTTCCAGCTTAAGCAGAGGGGTTTTTGCCAGTGGCTGTGAAAATGATGAAACTGCAGGCATTCTATTAGCAAAGCAAATGGTATAACCACTGTGCCATTATAGCATTTGGGGCAAAAGCAGCTCTAGATGACATTAGAGACAGGTCAAAAATAAATTTTAAAAAAATTCAGAGCTGTTCATCCCATCCGCAAAGGCGTACATTTTCATGGTTAAATTTTGCACATATACAGTAATTAAATTTAAGTTTGTGCCTATAGGACTGGTGCCCAAAGAAAGAAACCTGACTGGCAGGGTTTTTCTTGAAAAAGAAAAATGGTAGGACCCAACATTGTGAATTGCTGAGTTGGAGGTTGTGGATACCCAGCAGTCACAAATCCCTTACAAACTGTTGCCAAAGCGTCTTACTCCAAACAAGATTTTTTTTTAAAGCCAACTTAGAGTCAAGCCGGCAAGACAGGGAAGGAGTTCCTTCAAGCTTTACAGGTCTATTTAGAAGTAACCTGCTTTGAATTCCGGAAGAGTTTACGCCCTGGGATGAAAGCTTGAATGCTGCTTGTTTTCAGATTTTGATTTCACATTAGGAGAGGGAGTGAAACATGGTCTCTTGGTTCTCCCAATGTATATTAAACAACACTCACCATGGCTGAGAACTCAAACATCAGATTGGATTGAAAGACACACAGTGGTATTTAGGAACTGTTCATCATCCCAGCTTTAATGTCTAATGCAGTGCTATAATAATTACCCAGCCAGTCTTTACCAAATGCAAAACTGTGACAAATTCTCTCAAATGCAGATTGATTGCACAAGTCCTTAGTGCAAATTTGTTCTGTGATCCCTTTGGGGAAAACACTTGGTTTGAGAAAAGCACTGGAATAATGAAGTTGAGGTAGCGAGAACATAAGTCAAAACTGAGCAAACGGGATTCAGAATTAGAATAGAACAGAACAGAACAGAATAGAATAGAATAGAATAGAATAGAATCATTGGAAGGGACCTTGGAGGTCTTCTAGTCCAACCCACTGCTTAGACAGGAAACCTTATACCATTCCAGCAAATGGTTATTCAATCTCTTCTTAAAAACTTACTTCTGGAGGCAAGTTGTTCCACTTGTCAATTGTTCCAACTGTCAGGAAATTCCTCCCGGACCCACTGCACTAACGGATGCAAAGAGGATGTAAAACGTTAAAAAAAGCTTGCTTTTTTTTTGCTTTCCATTGGAAAACGCTATGCATCCATTGTGTACTCACTGCATACGTGTTTCATACGCTCTATCCGTCGAGGATCTGTCCACTACAATTTCATCCGCGCAAGAAGTTTTGAGCTGCACAAAACTTTGTGAGCGGATGAACTTTCTGCCGTGTACGATGTACATCCGCAGCATATACGGGCAACAAACGTTCTATGTCCGTTATCATCCGTTAAACATCCGCTGTATCCTCTCTGCATCCTCGCAACTCACATCCGCTGCAGCTGAAAATGGAAAGAGGGAGGAAACAAAAGGGACACGGAACGTCTACACAGCGTTAGTAGCACGGAAATAGAAAGGATGCGCAGTGAATGGTTTGCATCCGATATACATCCGTGCGGCATCCCCTTTCTTTCCAATAGGTGTCCGTGATGCATCCGCTTCATCAGCTATGTGTCCGCTTTGAAATTCTCCCCCGGAACCCCTTCGGAGGTGTCATCCGCTTCCATCCGCTTTCATCCGCTAGGCTTCCTATGAACATCCATTTAACATCCCCGCTACATACTAGCCACGTCTGTTCTTTTCCGTTCTTTTCCGTTCTGTTTATGCAAATTTTCACCACTTTTTGGAGCGGATGACAATGGATGGAACCACCCCCGAAATTTTGCTCTTCCGCTGTGTCCTTTTTGCATACGCTTTGCGTCCATCGGCCAGTGAGACCGGGCCTATTATTAGTTTCAAGCTGCTTCTCTCCTTGATTAGTTTCCATCCATGACTTCTTGTCCTGCCTTCAAGGGCTTTGGAGAATAGCTTGACTCCCTCTTCTTTGGGGCAGCCCCTGAGATATTGGAAGACTGCTATCATGTCTCCCCTGGTCCTTCTTTTCATCAAACTAAACATACCCAGTTTCAGCAACCATTCTTGATATGTTTAGCCTCCAGTCCAGTGGTGAGATTCAAATTTTTTTTACTATCAGTTCTGGGGGTGTGACTTGGTGGGCTGGCAGGGAAAGGATATTGTAAAATCTCCAGTCAGAGGTGGGATTTGCCGGTTTTCCAAACTCAAATTTTCCACTACTGGTTCCCCAGAACTGGTCAGAACCTGCTGAATGCCACCTCTGCTCCAGTCCTCTAATCATCTTTGTTGATCTTCTCTGCACTCTTTCAAGAGTCTCAACATCTTTTTTGCATCATGGTGACCAAAACTGATGAAGTATTCCACGTGTGGCCTTACCAAGGCCTTATAAAGTGGTATTAACACTTCGCATGTCATGTTTTACACTGTTATGGATCCGTCAATGGCTTCAGCTTCCCGTGATGGAAGGAAAGAGATGTCTGCAGAATAGATTGGCTGTCTACAGATGGTCCTCAACTTATGACTTTAACAGAGCCTGAAATTTCTGTGGAAAGTCATGACGGTCATGAGATGAGACACTCATGTTACCAAGCCAATTTTAAGAATTTTTTTTGTGGTGGTTGTTAAGGGAACAACATGTTTGTTAAATGAACACAGCGATCATTAAAGGCTAGGTCCCACTGGCTGACGGACGCAAAACATATGCATAAAGGACACAGCGGACGAGCAAAATTTCAGGGGTGGTTCCATCCGTTGTCATCCGCTCCAAAAAGTGGTGAAAATTTGCATAAACAGAACGGAAAAGAAAGGAAAAGAACAGATGTGGGTAGTATGTAGCGGGGATGTTAAACGGATGTTCATAGGAAGCCTAGAGGATGTATATTGGATGCAAACTGTTCACTGCGCATCCTTTCTATTTCTGTGCTACTAACGCTGTGTAGACGTTCCGTGTACCTTTTCTTTCCTCCCTCTTTCCGTTTTCAGCTGCAGCGGATGTGAGTTGCGAGGATGCCCAGGGGATGCAGAGAGGATACAGCGGACATTTAACGAATGATAAATGGACATAGAACGTTTGTTGCTCATATGTCACAGATTTACATCGTACGCGGCGGAAAGTTCATCTGCTCAAAAAGTTTTGTGCAGCTCAAAACTTCTTGCGCAGATGAAATCTCAGTGGACGGATGCTCGACGGATAGAGCATATGAAACACGTATGCAGTGAGTACACAACGGATGCATAGCATTTTCCAATGGATGGCAAGCTTTTTTTAACGTTTTACATCCTCTTTGCATCCGTTAGTGCAGTGGGACAGGGGCTTAAGCAAATCCCATATTCTTATGTGTATTTTGGAATGGAAACCAGCCCCAAAGGCTGGAAACTGGCAAAAAAAAAAAAAAAAAACACCTTGGCAATAAATCACTTGTCAAATGATTCCAACCATCCTATTACCTCCAGAAGTTGTGAATTCTGCAGCACTAGAAGTTTTAAAGAAGAGATTGGACAACCATTTGTCAGGAATGGTAGAGGTCAGTGGTGGCTAACCTTTTTGGGCTCCTGTGACAAAAACTGTGCATGTGCTTGCATGCTTGCACTTGCATGCCAGCAGAAGGCAATGCGTGCCCCCCCATGCCTCCTATGCATGCACGCATAACCCCCAACTCACAGCTATTTTCGGCTGGTTTGAAGCCTTTTTCCGCCTCCCAGAGGCTTGAGGAAGGATTCTGCAAGCTTTGCAGGCCAAAAATGAGGCCCATTTCATCACTTCTGGTGATGACTTTTTGGAAAAACAGGAATTGATGAAACGGGCCTAGGTTTCAGCCTGCAGAAACCTGAAGAAGCCTGCAGAAGACTTCCTCAAACCTTTGGGAGGGTGAAAAAGGCCTCAAACCAAAAATCACCCACACATGTGCAGTGAGGTAAGTTTACCTGCAGTTCGCATGCCAGCAGAAATGGTTCACCATCATGGGTATATGGTCTCCTGCTTGAACAGGGGGTTGGACAAGAAGACCTCCAAGTCCCTTTCAACTCTGATATTCTATCATCAAGGTGAACTGGTTAGCAAGCACCCAACATGCAATCATGTGAAACATGGGCAGCAATCACAACTCCAGAACCTGTTCATAAGTCACTTGTGGGTTGTCAGTTGTAACTTCAAACTGTCACTAAGCACTCTGTCATTAAGCAAGGACTATCTGTAATACATGGGCTTACTATATGCCATCCCAGGTAATCCATGAGCCAAACCTTCAAATACATGGTATGTACTAATAACAAGTTCTGTTTCATTTCATACACCACAGAGTTAATTAATTAATCATTGCTGAACCTCAATGTTTTTGCTTTCATCCAATATTCTCATAGTGTCCTTGTAGACTCGTAAGGTTGGAAGGGACCTTGGAAAATGACCTAGTCCAGCCCCCTGCCCAAGACAGGAGTCCTCATACCATCTCAGACCAATGATTATGCAAGCTTTTCTTGAAGTTGCTGTGACAAAGGAAGACCATCGCACTAACAGGAAATGTTGGCTTATTAGGATCTTTGAACAGCTGGTCATTCACAGGGCATGTCTTACAAACTCAGAAACAAGCCAACCATCCCAACTGCGTGGGGTGGGGGACATCTCTATTCTAGAAGATGCTCAGGTGCAGAGGAGAATTGACAGTGTGATAGAACACGGGGCAAGTTCCCATCAAGCAGAAGACACAACGCAACAATGAGGACCCATGAATCTTGTCAATGGCTTAAATGGGGCTCCTGAAACTTGAGGGATGTGTTAACGATCCACTGAAGTTGAGTCAATAGGATCATCTATTCCTTTCATTTAACCATCCTTTGAGTCCCAGGAAACAAGAATCGCTGCTAACTCTGTTCAAATATCTCTTCTAAAGGTTGCGGTGGGAGGGGAAGTCTTTTAATCTGAGCTCATTACTTGGTGGTCTTGGAATATAGACCACAATCCACACCGGGGTCCTTTGTGAGATGCTCATGGAGTGTAACTGAGGTTTTTGAGTTGTAGTTGACTAAGTATTTTATTTAGTTCCTATATTTGAGTCAACTAAAATATTTAGTCAACTTTCTAATATTTGAGGGGCCGCCACAAGGAAGAGGGGATCAAATTATTCTCCAAAACACTTGAAGGCAGGTCAAGAAGCAACAGATGGAAACTAATCAAGGAGAGAAGCAACCTTAGAACTAATGAGGAATTTCTTGGCACTGAGAACAACCAGCCAGTGGAATGGCTGATCTTCAGAAGTTGTGGGTGCTCCATTACTGGAGATTTTCAAGAAGAGATTGGAATGGCCCTTGTCTGAAATGGTATAAGGTTTCCTGCTTGAGCAAAAGGTTGGACTAGAAGACCTCCAAGGTCCCTTCCAACTCTGTCACAACTCTGTTCAAGAATATTTTTTTTTAAAAAAATCTGCTGATGATATGAATCCTAAAATAATTAGAAAACAGCAGGGGAAAATTTGTATGGGATCTTAAAGAGATGTATCCATCAGCCTTAAAACAAAATCCTTGTTTTTTACCTCCAGTGCTGGCTAAATCCCCCAACTGCATAATTTCATCAGGATTTGCAACTGGTGCTACTGGTTGGGCTAATTCTCAGGATCACCCTCTGTTTTTGGTTACAGATTCAGACATCCACAGTTATGAAATTTTCTTGTTATAATTTAATGATGATTGGATTCTTGCTGCAGCTAAAGATTTAGCGGATGAATTCATCAGAAGAGAGGGAATTCATGCTCAAGAATTTTGACCCAGAGCCCTCTGCATATAAGTCCACCAGCACCTCCTGTTGGCAGGTGACTTTGTTATCATCATTTGTGGCTGCTATACAATATATAAACTATGTTAAACATTTTTATAGACTCCTAAACGTAACATGGCACTTAGAATATATCATCCCAGAAAAATACTTTTGTGAAACCCTACTACAAATAAATGATTGCTGATTGAACATCGCATGATCTGGGCCTTGAGTGGTTACTTATATCAAGGGGAATATTATCACTAAGTAGAACTTAAAAGTATAGGAAGAACATAATGCTTGGAAAATGGAGAGAGAAAAACCATTTTTAAATTAGCTTATGTCCAAAACATCTAGCTATCTAAAATGCAAACTGACATCGGAGCTCAAATGAAAGAATTTGCATCCAACTTGGTTGTAACCAGTTCCAATCATTGTGCTTGGAAGTGATAATAAATGATAATATACAATATCATTTACAAGATTGATAGGCTTTGGGTTTTAAAAAAAATCTATTTCTTTTAACAAACGAGAGCAAGGAAACAAAAGAAAAATGCATCATTTGGCATGTGCTTCTGCTCTGCTGACAAACTATTTCTAGATTGCAACCACATTTAAAAAATACATTCTCAGAAGTAGATAATAATACTTGTTGTTGCTAATTTTGCAAAATTACTTTCCTCTGTACTTGACCCTTTTAGGTTCAGTTCAACTATGTTGCCCATAAATAGGAAATGTGCTGAAGTCTGAAATATCACATGAAGCTGAATATGTAAAATTTGTAATGAAAATGAGACAGTAATAAATTTAATTGGAATCGGTTTCTATCATAACAGGACAACAATCATAAGTATCCATTGTGATATATATCAGCTTATACATGAGCATATTTATGTGAATATCAGATGTATTGGCAGGCAGAAACAAGAAGATTTTAAAAAAATATCAGATTTAATCCAGGTCATTTTAGCTGATCTTAGAAGCTAAGCAGGAACAGTTCTGGAAAGGACTTCAGGTTGACTTTTTGGTAATTCCAGAGATGTTGAAAAATATTTTCTGGTCAAAGTGTTTAACAAAAGGTGTTCACAATGTTGTCAAAAAAAGGCATATTTGTGATCACCAAAAATTAAGACTGGCTCAAGATTGACTTCACCATGTTAAACTCATCAATCTTGGCTAATAAAGCTGCTGTTTATTTCCCTTTTGCAAAAATACTACACTGCTTTTCACAATCATGGTCTTCTTTGCTTCAAAATTGTGGTCTTCCAGGAAAGCTCGGAAGGCGGTAACAGTGTTGATTTAATGGAGGGATTTCCTTACAGAAGACAAATTTGATTGAGGACACCTTTACCTCATGAGCTAAAAAAATCTGTCCCAGATTTTGGGAAATCGCCAGAATAGCGAAGATTCTGCAATATAAGGAGAAGGAAAAAATAAACCTCCTCCCCTTTTGACAGCTAACAATGACTCTTAGACCAGTGTGGTTTCCATGAATGGGTTGCAGACCTGACCCATAATAGATTTTCTGGGGTCTTGTTCGGATGTCCTTATTTTTCATCCTTTTCTGGTTATCACATTTCTGCAACACAAAAGGCCAAAGGAGAATATTTGCAGCTCAGGGTTGAATTGAACAGTCCTTGGTGCTCTTTGAGTTGGGTGGTTTTCTTGCAGACATTTCATGACCCAAACTAGGTAACATCATCAGTGCTAGAAGGGAGTGGGGTTTGCACAGATGGGAAGAGGAAGAGGAGGAGGAGGACTCAGAGGTCCTTGGTGCTCTTTGAGCTGAGTGGTTTTCTTGCAGACATTTCATGACCCAATTGGGGAACATCATCAGTGCTGGTTGACTAGCATTGTCTAGACTTTGTTAAATGTTAAATCATTTAACAACCAGTTCTCTGCCCTCATGATTTCTTCCAAAAACCAGTTCACCAAACTGCTCAGAAAGTTAACAACTGGTTCTCCCAAAGTGGTGTGAACCGACTGAATCCCACCACTGCCTTGGAGTCCAACACCCTGCTCAAGCAGGAGACCTGAAACCGTTCCAGCCAAATGTCTGGAATATATCCAAATGTATCCAAACCCCATTGCACTCACATTTTGGGCACATAAAACAAGTCTTGTGGTTCAGTTGGAACCACAGTCACTGTCTTGAATGCACATTTCTGATGTCTATGGAGATTCTCAGGCCTCCAGGTTCTGGTTATCCCAAAGATGCTTTTTTTCAAGCGGCAACTGGACTTTCTTGGTTTTTCTTTGAAGATGTTTTGCTTCTTATCCATAAAATAAAAAGCAAAATGTCTACGAAGAAAAACCAGAAAGTCCTGTTGCCTCTTGAAAAAAAGCATCTTTGGGATATCATTGATGTCTTTTTTTCTTTCTTATGGGTGCGTGTGCGTGTATGTATATGTGTGTGCGTGTAGACACACACACACAAAACAAAGCACAGCCATTTTGGCATTACTTTGCCATAGGTAAAGGTGTCGTCAAGCCCATTTACATTTCAGTGATCGGTACAATATTTACGTTTTGCTTCCGATCCTCCTCGCTGTTTTCGTCCTGACCTTCCCCTCTTTTTTGCAGCCACGGATAGATAACACTTTCATTTGCGTCGGAGCCTGGAGCATTTGGGACTTGAAACGTGTGCCTCGAAATCAGCACGCCTTTGGGGGTAAACGCACACAGACACCCGCACACGCCCGCAGCAAAAGCCCAAACTAAGTCCTGGGTGGTCAGAAGTCAGCCCGGTTTCCAGAAGCGCCACGGACACTACGGAGTTTTGCCCCCTCTGAAGAGGCTGCCGCGCTTTCCACCTGAAATGGATTTGATCAGGGTTTGCCCCATGCTAATGTTGGCTCCAATCAAGAACAAATCGGGCGCCCGACTCGACTCATCTTCTCGCCGCAGTCAAAACTGATGGCTGCAGAAGTCATCAAGATCCCATTTAATCTCTCGCCTCTCTCTCGCCGGGAACGTCTTTATCCCTCTTCGCCAGCGGTGGTCATATCTGCTCATTACGGAAGCAAAGCAGAGCTGGCATGCATAAAAGGAGGGAATGAAGTGCTCACTTTGATTTTGACAGCATGATCAGTGGGAGCAGTAATCTGTGAGAATCAAAAGGGCCTACATTACTCCATAAGCGTAATTCGAGGGAACAGCTCAGAGCACACACATCTGCTTTCATATATTGTGACTTGCGCTGATAAAACATCCCTCCTCATTTACTCTCTCTGTGCTTGGCTAATCTCCAACAGCCCTCCCGATGTCTAATCACGCCATCAGAGGGGAGAGAAGAGGTTCAATTGAGACTCAAATGAAGGAAGATTGGAAAACTATCTTCAATTGAAATTACATTTGTAAATGAACCATCTTTTCTGTTAGTTGGGTTCTTTTTTTTTTTTTTTCCCCTCCTTCCCCTCTTTCCCCCAATATCCTCTTTGCTCAGATTGTGTTATGCTAAATCTGTCTGGAGAAGTAGCAATGTGTTGTTGGACTGTATTTATTCCATTACCCGTGGTGTAAAAAATCATCGCGGCTTAGGAGTTGTCAGGCATGTTTGCAAAGCAGGAGATGATTTTATGGGTATTGCAGAGCCTCTTCACTTTATGTGTGTGTGTGGTTTTTTTTTTTTTTCTTTTTAATTGTGTGCCGTGCTGCTGGGGGATGAGGAAAGGTCAGGGCACAGATGTTTCCCATTAAATAAACAACTCATTATCACATTAACCTAATGTAATTAGCTACATCATTACCAAATACCAAAGACCTCTGATGCATCGAACTATCTGTGCAATCATCATTTCCTGGTTTCTATTTACATGTGCAGGATAGACCGATTTGTTCTTTGCCTCCATACAGTTATTGACTTCATTATATATTTCGTTTTACACACACACACATACACACACTCAATGGTCATGATACCTCTGTGAAGAAGCAGAATTTTTGTCTGAACAATAGTTATCTTAAAGGAAATTAGTGATTAACTAGGGTTTTTTCCCCACGTCCATTGTCTTATAGATCTATTGTCATAACATGGATACAATGATATGCCAACTGATTCTTTTAATAAAAAATAAAAGCAGCTAAGTGTGGGGAAAAAAACCCAATTTCTGATGTCATCCCAAATCAGAGTCACTCAAAAAAATGATCGTATAAGTCAATGTTTCTCAACTTTAGCCACTTTAAGACCTGTGGACTTTTTTTCAGCTTTGCTGGCTGGGGAATTCTGGGAGTTGAAGTCCACCTGTCTTAATGTGACCAAGGCTGAGAAACACTGGAATAAGTCATTACTTGCACATTTTTTGATGCTCGCATGTCACAGCCAAGGACAATGTCTATGGCTGAAGCTAAGCAGGGCCAGAAATGGTTAGGCTTGGATGGGGTACCCTGTGCTGGAACCACCTGCTGAAGGAGACGAGACACCCCCAATAAGAGATAACATTCCAGCTTAGAGTCCATTCAGAGAGGACACGGTTGGTTGATGCCAACCTCTTAAGTCTATATCTAGTTTTATCTAGGTCTATATCTAAATTTTGGAGTATGGTTCATATTTTAATACAAAACAAATTGAAAATGGAGATAAAAATGAAACCACAGCTTTTCCTTTTGGATTTAATGAAAAAAAGAACTGGAGAGAAAAAATTGGAACTCTATGTTGACAGCAGCAAAATTATTATATGCCCAAAAATGGAAGGACACTTCAATTCCGACCATGGAGAAATGGTTGCAGACGTTGGTGGAGTTGGCTGAAATGGTAAAACTGACCGCTTTGATTAAAGAAAAGAATGCAAGGTCTACCTGTATTAAGAAGAAGTAGATATTATGTTTGCGACAAATCACTTGCAGGTCTTTTTAGCTGTGTAACTCTGTGAAACAAGAAGCATCTCTCAGTCAGGAATCTACTTGTAAGGTCAGGAGAAAAGGTATGCTTTATTTTAAGTAGCTCCAGTGAATTGCAAACCAACCATCCTTGGAAGCAGAGATGAGACAAACCCCTAAGATTGCATTTTGAAGATAATGACCAACCTCAGCCCTGCATAACAGAAGACGCGAAATAACATTATAGCAATGGATGACAGAAAATGCACCACCAGGTGGGGCCTGTTTTTATGCTGTGGCAACTTTGAATGTCAGGAGAAGGAAGAGAATTTCAATGTACTAAATCTACTTGGCAAATGGAGAAAAGATCGTGTGGGTCAGAAGTTCTGCAAGATTACAGTGTCCTTCAGGAAAGGAGAAGTTCTCCTAAGAGGTCTTAGGTGCTCCAGATCTGGACCAGTGGTGGGACTCAAAAATTTTTAGGACTGGTTCTGTGGGCATGGCTTGGTGGGCATGGCAGGGGAAGGTTACAGGCAAAATCCCCCTTCCCTCCCCACCCCACTCACCTGCTTTCCAGCTCCTCTCTCCTGTGCAGGGCAACCAAAGAAGACCCAGCCGATCAGCTGGGACTCAATGGGAGGCAGAGAAGAGATGGGGTTGGCGGGGCCAGTCAGAGGTGGGATTTGCTGGTTCTCTGAACTGCTCAAAATTTCTGCTACCGGTTCTCCAAAACTGGTCAGAACCCGCTGAAGACCACCTCTGGTGGGGACTCAAGTTTGCTGTCCATCAATTGTATCATTTATTTAAATTCCATACCTCCCAATTGCCCATCTCCCTCTGATAAAGGATGTGATGTTAAAATTTAAAGACATCCACTGTGTGATTGAAGATCTGTTTATGAGGGTCACTCGAGAAAAAGTAAGTATTGGAATTAAACTGTACAAATTGTGTACAGATACACAAGGGAAGCCCAAAATAGCAACCACAAAAAATTGTGACTCCAGAATGGAGACAGGGAATCCCAGATGTTTGTAAATTGGAGGGTTTAGCAAAGTGCTAAGGTTGAACCTGTGTGTAAATCACTCCAGATGCTCATCGTGCTGGAGAAAAGGAAAGAAAAGACAAGGGTGGCTAGACAGCAGTCTTGCAATATTTGAGGGGCTGCCACCGAGAGGAGGGGGGGTCACCCTGTGGGCAGGACAAGAAGTAGTAGATGAAATCTTATCTAAGGGAGATCCAATCCAGAGCTAAGGAGAAATTTCCTGACAGTGAGAACAATAATGGCTTGTCTCCAGGAGTTGGCTGCTACCGGTTTGCATCAGTTCAAGCGACCCAGTTGTTAATTTTATGGCCAGTTTGATGAACTGGCAAATCCCGCCCCTGGCTGGCCCTTCCCACCTCACCCCCACCCCTCCCAGGGCTCTCCACACAGCCTGTTTGGATCGCAGGTAAGTGCAGGGTCCATGTGGAGGCTCAGGGAGGGTGAAAAATGGGCCTCCTGGAAGTTCTGGATGGCTGGAAATATTTCCGGCCTCCAGAGAGCCTCCGGAGCCCAGGGAGGACGGAAACATCCCCTGCTTTCACTCCCAGTGTGGTGCAGGAGGCCGGCTAGACCACACCCACCCAGCAACCAGGCAGAGAACTGGTCGTTAAATAATTTGAAGCCCACCCTTGCTTGTCTCCAGAAGTGGCGGGTGCTCCATCACTGGAGGCTTTCAAGAAGATACTAAACAGCCATTCATCTGGAATGGAGTAGGTTGTAGGATCTCCTGCTTGAGTAGGGAGTTGGACTGGAAAACCTCCGAGGTCTCATCTGATTGGCTTCTATAACATATCACTGGGGAAAGTTTTTGATTTAACAAGTAGGCAGAAAGACCTCATTCAAACTCAGGATAATAATAAGAGCAGTTATTTGTCCAGTGTGGATCTCCCAAATAAGAGAAGCTGCATCCTGAACAAAGCAGATGGACCTCAAATAGATGCAGGAGAAGAAGAGGCTGATCTAGAAGGCGGGGTTAAAGGTGTCATCAGTTTGGAGTCATTGCGTTGTCACAGAAGACCTAAGTCCAGCCCTCCTTACATTCCGTTCGTCCTTACCTAAGTCCCAATTTAGCTTTGATGGTTAGTTGACTAGATTCTTGTATTAGAGGGAAGCACTAACAAGCTCTTTTGTGCTTCAAGCTCAAGAAATGCTCCTGGTTATTTGCATCTGACAATACCTGCAAACTACTCAGGAATCACGAAAATGAAATATTGCCCATCCAAAGAGATGTTAATAGATGTCCTCGCTTTGCTTTTGTCCAGAGTCAACACAAAACCAGCCGCAGAGAGTAAGGAAAATGACCTTGACAGAGGCATGCAGGAAGCATTTACTGGGCAAAAGAGGCCGGAGCATTTTTTAAAGCCCTGCCAAGCAAGATAATATTGGGAACTGATTCAAGCATTCCCCTCCCTAATCCATTGGACCATAAGAAGGTGGGGAAGGGGAGGAGGAGGTACAGTGCAATCAGACTGGCCAGATTCTGTTTCTGTTTCATAGACAATCACAATAAAATTAAAATAATAAAAACAATTTTAAAAAGAATAAAATATAAAAGAAAAAAGAATAAAATAAAAAATTATATACCACTTTATAGTGCAATATAATATAATATAATATAATATAATATAATATAATATAATATAATATAATATAATATAATATAATATAATTATAATACAATACAATACAATACAATACAATACAATACAATACAATACAATACAGGAATAAAATAGAATAAAATAAAATAAAATAAAATAAAATAAAATAAAATAAAATAAAATAAAATAAAATAAAATAAAATAAAACAAAACAAAACAAAACAAAACAAAACAAAACAAAACAAAACAAAATAAAATAAAACAAAACAAAACTAGTCTTAGCCTTCTGGCAGAGTTGATGTCCTGCTTTGCTCTATGGAAGGGAGCTGAAGGTCAGTGGGAAGAGATGTTGGGAGTTCAAATCCCACAGGGTCAACTCTTGAGCGCCTCACCACCCGTCCGCCACAAGGGGGCAGAGCAGGATGTAAACGGAGGGTCTTTTTTTTTCAAATGTGTCCCATTTTGTCTCTGACTGTGGATGCTTTTTTTCTAAGAAAGTCACTTGTGTTGCCTTTCTTCCCAGGGACACACACACACACACACACACACACACACACACACACGGCAGATGGTCTTGGTTTTTCTTTCAGGAAGGATTTAGGTCGCTAAGTATTTGCTGATCCTCAGAATATAGTTTCTGTTCATGAATCTCCCTGCTGTTTAAAAAAAAAGGAGTCATAAAATCTGCTTTTCTGGTCCGTCTCCCAAACACCCAGCCAAAGGTTCAACTTCCAGCTTATGTCCCAAAGGGGCTTTTTCCCCCCAAAGGCAACTGGACTTCCTCGTTTTTCTTTGAAGACCTTTTGCTTCTCAGCCAAGAAGCTTCTTCAGCTTTTAACTTGCGCATGATCATTTCTGGCTCATATACCTCCAATACAGGATCCTTATCTTGCAACAAAGGGCTGCAAAAATTGATGGGGTGAGCAGAGACAGCAAAATTGACTGCTTTGATTAAAGACAAAAGCACAATTACTTTCGTTTCTACTTGGAAACCACTTCTGGACTTCGTGCTTGGGGGGGGGTGTGAAATGAAACTTTGATTTTGGGTTTTACCAATTAGCTAGGTTTGTTGTTATAGAAATGGCTAGTTTACATTACTGTGCCAAAATTGATGCTATTATCTTATTCTACTGCATCAAAGGGAGTTGGAAGCAAATGCCTTTTCTTTCTTTTATTTTTTTCCTTTTTCTTTTTTAAATTCCCTTTTCCCTTCCCTTTTCTGTCCCTTATTTTCTCGCTGATTTCTTCTGTATTTTTTTGGTATTTTATATTACAAACTAATGAAAATAAATAAAAGAAAGGATCCCAATCTAGGCAGGATCCCAGTTATTCCACTATAGTTCTGTGTTGTGGGCGATGGCCAGGCTCAGTCAACCACTTTCCTTGACCTCTGGGATGCCTGCCACAAATGGCCCAGGAGGGGCTCCAAACCTCGAAATATCTTCTCTTAAACGTGGCCCATCCAGGCGAAGCCGATCGTGGCAGGAAGGTCTCACTGCGTGTTTTCCTCTTCTACAGATTTTTTTACACATATAAATCAACCGCTGGTTATTTCCGCTGTGCAATTTGCGTCGAATATCATTTTTGTTTTAATTACAGTCTTTGTCTTGGGCCTGGCTTGCATGGGCTGTTGTGGAGCCAATTACCATAAATTTCCCTGTAACAATTAAAGAATATGGGTACCCCAAGCTGCGTGTATTTTAAATGTTATAATTACGCTGGGCTCTTCCCTTAATTGGCCTATCTGACTCTCTTGCTTTTTTATGCTGCTCATCTGCTCATTACCGCAGCCATTTAATTCAATTAGCACCTTAATTAGAAGAACAGCCATGTCCAATGTCGTTGGGCTTGTCAGGGTGTGCAGCTTGATTAGTAAAGACAAACAGACGAAGCCGAGAAGGCGGTTGCGTGGTTCGGGGGAGGCCCAGAATGGAAGCGTCCAGCTCCTAAAGCCGCATAGCTCCAGCCCCCAAACCCCCCTGCTTTGCCAAGAGAGAGAGAGGGGAC
This sequence comes from Laticauda colubrina, assembly GCA_015471245.1. Taxonomy (NCBI): domain Eukaryota; kingdom Metazoa; phylum Chordata; class Lepidosauria; order Squamata; family Elapidae; genus Laticauda; species Laticauda colubrina. The sequence goes on along the minus strand of BLBF01000073.1, from coordinate 1,042,168 downwards.
ATCAAGAGAGCATCAGGCAGAGGAAGCAGCGCAATAATTCACAGATTTGTGACTCCAAGCACATTTCAGCATCCGTACTCTGGACCTCGGAGCCTGCTGTCACTGCTAAAATATCCACTGTTCCTCCATGCTTTGGAAAAGGCACATGCTCACATGCATACTAGGCATGGCTTCTTGGGTTGCACAAAACTCCTTGCAAAGGTTGCTCCTATCCTGTCCTCCCCGTGATGGGAGGTGCCAAGGGATCACTTCCAAGCTGATCTTCTTTCTGGGGGGTGCAAAGCTCAAATATTTCCCCGCTTTGCCCGACCGCCTTCCTAGGTGCGAAAAAGAACAATTTGGTTGCACCAAGGACACTCCCCAAAGGAAGCCTACCAATTCTCCACGGCAGCTTTGTTTTTCACCAGTCTATTTAAATCTTTATTCCCTGCCTATTAATTCTCCTAATTAGAATTAAATGAAGCATGCCAAATTGCTAGATTAACCAATAATTAAGCAGCCAAAGCGCCAATAATTAAGCCGCTGAAGCAGAGATGTTTAATACACAACAGCAGTTCTTTCTTTCCCTGGAATGGCCTGGGTGGGTCATGGATGCTCATTTAGTTTGAAAGGAATTTCAGTCACTTGCCTTCCTGAGTCAATCTTTCTTCCCTGCCTGGCCCCTTCCTCTATTTTATTTATGTTAGTTTATGCAAAACAAAATGACCATTTTATACTTTTAAGGTTTGAGTCAGGCTGGAAGCCCAGAGCCATGCAGGTCTAAAGCAGGCCACTGATAATTTTAATATATATATATATATATCTAAAAGAGCTTCATATAGGATGGCACTTGGATATGGATATTTGATCCATTGTGAATATTAGGACAGCCTTATTTAAATATCTCTCCCATACTATCAGCTGGAGGCTTTAGATTTGTCCTGAATCCAGTGGACTTCACTTAGGATTGAGTAGAATCAAACAACTGGGAGGTCTTCTGCAATGGATCAACCCAGAGAAGATTGACCCATATGGCTGCAAAGAGCCAACATCAACTTGATCACACATAATCAATCATCAATCAATCAATCAATCAAAAGAATGAAAGACTGGCAAAATACTTGATTTAAATTCTACTTATAGCTTAACAGCTAGGGCCAAGGATCGTGGAAGTAAGGAACTAAGAGAGATGACACACCTTGCTGAGTAGAATTGTGCAAATATTTAATTCAAAGATGAGGTTTATTGTGGGCATCACTGTACACAATCTCTGAACCAGATCAAATCTACAAACTATGGCAAGAACTTGTTTCAGATCGTGTGATGACCCATGAAGGGGCGTGTCACAAAGGCAACACAGTCAGATAAGCAAGAAGAGTCCCTTTATTGTCTCCAACTTTGCCCCCAATGTCCAGGTTACCTTTGGCTGGAGAAAAACTCTCCCTTGTTCTCCCTCTCCCCTCCTTTGCCCAGCCAGACTGTGCCCTTCCCCAGTTTCTTCCAGAGCCAATGGAGCCACACTCCCACTCCCTGTCAGCTGCTCTGCCTCTCCCTCTGAATCAGATTTAGACAGGGGCGTGACAGATTGTCAAATCAGAATTGTTAACCTAATCTTTTGTAGTTTTTTCTCTGGTAATATTACACTAATAACTAGAGCATACAAAACATTTGCTAGACCAATACTCGTGAATACAGCTCATCAGTCTGGGAGCCACATGATGTATCTGATATTAACACAATTGAGAAAGTCCAGAAATGTTTCACAAGAAGACTTCTCTACTCCTCTACTCGTTGCAGAAGACCTCATGCCACCAGACTTGAAATTCTAGACCTAGAAAACCTTGAATTACACCGTCTTCGGTCTGATCTAAATATAGTACATAAAATCATACATTGCAATGTCCTCCTTGTCAATGAATACTTCAGCTTCAACCTTAACAACACAAGAGCACACAATAGATACAAACTCAAGGTTAATCGCACCAAACTTGATTGCAGGAAATACAACTTCAGCAACAGAGGGGGTCAATGTCTGGAATCGTCTACCTGACTCTGTGGTTTCTTCCCCAAACCCCAAAAACTTTAACCTTAGACTGTCTACTATTGACGTCACCCCCTTCCTAAGAGGTCTGTAGGGGGTGTGCAAAAGCGCACCAACGTGCCTACTGTACCTGTCCTATTGTTTCTTTTATTTTTTCTTATACGTACCCATGTATTCATAACTATGTTTTTACTTATACCTATTATCTTGTAAGCAATTGACAAAATAAAAAAAATAAAAAATATGGTCCTCCACAGTGCTTTGATTCAGACAACTTTTCTTTTGTTTTATTTATTTGTTAGATTTATTTGGTGTACGCCTGTGTGTTTTGGATTCCACATTAGATGAAATCCAATCCATTGGCTTTGGATGCCTAAATCTGAATTGACCTGAAAGGAATCAGGTGATTGTTCCAAATCACTGATTCCGAATGACTCAGGGATCTGGATCAAATCAATGATTCAAGTCAGGCAGATGGACCAGCGGCTGCTGTTCTCTCCAGACCGCAATAAACGAAGCTCCGTTTCTGAGGAATCCCGTCAGAATCCCTGTACAAATGGATTCCAAAGGATGATCGCGACAGGGCTGCGATTCCAAGGCTGCCCATCTTGGAGACCCACTCAGGGGAACTCCACACTTTCCTATATCCTAGTTACACAAGGCTGGTGGAAGTTGTACCTCTCCTGCCTCGGAAAAAAAATGAAATACTGGGTGAATGGCGCTTGCATCAATGCAGCAGGCTACCCCCATTCTGATGTCTTTATAATTAAGTGATTTGAAGTGATTGAAAGGATCAATATTTTTTCCATTCAAGGCAGCAAAACTCATCTGTTAACATATAGAAGTGAGAACTATCTCACTGTTTTGCCTCCCGCACACACTCTGATTACTGAGCTCTTGACTTGGGGAAAAACTTGGACAAAAACATTAAAAGCACATGAAAATGAGCAAAAAGGAAAAGAAAAGAACATGTGCAATATGGAGGTCTAGGTGTTAAATTTAGAGTCTTGAAAACGGCCTGCGGTTGGAAGAAAGGAGGTCTCCTTAACATAGAGGTCCCCCTAACTCCACCCCATTGGCTGTGATGACCCGGAGTGTAACACAAACGTAACAAAATCCAAAATGTAAATAAATGTCCTTTAATGCCTCCAACTTGGCCCCACTGTTCAATAATTCTCAGCTGGAGATAAAATGTACTCAAAAATAATCTTCAAAAAAAAGCAATACAGTCCGAATTTAGTGAGCAGATAGAGGTGAAAATAAAAACCAAACAAACTACAATGATGAAATTTGCACAACAGATCAGGATAAATAATTACCAAATTCAAGGAGACAACAAGGCACAGTCTGTTGGAAGGATGCCAACCAAAATGACTTCAGCCCAAAATAAAACACACTTTGCTTCTGGCAATGCTGTGTTTTAACCATCTCTCTTGTATACTATTCTCCCCAGCTGCAAGCAATGAGGGAGATCATGGCCGCTTCCTCTCTCATAAGCCAAGTTGTTCCCTTCTCTGTTCCTCCCTGCATGTCCTAGAATGAAGAGGGGATCGGCCTCTGACTGCCCAACCAGCCTCTGCCCTTCCCCAGCCTCCTCCACAACCTCCAGAGCCACACCTCCACTCCCTGTCAGCTGTCCTCCTCTCCCTCAGAGTCTGACTCTACCAAGGACATGACATTAGCTAAATGGGGTACTTACTGCAATAAATGGGATGTTTATTGGAACAAATAACTCGAGGTAAAGATCTATGGAAATTCTCCATCACTCAGATCATGGCTGTCCCAAAGGGGCTTTTCAAAAGGCAGGTGAACTTCCTGTTTGTGTGGTTTTGTTTGAAGACATTGCGCTTTCCATCCAAGTAGCTTCTTCAGTTCTGAACTGAGAGAAGTTTCTTGGATGAGAATTGAAACGACTTCAGGCAAAACAAAGGTAGTCCAGTTGGTTTTGAGAAAGCAATTTGGGGTTGGCTGGAAGGAAGCCAACTTTATTTATTATCCATATCATTGAGATGCTATCTGATTTGAGCGATGTATGGTTACAAAGAATACAAAGAGAAGCACAGAGCATATGAATCCTGAAGACAAATCATATATCACAAACAAAACTTCTTTACAGGGACTCAGTAACTATCCCAGCTCAAGGCCTGAGGGAAGATCCACGTTTTCAGTAATTTTCTGAACATTATGAGAGTAGGAACCCAACCAAGCCCTGGAGTGATGCTGTTCCAGAGAATTGAAGCTTCTACAGAAAAAGCCCACTCAGACCCAATCAAGGGCATTTACTGTGGCACCAAGGACTTCACAGTCCAATCCTGAGCTAAAAACATTCTCCTTTATTGGAAAAATAAAATCCAGATGAGCCATAAGATGGACCTTAGAAGAAGCTGGAGGGAACATCTAGAATCTCCCAACCACACTTTCTGGGGAACGATTGAGGCTGGAAAAAGAAAGCAGGAAATCCCAGAATCAGAAGATCTGAAGTTTCCATCTGATTGAGTTGGGTTCCCCAGGCCTCAACTAATGCCAGATGATTCTAAAATTACATTTTGAGGAGGCCCCGTAATTTATACCCAACTTTCAACTTCCAGTATTCCCTGGAACAAAATAAACACACTTTCTGTGCTCAGAGGCAACAGCATGAGTCAGCAGGGGATTCTAGGAGGAAAAATACTTCTTCATTACTACAGATTGTAAACCAAGCTCACCCATCACTGCTGTCTGGAAACCACCTGGAGTTTTTTAACTTCTGCCTAGTCTTGTGGAGGCTCCTCTTCTTAAATTGCTCGCACTGAAAAAATGCTTAGAAGTCAAAACTTTTCTGTCCTTGTTTGTTTTTCCCTGGCCTCGATTTTCCTTTTTTTCCCTCCTTTTGGTTCAAGTATCTCCCAAGAAATAAAAGGGAATATTATCCCCTTCTTGTTGGTGTAAGTTGGTTGTGAAAAGTAGAAAGTGTGTGTGTGTGTACATATAGATTTGCACTTATATACCTCGTTATACAGACCATTTCCATTGTGCTGTAGTAATCTGGTAGAAAGTGTCAGGTTTAAGCTTCTTTCGATATCCTATGGCTGTAACTTTAAGGTATTGACCCAGAAGTAAAACAATGGCCTGAATAAAATAAAAATGTTAATTATCCTTTGTGTTTGTAATTTAATTAAAGGTGCAGTAAAGTTTTACTGTTTGGCCAGGTGATGATGTTTAGAGCTCTGAAAAAGCTATTTGTGCCTGGGAGATTAAAGTGCATTTTAAAATGTTCCTGGAGCACTTTCACATTTGTTGATAGATTTTTAAATTAAACTTTAAATTGTAATCTAAATTACCTCCAACAATTCATGGTCCCTATAATGAACTCCCACCATTCCTGCTGTCATCGAGCGATGATATACTGTAAATGGCAAGGGCTTGCAGTTTTACTGAATAGAGTTCTAGCATTATTGAGCTGCATTCGTTGTGCATAAACCTCAAATGAAAATCAAACTAAGAGGCAGATTTTCTTTGGCAGAGAAAACAGCAGCCTCGTGATGTTCCTCACTCACAGGATGGCTTGGTTGTGGGGCCTCCTTTGGTAGGTTTTCAACAATCAAGGACTTACCACAGGAATGTTGGTGCTTTGAACCAGTGGTCACCAACTAGTGGGCTGGAGACCACTGGTGGTCCACGAGAAAATTTTGGTGGCCCACAGAGAAATGTCCCCCCCCAAAAAAAATTAATCCAGGCTGCGCAGGAACACAAGGCTGTGCCACCTATATGGCCCACGGGAACACAAGGCTAGGATTGCTTGCATTGCAAACAACACGAGGTACTGAGAGGAGGGGGGAAAGGGTGGAGAGGGGATCTTGCCCCACTTGCCTCACACGCCTGGCCTGGCCACTGGGCTGCTTCTTTGGGTTTCTTTCTTCTTCTGCTTTTGGCTGCATGCAAGGAAAGCCACCAAAGTCTTTCTTTCTCTCCCCCAAACTCCGCCAGAAATGAGTCTTGGGGACCCTGCAAGGCCTCCTGCCCCAAGAGGCTGCACCGGCAAAGACTCATTCCTGGAGAAGTCTGAGTTTTCAGTGGCAGAGTTGTGGCATTAGACTGCTCCAGGGGCAGGATTCTACCTGGTTGGACTGGTTCTATAGAACCTGTTGTTACGATTCTGCACAGTTCAGAGAACCGGCCCCTCCCCTCCCCACCCACTCACTCCTTGCCTGATATGTGCACCATCAAACTTGCCTGTTAAGTTGCTATTTTTTTCCATTTTTTCCCCCTGACCATCAGCTGTTCTGCTGTGCTGATTTATTTTTTTAATTTTAAAATAAACTTTATTAAAGATTATTTATTAAAGGACTGATTTAGATTAGCTAGAAAGCAGGAAATCCTTGGATTTCTTGCTTTCTAGCTAATCTAAAAACAGAGCCGAACTTTCCTTAGGACTGAAGCTTCTATTTTTCAGTCCAGACTCGGGTAGCAGATTGCAGAAAGGTAGATCTCTGAGTGAATCTGTGATTCTGCAAGCAAATTAATCTGCCTGCCTGCTTTGTCTGCTTTTGGGTAAAAGCTGCTTTATTTTAATAAAAAAATTCAATATTTATATAATTATTTATAATATTTACACACAAACTCCACCCAGCCAATCACATGATCACCACAAATTAGGCCACGCCCACAGAACTGATTGTTAAGAAATTTGAATCCCATCCCTGGACTCCTTGAGATATCTGTCAATGTTTTTGTGGAAAGTCACCAAGGAACCCACCACGGAGGAAACAGTACTGGCCTTAGGATGAATCTGTCAGGGGAAACTCTTGAGCCCACCCATGCAAGCTTTCATTTTAGTCCAGATGACCTCTGGTCCTCAACCGTGGCTGTCTGGGCTTTGCCTGGGCTTGGTGAGAATGGCTTTAAGGGAAAATGAGGGTCTTTGTTTGCTTTTAACACAACTGTGGTCTTTTAGATTTTTTAGATTTGGGGGGCGTGGCTCATCTCTGTTCCAAAGCCAAAGGACCAAAGCCGAAGTGCTGTCTGAAGACATCTCCATGGTCATGTGTCCAGCATGACTAAATATCAAAGGTGAACGGAACGCTGTTACCTTCCCACCAAAGGGACCCTTATTTTTCTACTTGCATATGCTTTCGAACTGCTAGGTTGGCTGAAGCTGGGATGAGTAACAGGAGCTCACTCCTTTACGCAGCACTAGGGATTCAAACCACCAAACTGATGACCTTTCTGATTGACAAGCTCAGGGTCTTAGCCACGGAGCCACTGCGTCAGTGCCAAATGATACAGTGCCAAACAATACACACAGGTTAAAGGAGGCCTGGCCTTTCTTTCAAGCCAGAATGTGGGGCTTTGGAGCGGCTGCCTGGTTTCCATAAAATGGAGGAGTAATTAAAAAACGTGCAGCCAGTGAAAACCTTTATGGGGAAATAGAATTTTACTGGGTTTTCTTTTTTTTAGGAAGTCAAGCAAAGTGAGAAAGAAGCAGAGATGGGCAAAGTCTTAGGGGCCTTATCAGCCAGGTGTGGTGGAGACTGAAAAAAAAACACATCTACACACAAACACACATACACACACACAAATCACAAAACTGCTCATCTTGGTGCATAAGAAGGAAGGAAAGAGAGGGCTACATTGGTTTTTATATACATTACAAATGCAATGCAGAAGATGATGTACTGTAATTGTTCATCTTTCTCTTTTTCCATATAAATGTGCATATCTTGCAAAAGTTAGTCTCTCTGAGAGAGAGAAAAATTGCTAGGAAAAGAATGGAACGGTCATCCTTTCTAGGTTACAACAAGTCTATTTTGTGAATATTGATCCATGTAATCCTTTAGTGGGATTTTTAATTATTATTATTTTTTTTATCATCTAATGCCTGGAAGTTTCTTTCTCTGTCCAGTTTCTTTCTCTGTTCTATGAAGCCTGACTGGTCCTTGCTAAAATTATGTCTCCAGTTTTTTTAATTTTCAAGGGAATAAGAACATGTCCGTCTCTCCCATATTCTGTTATAAAGAGAGATAAAATGCCTCCCACTTCTTCGGAACAAGTTTTAATCTCTAAACACTTTAGGGCAAATTAAACACTACAGATTCCCAATGTTCGAAATTCAGATTTTGCTCAGTCCCATTTGTTCAGCCTTATTGACAAGGATGCAGTCTGGCATATTCCACCCAACATTTTGCCGGAGAAATCTTACAGAAGACTTTCATTGATCACTTTTATTTTCGGAAAGAAATTATCTCAGCAATGACCTTGAGCTGGTCAAATGCTAATGATTGGGTGCTCTTTTGTTCCTATGGTGGTAGGATTAAATGGGATTTTGGTTGATCATTGGTTGATTGATAATTGAGGGATTTCCAGTCTACTGAAAGAGGACAGAAGGGACCCCATTTTTGAACTATTGAAAGTTCAATATTTTTGGAGATTTTAAAAGGTAACAGAACTATCTTGCACTTTTGAGCTATCCATACTTGGTTTTTGTGGTTAACGCAGTATCACTCGATGTCATCCCCAACAGGATAGTTTACACCGCCAACTGAAACTCCTGCAAGCAATGAAGGACAAAGCAATTTGAGACCCTGAAAGAAGGAAAGATTCCACAATCATGTATCCTCCATCAAGCATTAACCATTCTTGTGGGTTTCTTTGAATGCTTTGTGTGATGACCCAAAGGGGCGTGACACAAAAGCAACAAAGCCACAAAAGTAGGTAAAGTCCCTTTAATTCCTCCAACTTGGCTCCTAATGTCCAGTTATCATCTGCTGGAGAAAACCCAAAGTACATATAAATTATAAATAAAAACCAACACAAACCACACTGAGCAATTAACAAGACAGGGCAGGATAAGGAATTGCAGACTTCAAGAGATAATGAAGCGCACACAGTTGGGAGGATGCCAGAACCCAGATAAGACTTGACAAACAAAGATAATCCACACTTTGCTTCCAGCACGGTACTGTGAGCAAATGCCCTTTTTAAATCCTGTTTTCCCAGCTCCAGCTAATGAAGGGAATCGGGGCCCTTTTCTCCCCCGTAAACCACATTGCTCCCTTCTCTGGTCCTCTCCGTGTGCCCTAGGATGAAGAGGGGATGGGCCTGGGTCTTCCTCTGACTACCCAGCTGGACTGTGCCCTTCCCCAATTTCTTCCACAGCCTCCGGAGCCACACTCCCACTCCCTGTCAGCTGCTCAATCTCCCCCTCAGAATCAGATTCCAACAGGGGCATGACAGCTTTGTGTTGATGTGAGAATGTTGCTTGGAATATCCAGGAGACATGAATAATTTAAAGCTAAACATCCAGATTTGACAGCTTCTATGCTAAGACAAAAATGTCGATATTTATTGCCCTTTATTTCTTTCCAAATGAAGCTTTAAGCAATTATACTTTTTGGAGCCTCAGAAGAGGAAGAGCGGTTTAATCCTTTCTCTTTCACATGTAGCTTCTTCCCCTTGTTGTTGTTCAGTCACTAAGTTGTGTTGTGTCAACTCTTCACAACCCCATGGACCACAGCATGCCAGACACACATACCCCTGTCCTCCAGGATTCATGTTCATTGTATTGATGACTCCATCTACCCATCTCATCCTCTGCCATCCCCTTCTTCTTTGGCCTTCCATCTTTCCCAGCATCAGGTTCTTATCCATGGAGACCTTTCTTAATTGCACTCAGTTGAACATCTCCTATCATCTGACACAATATATTTGGAAACTAGAGAGGGGTGAAACCTCCTGTCAGGTCTTGAAGCATTGTTTGTTTTCCCCTCTGGTGCCTGAATTGCTGGCCTTGGTCTGAAGGCATCTCAGAACACTTCATTCACCTGGTAGACTGAACACAAAGATTGGAATTCCACCTAAAATCCACCAGGTTAATGAAGATTACAGCATTTGTTTTGTTTATCCCCAGTTCCTTTATCCTGAATCAAACTCCTGAAGGTTGCTTATATCCGATAATGGGTTGGTTGATGGAGAACAAGTTGGAATTACATCCAGGCAAGGAGGTGAAGGTGCCGTTGGATGTGAGAATTCAGATGAAACCTATTTCCTTTGAGCTGGCATTTCCCCAGAAAAACAAAGTTCAGCCTGGAAGTGCTCCTGAAACCCCAGCTGTCACTGGATTTTCAGAAGATCTTTGTGGTGCGGGACAGGCAGGATAGCAAGGTGGAGAATAAAATGTATTTTATGGGAAATTGGGCTCTTCATCAGTCAACAAGAGTGATGATTTACCACCAGTCTATCAAGTACTTAGAAGGTGACGGTTGGGCAACACAAGAAACAACAGCCAGCGGTTTAAAAGCCAGCCAACAACACACAAGGGAGGTACTAATACCATTCTATAGAGCCTTAGTAAAACCACACCTAGAGTACTGCATCCAGTTTTGGTCACCACACTATAAAAAGATGTTGAGACTCTAGAAAAAGTGCAGAGAAGAGCAGCCAGGATAATGAGGGGACTGGAGGCTCAAACATATGATGAACAGTTGCAGGAACTGGGCCTAGCTATCTAGGGAAGAGAAGAAGCAGGGGAGACGGGAGAGCTATGTTCCAATACTTGAGGGCAGCAGGTTGGACTAGATGATCTACAAAGCCCCTTCCAACTCTATTAATCTGATTTTAATCTGATTTTAATAAACAAAAGGACCAGGGGAGACATGATAGCATTCTGCCAATACTTGAGGGGCTGCCCCAGAGGGGAGGAAGGAGTCAAGCTATTTTCCAAAGCACCTGAAGGCCAGACAAGGAGTAATGGATGGAAACTGAACAAGGAGAGATTCAACCTGGAAATAAGGAGAAACTTTCTGACAGGGAGAACAATCAACCCCTGGAACAGAAGTTGCCTTCGGAAGTTGTGGGAGCTTCACAACTGGAGGCTTTCAAGAAGAGATTGGACTGTCCTCTGTCAGAAATGGTGTCGGGTCTCCTGCTTGGGCAAGGGGTTGGACTAGATGACCTACAAGGTCCCTTCCAACTCTGATTATCTGTTATCTGTTATCACCCCAATCAGCATCTAAAAAGCCACACACACAACAGGCACCATTTAAATATCACACACACAACATACTCTGCTGGAGAGAAGTTCCTTGAAGATGGGATCCAGCACGAATCCAATAGCTCAGAAGATTCAACCTCTGGTCCCAATGACTGACCAAATTGGATCCTGCAAAATGCATTTAATTCAATCAAGGTAGAATTCTGTTTTTAGCACTGTGTGATACGGTATCAGTTTCTTTTTTAATTACAAAGATATTTGTACAGGATAAAAATAAGCTTTAGTTGTCTTGGCCTGGGATTGTGTGTAGATATGCATGTTGGATTGAAAATGGGGTAACAATGGAAAGGAATGAACTAATGGAGCTAATAAACCTAATAGCACAGTGGACATTAAGGAAATAGCTCTTGAGGATCGTTAGAAATTGTTAGAAATGGTGCTGAAAAACTGCTAAGTTTCTTTTCATTAGCTTTTCTAATGTGAAATGTTAATTTAATGGAATAACAAAGTTGGAAGAGGCCTTGGAGGTCATCTAGTCCAGCAGTCACCAACCAGTGAGCCAGGGACCACTGGTGGTCTGCGAGAAAATGTTGGTGGTCCGCAAAGAAATGTCCCCCCCCCCAAAGCAATTAATCCAGGGTGCGTGGGAACACAAGGCTGTGCCGCCCCACATGGCCCATGGGAAGACAAGGCTTGCGTCGCTTGCATTGTAAACAACACAAGGTAGTGAGGGGAGGGGGGAAAGGGTGGAGGGGGAACTTGCCCCATTCGCCCCACACGCCTAGCCTGGCCACTGGGCTGCTTCTTCCTTCTTCTGCTTTTGGCTGCATGCAAGGAAAGCAGCCAAAGTCTTTCTTTCTCTCCCTCAAACTCTGCCAGAAATGAGTCTTTGGGACCCTGCAAGGCCTCCTGCTCCAAGAGGCTGCAAAGACTCATTTCTGGTGGAGTTTGGGGGCGAGAAAGAAAGACTTCTGCGGCTTCTGCTGCTTTCCTTGCAAGAAACCAAAAGTCTCTCTCCCTCTCTCTCTCCCCCTGAGAATGGAGCTGGAGACGGTATCCTGCAATCCCAAGTAAAGAATGATCAGTCGGTAGGAAAAAAGGGGGGGGAATTTTCCTGCAGGCTTTTGGGGGGATTTTCCCCAGGTCTCTGGTCCGCAGGATTTAAAATGATGAGTTGGGTGGTCCTTGAGGTCCAAAAAGTTGGCAACCCCTGGACTAATGCAACTAACCACTCAAGCAGGAAACCCTAAGCCATTTCAGACAAATGATTGTCCAATCCCTCTGGTTAAAAGCATAATTAGAATCTATTCACAGACCTTGGTGATTGATCATTTTAAAAGATTATAAGCAAATCCTTAAAAATAAAATAAATGACCACTTGGGGATATATATAAGCTACACAAAGCAATTTTACAAATAATTCTGGGGTACTGATATTGAATAGAACTAATGAGTAAGCAGGTACAGTCCTTATATAAACAGATTCAGACGATGGTTGTTAGGAAGAAAGTCAGCTGAAACTGTGCCTAACATTCTTGGATGAAATAAAAGATACTTCAAACAATAGAAATGGGGGTGATAACATTTCAAGCAGCCTCAAAGAAAAGTGTAACAACACTACAGTCAAGGTCGAAGTGCACTTATGCTGTTGCAACCGTTATCGCTTCTCAGCTTGCCAAAGAACCAGAGAGGAGGGAAGGGTGAGGCTTCAAGCAGTCGAGCTGTGGGAGCCAAGGACACTTCTGCAGGTGGTTAAAAAACCCAAAGACATTTTCTCATAACAATATAATGGCATTTCATGGGACAGTGTGAGCTGCACTAATAGGAGGGAGGAGGAAATCTATAGTGCCATTATGCACTACATAATGTATACATCATGTATTGAGACGAACTCCATACAGAAGCCCGATGATGGCAGATGAGATTCTGCTGAAACGTTGCTACAACTTTAAAAGCACAACTACAATGACGTGGGATAATACCCGAAGGAAGCTGAACAGCATAAATGTATACATAATGTATACACTATACATAAAGACGATAAATAATCTCGTATTTGTTGGATACGAGATGGGTGGCAAATAAAAGATACGGATGAATGAATGAATCAATCAACCAATCAATGGATAAATGAATGAATAAATTTCAAAGCCCATCTGAAGAAAAGATTAGAGAGTGGTGCAGTGGACCAGAGGTGGAGCTCTGGCCTCACAATCAGGAGGCTGTGAGTTCAATCCCAGGCAGAGGCAAATATTTCTCTCTCTGGGCACAATGAGTATATATCCGCTGAATATAATTCCGCATTGGTGACAGGAAGGGTATCCGGCCAGTAAACACTCAGCTCCAATTCAGTTACCCAGACTCCACCCCACAAGGGATGATGGGATTGTTAACAAAAGATGTTGATGAAGAAGTGATCAACTCAGATGCCAAAAATGTCAACAAAATCTACACTCGGAACAAGGCCCAGTCTCCAGAATTTGGGGGTCTTTCTGATATCCTTCTTTCCACCCCTTGAGGAAAGAAAACATTTCTGGACCATTCCTGACTTTTTCCCGGCCAGTAGGGCTTGCTCCACTCCAATTCCCCAGATTCCCAGGATGATGATGATGTTGATGTTGATGATCTCCTCCTCCTCTTCTCCTTCTCCTTCCTCTTCTTCTTCCTTCTTCCTTCTCCTCCTCCTCCCTTCTTCCTTCTCCCCCTTCCGCCTTCTTCTCCTTCTCTTCCTTCTCCCCCTACTCTTTCTCCTCCTCCTCCTCCCAGCCGATCAATAAGGGTTAGGGATCCGAAGAGGGCTGCCCAAGGAGCTAAACAAAGAAGCAGGCTTGTAAGTGTTCTTCTTGTACCACCTGATAAATGGTCTCCTCTTTAAAGAACTTATCTCTTTAGGACTGCAGCATGAGGGATGGCATCATTTGGCCGGCCGACTGAAGCTGGATTCATTTAAAGATAGCGAGATACTGTCGACAGCAATAGACAGGGTAATTGCGGAGCGACTCCCGGGGTATAAATTACATCACTCTAAGTGGTGGAATGGCCTGAAGAGAGCGGAAAAATTCCTGACAATTTACTTGTCCCGCTGCCCCTCTGACTGCTTATCACCAGTCAGCAGAAGAAAAGAGCTTGGGTTGAAAAAATTAAGTATTGATCAAATTAACAGTTTTTACTGATCTCTTTAGGGGGGGGGGGGAAGGGACTGGAACAATTAAATTTAGAACACAAAAGGCGAGGGAGAATAACTCTTGACCCCCGGGTGGCAAAAGCCCCCTGATACACCCACAAGTAGAAGACGGAGGCCTGGGGGGGCATTGTCTGGCGGGGAGGGGTCAGAGCAGCCCTCCTGCAGGGACAGAAGAGGGGAAGGGCAGGAAGGGGAGCTGCCCTTGCCCGGGACCCCTTTTTCCTGGCAGGCATCTGCATGTCCCTCCTCCAATGGGTTTCATAAGTAACCCAAGGTGGTGTGAGGACCTGATAAGCTTTCTTCCTCCTGTTTTCCCCACAACAACAGCCCTGTGAGGTGGGTTGGGCTGAGAGAGAGAGAGAGAGGGAGGGAGGGAGGGACCAGCTCAGAGTCCCCAAGCTGGTTTTCCTGCCTAAGGTAGGGCTAGAACTCCCAGGATCCTGGTGATTGGAACAACGTCACAGCTGTCTTTCATAGTTAAGGCAGGACTAGAACTCACTGTCTTCTGGTGATTGGCAAAAAGTAGCCCAGCTGGGAGGGAGGGAAAGGAAAAAGGAAGAAAGGGAAGGGAAGGGAGAAAGGAAGGGAGGAAAAGGGAGAGAAGGAAGGAGGGAGGAAGGAAGGAAAAGGGAGAGAAGGAAGGACGGAAGGAGGGAGGGAAGGAAGGGTTCTTCTCTTAAGCTGTCACCTATGTGCCCCAGCAGTATGTGGGAAGCAGTGAGAAAGCCCAGCCTTTTGGACTGGCTGGCAAAAGACGAGCGAGGTCCCCCTCCGTCCCAGCACATGGAGGCATCATGCGCCAGAGTCTCCTTCTCCGCCGGTCCCTTCTCTAAAAGTTCCCCTGGCAGGAAGGCTTGGCCCAGGAGGATCATCCGGGGCTCCGGGCTTCCGATGGAGCCGGCTGTGATGTGGGGGCCTTATTTCTCCAGCGGTCCTTCTCCGTTACTCTTATCACTCTGGCATTTTTATGCATCGCTGGACTGAATTACATTTTAAGTAGCTGTTCTAAGTTGGACGACATCCATTCAGCCCGGAGTAATTAAATCAATGCAACCCAGCTTTTCTGGAGTGACAGGACCAGGGGGGGCCACTGCACCAGTTCATAAGAATTAAAAACAGGGGAATAATCAGGGAGGGAGGGGGGTCTTTGTGTGTGTGTGTGGGGGGGGGAATGCATTTAAAGAAGGAGTTGTAATAGCAAACAGTTTCTCCCCATAAGCTGCTGGCCAGCCCTGCATTTTGCACAGAGCCCACTCCCTGCCATGTTTCTTGGCAGCCTCAGGTTATGTTGCAGAGGAGAAGGAAGAAAAGGAAGCAAAACCAAGAATCGAGGCTTCAAATGCACACCATTGGAGGGCAGGTCGGCCCTGTAGGGTCCCCGTCCCCCCCACCCCCCGTGGTTTTCTCCGCAAGGTTTCCCAGAAGTAGTTGGCCAGAGTCTCTCTGGACTTGCTTTTCTCCAGCCTGATGCCTTAAAGACCGAACCAAACTGGGCCTTTTTAATTGTTTGTTATTTAACATATCTGGTAATATGTTCATATCTTTTTTTTTCTCTTTTGTTCTGGATTTCTGGACTGTGTTCTGGATTTGTCCTCTTGGTATCTTATGACTATCTCTTTCTTGGTTCTGTCTTATGATTTATCTTATCAGTTATGATTTATCAGTTTGTGGCTTGTGTTTCTACTGGGAGCTTCTGCACCGGAAACAAATTCTTTGTGTGCGCAATCACACTTGGCCAATAAAGCTACTGCACTCTACTCTCCTCTCCTCTGCATTGTAGTCTATTCCATATTCTATTCTATTCTATTCTATTCATTCCTTTCTAATTCTATTCTATTCTCTTATTCTCCTATTCTATTCTATTGTATTCTATTCCTTATTCTATTCTATTCTAGTATATTCTACTCCATATTCTATTCTATTCCATATTCTATGCTATTCAATTTTCTATTCTATTCTATTCCATTTTTCATTCCTTCTGTCCTGTTCTTTGTTTCAGTTGCACTCTGTGGGCGACCCAGTGTCTGATGTAATAAAGCTGTCTTCTGTCTTCTTAACATTCTCCAATCTTTGCTGTACTTTCCATCATAAATACTTGCTGGTTGCCAAGCATCCAAATTTTGATCATGTAACCATGGGGATGCTGTGGTAATCTTAAGAATGAGGACTGGTCATAAGTCACGAACTTTTTCAGTGCCCATAGAACTCTGAATAAGTCACTGGTTATAAGTTTACCTGCATCCCAGCAAACTGAATGAATGGAGATAGAAATCAACCTACAGATGGTTTAGCCAGACATCGTTTCTTGCTTTAAAAAAATGTTTACAAGTCAAAAGATTCTTTTTTGTCTCTTCTTGATCACATAAATGCCCATGAAATCTAAAAGGGACCCACACTGCAAAATGTTGCCTGATTATGTTACTTTGCAATCAATTTACAGATCTGTAAACAGATCGTTACCTTACAGGTAACCAAACAGGACAGGCACAGACTCCAATGGAGAGTTAGGGCTGCAGAAAAAAAACAATTGCAGCCAGTCTGCCTTCCATTGATGACCCATATATTGTGTGGGTCAGAAAGAGGGCTGGGGGGAAAAAACCACAGACCCCACACATCCTGGACATGAACCGTTTCAATTCCTCCCCTCAGGATGCTGCTATAGGGCATTGCATGCCAAAATGCTCGCAATAGAATACTTGATACCATCAGGCTTGAAATATTGGATCTGGACAACCTAGAACGATGCCACCTAAGCTTAGTACACAAAACTGTCTGCTACAACGTGCTACCTGTCAATGACTACTTCAGCTTCAACTGCAATAACACACAGGCAAACAATAGGTACAAACTCAGAGTAGACTCCTCCAAACTCAATTGCAGAAAATACAACCAACAGGAGAGGTCAATGCCTGGAACTCATTACCTGTCCCTGTTGTTACATCCTCAAACCTCCAAAACTTTAACCTCAAACTGTCTCCCGTGGACCTCACCCCATTCCTAAGAGGACTGTAAGGGGGCGTGCATAAGCACTCCAGCATGCCTACGGTCCCTGTCCTTCTGCTCCCATTTATTATTATTATTATTATTATTATTATTATTATTATTATTATTATT
>BLBF01000073.1:1009173-1024872 GCA_015471245.1 Laticauda colubrina | reverse complement strand
TTATTATTATTATTATTATTATTATTATTATTATTATTATTATTATTATTATTATTATTATTATTATTATTATATTATGTATTTTGTATAATTTTCTGTGCATTTGTACTTATATTCCATGTGTCCGTAAACATTTTCTACAGTTGTATATGTTCATATATGTGCAGTCAGACTTATCTTTGTGTGCTTGTGTACATACATTTTGTTGTGTTTTCCATTGACATAGTCACAGATGCCTTGCATATCTGCATACATATATTTATATTTTAGTGTTGTTTGCACTTCTGGTTGGGTACTAACTGCATTTCATTGCCTGTATCCATGGCAATGACAATAAAATTGAATCTAATCTAATATATTCATACTCGTTTACTATGTTTATACTCTTACCTGCTTATAGCAATAGCACTTAGGCTTATATACTGCTTTACAAACAGCCTTCTCTAAACGGTTTATAGGGTCAGCCTCTGGACCCATACAATCTGGGTCCTCATTTTACCCACCTCAGAAGGATGGAAAGCTGAGTCAACCTTGAGCCTGGTGGGATTCGAACTGCCAAATTGTAGGCCGCCTGTAGTCAGCAGATGTAGCCTGCAGTACTGCACTCTAACCACTGCGCCACAGAGGCTCCTTATACTTATATGTTTATATGTTATGTTCATACATAAACTTGCTTTCCCATACACGCCTGACAAACTAAAATAATAAATAAAACAACTAGACACAGATACATTTTTTTCCCTCGTGCCATCACTCTGCTGAACCTCTAATCCCCAGAATAGCGTCTTATATCTAAGGATATTTACCTGTGTAGTAGGGCTGTGTTACTATTATCCTTCTCACCTGTCCCACAGTTCCCTCACTGTTATCATTATTATGATCGTTATCCTTTGTTATTATGATGATTATTACATTATTGTTTTGCATGTACACTGAGAGCTTATGCACCAGAGACAAATTCCTTGTGCGCCTAATCACACTTGGCCAATAACATATTGCTTTTCAGCAGTAATTTTTTTTCCCTAGGCTCAGAGAAAACACGGGTGGCAGGAGAAACTCTCTGTGGCTCACGAGTATGAAAAATGGCAGCCGCCGGATAATTCTGGAGTTCCCTCCACCTGCAGTATTTGATGGCTTTCCCCTGCATAGTAATGCATCTTTAAAAAAGAGAGAGAACGAGAAAGAGAGAGAGAGAGAGAGAGAGGAGGAGGAGGAGGGAACTGGCTGATATATGTTACAAGGAGTGTATCTGTTTCACTGAGACAGAACATTTTAATTTCCTGACACCTTTTAGTGATTGCTTCAATTTCCAAAGATTTTGATAAAATCGCCGTTTGAAGAGGATCAGGATTGAATACGCTGCTCCAGCAGCAATTTAATGAAATGCTGCAGTTTCACAGTGTTTCATTTGACATAACCTAGCTCAGAGGTCTAATAAATGCGGTGTGATAAATGCTGGAGCTACAATTGTCAAAATACACTTGTAATTGGGTTAATATGCCTTAAAATACTACCTATCCGTTATCTTTCTTTTTCCCCGTTGTATGACTTGTGCTGCAGAGACCTGGCAGGGGAGCTGAACTCTATTTTAATCTACTCCTGTCTCTGCGGTGGGAGATTTCTTCTACCGCAAGAGGATGGCCACGTCTGCACCAGTATATTTGTTTTATTTATTTAATTTATTTATTTGATTTGTCAGTCACTTACAAGATGATAGGTATAAGTATAAACATGAGTAAGAATACGGGAAATAGGTATGAACAAATGGGGACAATGGGACAGGGACGGTAGGCACAATGGTGCACATGCATGCTCCTCACAGACCTCTTAGGAATGGGTATTCTCTTCCTTCCTTCCTTCTTTCCTTCCTTCCTTCTTTCTTTCCTTCCTTCTTTCCTTCCTTCCTTCCTTCTGCTCCTTCCCTTTTTTCTCTCCTCCCTCCCTTTTCTCTCCTTCCTTCTTTCCTTCCTTCCCCTTCCCTGTTCCCCTTCCTTCCCCCTTCTTTCCTTCCTTTATTTTATTTTTTATTTTATTTATTTATTTGATTTGTCAATTACTTACAAGATGATAGGTATAAGTATAAACATGAGTAAGAATACAGGAACTAGGTACAAATAAATGGGGACAATAGGATAGAGATGGGAGGCACAATGGTGCACTTATGCAGACTCCTTACAGGTCTCTTAGGAATGGATATTCTCTCCTTCCTTCCTTCCTTCCTTCCTTCCTTCCTTCCTTCCTTCCTTCCTTCCTTCCTTCGTTCCTCCCTCCCTCCCTCCCTCCCTTCCTTATTTTATAGTTTATTTCATTTATTTATTTGATTTGTCAATTACTTACAAGATGATAGGTATAAGTATAAACAGGAGTAAGAATACAGGAAATAAGTGCGAATAAATGGGGACGATAGGACAGGGACGGTAGGCACGATGGTGCGCTTATGCACGCCCCCTTTAAGGACCTCTTAGGAATGGGGTGAGGTCAATAGGGGATAGTTTGAGGGTAAAGGAGGGGGGGGGGTTAGAGGATGTAACCACAGAGTCAGGTAGTACATTCCAGGCACTGACCACTTGGTTGCTGAAGTCGTACTTTCTGCAATCATGTTTGGAGAGGTTTACCTTGAGTTTGTGTCTGTTGTGTGCTCTTGTGTTGTTGTGGTTGAAGCTGAAGTAGTCGTTGACTGGTAGGACATTGTAGCAGATAATTTTGTGTGCTACACTTAAGTCCAAGTGTAGGTGGTGTAGTTCTAGGTTGTGGGCAGAGGCCTCCTAGATCAGGTGTATTCATGCCAGTTGCTTGGGGTAGTTTTCATACTCTCCAAGGCTCCAGAAAGGCAGGACAAGAAGCCATGGATGGAAACTCATCAAGGAAAGAAGCAATCTAGAACTAAGGAGAAAATTCCTCATAGTAACAACAGCTTCCCTCCAGAAGTGGTGGTTGCTCCAACCTTGGAAGCTTTTAAGAAGAGATTGGACAACCATTGTCTGAAAGGGTAGCAGGGGGTGGACTAGAAGTCCTCCAAGGTCCTCTTAGAAGAAAATAGCCTTCTGGGTTCAGATCCAACTGGGGAAGAAAGACCCTGGACACATGGCAACTGTTTGGAAAGAAGGTTTAATGATGGACAGGATCACATGGCTTGGAAGAGATGCTGAGAGTCCCTGGCTTTTATGCCCTCGGTTGGGCTTTGAATTTGAGCTTGTGCTCTGATTGGTTGTTGGACTCCCATGGGGCCATGCAGGGGCAACTTAGTAGGTTTTGTCTTTTGAATCCCAGGCTTGGTTGAGCCTTGCTGGAAGGTGATGTAATGAAAGGGCTTTGGGTAATTCCTATTATGCGTCTGTCTGGAGGAGGTAGATCTTTGTTATGTAGAATAGACTGCCCCAGGCCTTACTGGCCCATTGACGCAGGTGTGAGGGGGGCTGAGTTTCTGCCTCTCTGAGTTTCTGCTTCTTTTTTAGGGGAAATATTCTGCCTTTTTCGTATATCCTAAAACACTTCATTTCTCTTGGAGAGGGGCAGGTTCTAACTTCCAAGAGTGCCTTCCAACTCTGTTATTCTGATTTATTCTCCTCGGAACCTGAAGGCAGCACAAGAAGCAACGGACGGAAGCTCATCAAGGAAAGGACCATCCTCGAACGAAGCAGAAAATTCCTGATGGTGAGAAGAATCAAGCAGTGGAACAGAAGTTGCCTCCAGAGGTTGCGGGTGCTCCGTCCCTGGAGGCTTTCAAGAAGAGATTGGACTGTCATTTGTCTGAAATTGGTATTAGGTCTCCTACTTGAGCAGGAGGTTGGATTAGATGACCTCCAAGGTCCCTTCCAACTCTGTCAGTCTGATAGGAATTTGAAAGATTGGGCTCAGCACTTGAAATCCAAGACAAATATCGTTTTTTGTGCATTCACAGGTCCACTCACCTACACATACGGTTGTATTGTATTCTTCAACACAAAAAAGTAACATCTTCCAAACTAATATTTCAAATATCAATGGAACAGTTTTTCTCCCATGATTGTTGTGCCTCAATTGCTGGAGATTTTTCAAGAACAACTATTCGTCTGGGATCAGAATAACAGAGTTGGAAGGGACTTTATAGGTCATCTAGTCCAAGCTCCACCCAAGCAGGAGACCCTACACCATTCCTGACAGACGGCAGTCCAATCTCTTCTTGAAAGCCTCCAGGGATGAAGCTCCCACAACTTCTGAAGGCAACTTCTGTTCCATGGGTTGAACAGCTTCCCGCTGTCAGAAAATTTCTCCTTATAAGGATGTTATAAGATCTCCTGCTTTGAGGTTGGACTAGACAACCTCCGAGATCCTTCTGAAAGTAACATGAAGTAGTGCCAGCATTTCCAAAAACAGACATAACCCTATCATTGGAGCCAAGAACTTCTTCACATTGGATTTCTGTTTTCTTCAAGGTGAACATCACACCCCTAAAGTGGACAAGGCCAGAAACCCAAAGGAAGATTGACAGATTTTGAAGGGCCTGATGGGTCAGGTGGGTTTGAACTCCTGTCAGGCATCTACAAACCGGATAGGTTGCTTCATTTGGGATGGCTCTAAATCTTTCCAGTTGCAGAATTTCCTCCATCTGGGATTTCTATTCATTTCTGTTCTATTTGGGTTTTTTTCCTTTGAAGGTGTTCTCTTCCTGTCTCATAACTGGCGTATAGTTATGGGTGTTTTTTTTTTTTTTTGAATAGCGCAATTAGCACTCACTTCCTGTCATTCCTACCCAGCATTTGACATTCCTACCTCATCAACACTAATGGGCCAGCAATTAGTGCTGATTACTCGTTATTCTTTCTGTTCCACTGATCTACCGATTGGCAGAAGCATCCTTGGAAGCAGAGTTTTAACACTGGAACCAAAAGGCAAAGAAGGACCGATGGCTTGTTAAGGATTATCATGAAAATTAAAAAAAAAAAAGCTATAATGATCTGCTACAAAAATAATTCAATAAAACAGGAACACAGACAAACCACAAGCCATAAATCTTACTTTGAGATCAGAGGTTTATTTCATGAACAATTTGGAACATGAAAAGCTATCAGAACTTAACAACATTTCTTGTAAGATAGTGCGAACTAACAACCCATTGCAATGAGGTCCAGAGACAGTAGCTAACTCCAGAAAGGATAGCTACTATCAGTGGCCCTGATTTGAGATTCACCCCTTCTTCTGAAGCCCACCCAGTGGAACGTAATCTTACTGGATGTACTTCCTTATTCCCTCATACTGTCCATCAATTAACACCCACTTGTAGGTATATGCCAACTTGCTTACCGTCTGCTATTTTCAGTTTCCCTTTTTCTCAATGTCCCAGATGTTCGTCATCCAAAATGGCTCTTTTTTTTTCTGATTGTCCAGCAAATATATGCTTTTTGTAGAAGTAGCAGATAGCAAACCTATTGCTGTGCCTGCAAAATCAGCTCAGCAAATTGCAAATATTTCACCATGCTTGCAAAATCAGCTCAGCTGGCATTATTATATATATTCTTAATTTGAGGACTTCGATTAAGCAGAGGCCTACACCAATTTTAGGGCCTAGTTGTCCTTTTCTCACAGATCCAAGGCTGGTTAAATATATGCAAAAATATACACTTTTAAAAGAGAGAGAGAGAGAAAGAAAGACTGGACATAGAAGAATTAAAGTCTTCAGATGTAACAGACCAAGGAACATAATATTATTTTATTAGTTGGTTTGTTGCACAGACAGCTAGATGTTCAGCCTGGATTTGCCATTTTTGTCCACCTATCCAGCCCTTCCCAAGGACCTGGGAGAGGCAAGTGTAGATGTGGGATGGTGTTAGAGGTCTTCTTGCAGGATTTAGGCTGCCTGTTGCAAATGTTCTTATGAGTTGCTATTGAATTTGCTGACAGCTGCTAAATTGCCGATTCCACACTGTAGAAATAAATGTAAATGCTACGATGTTTAAACATTATGAAGTCCAATGGCAATGCAACACTGACTGCATATTTCCAGTTAAAAGACGAAAATAAACAAACATAAACCTTTTAGGCTGCATGAGACACACTGCGAATTTCGTGAAAAATGTTAATGATTATTTGTGCAATTTGTTACAACGAAGAAGTAGCAAGAAGGTTGCAAGTTCTTATTCATCTTTTCACGAATAATCTTACTGATACACATAGTAAGGTTGTTGATTTATTGTTTTTATCACACTGTATTTGGGGAAGATGCATGAATATGAAAAACAATATTAATGGGCTGGTTTATGTAACTTATTTTATTTCTATTTCAGGTTGGTTAATATCTATTTCTATATTATTAATAGGTTGGATCCCGGAGAGCTTTGTCACAGTTTAGTTCTACTAAAATCAATAGGATTTTAAATTAGTCATGAATAACTTATCTCAATTAATTTCAGTGGAACTAAAGCCAAACCAATATTATTCAGATTAACACAGTCTCTACTAATCTTTCCTATATTGTTTCTAATTTATTCATCTGCTACGTAGTCACTTGTTTGGTTGAATGAATTGGTCTTTCCTGCTGAACAAAAAGAGGTCTGGATGTATTTACACATGTAAACACAAAGCAAATTTATCTCGGCTTTAAAAAAAATTAGGATTCCTACAAAGAGACAACAGTGATTTTTTTTTCCCTCTTTGACCTATGGGGTACTACACAAAACTTGGCTACTTTTGTGCAATCCTGAGTCTAAACTGGTCAGCAAAACCAGCTTTTAGCATGTTGTGGTTAACAGTTGGGGGATTATGGAATCAGGGAGATGTTTTTCTCCTGTAAATCTATTCACATATCTAATTTCAACTGATTGTCTCCACAGAAGTTTCTCTCTGTGTTTGTAGTAACAATGAAAAGAATTGGACAGTTTTTTTTCCCCTCATTTGTTTACTAACAATCCAAGTTTGCATTTTAGGCTTGCTGAGTTTGTTGGAAGAACTATCCATCTGGGTTCAGTTCCAAGTGGGGAAAGGAGACACGGAAGTTGCTTGGAAAGAAGGTTTAATGGTGGACAGGATGCCACATGCCTTGGAGCTCTTGGGCGAAGAAAAAGGGAAGAGATGCTGAGAATCCCTGGGTTTTATGCCCTCTGTTGGGATTTGAATTTGAGCTTGTATGCTGATTGGGGCCAGCAAGGGTAGCTTTGCAGGCTGTCTTTTGAGTCCCAGGCTTGGTTGAGCCTGGCTGGATGATGATGCAATGAAAGGGCTTTGGCAATTCCTATTATGGCTCGACCTGGAGGAGGTAGATCTTTGTTATGTAGAATAAACTGCCCCATGCCTTGCTGGCCCATTAACAAAGGTGAGAGGGGAGCTGAGTTTCTGCCTCTCGGAGTTTCTACTTCTCTTTTAGGGGAAATACTCTGCCTTTTTAGTATATCCTAAAATATTTCACTTCTCTAGGTGAGGGGCGGGTTCTAACTTCCAACAGGTTGAAATGACTTTTTCTTAAAATCTAATCATAATGTTTTAAACCTGGGAGGCCTTAGTCAGGGGTTTTAAACATGAAATGTACACTGGGTGGCTAGTAACTCTCTGTGATCTTCAAAAGTATTTGTTAGCTGAAAACAAAACATAGAATCCCATGGCTGGAAGGGACCTTGGGGGTTTTCTGCCCCACCCCCCCCCCCCCCTTATAAGAGACCTTTTACCATCCCAGTCAAATGGATTTCCAGCCTGTTTTTGAAATCCTCCAGTTATGGAGCATTCACAACTCTGAGAGGAAAGGATGGAGAGAGGGAGGAGGGAGGGAGGGAGGGAGGGAGGGAGGGAGGAAGGAAGGAAGGAAGGAAGGAAGGAAGGAAGGAAGGAAGGAAGGAAGGAAGGAAGGAAGGACACATCAGTCAAAAAGGAAAAAAAGAAGGGAAGGCAAATGGTTAAAAGGAAAGCAAAGCAGAAGAAACAAGAAAAGCAAGTCAGGATTTGGGCATCTCTCAGTGGGAAGTTGACCTGGATCCTAGATCTTAGATCTGATCTGGAACAACAAAAATTACATATCAACGCAGTTATAAACCTAACATTTGCATTCTGGTT
The DNA here is from genome assembly GCA_015471245.1 of Laticauda colubrina. Taxonomy (NCBI): domain Eukaryota; kingdom Metazoa; phylum Chordata; class Lepidosauria; order Squamata; family Elapidae; genus Laticauda; species Laticauda colubrina. Next base: position 1,016,853 of record BLBF01000073.1, on the reverse strand, counting down.
AATGTGAAACTAAAATGGGTGTTTAGTCACTATGATTCAAAGGTACGGTAGTTCTGTTAAAACTTGGCACCTTCAGCAACTATTAATTAAAACTTGCAGAAAAAGCATTGCTGTAACAGGTTTCCATAGCTTATTGCTCCAGAACTCAACACTCAGGATTTGCACAGTATAAAATGGATTAATCTCAAAAAGATTACAGTGGAACAGTTTCCATTCAAGGTTGCTTTAATTGGCCATAAAATTCAAATCATAATTACCAAACAAAAAAGATTATATTGACTGACTTTTGAAACTGAACAGAATAATGAGACAGGCATCAATATCATTCTAAAATATTTGAAAATATTTTATCCTAGCCATCTTTCCATTTAGATTTCTTCTTCCCAGCGTATATGGCATAAATAAGGCTTTTCATTCCAGCAGACTTCAATTTATGAAACGTGGGGGAAAAAATCCAAAAAGTACCTCCAGTTTCAGATCAAGAATGATCTGAAATGAATTGATGCGTTCTGACTGGTGAGTCAAAATAATTCACTTTTTTCCCCCCACTCCAGTGTTAAACCAAGTCAATTTTGCCAAACTATATTTGATATCATTGTTTATTTTCAGTCGGCAGATAGCAATTTTCCAGAATAGCTCGTGATCTACAGCTCTGATATCTTGCAGGTCACATGTCATTCAAGAAAGGTCAACGATTCATTTAAAGTTAATCATTCTTCACATAAACAGGCAAATCCCGTTTCGTTCCTGGCGCCCGGAGCTTCTCCGCTTTGACAGCCCTTCATGCCAACACCAAGTAGGGTTGCCTTCTTTGATGCCTGAGAAGCACTGGATCGAAATTACAATCAAATACCTTGATACAGTTCCAGAAAAAGCAAATTCCCCTAAAGAGAATTTTGTTGAAAGTCTGCTCAGTGTAGATCTTAGGCTTTTGCCCTGATCCTTCCTCACTGGCAGTGATGTCAAGATCGTTCTGGGTTTAAGCACTGTCCAAGACACATCTGGAGACTTACAGCACTCATGAATGAATTGTTAAGCAAGACAGAATACATACACACACACACACACACACACACACACACATGGGGGGGGGGGTAAAAGTCTTCCAATATCTGAGGGGCTGCCCCAAAGAAGAAGGGGGTCAAATTATTCTCCAAAGCCCCTGAAGGCAGGACAAGCAGCAACAGATGGAAACTCATCAAGGAGAGAAGCAACTTAGAACGAAGGAGGAATTTCCTGACATATGGAACAATTAACCAGTGGTACAACATGTCTCCAAAAGTTGTGAATGCTCCAACACTGGAAGTTTTTTGTTTAAAAAACAACAACTTGTTGGCTAACCATTTGTCTGAAGTGGTGTAGGGCTTCCTGCCTAGGCAGGGGGTTGGATGAGAAGACCTCCAAGGTCCCTTACAACTCTGTTATTCTATTTGATTCGATTCGATTCTACTCTGTTCTATTCTCGTTCAATTTCTGTCCTATCCTGTTCTATTCCAATTATTATTCTATTCTGTTCTGTCCTATTCTTATTCTTGTTCTATTCTATTCTGTTCTACTTTACTCTACACTATTCCTCAACTTACAACAACAATTCAGCCCAAAATTTCCATTGTTAAGCAAGACAGTTGTTAAGTGAGGGATGTCCCATTGTGTGACCTTCCTTGCCACAGTTGTTAAGTGAATCACTGCAGGGATTAAGCTAGTCACCCAGGTGTTAAGTGGACCTGGCTCCACCAGCTTCAAAGAAGTAGCCCCCATCTGACCTTTCAAAGGAAGGCTTTCCTTTGGTCTCTGTCAATCAAAATGTCAATCAGAATGGAGCCAGAAGGGACCTTGGAGGTCTTCTAGTGCAACCCTCTGCTCAGACAAATGGTTGTCCCATCTCTTTCTAAAAACTTCTAGCGTTGGAGCATTCACAACTTCTGGAGGGAAGTTGTTCCACAGGTTGCTTCTCTCCTGGATTAGTTTCCATCTGTTGCTTCTTGTTCTGCCTTCTGGTGCTTTGAAGAATAATTTGACCCCTTCTTCTTTGTGGCAGCCCCTCAAATACTGGAAGACTGCTATCATGTCACCCCTAAGTCTTCTTTTCTCTAGACTGGCCAAACCCAATTCCTGCAACAGTTCTTTGTGTTTTATTCTCCAGGCCTTTCATTTTCTTCACAGTTCTTCTCTGCACTTTTTCAAAAGTCTCAACATCTTTTTTGCAATGTGGGGGGACCAAAACTGGATGCAGAATTCCAGGTGTGGCCTTACTTAAGGCTTTATAAAGCGGTAGTGAGATTTCACGTGATTTTGATTCTGCGCCTCTGTTCATACACTCTGGTTAAGGTGTGTGTGAACACAACGTACAACGAAAGAAGCTGGGAAGGTCCATCAGAGGTTCATTTGATATGCAATGTTGGGTTTTTTTTTATTCCTCTTAATGTCTCCCCCTCCCCACCCATCCTCTTCATCAGCTGATGAAGAGAAATGAGATCTCACATCGGTTCTGTGCCATTGCTGGTTGGTTGATCACCTTAAAGGAAATGATATGTGTGTAAGGAAGGGTGATGGATTGAGCTTGTTTAAAGCCAACATTACGTAGTTCTTTTTAATGGACCTCAGTATTTATAACACTTGGAAGGGGGTTGAATTATGGGGGCTGCCTTGGTGTCCCTTGATGGTCAGGGAGGGAAGGTGAGAAATGGCCTTTGACAGGAAGACATTTCTGTCCCAAAATTTCCATTGCAAACTGAGACCGTTGCTAAGTGAGTCTTACCCTGTTTCACGACCTTTCTTGCCAGAGTTTGTCAAGTGAATCACTGCATTCGTTGACTTTGTAACACGGTTGTTCAGCGCGTCGTACAAATTGAGCTCTAAGGAAAGAGGGCAGGAAATCCAACTGAATGTTGACTGAAGAAAGAGAGACGGCGAAAGTCATTTTGTCCCTAAGGTCTTCTGAAGATGACATTGATCCAAAGATAAATGAGGCTTTGATAAGATCTCGCCACCTAAAAACAACATTTGTAGCTTGTAGGTAGAAGGTGATCCGGGGCTCCTTGAGGAATGGAAGAAATGTTTGTTTAACTGCATTTGTATGGAGAAGAGCAAAACTTCGTCCAGCCAGGCCATGGAACACAGGAGACCTTGCTTACAGACTGCCTCATTCTGCAATCTTTTGAAGTTAGGACAATGCTGAAAAAAAATTACTTTGGACCTTAGCAACTGCTGGCTATTTTTAACATGGTGTTCCATGACACACACACACACACACACACACCCTCCTCACTGGTGCAATAAAAGAGTTTAGCTTAGTTTTTACAAAAACCAAGGACACAAATTATTTTAGTTTACCCCATAGAGAGGTACAAAGTCCAAAAGAAAAAATAAAGTGGATGAATGTTGTTTCATTAAACCACCTTTCTCCATTCAGGTGTTCTCAAAATGTGTTGAGTTAAAGCTTGCAAACTTTCCCAGCCTTTGCTTATGCTATCTGGGGTTATGTGTGGTGTGTGCAATCAGTTTTACTAGGGCTGATGATAACCTACTCTCCCAAGGAATTCCCATTTTATAGCTAGATTTACTGTAGATTATCATTCTAAAATATGAAGGCTAAAACATACGAAGGACAGTTGAAGGAACTGGGTATATCTAGTCTAGTAAAAAGAAGAATTAAGGGTGACATAATAGTCTTCCAATACTTGAGCGGCTGCCACAAAGAAGGCAGGTCAAGCTATTTTCTAAAGCATCTGAGGGTAAGACAAGAAGCAATGGAAGGAAACTAACCAAGGAGAGAAGCAACCTTAGAACTCAAGAGAAAATTTCCTCACAGTGAGAACAATTAACCAGTGGAACAACTGGCCTCCAGAAGTTGTGATGGCTCCAACACTGGAAGCTTTTAAGAAGAGATTGGATAACTATTTGGCTGAAGTGGTGTCGGGTTTCCTGCCTAGGCAGGGGGTTGGACTAGAAGACCTCCAACTCCCTTCCAATTCTGTTATTGTTATGCCCCTGTTGGAGACTGACTCTGAGGGAGAGGAGGAACAGCCGGCAGGGAGTGGAAGTGCGAAGTGCGGCTCCGGAGGTTGTGGAGGAGGCTGGGGAAGGGCAGAGGCCGGCTGGGCAGTCAGAGGAGGACCCAGGCCCATCCCCTCTCCATCCTAGGGCACACAGGGAGGAGAGGATAAGGGAGAGATGTGGTCTACTCAGGAGAGGGCTTTAATCCTCTTCATGGGCTGCAGCTGTGACAACTGGATAAGAGGACGCACATGCGTATGGGCCAGTGCTGAAAACAAAGCATAGAAATATCTCTAGTTTATGGTTCCTCTCTGAGTTTGGCGTCCTTCCCAGCGTGTGTTATCTGTGGACGTCCTCCAGCCCGTATCTTGCCTGCTTTGTGTTGTTTTTTCCCTTCTTCTTGTAACTGTTTGTGTGGGAGTTTTTTTGTCTTCCGTCAAGAATATTCGGAGCTTGGAAGAAAAGTAAAGGAATAAAAGGGGCTTCACCTGTTTTCTGTGACTGTGTTTGTTTTGTATCCTGCCCTGGGTCCTCCCAGTTATTCTGATAACTATGAACAAAGTAAGACGTTTGCTTTCACTCAGGGTTTGGTGCTCCATTGATTTCCATGTGAGAGCAAAGCCCTCTTCACCCAGATACGGTAGATGATATCAGGCATGGGGCAATCTATGGGAGACCTTAGAGTTCAATGGGCAAGGATAACCCATTTCCTTGGCTCTACATCATCTTTTGACTCATAGCTCACAAGAAGTTGATAGAATGTGCCAGAACTGAGCAACATCACTTGCTGAGCAGTAAATAATCTGAAAATTAAATCAATAAAGGACTGGCCTTCAATAGCATAGAAACCTTTTCTGAATAGTGTTAGAAATTACAAAGACAGAAAGGGAGGGAGGGAGGGAGGAAGAGAAGAGGGAGAGGGAGGGGGGAGGGAGGGTGGGTTAGGTTAGGGTTATTTCCAATATCACACAAATGACAGAAACTACAATAATTTTTAAAGTTTTAAAGTACATTGGTCTGTTTATACAATGTCAAGTTGCATTGTTTAATCAAGAAAAAAACACCCTGAAACATTAGCAAGGCAGCAATATCTTTCTTAAGACCAACCCAAAATCTAAAATGTTATTTTCTAGCTTTCACAGATGCTAGAAGTATTCTGATTGCTTCCATTGAATAAGCTGAAAGTTTTCCAGTCTAACTGAGAAGTCCTTCCTGAACTTTAGACATAAGTAGTTTTTAACATTTTAATCAGCATAGTTTTAATATTTTAATATAGGTAATCATTTTTCTATTTGTTATATAAACTGAAAGCCACCCAGAGTCACCCATATAGAGGGGATGGGCACCATAAAAAAAATTGACAAATAAATAAATTCCCACCAGTGTCACCTGAGGTGGCTATTCAGTCTATCTTTCCTTAAGACAAAGAGATGTAAGTCATCCAGTCCAACCCAAGCGGCAGACCCTACACCATTCTGACAGATGGGAATCTAGTCTCCTCTTGCAAGCCTCCAGTGATGAAGCTCCCACAACTTCTGAAGGCAACTTCGGTTCCATTGGTTGATTGTTCTCCTTGTCAGAAAGTTACTCTTTATTTCCAGGTTGAATCTCTCCTTGGTCAGCTTCCATCCATTATTCCTGGCCTTTGGGTGCCTTGGAAAATAGATTGATCCCCTTCCTCCTCCCCCGGGCAGCCCCTCAAAGATTGGAAGATGCTCTCCTGCCTCCCCTGGTCCTTCTCCTCACTAGACTAGCCAGGCCCAGTTCCTGTAACCGTTCTTTGTATGTTTTAGCCTCCAGTCCCCTCATCATCCTGGTTGCTCTTCTCTGCACTTTTTCTAGAGTCTCAACCTCTTTTTTATAGCGTGGTGACCAAAACTGGATGTAGTACTCTAGGTGTGGCCTTACTAAGGCTTTACAGAGTAGTATTGGTACCTCCCTTGATCTCTATTGTATCCCTCTGTTGATGCAATTTAGGATTGCATTAGCTTTTTTGGCTGCTGCTGCACAGGGCTGGCTCCTATTTAGCCGGTTGTCCACTAAGACTGCAAGATCCTCTCCCAGTTCCTGCTATTGAGCCTGGTTTCACGCAGAGTCTGTAGGTGGACTTTTGGTTTTTCTTGCCTGAGTGAAGACTTTCCTTTTCTCCACATGGAATGATGGCTGGAAGACCCTTCAGCCCATCAATAAGGAAAGCAGTGAGCAGCACAACCCTGAACAACATAGTACAAAGGCCAGATATGGAGATGTCCAAATCTGAGGGCCCCGCACCCCACCTCTCCCTGCCGTCATCCGACCCTTGTCTTCCTTCTAAGCAATTCAGGGTGAAGTCAAAGTTCATTGCTATGTGCTCCGTACTTGGCGTGATGATGGTTTTATATTAGCCATTGACTCAACCTTCATTGATTCTGGAGAATGTATCGCACAAATCATTTTGCACTAAACTGCTGAATCAATGAAGAAATCTCCTGGAAAATTTATATTAAAAGTCACTGTTTGCCTAAATGAGTTCCCAGTGCCCCATATTGAATATTTTGCTGATGAATTGAGCGAGTTTAAATTTGAACATTGCAGACCCATTAAAGAATGAATTCTTAAATCAAATCCTGCCATTTATGATTGAAATGAGATTTCCTGTGGCATGGACTAGCTGCTATATAAATCAGTTGTGCATTTTATACTGTACTATAAACAAGATATAATTCTTTTAAATACACAAGCACCCTAAATCTTTTGATGCATCTTGCTTTTATCTGATGTTGTTATTGCTATATTTACACCAGCTTTAAGAAAGAAGAGAGCTTTTGAAGGTTAAGAAAACCAGAGAGGTCTGTATTAAGTTTCCTTAATTTTTCAGAATAACTCATCAGCACCGGCTGCAGGTTTTATTGAGAAAAGAACATTTCCATCCCTTCCATCACAATATATCCATATCTGGGTAGGGTTGTAACTTCTACAGTATCTAGATCCAAGATTCGTGAATGTGCCTGTTTACTATCTTATTCAGTTCATTTAAAGGTCTCCAACCTTGGCAACTTTAAGACTTGTGCACTTCAACTCTCAGAATTCCTCAGCCAGCAAAGCTGGCTGAGAAATTCTGGGAGTTGAAGTCCACAAGTCTTAAAGTTGCTAAGGTTGAAGATCCCTGATTTAAGATATGACAGCAAAGTTAATATTTATGCACCATCAGTGGTCAGTAGCACCATTTACAATGTGATCATCTCATTTCTGGTCAACCAGTAATGCCTAAAAAGGCACATTTTATTTGTGTATTATTTCTAAATTGCTCCTCATCTTTATACCTAAAATAATAATTTTACATGTTAGGTTGTCTCCCAGTGCAAGGACCCAAAGCTAATTAAAAGCATTAAAGCATATAAAATATGGAAAAAAACCACTCTCTCTCCAGCACCTATCTTGGTAACCACTTCATGTGCTGAAGAATAAATCTTATTTTGTCACAAAGAATGCAACCGAGTTTAAGGAACGTGTTGGTTGTCGCAAGAAATTCTGTGAAAGAATGCATCTATAAAATAATCACACATCTAATCTGAGAGAATGAGAATGTGGCAAACAACTCTGGAGCCCTGAAAAAGAGCTTTGTACTTCTTGGGATTTTGATTAAGGAGAGAGCGGAAGGAAGGAAGGAAGGAAGGAAGGAAGGAAGGAAGGAAGGAAGGAAGG
>BLBF01000073.1:983198-1008773 GCA_015471245.1 Laticauda colubrina | reverse complement strand
AGATAGATAGATAGATAGATAGATAGATAGATAGATAGATAGATAGACAGACAGATAGACAGATAGATAGATGATAGATAGGTAGGTAGGTAGGTGGGTAGGTAGATACTGGTAGATAGAATCTCAGAATAAAACGAAGATATACTTTTAGGGTTCTTCAAGTGAAATGTTCCAAACAAAAGCAAAGAAAGTCTGAAAACAGGGCTTGGCCATCTAACCTGAGGACTCAGTAATGTGGGCGTAGAACCTCTGTGAGATGGGCAGCTGTATAAATTTTCCAAATAAAAATTGTTGCATAGTTTCTAATAGATGTTATACAGGAAAGTACAACAAGGGAAACACAGAAAGCTGCAGACCAGAAATAAACAAGAGTCACAGAGTGAATGAGCATTTTACGAGGCACATTTTATAGTGGTTAAAATAAGTGTGAGAAAACCAAGACTAATTAATGGAGAAAAAGAGATAAAAGATCTTAAAATGCCCATTTGTATCAGTGTGAAAGTTGTTCAGTCCTTGAACTTATCCTTAAATCTAGACCACATGGAACCATTTTGCTTCATTTTCTCATTGTGGAACACAGAGAATTTGGAAATTAGGCTAAGCGATAGACTCATATCCTGAATTCATTCCTAAAAGCCAGGACGAGAAGTTTCTTTCCATTTCCCTAAAAATGATTCTCCCCAGGCTGGATAAAGGCAAAGTTGATCATGAAATGACGAATACTCTGTTTCAGGAATGTCACTCAACGTCGCATGAAGGCCCTTCACAGTAATATTTCTTTCCAAAACTTGATCTGGCAGGTAATAATTTGAAATCAAAATAAGGTCACTGTTTGGCAAAATTGGACCACAGGAGTTAAAGCCCCTGTCCCACTGCACTTATGGATGCAAAGAGGATGTAAAACGTTAAAAAAAGCTTGCCATCTGTTGGAAAATGCAATGCATCCGTTGTGTACTCACTGAATACGTGTTTCATAGCACTCTATCCGTCGAGCATCCGTCCACTGAGATTTCATCCGCACAAGAAGTTTTGAGCTGTACAAAACTTTGTGAACGGATGAACTTTCCACCACGTACGATGTGCATCCACGACATATACGGGCAACAAACGTTCTATGTCCGTTATCTGTTAAACGTCTGCTGTATCCTTTCTGCATCCTCTGGGCATCCTTGCAACTCACATCCGTTGCAGCTGAAAACGGAAAGAGGGAGGAAACAAAAGGGACACGGAACGTCTACACAGCGTTAGTAGCACGGAAATAGAAAGGATGCGCAGTGAACGGTTTGCATCCAATATACTTCCGCGCGGCATCCCCTTTCTTTCCTTTAGGCGTACGTGATGCATCCGTTTCATCCGCTATGCGTCTGCTTCGCAATTCTCCCCCGGAGCCCCTTCGGAGGTGTCATCTGCTTCCATCCGCTAGGCTTCCTATGAACATCCATTTAACATCCCCGCTACATACTACCCACGTCCGTTCTTTTCCGTTCTGTTTATGCAAATTTGCACCACTTTTTGGAGTGGATAACAACGGATGGAGCCACCCCCGAAATAAAAGCTTTAATTTTTCTTGGAAGACCAGTTCAAAAAAAATTGAACATCCAACCCTTTTCAAATTTTATTTGAAGACCCAAAAGTGCTTTTCCAAAAGGCAACTGGACTTTCTTGGTTTTTTTTTTTTTTTTGGAAGACGTTTCACTTCTCATCTAAAAAGCTTCTTCAGCTCTGACCAGATGGTGCGGAAGGGGAGGATTTATATTTCTTGCAGGCATCTGGTCATTTGCATCCTTTTTGAGGGTCATTGAGGCCGTTTGGAGGTTTATCTGTGTCATCAGAGTCACCTGAGTGGTGCAAATGGACTGTTGTACCTGTTTCAGCAGTTCCAAGAAGGCTCCACACCCATTTGCATTACTCAGGTGACCCTGAGGTGACCGTTGGAGGTCATCTAGTCCAACCCCCTGCTCAAACAGGATAGTCTATTCCAAATATAAGCCTCTACCTAGGATCAAACTCACAGCCTCCTGATTGTGAGATGAAAGCTCCACCTCTAGGCCACCGGATATTCTAGGTCAGGGGTCGCCAACCTCTTGGACCACCAAACTCATAATTTTAAATCCCACGGACACTAATATCAATTTTGACTGACGGTGGCTTGCTGATGTTTTCCCAGGGTCTCTACAGAAAGCAATAGAGACCCTGGGAAAATCCCCAAAAAAGTCTGCAGGAAAATTTCTCCACCCCATTTTCCTACCGACTGATCATTCTTTATTTCCTGTCTCCAGCTCCATTCTCAGGGGAGGGGGGGGAGGGGGGAGGGAGACTTTTGGCTGCACGCAAGGAAAGCAGCAGAAGCAGAAGAACTCTTTCTTTCTCTCTCCCAAACTCTGCCAGAAATGAGTCTTAGTGAGACTTGTCACGCCGGCGCAGCCTCTTGGAGCAGGAGGCCTTGCAGGGTCCCAAAGGCTCATTTCTGGCAGAGTTTGGGGGAGAGAAAGAAAAACTTTTGCCGCTTTCCTTGCGTGCAGCCAAAAGCAGAAGAAAGAAGCAGCCCGGTGGCCAGGCAAGTTGCCCCCTCTGCCCTTCCCACACTCCCCTCACTACCCAGTGTTGTTCACCATGCAAGCAACCCAAGCCTTGTGTTCCCACAGGCCATGTGGGTGGGGCAGCCTTGAGTTCCCGCGAAGCCTTGATTAATTTCTTTGGGGGGACATTTCTCTGCAGACCACCAACATTTTCTCACAGACCACCAGTGGTCCCTGGCCCACAGGTTGGCGACCACTGTTCCAGACCAGGGGTCTCCAACCTTGGCAACTTTAAGGCTTGTGGACTTCAACTCCCCGAATTCTGGGGAATTGAAGTCCACAAGTCTTAATGTTGCCAAGGTTGGAGACCCCTGTTCTAGATTGACCCTGTCTTCTTTGGGGCAGCCCCTTGGATAATGCTTTACCAGTTCAGGACAACATCAGAGAAGCAAATCCATTCTTCTGGAAGCAGGAAGCATCTTCTGCTGAAGGTTGGGCTCTGCATACTCAAGGCCCTGTTTCTTGGAATCCCAGTTTTGAAGCAGAGCTGAATGAAATCACGGGAAGAATGGAAGTAAATGCCCAGTGACTCCAAAAGGACCAGCTGACTCCAGCTTATTTCCGGTGCTCTTCTTTCAAGTGGAATAAGCTTCCAAAGACTTAGGCTGATGAGCAGTGATGGGCTCCTCTCCATTTAAAGGCGTTTCTACCCAAGGTTCAGCGCATTTTCCTCCCTAAAAGACCCCTTTAAATCAGAGAAGCCGCAGAAAGGTTGAGTCCCTCACTTTAACCAGGTTGTAAAAATTCACCACTGCAATTCTAGTGAACGCATGTCTCCGTGGGCCTTTTTCATCCAAGGACAAACATCAAGGGTTTTATAACTATCACTTGATCATTTCTGTTAAAGTAGAGGAGGTAGATTCTCAGGAAGATAACAGAAGTATTATCTCTATCCAGGGACAATATAAAGGATATTGAGCTGATAGCATCTAACTGAAGGTTCAATTTTCCACGTGCCGAATTGTTTTCATGATTAATTGATTTACATCAACTGGCCTCATTGATAAAACATTTTTGTTTTCAAAAACCATTGCTTTGCGTATTTTCTTCCAATTAAACTACAGAAGCACAAAATCTAGAATTTGTAGACAATCTTTTTTTTTCCTAAGAAGCGCTTACAATTTTGGGACAAAGAATATTAGGATGATTTTCATTCGCCTGGATACCTTCTTATGAAAATATCATGTGACAGATAATTTTGAATGTATGAAATTCAATCCTGATCCCATTAAATCTTCATTGCTGATAATGAGTCCCGAATGGAATCAATTGGCTTTTCAAACATGTCAGCATTTGATGTTTGTTCATTTTGAACTAGCTTTCCGTGTCATCTGTGCAGCTACTGTAAATTGAACGTCCAACATTTCTGATGCACGATGAATTTTGGATTTATTTGGCTTTTTTGACAAGTGCATTTATCACAACCTCTGAACCTTTTGCCCCAAATGGATTCAGCTCCACTGCAACTTTCACACTAATGCTTTCCTTTCGGTTCAAATTATAAATTCATTTCTTTTGCAGCCTTCACATTCCTTGAGTTGAAAGATGAGCAGAAAGCACTGGTTTTCTATTGTAATGGAGCTGAATTTAACACTTTGAGTACTTTAACTCATCACAGGATTGGATAATTATAGTTGAGTGGCCCAGCTATACTATAACTTAAGCAGAAATTTCAGTATCATCCCAGTCTGGATTCTTTTTCCTGTAAATTATGGAGCCTTTTTTTCCCCCATTCTTTCCTAATTAAGAAAAAGCATGTCTTTTGAGAAGGAGTGGCCGAATAATAATTGCTTTCATGAGCTCAAGCCAATATATTTCCTTTGTCTGCTTAGCTTTCTAAATCACTTTACACGTATGGTGAGCTCGTGTGTAATTGGATGAAGGTGCTTAATTCACATTTTTTAAGAAAGTCAAATTGATATTAGTTCATCAATCTAATAAAGCCTTGGAATACCTGAGAGTAAAGAGGGATATCGGTTCTTTAATTAGGAAAGGAATTTATTCAATAAGTTATTGGAGGAACCAATTTACAGGGCTTAATTTTGTCACGGAAGCTGCGTGTCTTCCTTTCCACATGTGGGGTTGAGAGGCTTTTCCAGAACTGTGAAGGTGATAACCTTGTGATAACCCACGTGTTCATCAGTCAAATTACTGTCCCCAGTAATGATAATGCTAAAGCTCTGGAACACCAGGGCAGCTAATCTGTATTCAAATTACACTCAATGAAACAGCCAGCACAATTCGAGTAATAACTCACTGGAACTGAGAGGTGAAGGGAGAGGCCCAGGCCCTTCGTGCAGATTGGACATTATCATACATTTCTTAGGTGTTGGACAGGTCTGCATGAGAGGGCTGTTAATGAAAATATCAATCAAAACCTCTGCTGACTTAATGGTCAATTTAAATTAATTAATTGGAAAAAGGGAAGGGGGGAAAAAGTTGAGAGGCTCCGCATTGATTGTTTGACTCAAAGCTGTTGGGCGGGAAGGAGAACAAGGAAGCCCCTCCAGACAAACAAGGTTTCTCCAGGGTGGAAAAGGGGGCATTGGCGAGGTAGATGGGGGAGTGGTAAGAATCTAGGTCCCCCAAAACCTCCCAAAATTGTTATGGGAACCAGGAAGGTTGGGCACTCTCTTCTAAACATCGAGAACATTAAACATTTTGGGTTTGTCTCAGAGGAAAAAAAGAGAAAAAAATATGCTTGCTCTGTTCTAAAGGATGACCAGGATTTGCACATTGTACTTTAAATGGTCAAATTCACCGGCTGTTTAAGACTCGTAACTCTTATTTTTGCAAGGAAAGCCTTGAAAGCGAGAATCTTCTGATGGAGAGCCATACATCTCTAGGTTGTGGGGCTACCATACACACCTTCTCGACTCTTTCCACATCACCACTCTTTCTCCCTGATATTGTGGTTCTACTACTGTGATTTTGGTGTACAAGGAGAGAGTTCGAGTCATGATGCTAAAATGGATTGGGACAATTTTCTAGCTATTTATTTATTTATTCATTCATTCATTCATTCATTCATTCATTCATTCATTCATTCCTTCCTTCCTTCCTTCCTTCCTTCCTTCCTTCCTTCCTTCCTTCCTTTCCTTCCTTCCTTCCTTCCTTCCTTCCTTCCTTCCTTCCTTCCTTCCAGGGATTATAGTTCTACAAAATGTCCTTGTACTTTGAAATGAGATTGGGTGAGCCATAAAGAATTGAAAATTCAATCCGCTGATTAAAATGAAGATGGTTCTCCATAACTAAACTGAGCAGTAGCTTAACATGCTTTTAAAATGGCAAAAATCACACAGAAGTTTTATATATAACAAGTAATGCCTTATTACACTTGATGTGGTTCAGAAGGAATCTGAAATCCAGACTTAACAAAATTTGGAACAGTAAAATCACACAGGACAATTAGGTAAAAAATTTTCAACTGGATAATTTATTGTTTACCGCACAGGGGCAAAGATTTTTGTCAAAATTCACAAATCCCTTTGTTGTAACCAATGCATAAAACAAACAGATTGGTGCCACTGGTGACATTGAGTATGTGACATCAGGGAATGTGAAAGCAGACTTTCAAAAACCTTCAGCAGGTTTATCCAAATTTGGAAAGGATGAAGCATTATTATGAATACCTAGGCCAAAACATTGCAATTTTAATCACATCCGCAGATTTCAGATTCCTTCTGAACCACATCAAGTTTGAACCACATCAAATATAAAGCCCCTGTCCCACTGCACTTACGGATACAAAGAGGATGTAAAACAAAAAAAGCTTGCCATCCGTTGGAAAACGCTATGCATCCGTTGCGTGCTCATTGCATACGTTTCATATGCGCTATCCGTGGAGCATCTGTCCACTGCGATTTCATCCGTACAAGAAGTTTTGAGCTGCACAAAACTTTGTGAACGGATGAACTTTCCGCCGTGTACGATGTAAATCCGCGACATATACGAGCAACAAACATTCTATATCCGTTTATCATCCGTTAAACATCCGCTGTATCCTCTCTGCATCCTCTGGACATCCTCGCAACTCACATCCACCGCAGCTGAAAACAGAAAGAGGAAACAAAAGGTACATGGAACGTCTATACATCGTTAGTAGCACGGAAATAGAAAGGATGCGCAGTGAACAGTTTGCATCCGATATACATCCGCTCAGCATCCCCATTCTTTCCTTTAGGCGTACGTGATGCATCCGCTTCATCCGCTATGCGTCCGCTTCGAAATTCTCCCCCGGAACCCCTTCGGAGGTGTCATCTGCTTCCATCCACTAGGCTTCCTATGAACATCCATTTAACATCCCCGCTACATACCACCCACATCCGTTCTTTTCCGTTCTATTTATGCAAATTTTTGTCACTTTTTGGAGCGGATGACAACGGATGGAGCCACCCCTGAAACTTTGCTTGTCCGCTGTGTCCTTTATGCATACATTTTGTGTCCGTCGGCCAGTGGGACCGGGCCTTAAAGGTTTGGTCAAAAAAAGCAACACCTCATTGTGCAAGAGAGAAGCAGGGAATTGAAGAAGCTGCTCCAGGAACCTGATAACAATCCCTATTTATCTAGCAGATGTTAGGAGCTTCCAGATGTACACACAGCTGTTTGTCTACTATCCTACAAAGGCCCTCTGGTGGCTGCATTTCATAGTCTTGTTATTTCTCATTCAGTTTTGAATGAAAGAACAATATTATTCCTCCTCATTCTGCAGGCGGGCAAGCCAAAGGTTTAAGCCAGGGAAATAATAACTTGGTTGAGGACACCAAGGAAGCAAAGCTGGAACGAGGGATTCGTGACCTCAAAGCACAAGTTGGAAGTGCAATATTAGAATGCCAGGAATTGGGGGTAGAGTGGAGTGGGCAAATTTCTAGAGCATAATTCTGAAGTTGCTGGGTAGAAAAAAGGTTGCAAAGCGTCAGAAAGATAGAAGGAGTTGGGTTCCCAGCCCTCTCCTTGAAAATATCTGGAAATAAACAACACAAATAAACACTTTCACTCTTCCCTCGTAATAAGGGCACTGATGCATTTTGCCTTTTCCTGCAGTCTCAACCAAGCCAGCAAAAACTTTTCCAATTCTCCCATCTCTTGGTTCTCGATTGCAGGACAAATCCCGTGACAGCTCATGTCTCCTGTGAGCAACTGGAAGCATCTTCTGGAGGCATCAAACCATGGCTGAGCCAAACTAGCGGATTTTACTGTATCTCACTTCAGTGATTAGTTGATGCTTGGAAGACACTGTCAAGTCACAAATGCAGAAGTGGCAAGTTTTTCTGTCCTGGAAAAGAGGGTTGTGTTTCTCCAATATGACGTAGAATTTTTTGATCGCACAATGAAAGTCACCATTTTCTGATTGAGCTCATTGTGATTGACCTATGACTGTTTTCGGTATGCCAGGCATCCTCTGGCCATGGGATCTGTGCTCGTGTTGTGGTTCACCAGCAGCCTGTGCAGAAAGCAGCAGAATCAGACGGGGGGAAAAACGAGGATCAGTCCGGGAGTCTGAGGAGGACTCGACAAGGGTCCTGCATCCAATGAAGAGATGGGGCCAGGACCATCTGGGAGTGGGGTGCTGACTCTGGAGCCTTCGGAGTCTGGCAGCGAGGCAGAGGAACAAGGGGAGCCTGTTCCCAGTGCACGTGTGCGCAGAGCTGCTAGAAGGCAAGAGCAGCTGAAACAACAGGGGTAACTCGGGAGTAAGGCTTGGAGGTGATTGGCCCTCCCATAAGGTATTAAAGGACAGGCCAAGGTAGAGAAACATTTGCAGGAAGCAAAGTTGTTCGCTCTGTTCAGATTCATCCTTGAAGCTGTGTGGACTGTACTTTGGTTGGTTTTGTTTAGTTCATTTGGCACCTTAGTTGTTGGCAGCAATTCAAAGGAGAGAGGTGGGTGTTTATCTTGAGGGACTGTTTGGGACTCATTACCAGCTGGGAATGAAAATAACTTCCAGCATTGAAATAAAACAAGAGTTGTTTTAACTAAGTGTGTGCTTCATTACGGCCTCGGGAAGCCTTGGTCAGAGCAGCTCAGTTCCATCCTTTCATGCATTTAGAAGTGAGCGTCTTCAGAAAGATATTAAGAGACTTAGGAAGACCCAGAGAAAGATGGCAAGATAGATTGTGACGAACATGGACAAAATAAATGTAAGATGATAAAATGGTTTACGGCCTCAGTGGCGTTTGTTGTACATACCGAGAAGATACGAAGTATGATGGCTTTGGACTGAAAATTCTTTGTCCCATGTGGGTTGCTTTCAGGCTAATTCCTGTTAATGTCATGCATGGTTAGTTGACGTCTATTTGATCTGTCTTTTGGAGATTTATTTTATCAATAAAGGTGATAATATGCCTCTGAAGATAGTTAGTATCATTTATACGAATTGTCTATTGACGGACACATTTAACAAAGGGTGTTTATGTGCTGAACAATCACATATTTTATTTATCCAATAACCACAAGATCGATTTTTTTTTAAAGGATATCGGGTTGAAGGACTTCCTGGAGATGTAAAGATCTGCCAGGATTTGAATATTTGTAAAACATTCAATTTGTGTCAGGACTGTGTTACATTTTATTAGTATTGTCCTTTCAGAGATCACGTATTGATACCGAGTTTAAAACAATCAAACCCAGGATGTTGACTTAAGATGATTGCCTGCTTGACCGTGAAAGTTAATTAGTGTGCCTAAATTGATACCTACTGTATAAAACGTGTTGAGGCCTCCGGTGCCCTAATCAGCATAACAGAGTTGGAAGGGATCTTGGAGGTCTTCTAGTCCAACCCCCTGCCTAGGCAGGAAACTCTACATCACTTCAGACAAATGGCTGTCCAATATCCTTTTAAAAACTTCCAGTGTTGGAGAATTCACAACTTCTGGAAGAAATTGTTCAAACGAATAATTGTTCTGTCAGGAAATTTCTTCTTCCTTCTTGGTCCTCTCCATGATTTGTTTCCATCCATGGCTTCTTGTCCTGCCTTTCAGGTGCTTTGGGGAATAGACTGACCCCCTCTTCTTTGGGGCAGCTCCTGAGATATTGGAAGACGGCTATCGTGTCCCCCCAATCCTTTTCATTAAACTAGACATACCCAGTTCCTGCAGCTGTTCTTCATGTGTTTTGGCTTTCAGTACCCTAATTATCTTTGTTGCTCTTCTCTGCACTCTTTCTAGTAAGTAACCTTCAGCAACGGCTTCCATGAAATTTGGTTAGATCTCATCTGAAGGGCTTATTTCCAGACTTCCAATTCTGCAAGAGATGTAGGGAAAAGAGTGAAAGGCTAGCTCAGAACTGAAATAAGCGTTCTCAGCATGAACCAGGAGCTGAATGTTTTTCCTATGATCTTTGATACCATCTGGTGGTTTCAATCCAGATGTATAATAACAAAATCATAACCTAGAACCATTTCTGAAAGTCAAGAGTCAACTTCCTTCCCAGTTAAGTAGGATTATCCTGTCTCCCACATCCCAAGTCAACAGAAACAAAGCTCTTCATGAGATGGTATGAAACTCCATGTTTTAGGAGCATAATTCAGCCCCGCGTTGAGGTCTTTGAATATATTTTTCTAAATATTGATTTGAAAGCAAAAGAAGCTCGCTGCATTACTTACGGCCTCAATGTAGTTGGAGCACAGTCCCAGAAAATCAGTTCTCATAGTAGCCCATGCTATGGTATCCCCAAAATGTTCATGGATTTATTTATAGTCACCCTTATCTAGCTTTCTGTTACACAATAAAAGGAAACACTCAACTCATTGCTTTTAACAACCATGTGCTCTTTATACTGTTACTGTTTCCAATATCCACTGTCAGGAATTTTTTTTCCTTAATTCCAGGTTGGACCTCTGCTTAATAAGTTTCCATCTATTACTTTTTATCCTGCCCTCAGGTACTTTGGCGAATAAGTTGACCCCCTTTTCTCTGTGACAGCTCCTCAATTACAGGAAGATTATCACTCCTAATCCTTCTCTTCACTAGACGAGACATACTTTTCACTATCTAGGCATGTACATTGTTCAGAAGAAGAAAAATGCTCACAGGGAAGGGGGAAGTAGGGGAGGAAAGTTCCATTTCACCTGTAATTATTTTGGGGTGCCAGATGCTCCTGCAAAGGAGAGACCACAAAGTTGAATTTCTGGAACATTGGCGCCATCTAGTGGTGGATTATAATAGCAACCATTGTCCTGCAAAGATGGCACCTTTTTTTTTTTTTTTGCGCACTGCAAAGATTAATGTTTGGGCCATATTGTAATGCAGGGATCCCCAAACTTGGCAACTTTTAAGACTTGTGGACTTCAACTCCCAGAATTCTCCAGCCAGTTCTGGGAGTTGAAGTCCACAAGTCTTAAAGTTCCCAGGTTTTGGAGACCTCCGTTGTATGTTCTTGTTCTCCCTGCTGCATCAAGTTTATGTCAACATTCTCAATTGCTGAGACTGCTCCCATCATTGTTTCTTAGATAAGGGCTGCAAAAAGGACTACTTTAGACTCTCCTTTTCATATCATTTGGCGGGTACGGCTAAGTCAGATAACATTGGAAAAGTGGAATCCAATGTTCCTCTTCCTTCTAGCCCCTTTTATTATTTTGCATTTTTTCACAGCTTTCAATTTCTGAAAATAATTTCCATAACTGACAAGGAATGATAAAAGTTGGCAAAGGGAGCGTCGGCTCATCCATCACTGCTGTATCTAGTTCCAACTCATTTTGCGTGTCCAGATAAATATTTTCGGGGTATTTTTTTTTTTTTTTTTAAATGGAAGGAGCAGGGAAGATTTCATACTATGTACTTAGCATCAAAAGCATAAACCAATTTTATGAGCTTTTATGGGAATCACTTTCACAATGTGGCCTTACAGACACAGGACCCCAAATCAATTAATACTCAAAATGTGTGCAGACTGTGGAACGGAGCTTCAGCTGGCTGGAGAAATCTGGGAGTTGGAGGTCCACAAGTCTTAAAGTTGCCAAGTTTGGAGACCTCTGAGCTAGGAGAAAAGTGCCATTCAGAGTTACAGGGGCACTGAAAAAAGTGACTTATGAGTTTTTTAACCTTTAGGACTATTGTAACACCCCCAGTCGCATGATCAAAATTGGCATGGATTTATGATGCAATGTTCCGGGGATGTCATCACCTTTGCAACTTTAATAGTCCATGATGAAGCCATATTTACTTAATAAATTTAACAACTGCAGTGATTCACTGAACAACTGTGGCAGGGAAGGACAAAAAATGGGGCAAAGCTCATTTTAACAACTGTCTTGCTTAGCAACCACAATTCAGGCCACAATTGTGTCACGGACTACCACCTGTACCTACACCTCCACAATGCCAGCTCTGTTGTGGACTAAGTAACAGCCTTGGGAAAAAAATTTTTTTCAAAACACCTTGCTTCAATATCACGAGTGGATTACTTATCACCCTTGTTGTCTGAATGAGAAAAAGGACTTTGTTTCAGCTGGCTGACACTGGAGTCAATCACAAGGTGAAATGGTTCAAACTTATATAAAGAAAAAAAGGCACACACCCCGCCCCCCCAATTTCCCTATAGATGCATGTGAAGAACCACTGAGCTGGGCTTGGGGAGAGAATGCAAAGGGCCATTTGCCAAACATGAGCCCAGGGAGTCAAGGTAACATGAGAAAGGAAGCTAAACACAGGATATGGCTAAACAAAAAACGATTGTGCTTTGAGGTTGTTTTGCTGGGGTCCTCTCAATTAAGCTTTTCATACAGTTCAGGAGGTCAAAAGGTAGAGTGGCTGAAAATATGAGATGTAAGCTTCCAGTTGAACAACTACATAGCATTTACACAAGTTGTAAGGCAGCCAAGCAGGAGACTTTGATCCAAATTAGCTTTGAACTAAACGTTTTATCACCCCGTCTTCTTATAAATTAGTTCTATGAAACCAAAATGAGACTTTTCTCTGTGTGTGTGCGTGCATAAACAATTTTAACCGGCATTTTGTCAGGAAGGCCTATGAAGAGACAGCCTCCTGAGGCGGTATAAAAAATAAACACATGCCATTTGACCCAATTAAACATTGGTATTTCCCATGTTGTTTTTTGGTGTGCCTGTTTATTTAAGAGCAATAATGCTCTGAAGCACAAACGCTCCAGCTCTACATAATCAAAGGGCATTTCTTGAAGGGTGAATGGACTATTGACTTCAGAAAGCAGAAATCCAATCAGTAATTGTTCAACTGTAGCAAAAGAGGCCAACAATGACCAGGAAAAGGGATTTTTTTTGCGGCCACACCTCCCAAGACCAGCCACGTCTACTCCACGTCTACACCATTCTTGGAAAGTAAAATCCATTTCTGAGTTGGAACCTGTGCAGTTCAGTCTTGCAGGGATAGACTTAAAAGTTGTTTTGGGGTCTGCAGATCCCAAAGCAAGATACAGTTTGAGTCAGGTATATCAAAAAGTTTGCACCAAAGGCATTCATTTTGCAATCCATTCACATTCATCCTTTCATTCATAAATGAGCCCATCTGATTAAATTCAGCGAAATAACCCAAACTATGCGAAGACAGCTGCAATTTCAAAATGGCTTTTTAAGAAATTAAAATATATTCAATCTCTGGTAGTTGGTCCTCCACTTATAATCACAATTAGCCACGTGAACAGCTGGTTAGAGTTTTCTGGATCTGGATCTGCATCTCCTTTTCAGAATGCTTGAAAGCAAGAGACTTTTATTCAAGCCATACGAAAACAGTCTTGCTTTATTTATATTTTATTCCATACAAAAACCAGCAACAATAGTAAAAAAATTATATTAAGAATGAATAAAAATAACATTCCCACGCTCCCTTCAAAGTTCACACAGCCCTGCAGAAAACTATTTACAAGTTTAAAACTCGGTAAGGTGTGCCACCCAAAAGAGGGCCTTTATTTCCCGAAGAGGCCTGCTAATCCTGGGAAAAGGTTATTGCCAATTGTTTGGGAATTCTGAAAGAAACAATTCAAAAAGCATCAATTCTCACTTTTAAAAATTAGAGGACAGAGTGCAGAACCACCTCTTCCTGCCTACCTAGACTTGTGTCATGGTTAAAAGACATTAGCCAAGTGCTAAAACTATTTTCTGACTGCAATGTCATTTTTTAATAACTGCTAAAACTGTGGCAACGTTGCCCATCCGGGTTTTTCTTAACTACAGGCCAACCACTTTCAAAGCAACCTGCTTCATATGCAGGCATATAAAGTAGGCAGTCACACAATTACCTAGGACTCCGTTTTTATGCATTCAAAAAAGGTCAAGAGAAACACTGATTTTCATCTTAATGTTTCCACCGCTCCGGATGGCAACGCAGGAGAATTTCTTATTTCTGTCTGAATCTACTGGGGTTGCCCCTTCCTGAAAACAGAGCCTGCAGGACACTCGATTCTACCGGTGACACAAGCTTCATACCAGAAGGTGCCTCGAGGTGGACTTAGTCATCAAGTCGATGCTCAATCCTTCTTCTCGCTTTGGCTGGGGTCTGTGCAATTCACCTAGAACAAAAGGCTACCAAATTAACACACCAGGAACGTCATATTGGTTAATTTTACGTAAGAAATATGTTGTATTTATTGGGCACTACATCAAAAGCATAGAATCCTAGGGCTGATGGGGACTTTGGAGGTCTTCTAGTCCAACTCCCTGCCCATGGTAGGAGCCCTTATACCATCCCAGACCAATGAAAATTTGATAACATAGTTCTCAATACTCAGAAGTATAGGTAGTCCTCAACTTATGACCAAATATACAGCAGAACCCCCAAGGGGGACTTACCCCTTAGGTTTCAAAGTTCTGACATCCACCACTACCACCCCTACCGTGGCCACGTGGCCCCATTTCGGGTGCTTGCAACTGGCTCACATTTATGGCTGTTTGCAGTATCCTGCAGTCACCTGACTATGGTTTATGGTTTTGCCAGAAGCAACGTTTACCCTGGATTTTTCAGCAAAAACCACCCCACAGCGAACCATGAGCCTGTTTAACAGCCATTCAGTTTGCTTAAGCCCGTCACACTGCCCAACGGATGCAAAACATTAGTAAAAAGGACACAGCGGGCGAGAAAAATGTTCCATCCGTTGTTATCCGCTCTCAAAAGGGGCAAAACTTTGCATAAACTGAGCGGATAACACGGAAAGGAACGGACGGGGGGAGGACGCAGAGCGGATGGAAAGCGGATGCAGAACGGAAGCCTAGCGGATGGAAGCGGATGAGAGCAGATAGGTCCCTTCTGCGAACGTTTTTTCTGTTTTAAATGCTTTCTTTGCGTGCTGCATCCGCTTTCATCCTTTCTCCGTCCGTGCTACTAACGCTACGTGTCCATTCCGCTTCCTCCCTGCATCCGTTTACCGCTGGAACAGATGCGAGTTGCGCGGATGCGCAGCGGATGCGTAACGGATGCAGAACGGATGTCCCCTGTATGCCTAGCGGATACAGAACGGACGCATTGGATACATTTTCCGCTCAAAAGTTTTGAGCAGCTCAAAACCCTCTGAGCGAATGAAATGTCAATAGACGGATGCTGGACGGATAGAGAGGAAGCAAAATGGAGGCAGTGAGTACAGAACGGATGCATCGCATTAATCAATGGATGGTAAGTGTTTTTCTCCGTTTTACATCCTCTTTTCGTCCGTTGGTGCAGTGTGACAGGGGCTTTAACAACCAGGGCGCTTGCTTTCACTACCACCACAGAAAAGGAGGTAAAATTAGGTCTGGTCCCATGCTGACCTGTTGTACGACCATCCCAACCCACAACTGCAATGGCCAGGTTCAACTGCAGTCATAACTCAAGGACTACCTGTCGTGAACAATATACCCTCAAGAAATTACGATTACTCTCAATAAAATTGTACGCGACAAACACCCGGGTGCCTTTGCCTGCCTACTCAACCCTGGTTTTTCTTTCTATTCACATCTCGGACTCATTCGTATCCTATCCCTTTGCTCAGGAGGTATAACCTCCCCTCCCATTCATTTCCCACAAAAAACTTACAGCCTCATCCTGGTGAAAATATTTGAAACTTTACTCTTGATAGCTGCAATGACATACATTAGTCAAGATTACTCCACTGGCTGAAGGGGTGTCACTGTAGCACATTCAGTACAGCTTCCACAACAGACGCCCACTTGGTTAAGTCCCCTTTAATTAAAGCAGTGACTGTGCTAATGGCAGAAAGCATAAAGGAAGGAAAAAAGGCAGCATGCAAGATGGTTGGGAAATGAAGCAAAAAGGGAGGAAATCAAATTAGGGCAAGAAAAGAGACTGATTAGTAGAGGGAAAGGATAAAGGGAGGGGGGAATTTTTAGGATGGCCAAGGATAGACTACTCCTACAGACACTACACAACTACCAATCTATGCCAACTGATACAACATTACAATTTAAACCAAGCTTCAAATTACTTACACTGTTTTCTTGGGAATTTCCCTGTAGCACCAAGGAATTACTTCCTACAGATTCTGTTTCCATATCACCAAGATCAACAGGGCTACTGAAAAATTAAAACATGGAATTAGCAAATTAGAAAACGTGTTTCTAATGTTGGGATAAAGGAGACAATTTAGCTTAACCCATTTAGCCTCTCTTTAGACCCAAAACCTGCCTCCCGATTCACCCAGTGACCTCAATATTTGCAGGGAAAATTAGGCAAATAGGAATTGAAGGTATAAATCACATGTATTTTCCAATGATTTCTAGTATTACATTTAAATAATTCAGAAAACTTTTTAATTGGTGATTTTTTTCTGTTTTTATTAATGTAAAGATCCATTTGTATTTTGGTAAGTAGATAGCAATATAAATAAAACCTTCACAAAAATAATTCTGTTTTAAAATAACTGCACGTGCTTTCCTGCACCAACTATGTTCTGGAGGTGGCATACAATTCTGACAACCTGCTAGTACATCATGTTAAATTGTCTAGTTTTTTTTAAAGAAGTTTAAAAAAAGATAAGCAAGTTAATAATCCTTGCATCAACATACCTAGCATTATAGTTGTGTATTTTGTATAAAGCTACATGTAGTCCTCACATAACAATTGAGACTAGCAGCAATCTTGCTAAGCCATGTGACCAGTGAGCAAAGCACCCCGGAATATGGCTGTGAAACAAATGCTGTCCTTAAGCGAGAAATCACGTGACCAAGAGTTGCCCTTTCACTGCCAGTTTCTCCATTGACTCCACTTATCACAAAAAAGTTGGCAAACAGCAGTCACATGACCTTATGATGCAACTATCACAAATGCCTGCTGGCTGCAAAGGGCCCAACTGTTGAACGAACGCACACACACATACACAGGGACAAAGTCAAAAGACCAGCCATAAAGTTACTTTTTCAGCACTCTTGTAACTGAATGATTGCTAAATGAGACAGTCATTAAGTGAGGCCTACCTGTAACTATGGGTATTGAACCCAATTCCACAAAAATGAATTATGCAGCCCTTAAGCTAAACATTGCTTTGTAAGAAACAAGCCTGATAAACTTCAGAAACTTGCTGCTGAATGATTCCTGAATAAAAATATTTAAAGGCTCAACATTTAAAGGCTCACCACACCAGAACAACTAGACACAAGAACAGTTTTTTCCCGAAAGCCATCACTCTGCTAAACAATTCCCTCAACACTGTTCAACTATTTACAAAGTGTACACCATTACTGTTAATCTTCTCATCACTCCTTATCACCCATCCCCTCCCACTTGTGATTGTAGGTCTGTAACTTTGTTGCTTGTTTCCTTATGATTTATATGGACCATTTCCAAGTATGTTTTGATTGTTGATTGTACCCTATGACTATCATTAAGTGTTGTACATTATGATTCCTGATTCTTAACGAATATCTTTTCTTTATGTATATTGAGAGTATTTGCACCAAGACAAATTCCTTGTGTGTGCAATCACACTTGGCCAATAAAGAATTATATTCTTCTATTCTATTTGTGCGCCTTAAGAGACACTGCTTCTACTTACAGTCCTTGGGCATCGGAGCCTTCTTCGTGGGGAGGGTCCCAAAAATGCAACGCAACTTTCCAAAGCCTGATCTGTTGATCCCAAGATCTCCGGCTGTACTTTTTAAATTTATTTGGAGTCCTTGGATGGACCCCTGGAACCCGTAGACACCTGGGAGAGAAACAGTTCGGCTACTTTTAGCATACCATCAATCTTCAGCAACTTAGCCATGCAGCAGTTTCTGGATAAATAAATTTTCCCAAAGCAAATAAAAGAGGCCTTCCATTTGCACGGTTGTTCAGAAATAGGACCGCTGGTCTTCCAACGAGCCTACCCTCCTCTCAGCAACGCCCTACTGCAGTTTATATTTGTTTCAATGTTTACATAGAGGAATAATTTAGTGCAAATTTGGCATCAGAGACCTTCAGCTTCTCAGAATATTCTGCCACAGCCTTCAACCTAGCCATCCGTCAGAACAGAAATGAGAAATGCAAGTACCAACTTAGTACAAAGTGGGTGAGCCAGAAATCAGTATGACATTATGGCCAACTTTCCAGAGATAATTTTCCGACCTCTCATTTTATCGTTTTCCCTCTTGCTTCCCTTCCCCCATCAAAAGCAAGGATATGTTTCTTTCTTATAAGTATAATTTATGTTATCTGATTCAAGATGCTGGCTCATCTATAATGTTATAAAAGATTCCGGTGATTTATGAGACGAAAAAAAGTATGGGTACATCTTGGGAGGAAAAATTCATTTTCTTTACACCAAAACCTTAAGTTTGCCCCAATACTTACAAATTATACTTTGTACTAAAAAGTTATCTCCACTTACCTAGGAACCTCTTGAATGTATCTGTCATATGCCAATGTATTCTTCCCATAATTTATTTGTTTTTGTCTCCTCATTAGAACAGCCTCGTCAGTCTCCAGTTCCACAGCTGCTGTAGATTCCTTTGAATCCGAACTGGAAAAATAGAAGTTTTATTTTTCAATTATTCCCGTTTCATGGCTTTGCATTCTCAGAAACAAGCCGAGATTTTTTTGGGGGGGTGGGGGGAATACTTTTAGTGCTATTCTGCCCTTATCATGGGAAATGTCTCCCCCTTTCTTCATTTCCCTCATAACTTCTCATTTCCACTCACTTTTTAATATAGTCATGCTTCAATTATTCATTCTCATCAGCCTCCATTTCATAGATCATCCCTGGTAGATTTGCAATGAACAATGATTTTTTTTTTTTACCTTCCAGTAGAGGTCTTCCTTTCTCTTCCAAACTCATTTATTAGAAGCTTTCTTTTGTATCTGTAAAACATTTTTTAATTAAGTTATTTCCACTGCATGTATTGCTACAGTGCTGTTCTGCTATACCCTTGTTGGCGTTTTATTATTTAACAAATGTAACACTTAAAAATATTCTCACGTTAGATGGTAACTCTTTATTACCCGGATTTTTCTGACCTACTGGATTTATGCACCAGAGCTAGGTTTTTTTTAGCACATTCTCCAACTTAGTTTTACAGCATCAAACTGCTTTCTATTCTGAGCAGAAAAGAGTATGCCCCATGAAAAGGGGTAATACCCTCTCTACCTTACTAGATCTCCCTATCTCAAATAAATAAAGGTTTGTTTTTGACCTCAGGTAAGACAAATTGAATTTAAAGGAATTGCAGATCTGTTGTACCTTGCCATTTCTCTGTTGACGTTAGTCCTCATTTCATCTTCTTCAACTGCACTCCCCCAGTCTGAACATCTCGAATGGGGCTTGTGACCCTCTGGGGTTGTGAAACTGTGAACAGAGTTGCAGGAAAAACAAAATAGCAGCTTTGAATATTTAAAACACACAGCAGAGCGTAACCCATCTCAACTGCATCACAGGTTAAGCCACACCATCCACAATGTATTACTGAACCCTCCTGTATCACAAAGTGCTTTTGAGTTACTCTATGCAGAACAGCGCATATCATGTTTGGGATACCACCGGTATTCTACTTAAAAATACTGAGTACAGTGCTAACATATTATACCAGAAACTGAACATTTTACGGCCAGCTCTGCCTTAAGCAGAACTTACTGTGCTTAATAGTGAGGAACTATTTCTGTATACCTTACCTGTCCGATCTGCCATCAGCCAGACTGTATGCATCGTTGTCAATGGTTGGGCCACTGGACTCATGTGTATTCCTGTGCTTTCCGTCTGCATCGCGCTTCCTGCCTTGACTCCACGAAGAGTTTGATCTACCAAGGGGCAGTGAAAAAGAAGAAACACTCAGGCAAAAGAAGTAACAACTCATTGGTCTTCCTAATTAGAAGCAAAGTTTCAGAAGCTACATGGGTCAAGCTGGCCTGGGAATCACCCATTTTGAATTGTTCCTAGCTCTTGAATGCAAGCAATCCTCGACTTATTGACCACAACTGAGCCCAGGCTTTTAAGTTGCAAAGGGAGACATTTGCTCAGTGAGTTTTGCCCCATTTTACCACTTTTCTTGCCACCTTTGTTAAGTGAATCCCTGCAGTTAAACTAGTAACACGGTTAAGTGAATCTGGCTTCCCCATTGGTCAGAAGGTTGCAAAAGAGGATTATGCGACCCTGGGATGCTCAACCGTCATAAATATAAAGCCAGGCCTCCGAATATATATTGTGGGACCATGAAGATGCTGAAAGGGTCTTAAATGTGAAAATATGGTCGTAAGCCACTATCTTCAGAGCCGTTCCAACTTTGAATGGTCACTCAATGAGCTGTTGTTAAGTCGAGGACTGCCTGTAGGGCAAGGGTCCTTTGGGACAACCATGAGCTGGATGACCGAGAATCTCCATAAATCCCATTCTGATGCTTCCTCTCTCTTAAGACAGACTCAAGATCTGTCAAATCTGTTTTATATAACATCATAGAGAGAAGTCAGAGGTTTGCTGAAGAGTTCAGACAAAGATGACTGGAGGTTTCCAAGATATTGAGGTTTCTTCCAACTCTGTAGTTATTTAGGCAAGATAGAGGTTGGGATTGGGGACATCCCAAATCAGTTAAGGCAGTGGTGGCTAACTTTTTTGGGCTCCTATGCCAAAAATTGTGTGCATTCCCGTGCCAACACCCAGAAGGCAATGTACATGGCCCCCCTGCCCATGCACGCATAATTCCCTACCCCACCCCCTTACCTGCACTGCGCCTCCCAGCTTATTTTCGGCCCGTTTGAGGCCTTTTTTGGCCTGCCAGAGGCTTGAGGGAAGCCTCTGCTGCCTTTGCAGGCCAAAAAGTAGGCCTGTTTGATCATATCGGAAATGACAAAACAGGCCTATTTTTTGGCCTGCAAAGGCTGCATAGTTTTCTCTCAAGCCTCTGGCAGGCCAAAAAAGGCCTCAAACGGGCTGAAAATCAGTCAGGAGGCGCACATATGCGCAGGTAAGTTTGCTTGGTGCTCGCGTGCCATCATGGAGGTAAGGTTTCTATCAAGCTGAATAGATTTGAAGATAATAGATTAACAGAGTTGGAAGGGACATTGTAGATCATCTAGTCCAACCCCCCATCCCAAGCAGGAGACCCTTACCAAGGGTCTTCAAACCTGACAGCTTTAAGACTTGTGGATTTCAATTCCCAGAATTCCTGAGCTAACATGACTAGAGAAGGAATTCTGGGAGTTGAAATCCACAAATCTTAAAGCTGTCAATTTTGGAGACCCCTGTTGTAGAGCATAGGGGTGTGAGCAAAAAAGCTCCATCCTGCCATAGCTGGTCCTCCACTTAGAGGAGGACCTCTGGGACTGGAATTTTGGTCGCTGAGTGAGACAGTTGACAAGCCACTCGTCCCCTACTCGTATCCAGCTGTTGTAGTTGCTAAGTGAATCACATGACCAACAATGACAACACGAACCCAGCTTTCCCCCAACTGCTTTGTCCTCAGGGTGGTTGCAACTTCAAACAGCCACTAAGCAAAGGCCACTAAGCAAAGCAGCTGTAAGCCAAGGACTTCCTGTAATGGAGGGGGGGAAAGCAGAAGTGGGAGGCCAAGAGAGTAAAAACGCATTTCCCATCAGCAATTCCTCCTCCTTTCCTTTCAGAGTCCAACCCTCTTTGTTTTTATGAACAGCAGGAAGCTTAAAATAAGTAATAAATAAATCCATTTTAAACACTTCCCTTCCCAAAGAAGGGCACCTCCGGCCTTTTCTTTCCCCCCTCAGCTCCGGCCTCCATCATTTGAACGATGAATCAGATCTATCTTGAGGGGTTTTTTCTTTTGTTTACCTCACCTGACGGGTCTCATTGTATCGACTAAGCAGCATTGTGTGGTTTGGGCATACACACGCGCACACATTAAACCCAGGGCTGGATTTAATAGCTGGATTGAAAGCAGGCGATTGTCCAGCTTTTGGCATCCGAGACCCCCCCCGAACAACCACCGTGTGAGGAAGGGAAATCTCCCCCAAATTACCCGGAGGACCGAGACGTGTGTGTGAGGGGGGGGGGGCTTCAATATGGGGGCCTCAACCCAAATGAGGCGCCTCAGCGCAGCCCAATATTGGCGGGGATGGCCTGAGACTCGGAGACTCAGGCCATCCCCGCCAATATTGGGCTGGGCTGAGGCACCTCATTTGGGTCACAAAGCAGAGGGAGATGAGGAAGGAAAGGCCTATAAGAGCTCCTCGGGCCGTCGACGGCTCCACGCGGCGTTCCTCCCGGCTCTCACCTGCTACGAGTCCGGCCGGCCAAGGGGCTTCGCTGGCGAAACGACATGACGAGAAAAAGACAGAGAAAGCCACAACAATCTTTCCACTGCTGCCGCCGACCTCGAAACTGAGGCGCGTCAGGTAGCGCCGCGCGCGCAAACCCAAGCGGGAGCTACCACCTCGAAAAAAAGGGGGGAACCTTATTAGGGGAGCCTTTTCTCCCCACTTCTTCCTTTCAGAGCTCCGGGACGGAATACCCAGCCACCGCCCGTGGCTGTAGTTTTCTTTTCTTCCGAGTTCCTATTCTGAGGTAGAAAGGGCCTCGGGGAAGCTTTTTTCCTTCTACGTTCAGAACAAGACTCCCCCCTTGTGAGCGGCGTGGTCAATGGTTTGCTCCGACGCGCGGAGCCACGCCCCCTCTTTCTCCCGCGCCCCCCCTCTTTTGCCTGTTTGGGCGAGCGGCGCTTTGGCGGGAAAAGTTTGCAAGCCCGGATGGGTTTTTGCCACAAAATGTTGCAGCGGGGCCCGCTTTTTTCTGGGCGGCTTTGCGGGGATTTCCACCCCGGCCCCCCCCGCTCGCTTGTTTTCCTCGGCTGAAGCTGCTTCCCGATGACGGATCTGTTGCTCGTTCATTATGGAGCAATTTTGCAATTTTTGTTTTGCTGTTTCCTCAAGACCTTTGGGAAGGGAATATATTCCTGCACGCTTTGGAATTCTGCCACCTTGCTAATATTTAGTGCTTCCCAGAAAGCAGGGCTGTCAGAATAATTGCATCATAATTGGGTGGTCGCAGGCCAAGATGCTGCGGCAGTCATCATGTAGATAGAATACTGCAGCAGCAGAGGTAAGCACAGGCTTCTTGGTAGGGGATAATGTGGAGGATAAAAACATTCTAAAAGTCCTTCTGGTTTTTAAAATTGCCTTTATCGGATCAGTGCTTCCCCTGCTTTTAGCTAGAAACAGAAATCTAGCACATGCATTCTGTAAAGTCACCCTCCAGCCTTTTGTAGAAGTTCCTTTACCCATTGCCCAAATAAGAGCGGTTTGCTCCTGTCTCATTAAAAGTTGTGTCTTTCTGCTACACTGCAGGACATTCCCCAAAATTACAGGCTGTGATGTCCCAAAGGTATTTTCCCCCCCTCCAAAAGGCAACTGGACTTTCTTGTTTTTTTCGCTGAAGATGTTTTTGCTTCTGTAGAAAGTCAACAGGCCACCCACTCTCCTGGAGAACGAAACATTTTGGGGAATATTAAAAAGGCAGAATGGAATATTTCCCCCAAAGGAGAAATGGGGGGAAAACCCCTGAAGGGAAGCAGAAACCAGCCCCAGTCTCCCTGCCCCGAGCAGACAGAACCCTAACCCAACCTCCCAAAAGAGAAGCTGCGTAGGGACTTTTATTTAGAGGAGTCCAAACCCACCGCTGGAACCCAGATCAGCAGAAAAAGGAATGGAGCATCTATACGACACATTCCAACAAAATGGATACCCATTCAACTTTATCAAAAAATCCCCCATACCAAAAGGCCCAGCAACCCCAGAATAAGAAAAAACAGGAGTCATCTACAACATGCAGTGTAACAGAATGCAGCAACCACTGTGTAGGACAAAGAGGCAGAAGACTGGCAGAAGGCATCCATGAATACCATCTGGCAGTCAGAAGGCACGATGAAAATTCATTGGTTTCACAACCTATAGTCAGATTGAACTGTAGTTTCAATTGGGAAAATGTGACACAATCCTAAACCAGGCCCAGTCCAAAAACACCAGGGAATTTAGACAATGCAAAAGAGACAACCAGCCAAAAAGAAAATAAAGACTCCAGTACCTCTCTACCAGCAATCAGCAACTAAATCAGCATCAGTTAAACTCCAAGGTTAAATCAGACCAACAATCAAGTTAGCAACACCCCAATCAGTGGTGGGATTCAAAAAAATTTTATTACCTGTTCTGTGGGTGTGGCAGGGGAAGGGGACTGTAAAATCTCCAGTCAGAGGTGGGATTTGCCAGTTCTTCAAACGACTCAAAATTTCCGCTAATGCTACCTCTGACTCCGATGTAGAAACTACAAAGAGCCATCAGTAAACAGCCCAACCAAAGAACCCTAAGACAACAGAGACCCGCAAGACGCTAGAATATAAAACTGACAGCAAAAGACACTCCTACAAGCACTGATGAGGTTACCTAGTTGGGTCATGAAATGTCTGCAAGAAAACAAACAAGCTCAGAGAGCATCAAGGAACCCTCCCTTTACTGTGTTATTGTGCCACGATGTGACATAAGCTTACCAGAGCAAGTTTCCCCAAATGTGGCAACTTTAAAACTTGTGGACTTCAACTCCCAGAATTCTCCAGCCAGCATACAAGTCTTAAAGTTGCCAAGTTTGGAGGTCTCTGTACCAGAGCTTTGTAATATGAACTATTGTGAAATAATATGAAAGATTATTCATCCCTGAATATCCCAGGCACTGTTCCTCATTTTTCAATATATTTGTTTTGCAATTTTTATTTCAATATTTACAGTTCTAGAACTTGATCATAATAGTAATAACTACAGAGAAAATTTTGTTCTAGCTTTAAAAAGCGCCCTGCATTAATTTGCCTGCTTGCGTTTGTTTATTTATTCATTTAAATGTTTGGGTCGCTTACAATTTATAAAATAATAAAAACAAATTAATAAACCAGCGTTCTAATCTGTGAACTGGACCATGCGCATGCGTGCAAAACGCACAAAGGCTGAACGTCAAACCGCTCGCCGCTTCCGGCCTTCCGCGTCCAACTGCGGGCCACGCCTCCTTGGCAAGCTCCTCCCTCCGGGGGAGGTGGGTTTTTTTTCGATCGGCGCATGCGGCACGCGTTACGCGTGACGTCAGTCGTTCCAGGCTCGCCATTGGCGGAGAAGGGGCGACGTTTAAATTTGAACCGGGAGCTGGCGTTGTGAGGGTGGAGGGTCGGGCGGCGGAGGCGGAGGGGGAGTCGGGCTGACACGCGTCTCCGGGACATTCCCACGTTGGTGTTTTGTCTTCCCCCGTGTCCCCAGCTGAGCGCGGAGGGGCTGCAAGCCCGCTTCCTCAGGTGAGATCGTGGCGCGGCGCCTCGTGGGAACGGCGGGAGCGGGGCTTGCGGGGAGGCGGCCCTGGCCCCCGCCACCCCCCGGGTCTCTGGCCCCCCTGTCCGTCGCCCGGCCCCGAGGCTGCCTGACAAGCGGGGTTCCCCCTTGGGAAGAGTCGTGGGGATCCTCCTGGTGGGAACAGACTGGGACTACCGAATTTAGTTTATTGTTTTTATTTTATAGACTGTATAATAATACATGTGTGTATCTATACACGTATATACGTGTGTGTATGTATATTTATACATATATGCACACACACACACACACACACACACACACACACACACACACACACA
>BLBF01000073.1:945968-982798 GCA_015471245.1 Laticauda colubrina | reverse complement strand
ATATATATATATATATATATATATATATATATATATATATATATATATACATACATACATACATACACAGTACACATATATATTATGCATATTTTATACACACACGTACACATATGTATAGGCTTGGTGGGTGTGGCAGGGGAAGGTTACTGCAAAATCCCAATCCTTCCCACCCCTGTGTATGTATGTATATGTACATGTATATATTACCAGAAATATAAAAATTATATTGCCACCTTCCGTACTCGCACATGGCAACTCAAGGCAGCTTACAAAGACATAGAAATGCCACCATATAAAAGAGATAAAAATAATAATAAAAAGAAAAATAATAAAACAGTAACCCTACACAAACACCCACACAGAGCCTGGCGACAACACACATTCGTGCTTAAGCATTGCATGGGCTCCATCCCAGCCTCTGGGTTCTAATTCAGCAAGAGTGGAGGCTTGTAGCTCCTGCCTGAGAAAATGGTGCAAGTGGTTTATGAGCACAGGTTATCCTCAACTTACAACTGCTCATTTAGCAACAGTTTGAAGTTATGAGGGCTCTGAAAAAAGGGGGACTCTATTGCAGCCTGCCCCACCATTATGTGATTTATATGCAGATTTATGTTTCACATTTATGACAGAATCCCCCTTCTGGAGGAAGCCAGATTCTCTTAACCATGTTTTTAACTTCATGAGCGCAGGGATTCGCTTAACAGCGGTGGCAAAGAAAGTCATAAAAATGGGGCAAAACACATTTCACAAATTCTGAATTTTGAATTCTGCTATGTAGTGCAGTGTTGGTGTGGTGTCAAGGGTTTCCAGTTGAGCGGGTGAAGAGTGAAGGATGTGTGTTTGTGTTTATTTTCATGGTCATGAAGTGCAATGATAATAAGATAAACTGAAAAGTCTCACTCAGCAACATACATTTGGGACTCAGTTGTGGTTGTAGGTTGAGGGCCGCCTGTATATCAGCAATGAATGGTTTGCAGCTCTTTAAAAAATGGCCACCTCCTGCCCGCCAAAAATATTGCAAATTATTTATAAATATCAAAATACTCATAATTTATGTCTTTATAAGCTTGTAATATAGGAATCCTTCCTGCTCTCTGAGTTTGGTTGTTTTCTTGCAGGTGTAACATCAGGGCTAAATGTATAATTATGAAAATTATTGTTACCTTGAATTAAGGGACTTACAGAGTCATAAAAGGGGAGTATTGTTGCCAATAATTTTCTTCCTGACCACAGAATGTATTCTTCTCTGGGAAAATGCCCTTAGAAAAGAATCTGGCTCAAACTAGAATTTGTTGTCTTCAGTTCTGTATTTTAAAGAAGTTTTAGAGAAATGCTCTGTCCTGACTCCTGATGGGGAAAGCTTATTAATGCTGCCATTTTTGCAAATCTGAAGGGGATGCAGGTTTTTCATGCCTGCTCTTGAGTCTGGTTTCAAAACTGCTGCCAGCGGTGAATTAATGTAAAGAAATGAGGAACCTCTCTTCAGAGGTTTTTGCATTCCGATGCTACTATCCTGGACAGACTGAATTACGAATTTGGGCGATCTGGAATCCATCTGCTATCTTGAAGTAAAATTCGCAGATAATCTGCTTTACATGTGTTGGACGTTAGAACCCACTCCTCTCCTAGAGAAATGAAATATTTTAGGATATATTAAAAAGGCAGAATATTTCCCCTAAAAGAGAAGTAGAAGCTCAGAGAGGCAGAAATTCAGCCCCCCCACCCCAACACCTTTGTTAATGGGCCAGTAAGGCCTGTGCCAATCTATTCTACATAACAAAGATCTACTCCAGGTAGAGCCATAATAGGAATTGCCCAAAGCCATTTCATTGTGTCATCATCCAGCAAGACTCAACCCAGCCTGGGACTCAAAAGACAGCCTGCTTGGCCCCAATCAGAATACAAGCTCAAATCCCAAGAGAGGGCATAAAGCCCAGCATCACTCTCAGCATCTCAGCCCTTCCTTCTTTGGAGCTCCAAGCCAGGAGGTCCTGCCCACCATTAAACCATCTTTCCAAACAGCCTCCATGAATCCAGTGTCTTCCTTCCCCACTTAGAACTGAATCCAGAAGGATATTTCTTCCAACGCATGCTTTGCCTTTTAGGATGAGCCTACAGGCTTTAAATGGAGAAAATGCCAGTGAGGACATAGCGGTTGGAAACTGTGCGATGCTTTTGACGTCTGCAGAGACCGCAGGCAGGACTTCTATCCTTCGGCTATCGCAGAAAGAAAATGTGCCACCCAAAGGAATAGTGAAGCCTATGAAGGTACATGTTGATGTCTAGCAGAGCCAATTTATGCCAGAAGCTGTAGGGAAAAAGGGCATCTTCAGTTTTGTAGCTGGGAGACAGAGCACCGCATCCTAGAAGGTTCGGCTGAGTGCCACTTTAGAAGAAGCTATTAGCTGGGGGGTTGCAAAAGAGATGCGTTTAGGCCCAAGTGGTATCTCATAATTGTATCCCACTTTTAATGTTTTTACAAATAACCCAATGCAGTGAACATATCCAGCACATCTTTCTCTTATTTTCTCCACAACAACCCTGTGAGGTAGGTTAGGCTGAGAGAGAGAATAAGTGGCCCAAAATCACTCAGTTGGCTTTCGTGCCTCAAGTGGGATTTGAACTCATGGACTCCAGCTTTCTAGCCTAGTGCCTCAGCCATTAGACTAACTGGTGTGTTAGTCCAACACTCTGTAGAAGACATAGGGATATAAATAAATATTTGTTGCTTAGTTTTTACTCTGATATTTTTTTGAAAGTTTTCTGGATTTTTTTTATTGCTGGAACTTTAAACTATTTTTGGCCTCCTGGTTTGAGTATTTCTGTTAGCAATAGCTGAATATTAATATCCTTTTAAATATGTAAAAAAAATACAGTTACAAGTTTTTTCCATGCTGTTTTGAACAGGGTTTTCTCTTCCCCCCCCCCTCCCCCCCACTTTTCAGGTGACTTTCCAAACACCACAGCGGGATCCTCAAACTCGCAGGATCTTGAGTCCAGATAGAAAGAAAAAAGTTGAAATTTCTCTTGTAGCGGAGATTACAGACAATCTTCTCTTGCCTACATGCACTGCAATGTGAGTAATCACTTCTCTAATATGCGTTCGGACATATTTTTAGACCCAAAAAGTGGCAAGAGGGTCTATTTTTCAAAAAGCATGCCATTCCCTTGCAGCCTTCACCCTTGGAAGCAAGGAAGTGTTCCTTCCCTGTAGAAATTGGCACTTTTATCCCTTGGAAGCCTAGGCAAAGAAATAGGGACTTGTGCCAAAAGTACTTAGTTGTTTAAAAGCATATTTAAATGTGGTGGCTGTTCATGGTCCTTCGGTCTGGAAAGGAAGGATAGTTGCCTTAGCTTGGAACCTCTACGGTCAAGCATGTTGGTGTTTCTTGCCTACCCTCTAATGGGCTGCCTGAATACCCTCAACAACCTGTTGTTGTGTTGGTGTGAAGACCTTTTTGTTTTGCCACATGTGTCAGGATTCTTTTAAGATCTTCCATGAGTTGACTCTAGGAACATGAGTTATGCAAGGATGGTTTATATTCTGTTTTGAGCTGTTCATTTTTCCTTTACTACACCGAATACTCTTTCCATAGAAATTAGTTTAGGTCTGGACTAATAGTGGGGAAATTTGAGTTACTGCCTATCTTGGGTATAAAGCCACCTGTATGACTTGCATCGGCCGTTTTCATAGGTTTCTCCATGTAGTCGCCAGAATCATACCTAATATAAAGACCCGAGGAAAAAAGTGTACTTTTTAGTCTTCTAGAGAAACAGATCTTAATCTTGACATTCCACCAATCATGTTTTCACATTTTTAATATAGAAATTTAAAAACTGCTTTTCGGGAGGGGTGGGGGGATATTATGATCTTGTCTTGAAAACTGCATCAATGCATCAGATTCAGGAACGGGAGCATAATTATTCAATGCACTACCTATATATTTGGTGTATATCTGTAAGGTCATTGTGCTCTGGGGTCTCCTATCTTGGCCATTTTAAGATTTGTGGACCTCAGCTTCAGAATTCCCCAGCCAGCATGCTGGCCCTGTTCTGTGAGGTTGGTTGTTTCTTTGCAGATGTTTCATTCAATATTTATTTCCAAATTATTTCCATTGAGTTCAGATCAGATCAGCTATAGGAGTAAAAGCATCCGAAGAAACACAAATATTCTGCTTCACAACAGACTCTCAGAAGTGGGTAATGTAAGTCCTGGTCCATAAAGAATGGACCCCATGAATTATAGCCTCTTCTCCTGGCTCTTCCTGAGTGCCAAACAGAAGCCTCCTCTCATTCAGTTTCTGCACCCTCTAAATAAAGTTTAAGTAAAATGAACACTGTGTATCTTTTCAGCAGGAGTCGACCAACAATGACCACCAAGGTTACTCCAGGAAAAGAGAAGGTGCCAACAGAAGAAGATTCTGTCCTGATTCCTGATCTGAGCTTCCTCTCCGTTCTCCACAATGTTGAGCCATTTCAGAGCTCAGGCAACCTCCTGAATTTCCCTAACGGCCAGAAACTCTCCCTTTTGGAAGATTTTACTGGAGATGAAGATCCAGATGGGTTTTCCCTTTCTTGTGGTTCGCTTTTCTTGCCTCAAAGCGTTTCTGAAAATCCTCCGTCTGAAGAAGAGGGCTGCACAACAAGGAATCTCTTCTCCTCCCTGGACTCCTTACTGCATGAAGAGCAAATCCTCAGTGGCGACCGTGACCTAAACCTTGTCTCGAGCAGAACTTGCAAATCGGAGCCCTTAGCAATGTTGTCCTTCCAAAATCCTCCCTTGCAGCCTATTCAGAAATTGGGGAGCTTCGAAAATTTAAACACTGGTGAAATAAAGGACTTTGAAAAGGAGGCCAGCCCTGAAACAAAAGAGGGCTGGGCTCCCCAACTCCCTGACTGCATGAGCTTTGATTCTGACCTGGAGACTGTTGGGTGTGTGCCCAACATTCCAGCCATGCAGGAATGCCCTGCACCTGCTTTAGAGAAATCTGATGGCCCAAAAGATGAAGCAGGCACCCCGCAAACACAGGAGCTGAATGCACCAGATACCTTTGAGACAATGGAATTAATGCCCAGCAGCCTGTAAGTGTTCGGGGAGGAACCTTAGCCTTGAAGTATAGCGTGTATTGGTGGAGCAAAGGCCAGAAATTTACCTTTGGGTGCAAATGAAGTGGTGTGCATCTAGTCCAGGGGTCTCCAAACTTGTCAACTTTAAGACTTGTGGATTTCAACTCCCAGAAGAATTCTGAGAGTTGAAGTCCACAAGTCTTAAAGTTGACAAGTGTGGGGACTCCTGATTTCTAGTCTACTCTGGCTTGTATTATCTGATTTTTAAAATTTTTGCTCAATATCGAGCTAGTTTAGCCAGTCAAAGTTTTGTTTAACTTCATTATGCGTAGATTTTGCCCATAAACAGGTTTTATCAGGATTTCAAACAATGTTTTCTTTTGAGCTGGAAAACAAACATCTATCCATGGAAAGTTTTAACCTATTGGAACATTTTGATTAGTTTGGACTCTGATCAAATACAAATGAGAATATGTTTTGTGTGTTTTACCATGGGAAACAATTAAACCTCTGCTCTCGCGTGTAGATTTTCAACATCACAAAAGTAGATCAATTGATAGTACCTTCATCGTCTTGCCTGCTATCTAATTTTTTGGGGGGGAAATGGTTAGAGGACTTATTTGAATGAAATGAAAAGAAGACACCTTATGGTTTCTTCTGCGCTCACAGTACTTGAAACCATGGTTCTGAGTCTTGAACGTTTGGGGGCCTGCTAATCATTTACACTGCCAGATATTTGAAAAAAGTAAATTCCCTCCCAAACCTTACAGAGTGGCATGATGCAGAGAAAGCAGGAGAACAGCAAATATGTTGAATTGCAGATGACTTAATTAGCACAACAGATTTGCGAGCCACGCCGAAGTCACTTGGTTGGGTTAAGCAGCTACAGAAATGGAATACAATGAAATCTCAAACATGGTTCCTGTCAGATGTTCTAATATCAACCTTTTGTGTCATATAGGAAAGTGTTTAAAGATTGGATTTTGGCCAACAGCAAGACCATGGCTGAAAATGATACGGGACTTGAACCTTCAGAAGAAACCAAGGTATCGCCCCAAAATCCATAGTTGTGTTTAGGCCACGGAGGCCTTGCAGAGAGAGAGAAAATGGCTGTGCTTCTGAGGGCTTGGCAGAGAACACCACTCTCTAGGGAAGGGGTCCCCAAAGTTGGCAACTTTAAGACTTGTGAACTTCAGCTCCCATGGCTGGCTGGAGAATTCTGGGAGTTGAAGTCCACAAGTCTTAAAGTCGCCAACTTTGGGGACCCCTGCACTAGAGTTCTGCAATGCCTGGTCCTCCCTGGGTTCCCAGTAAAACTGTCAATTCAATTTATTCCCAGGCTGTGCATTGGGTTATTTGATGCACCTTCTCCAAAGTAAAGTGGTGTTTGAGCTCCTGCTTCTCCTGCTGGTTTCACAAGAAGCAGGGGGCTGGTCTGTGGGATTGGCAAGAACGAGAGTAGCAGGGCAAGACTCTAGGTAGGAAAATTTTCTTAGACTTAGGTAGGAAAATCTGCCTGCAGTGGGAATATCACCAGCCATTCTGCTGTTACAGCACCGCTCAGCAGAACAAAAGGGAGAAGTTTGGCCTTGTGTGCGATTGGAAGGTAGCTGCTCTGCCTGCTGAACATGTTCCTTCCCCCCCCCCCGCCCCAAATATTGTTTACTTAGGGGAAGCCAAAGAGCATCTCACCTGAGGCCTTGGACCAAGGAAACGTGGCTCTGAATAGGCAGCTGCCTGCAGGCGACCTGGTGCCCAGGGCCCTTTGCAGAAGGACAGAACCAGAGAGTGAGAGTAACCAGCTCTTCACAGAAAGTGAAGAATTCAGATCACCCATGGAAGGTAGGTGGGAATCTCTTAAGTCAACATTGGAAGGTTCCCGTGAGCAAAGCTAAGTAAATAGTCACATGTCCCCGTTTTTGCTTGTTGTGTTTCTGAAGAAGTTTGGGACATTATTTACGCAGAAAGCTTGCAGATGGTAGCAACCAGGCTAATAACCCAAAAGCTTGTTTCAAAATTAGAGAAGGGAAACCAGCTGGCAGGAGAACCCCGGGCTGTTTCTTTCACCAGGCTGAAAGGGCCGTTTCCATGAAGGCGAGGGGAGAAAGCCCCTGGTCCCGTCCAGGTCCAGGTCCAGGCACAGGGACAGTCTCTTCATCCACATTTGTTAGTAATGATTTCGGAATCGTCTCTTGGTTGGGAGTTTTGGTTGGCAAGTAGTTTCTATTTTGGTAGTAGCAAACAGTGAAATTGACGGCAGGACCAATGGGAGGGAGGAAGGCCGCCCGCCCAGTGCAGGAAAGATTTGCTTTTATTTGTCTCCAAAAGCAGCAATTTATTCTGTGGTCTCATCTGTTTCTCCT
Source organism: Laticauda colubrina (assembly GCA_015471245.1). Classification (NCBI taxonomy): domain Eukaryota; kingdom Metazoa; phylum Chordata; class Lepidosauria; order Squamata; family Elapidae; genus Laticauda; species Laticauda colubrina. Next base: position 975,365 of record BLBF01000073.1, on the reverse strand, counting down.
CCTAGTTCTCGGAGCCCAATTAGACTACCTAGAGCAATTTGGAATGGCCTCGGTGAGTAAGAGGTCTTGTTCAAGGACTGTGCACAACCGCGCCAAAATGAAATAAAATGAAAGGTGCAAAGTGGTAGCCTGTGTTGACTTCACACCTGTGTGTTTCTTCCAGCTGAAGGAATCTGTCTTGAGAAAGCAGTCCCTCTACCTGAAGTTTGACCCTCTGCTCAGAGGCAGCCCCAGGAAGAAAGGCCCTGATCCTGACCCAGGGGCTCTTCTGGTGGCTCCATTGCTACAAAATGGGTAGGGGGTTGCCTTTCTTTTATTTAAGTGAGACATTTAGAAGCTCATTTAGAGGCCTCGTTAAATTGCAGTGTTTACATTTCAACATTGCCTTTCTCTGACTTAAAATCTGGAAGCACGGACTCCTGTAAGGCATAGCTGTTCCTTGAGTTATGACCCACAGTGCAATATTAAGTGAGCTTTGTCCCATTTTACGACCATTCTTGCTCCCATTCTTAAGTGAATCACTGCAGTTATTAAGTTAGCTGCACAGCTTCTTAGTGAATTCCGGCTTCCCTATTGACTTTGCTTCTCAAAAGGTTGCAAAAGGGAGTTGCATGATCCCTAGACACTGCGACCATCGTAAATATGAGTCAGTTGCCAAGCGTCTGGATTTTGATCACTGCAGATGCTGCAATGGTCGTAAGTCACCTTTTTTCACTGCCATTCTAACTTTGAATGGTCATTAAATGAACTGTTGTAAGCCGAGGATTCCCTGGGCATCTAGAGAACACAGCGTCCAATCACAATACTTGGAACAACCTTCTCCAGGATGTCAGGACTCCAACAATCCACTCCCATTCAAATCACAAATCTTTAACCGCATCTCTCAGAGTGAAAAAGAGGGATTTATTCAGAATGGCCATGTCAGCGATTCCCAGTTGCAGCCGCCTCTGACCCATCATTCATTTTCCCCTTGACCCTGGTCTTCCCCCACCCCCTGGATATATATTCTCCAGTGAGACACATCCATAGCCAAGAGTCATCAGTCATGCTCTCCGGTAATAATCTTTCGCGCCAGAAGCTTCGGTCGCTCAAGCGATTATCTGAAGGATTTAAGGAATGTACTGCTTTCCTCCCCCCCTTTCTGCTGGCAACTAAAAAGACCAAAGAAGTATCTTTTAGTTGACACAGGAATTAAATGGGGGGCTTCAGCTGCCACCCTCTGACCTTCAGCCCAAGGGTTGATCTACTCAGCCCCCTGTAAGGGCTCCTCAGCTGCCATCCTAGGAAATTGGAGGCCAGGCTCAGCGACCCCAACGAGGAGGGTAAGCGGAAGGGCTAAAACCCCTCTGGCTTTGCTGGCTTCCTCCTCTGAGCATTATAGCGCTGCCAGCTGGAGGAAGGCATGCAAGGGAGAGAATAGGGGAAAATTAGAAACAACTCAGTCATACACTCCCCCCCAAGGAATACACCCATTGCTGTAAGTTGACTCATTTAATGACCGCTGTCAAAAAGGCCATAAAATTGGCTCAATCATGTGGATGCCCAATGTATGACCATTATAAAAGATACTCCAGGCTACATTACAGTTTAAGGTCAGGATACCATCATTTTCTCTGTCTCATGCACACCCGTGCTTCACTTTTCAGCCCATAGAACTGATGGTTTAGCAATAGTCCTTAGATTTTTATACTGCTTCACAGTGCTTTGCATCCCTCTCTAAGTGCTTTACAGAGTTGGCATATTGTCTCCAACAATCTGGCTCCTCATTTTACCCACCTGGGAAGGATGGAAGGCTGAGTCAACCTGGAGCGATTCGAACTGCCAAATTGCAAGCAGCCAGCAGTCACCAGCAGTCACTGCAGTACTGCACTCTCACCACTGTGCCACCGCAGCTCTTAAGGAGAGAAGTTGGTGGAAGTCGCAGTTGTCAGAAATTGTGGCTTTAAACCAGTCTCAGCAGCGTAAAGAAACTGGGGGGCCCTTTGCTTTTCCCGGCTTGGTTTGCTTTGAAATTCTGAAATTGCTTTGAAATTCATTGAAATATTGAGCCAAGTTGAAGTCAGGCAGGTGCTATTATTGTAACAGGTAAGAAAAAAAATGCACCTGATATAGGGCATTTCTGCCATTGTTTCTTTCGAAGCAGAACTACTACAAAACCTGCCTCCACTGAAGTCATAGCGCCGGAACAGGAAGAAAAACTGGTGGACCTTGACTTTCCCATTTTTCCAGATCTGGTAAGTGCCATCCAAATATTTTTGGTGGTTTGTTCCGTTTAATGTTTGTACAGTGGAAGCCAACCCATTGCCAGGCTTGTCTATGGAAATTCTCCATCATCCAGCTCATTGGTTGTCCCAAAGGGGCTTTTTTCAAGAGGCAACTGGACTTTCTGATTTTCCTTTTTAAAACGTTTCACTTCTCATCCAAGAAGCTTCTTCGGCTCTTTGTAATTCCTTCCATCCTTCAACATCCAGCCAGAGCTGAAGAAGCTTCTTGGATGCGAAGCAAAACATCTTCAAAAAGAAAAACTAGAAAGTCCAGCTGCCTCTTGAAAAAAGCACCTTTGGGGCATTGCCAGATTTAAAACAGCAAGGTATCGTTGACAGGGGAAGTTTGGGCCTGTGTGCTTCCCATTTCATGCCACAGAAGACACCAGAATCTTCTCAAGGCTATTGGTCAAATAAACCACTGATGCCACATATTGTTCTGACCCAGGCTTCGTAAACTGTAATTAATCACAAACTTGTTTTAATAGCAAAACCTACTGTATTTTATTGCAACGCTGGGAACTGCTTTCATTCCCAGCCAGAATTAAATTCAAACAGTTCCCCAAGATAAGCACCCACCTTTCAGTTCTGTGAAGTGCTGCCAAAAATAGAAGTATCCAATGAACTCGAAAAGAAAGCAACCGAAGTACAAAAAAAAACCAACCAAAGTACACAGAGCTTCAAGGAGGACTCTGAATCTATCGAACTATTTTGCTTCCTGCAAAGGTTTCATCATGGCCTGATTTTTATCCCTTATGGGAGGGGCCATCACCTCCTAGCCTTACTCCCGAGTCGCCCTTTTTTATCTCAGCTGCTCTCGCCTTCTGGCAGCTCTGCACATGTGCACACTAGGAACAGGCTCCCCTGGGTCCTCTGCCTCGCTGTTACCAGACTCCGGAGGCTCCACCCACCTCCAGATGGCCCTGGCCCCATCTCTGCATCAGATGCAAGACCCTCGTCTTGAGTCCTCCCCAGACTCCTGGACTGGTGCCCGTTCTTCCCCACTGTCCGATTCCGCCGCCATCTTCACCGGCTGCCAGCAAACCACAACATAAATATAGATGTAAGGAATTAGGCTTGCTGTTGGTAGTCCTTGACTTACGGCTCCAAAATTTCTGTTGCTAAGCAAGGCATTTGTTAAGTGATTTTTGCCCCATTTTACGACCTTTCTTGCCACTGCTGTTAAGTACATCCCACTGTAGTTGTTAACTTAGTAACTTGGTTGTTAAGGGAATCTGGCTTCCCCACAGACTTAGCTCGTCAGAAAGGGCTCATGTGATCCCCAGGGGACGCTGCAACAATCATAAGTTTGTGCCAGTTGCCAAGCCTCTGAATTCTCATCATGTGACCCTGGGGATGGTGCGACAGTCATAACTGTGGAGAGCAATCATACGTGACTTCATATGTTACCATTGTAACTTCGGTCACAAAATGAACTGCTGTACATTAAGGACAATCTGTATGCCACTGAGTAAATAAGCTTTTCTCGAGTAATAGTCTAGATGTTTTCATGCATGGGGTGTGCGTTCTGTTTCCGGTCACAGGCAAAGGCACCTGCGGGCATCCCAGCCGGTCACGAGGAGCTACTGTTCTCCTGCGCTCGGCCTCTGGATGCTGCTGCGTGTGGGCTGAAATCCAGTGAGAAGGACCTGGAGGAAGCTTTGCAGCAGGTGAAGCTTGAGAGGGATGCTGCTGTCCAAAACCTTACTGCCAAGGTGAGAACTTCACTCTTCGTTTTGAGCCTCCCTCCATGCCCATCCTGCCAGAAATTTAACACTTCCATTTTCTTACGTAAATACATTCATTGGATGAACCCATATTTTAGGCCAGGGGTCTCCGAACTTGGCTACTTTTAAGACGTGTGGACTTCCAATTCCCAGAATCCTCTGTCATGCCTCTGTTGGAATCTGATTCGGAGGGGGAGGCTGAGCAGCTGACGGAGTGGGAGTGTGGCTCCATTGGCTGTGGAGGAAACTGGGGAAGGGCAAACTCTGGCTGGGCGGAGGGAGAACAAGGGAGAGGAAATTCAGAGAAGACCCAGGCCCACCCCCTCTTCATCTTAGGGCATGCAGGGAGGAACGGAGAAGGGAGCAATGTGTGTTGGGGGAGGAAAGGGCCCTGACTTCCTTCATTAGCTGTAGCTGGGTACACAGTGTTTAAAAAGGGAGGTTGCGTACAGCAAGTTGTTGGGAGCAAACTGAATTATCTGTTATTGTCAAAGCTTATCTGGGTTCCTGGCATCTTCCCAACTCTGTGTGTTTTGCTGACCTTTCAAGTCTTCAATTCCTTCTCCTGCCGTGTCAAGTTAATGACTGCAGCGTGGTTTTTATGTGGATTTTTAGTTACAGTCTGCATGTACTTTGTTTTTGGACTGAATTTCTTCCATTTAAAGACTGTTCCTGAGAGAGTTTTTTCTCCAGCTGAAGGTAACCTCGACATTAGGGAGCAAAGTTGGAGGTACTAAAAAAACATTTCTTGCTTATTTGACTGTGTTGCCTTTGTGCCATGCCCCTTTGGGTCATCAGACCCCCAGCTGGAAGACTTGTAGACTTCAACTCCCAGAAGTCCCCAGACGGCCAGGTTATTCTGGAAGTTGCAGTCTACAAGTCTTAAAGTGGCCATGTTTGGAGACCCCTGCTTTAGACCAGATCTGGGCATTCCACCCCACCCCCCTGGGGCCATATCCACCCTTTGGCTGCCCCCATCCGGTCCAGCAGCAGCCTCCCTATTGATTGAGCTCTCCACAGCCCTCCCAGTTTCACATGTGGGGCCCTTTGGGGAAAATGACTTGGCCCCTCCTGCTCTGTACCAGTTCAATGCCAGCCACTCCGCCTTCGCTTGTAAGGCGTTAACCTCTGTAAATTCTGAGTTCTTCTGGCAATCCAAAAAGATGAAGGGATGTCTTCCCCTTGCTCATTTTGCAAAGCCATCCAATTCCACGGCTGACATTTCGTCCCCTCATTTGTATGCTCAAGGTGTCAGGATTCTGGCAGTTTCCCCCATTTGAATTCTGAGTCTCGAGCCAAACTTCCAAAGGATTTATTGGGAGTTAACATGCCGGCACTGCCTGGGTGTAACTGACTCTGAGACACAGAATTCATTGTCACTCTTGACCCTGGTTTCCCCCACCCACCCCCTGGGTGTATCATAATTCACATTCTCCAATGGGAAACATCCATAGCCCAGAGTCATCAAGCATGCTCTCCAGTTAGAATTTTGCAGCATAGAAACTTCAGTTACTTAGTTTTGTTTCCTTTATTGTCATTGCACCTAGTACCATGAAATCAAACACCATCTTCAGTGCACATCATGACTATGAAAATAAACAAACACGCCTCCTTCACATTCTATACAAATGAAAGGAAAACCCCTGATAACTGCATGAATATTTCACTCTACAGTAGAATTCAGCAGAGCTCCTGCCCTGGGATAGAAGCTGTTTTTCAGCCTGTTTGCCCTTGTTTTTATTATTATCCTGTACCATCTGCTGGATGGTAATAGTTCAAAAAAAAAAAGGATCCCCAGGATGAGATGGATCTTTGAGAATATTTTGAACTTTCTTAAGGCAGCGGGAGCTCTAAAGCTCTTCCAAAGAGGGGAGAGGGCAACCCAGGATCCTGACCATTAACTCTGGAGTGCTTTCCTATCTGCCCCTGTGCAATTGGCAAACCATACAGAGTTAGTTACTATCTTGAAAACATGTATGGAATGCACTTTTGATTTCCAAGGAAACCCCTTTCTCCCTTTCCCTTTCTGTTGGCAACTCTAAAAGGACTAAATAAATATATAGTCATCTGCCATCATCAGGCTTCTGTATAGTGTTCGTCTATGAGTCGGGCTTTCACAGCCGTTTCTGTTTTAAATTTGGGGCTGGCCTACTGCTGTGCCAGACGAACTCAATACAGAAGCCTGATGATGGCAGATGAGATTCTGCCGAAACATCGCTACAACTTTAAAAGTACAACTACAATGATGTGGGGAAAAAACCCAAACAAAGCTGAAGACCATACATATACATACATACATACATACATACATACATACATACATACATACATACATATGAATGATATATTCAATATCATAGCAGTTTTATCTAATTTCCCTGACCAAAAGAAGGCTGCAGGCTCTGCTTCTGTTGGTCCAAAGTTAGGGAGGCCAGATGAGAAAGCTGGCTTTGCGAGGTTTGCTCCATTCCCTCCCCAGAATCTGAAAGGCCACCCTCTTCTTGCTAAGGGCCTGGGGGAATTTTTGCTGTTTCAGCTCCAGGAAAAAGAAGCGGAGGCTTTGGAGTGGAAGAAGAAGTACGAGAAAATGCATGCTGAAAAGAAAGAGATGCAGTAGGTGTCCGTGGGTAACGTTGGATTTGCTTCGGGAGGCTGGGCTTTTGTCTGGTGACAGTCAGGAGAAAGAAACTCAGCAGAGCTGCACCTTGGTGGAGTTTTTCAAGTACAGGCAGTCCTTGGCTTACGACCACAACTCAGCCCAAAATTTCTGTTCTTAAGTGAGTGATTTATCGAGCGGGTTTTGCCCCGTTTTATGGCCTCCCTTGCCAAGCAAATCCCTGCGGTTGCTAGTAACACGGTTGTGAGTTCGATCCTAGGTAGAGCAGGGGGTGGGACTAGAAGACCCCTAAGGTCCCTTCCGACTCTTGTTAATCCATGATTCTATGGTGTTTCCCCCTGTTGACATGGCTTGCCAGAAGGTCCTGCAAGGGGAGCACGTGACCCTGGGACCATCATAAATGGGAACCAGCTGCCAAGCATCTGAATTTGGATCGTGTGACCGTGAGGAGGCTGCAGCAGTCGTTAAGTGTGGAAAATGGTCATAAGCCACCTTTTCTCTCTGCCATTGTAACTTTGAGCGGTCACTAAATGAAGTTTTGCATAAGTCGAGGGCTACCTGTACAAGAAGGGAGGAAACCTGAGCAGGGGTGCAAAATCACACCATGCAACCATGAAAGGCGCCTTCGTTCAGTCCTCGTGTCAGAAAGAGCTCCGGTCTAGTTCTGGGGTGCAATTATAAATTGGGGGTTTCTTTCCACAAATGCCAGCAAAAGATCCCAATATTGGCTAAGGATGGCGAGGGGAATGCCTGCATTAGATCTCATGCCTTTTGCGTTGCATTTTGTTTTTCCAGAGGTGGGTGTATTTTTATCCCTCCCTTATTTTTATAAATAAAGGTGGTAAATATACCTAAAAAGCCCCCTTCCTCCTCTTTTCCTCACCACAACAACTCTGTGAGGTGGGCTGGGCTGAGAGAGAGGGACCAGCCCAGAGTTACGCAGCTGGTTTTTGTGCCTTAAGATGGGACTAGAGCTCCCAGTTTCCTGGTGATTGGTCCAAAGTCATCCAACTGGCTCTGATGGCCAAGGCAGGAGTAAAAGTCACCATCCCCTGGTTTGTAGCCAGGTGCCTTTTACCCCTGAGTTTATTCCTCTTCCTCTCACAAGTATGCAGTGGATAACATCTCAAACAAATGAGACTGTAGATGCCTCTCCTCCTTTCATTTTGCAAATTGTTTGTCTTGCACATCTTCTGTTTCAAGAGAGCAAATAATATTTTTGTCAGGATTCCAGCCATTGCCCTAATTCAATCATGATTCTCGAGCCAAAGTTCAAAAACCTTCAAAGGATTTATTAGAGGCGAGATACTGGCCCTGCCCTATATGAAGCCAACTCTGGCCTCCGTCATTTCCAGTCCCCTGTGACCCTGTATCCCCCCCCCCTTCCCGCCTGGGCATGTCATAAATGAGATTCTCCAATTAAGCATCTTCATGGGCTGGGTGACATCATTCACGTTCTCCAATTAAATATATTTGCGGGCAAAAGGTCTGGTAATTTAGTTACAATCTTTTAAAGAGTTGAGTTGGAATGTTTGCTGCATTGCCCCTTCAGATTTCCTTCCTCTCCCCCCACCTTTTTTTTTTTTTTTTATGGCAACTACAAAACAGGCCTAGGAATGTTTTATGAGTTGACAGTCTTCTGTTTTCTCTGGATTTCCCTCACCTAGTTTCACTAGAAGGGCCTGGAAGCGAAAGGAAAACCCCTTCGTCAAGAGAATGATGATGCCTGAAAGGCTCTTGCTGACAGAAAGTGGAGCCTATTCAGCAGGGTGACATTTGATGAAACATCCTGATGGCACATTAAAATAATTTTCTCCTTTTATTTTTAGAAAAATTGTGGCAGAGTTTGAGAACATGACACTACAAGTGATGGGTAGGTTCAAATTACATGTTATAAATACCTATTTCTGAGGAAGGAGCAACGCCCCACAGTCTCCCCCGGGCTTGGCATTTTGGGCATCCTGGGCCTTGAACACATGAAACAGCCTCATCTGCAGTCGGCTGGAGAACAGACCGGAGGGCTAGATTGAGGTGTTGTGACGCTGCAGGGCTAAGAAACGCTGGAAACATAGCTCAGTGACACTGGGAGGGTGTCAGGTTCCCCCTGCCCCAAATCTCTAGATTTTAAGGTGCTTTTTTCCCAAGAGGCAACTGGACCTTCTGGTTTTTCTTTGAAGATGTTTTGCTTCTCATCCAAGAAGCTTCTTCAACAGGGTGGTAGGATTGGAAGGATTTATACTCCTTGCAGACAGTGATCATTTGCATCCTTCTTGGAGAGTCGCTGAGGCCACTTGGAGGTTTATCTGTGTCCTCTCTCCAAAAGGATGCGAATGACCATCTGTCTGCAAGGAGTATAAATCCTTCCCTTCCGCACAATCCCTTCAGAGCTGAAGAAGCTTCTTGGATGACAAGCAAAACATCTTCATAAGGAAAAACCAGAAAGTGTAGTTGCCTCTTGGGAAAAAAAGCATGACAGGGAATCAACATTTAGATTTTAATATTTGAATTCAATAATATTCAATCGTTGAATAGGCAGGGCCTTAGTTTGGGGGATCTCCTTCCGGGCTTTTTTCCTATATCTCCTAGAACAGTGGCCCCCAACCTTTCTGGCACCAAGGACCAGTTTTGTGGAAGACATTTTTTTCCCATGGGCCAGAGGGGGTGGGGATGGATTCACGCGGAACCCAGATCCCACACATGCGCAGATAAATCTTCACCGGCTCACCGCTGCTTGTGCGGCCCGGTTCCCAACAGGCAGAGGTTGGGGCTCTCTGTCCTAGAACATCGTTGTGCCAAGTTAACTGACTTCTTTTGTGCAGCGGATTGTCAGAGCCAGAAGGAGCTTGCAAAACAAGAACTGCAGAAAGCCTTGGATGGAAAGCAGCAGGCAGTCTCTGACCTGAATGCCCTGGAGAAGTCTTTCTCTGAATTCTTCAACCGGTTTACGAAACAAAAGAAGGCCATAGAAGGATTTCAGAAGGTGAGCAGGTTTTTTTTTCCCCCAGATGCTCTACCCTGAGCTGAAAACTTTCAATTTTTCATGAGAAGCATTTTGGCTTTAAAGGATTGAAGCTTCAGGTGTCCTTTTCATGAATGAGGATAGTTGCAATTGACAAGAGAGCTGCCTACATCACTAATACAATATAAATAATTACAGTTGTGCCAAATATCGATCTTCAAACATTTGGGGATAATCCTATTTTTGAAGCAGTGTAAATAGGTCCTAAAACACTTTGTTGTGTTCTTTTTTAATGCTGTTAATAGCTTTTATTTTTGATAGGAAGGTGCTGTTTCTGCTTTTTTTAAAAGAAGGTGTTTGCTTTTCTGTATGTAGGGAATCAGTATTGTCTCCTGGTTAATTAAACTAATTGGTTGGAAGAGAATGACGTCACTAAGCCAACATTTATATTCAGTTCCAGTTTCTGTATCTGATCAGGTGTATCTGTGTTTGCTCTGCTGGAGAAAAACCATTTTGCCTAAAGAAAATGTTTGTCCTCAAAAACAGGCAAAATGCTACCTTAAATATCCACATAAGAATGTTTAAGAATGTAATTACCAACAGGTTTTGCCATGGTGACAATGCTGGTGAAAGGAGCTACGACAGGCATTTTATATTTTGAAATTTAAGTGCTTGTTAGCAGAGCCAGAATTGAAAACCTCAACACTGGTCTTTTGTACATTTTTGTTCAAAGGAACAAAAGTACACTATTCCAGTGGTCACCAGCCAGTGGACAGGGGACCACTAGTGGTCCATGAGAAAATTTTGGTGGTCCGCAGTTCCCCCCCCCCCCAAAAAAAAAGCAATTAATCCAGGCTGCGCGGGAACACAAGGCTTGTGTTGCTTTTGCATTGTGAACAACATGAGGTAGTGAGGGGAGGCAGGAAAGGGAGGAGGGGGGAACTTGCTCCACGTGCCTCAGCTGGCCCCGGGCTACTTCTTTCCGCTTCTTTCTTCTTCTGCTTTTGGCTGCCTGCAAGGAAAGCAGCCAAAGTCTTTCTTTCTCTCCCCAAACTCCCACCATAAATGAGCCTTTGGGACCCTGCAAGGCCTCCTGCGCCAAGAGGCTTTGCCGGCAAAGACTCATTTCTGGCAGTTTGGGGGAGAGAAAGAAATGCTTCTGCTGCTTTCCTTGCATGAAGCCAAAAGTGTCTCTCTTTCTCTCCCCCCCCTCCCCCCCCCCCCCCGAGAACAGAGCTGGAGATGGGATCTTGCAATCCCAAATAAAGAGCAATCAATCGGTAGGAAAATGGGGTGGAGAATTTTCTGCAGACTTTTTTGGGGATTTTCCCAGGGTCTCTGGCCCGTGGGATTTAAAATGATGCATTTGGTGGTCCCTGAGGTCCAGAAGGTTGGCGACCCCTGAACTGTTCCCATTCCAAGAAAGAGGATTGTTTTCTGTGATGGCCAAGCAGTGGCTTTGTGTTCAAGAAGACAACACGGAATGTTGTAATCACGAGGGAGTCAAGTTGTTTGATCAGGAAGAACTGAATCATGATGATCTTTATTGGAGTATAATCTTGCATTTATACACGTTTTTAGTTATCCTCTATCATTGGTTAACTTTGGTTACTGTTTAACCTTTGTTACTGTTCAGCACAGTAATCTATACAATTAATTATCTCTAGTTAAAGTCTAACATATGTTTACTTCCCCTCTCTAATCCTCCTTTAGATTAGTGACTTTGTTTGCCTGAGTTGTATTTGTTTGGAAACATTCTTTATCTGAGATTTGCCATCCAGGATAGGAACATTCCTGCAATTACAACTCTACAGGGGAAGGTGGGGGACTCATCGTCCCAGCCATTGAGATCCACAGGCCTTGATCTTGTCCCCTAGAACGAAGAGACACTGAAGAAATGCGTGGAGGATTACCTCGAAAGAATCAAGAAGGAAGAGCAGAGGTACCAGACCCTGAAGGCCCACGCAGAGGAAAAGCTAGATCAGTGAGTCGGGGTCCTTCCGCGTTGGGGAGAAAATGAAAACCCCGGGATGAGCTCAACGTAGGCGGCCATGTTTCCCTTTCTTCCCCCACAGGGCAAACGAAGAGATCGCCCAGGTGAGAAACAGAGCCAAGTTGGAGGTGGCTGCCCTCGATGCCAGCTTGCGCAAAGAACAGATGAGGGTCCAGTCATTGGAGAGCAGCCTTGAGCAAAAGGTCAGTCCAGCCAGCAAGAGTCCCCGTCCCCCTGCTCTCGCTCTCTCTCTTTTTTAATTAAAGAAGGAAACAATGGCAAATTTATGGCACGCCTGCCTGTCACATGACATAGCAACTCTAGCTAACTCTTCATTGATAAGCCTGCAAGTCAGTCAGTCGGATTCCTCTGTGAGGCATAAGGGAATAAAACCTACCCACCAACTTTTGGACATTTGGAAGGTGTGGGCTGTAAAAAATCAAGTTTAACTCAAGTGTACAGCTCCTTGTATAATTGGCATGTGCAACTACATTTTGCTTCTTGTAAATACCCCAAACATATATGTACTATACCCAGAGAGAGAGCTGTCCCTATGAAGGAGAACTCCGTTAATGTAAGTGTTACTTTCTAAATTGTATTTATGCAACATCTACCATACGATGCTTCCTTTTTGCTTTTTCAACAGGTAAAAGAAAATGAGGAACTCACAATATTCTGTGACGAATTGATTTCTGGGATGGAAAAAAAGTGATCTCTGCATTGCTCCCATTTTGTTCTGTTCTCCAATTTTGGGGTAGATTATTTATGAAATGTATTTCTACGCTTCAGTATCACTAGTTTGACAAATATTGTTTGAGATGAAATAGTTTTCTTTTTTTTCCCACTTTCTGTTTCTACAAGGTAGTTGAAGAGGCCTACTGTGGATAGCAAGGTTTGGGGTGTTTTGGATTTTAGTCTTCAGTTTTTAAACTACCCAGTGTTTGATAGGATATTTTCTGCATTCTTGAGCTCAACTTTATTGCTTCTTTATATGTTTCTGACAGTCAGCAAGGAAAGTTAATTTCATTTTGTATGAAAGAAGTAGAAAAAACTTATCTTTCATTTAAACGATAATAATAATACTTCTGATATTATATTGCACAGACTCTTATAATAAAAATTGTTCATTAACCATTTGTTGTATTCATACAAATCGATATCCAGAAATTGAAAAATATTCTGTCTCCAGTTGTTGAGCCATTTCTTTCTCTCTTTGGTATTTAAAAATGTTTCATTAAATTTGTAAATTTGCTGAGTTGTATATTTTATAACTAAATGAGTAAATAGTATGCATTTAATGCAAGTAGCAAAGTCACTTTATAACTCCTTATTTTTTAAGACGATGTCAATATGTGTTAGGGATGTCGAGGTTGATTTGTTTCAAAGTTTTCCCAGCAAAGAACATACAATAAAACTAATAACATTTATTACTTATTGGTTAAATTTATTTTCTGTCTATCTCGCCATGGGGCTACTTTAGGCAGCTTGCAGCAATAAAAAGGAAGAAATGAAAAGAATGAAAGCCATAAACTAATAGAACAGCAGAACCAAAGTCCCTCTGCCAGCACGAGAAGGAGAGGGTCATCCCAGTGGTGGCTCATCAGGTGGCCTGGAGCTCTGCTGTTTGAAGGTCATAACCAACACCTTAACAGATAATCAGAGTTGGAAGGGATCTTGGAGGTCATCTAGTCCAACCTGCCACCAAAGCAGGAGACCCTGCTCCATTTCTGACAGATGGCAGTCCAATCTCATCCTGAAAGCCTCCAGGGATGAAGCTCCCACAACTTTTGAAGGCAACTGCTGTTCCACTGTTCGATTGTTCTGTCAGGAAATTTCTTCTTCTTCTATGTTGCTTCTCTTCTTGATCAGTTTCCATCCATTGTTCCTTGTCGGGCCTTCAGGTGCTTTGGAAAACAGCTTGGACCCCCCTCCTCCTCTTCTCTGTGGCAGCCCCTCAGATATTAGAAGGCTGCTCTCCTGTCTCCCCTGGTCCTTCTCTTCCCTAGACTAGCCAAGCCCAGTTCCTGCAACTGCTCTTTATACCCCTGATCCCTCATCATCCTGGCTGCTCTTCTCTGCCCTTTTTCTAGAGCCTCAACCTCTTTTTTATAGTGTGGTGACCAAAACTGGATGCAGGACTCTCGGTGTGGTCTTACTAAGGCTTTATAGAGTGGTATTAGTCCCTCCCTTGACCTTGATTGTCTCTCTCTGTTAATGCAATTTAGGATTGTATTGGCTTTTTTGGCTGCTGCTGCACACGGCTGCCTCCTATTTAGCCGGTTGTCCACTGAGACTCCAAGATCCTTTTCATAGTTACTGCTACTGAGCCTGGTTTCACCCAGTCTATAGGTGTCCTTTGGGTTTTTCTCGCCTACGTGGAGGATTTTACTCTTCTCTACACTGAATTTCATCTTGTTAGATATGGCCCAGTGTTCTTGTCTGTCAAGATCCATCTGGATCTTGAGCCCATCTTCTAGGGTGTTGGCTATTCCTGCCAGCTTAGTCTCATCTGCAAATTTGGTAAGATTCCCACATCTAAGTCGTTAATGAAGATATTGAAGAGTCCTGGGCCTCAGACGGAACCTTGTGGCACCCCACTGCTTACTTCCCTCCATATAGACTTAGACCCGTTAAGGACTACTCGTTGAGTACGGTTTGTCAGCCAGTTGTGAACCTTGAACTGCTCCCGGAAGCAGACAGGTAGCCAGCAAAGTTTGTGGAGCAGAGGAGTATTATGGGCCCTCGCTGCTATATTTTGCCCCAGCTGAATGGATTTTAAGGGTAGCCCCATGTAGATTGCATTGCAGTAGTCCAGATGAGAGACGGGTGAGGTTTGAGTAATTGAGTGCAGGGAATCCTGGTCCAGGAAAGGTCACCGCTGGGGCACAAACTAACTGTGCAAAACCCCTCCTAGTTGTGCCGCCGTTTGCTCTTTGAGCAGGAGACGTGAGTCCAGGAGAACCTCTAAGTTGCAAACTGGATGTGAACCAGGTAATGTGACCCTGTCCAGAATTAAAAGATGACAAAAACCCTGGATCATAGGGGTTCCATGTCCTCAAAGCCGCTAAGTCTTGCCAGGAAGAGTTCAGTTGAAATCTGTTGTCCCCTATCTAGGTCCTTCCAATTTCCAAGCACCACGAAAAGGTAGTGTGACCTCAACACTGATCACCAGGTGTGGAGCTCAGTACCCTCAGCATATTGTTATGTCCAACCACAGTGAAGGATGGTCTCAGTCAGTGGCTTCATGTAGATCAGAGGTCTCCAAACTTGGCAATGTTAAGACTTATGGACTTCAATTCCCAGAATTCTGGGAGTTGAAATCCACAAGTCTTAAAGTTGCCAAGTTTGAGGACCCCTGATGTAGATGTTGACTAGCAAGGAGAGAGTAGCAAGCCTTGTAGAACTGCACAAGTGAGCAGTCAGGGCCTGGGTCTCTCACTTCCCTGTTCCCAATTGGGACCAGTCTTGGAGAAAGGAACTGAACCAGCATGAAACTGCCACCCAGCATTAATTCCAGGGAATTTTGTGACTTTGAATCCACAGGTCTTAAATCAGTATTCGTTATTTGTACATTTTTGACATTCACAATATGGAATGGAAAAACAGAAGTTAGATACTGTATTATCAAAAGGAAGGGTTGGTGAATCTAAAACTCAAATCCAAAATAAACTTTAGACCCCCCAAAAATCCTGCTTAAAATAATCTCATCAGTAGTCTTGGAGAAAATAGTCTTTGTTTTCAGGTAAATATGCTTGTTTCAGCTTGAGCAAGAAATAAGAATATTGCCCTACAGGTATAACAGTCTTCATCTGAGATATGTTTCTGTTAAACAAGGTTGAAAAGAAAGGAAAAATACAGGTTTCCCAAAGGCATATTACAGTTAAGTTATTCTTCCATTCCTAACCAGTAGCAGTCACTGTTGCCACACTGATCGTCATTCGATTCCTCAGGATACCAAGCCGATCTCTCTTCTATTTCCTGAGCTCAAAAAACACCGTTGATTTCTAAGATTATAAAATGGATCTTATTTCCTTCAGATCCTCAGGAATTTAAAGCATGAGGTCTATATTGTGTAACACAAATGCTAGAAAGATATTTTTTACAAGTCAGCATTAATGTGTTCCCCTTTTGCCTAAAATTTTTAAGTCCATACTGGAGAGGTGAGGCAGGTAGACTTTCAACAAATGCAGTTACACCATTATTTAAAAGAGAAGCCCTTGGTTAATTTGTCCCTGAGTTGAACATTTACCCAAATCCACCTCTTATCTCTGGCTAACAAACAGAAATTCCACAAAATTACAATTTATTTTAAAGATGGGGCATAACAGCATGGGAAAGGACTTGTCATGCCCCCCCCCCCCCATCAGAGTGAATATGAGGAGGAAGATGAGCAGCTGACAGTGGGAGTGTGGCTCCTGTTGGCTGTGGAGGAAACGGGGAGGGCAAAGTCTGGTTGGGCAGAGCAGGGAAGAGGTAGAACAAGGGAGAGGGAGTTCGGAGGAAGACCCAGGCCCAGCCCCTCTTCATCCTAGGGCACGCCGGGAGGAACGGAGAAGGGAAAAACATGGGTGGTGTGGCTTACAGAGGAGGAAAGGGCCCTGATTCCCTTCATTAGCCGGGAAGAGAGTTTAAAGGAGAACCAGTTGCAAGGGGCTTTTGTTGGGAACAAACGTTGAGTTTATCTCATGTTGGCTGCTAACTTATCTTAGTTCCTGGCATCCTCCTAACTGGTTGGATTTACTGCTGTGTTACTTCACTTCTGGAACTCCTTATCTTGCCCTACCACGTTTATTATCTTATCTTGCCTTGTTCGATTTATAATTTGAAGTTTTCTGTTTGCACTATTTTGGATTGGAATATCTGCAGCCAAAGGCTGTTGCAGGTTCCTGGGAGAGTTTTTCTCCAGATCGGAAGGTAACCTGAACATTAGGGACAAGGCTGGAGCTAATAAAGAGACCCCTACTTATTATCTGGCTGGGTTGCCTTTGTGCCATGCCTCCGGTCATCGCAGGACTCATTTTATCCCCTCAGCTTCAAGATTACTAGTGAAAAGGACTGGCGGCTCAAACTGGGTTTTGTTTAGACTCCAAAATGGGACAATGTGCTGGAAAAGAGAATGGAGTGGGACGCTTTGTATGAAATCACTTTTTTATATCATAGAATAAAAGGATTGGAAGGGACCTCAGAGGTCTTCTAGCCCAACCCCCTGCCCAAGCAGGAGAGCTTATACCATTCCAGACAAATGGCTGTCTGGTCTCTTCTTGGAACCTCCTCTGAGGAAGTGCCACCCACAATTTCTGGAGGCAAGCTGTCCCATCCATCTATGTGTCTACATCCCATGGGACGTGGGTTACTGCCTTCCTAGCAGATCAAAGTCACAGTACAGTGTTGTTTGGTGAACAGCACTAAGAACAATCAGAAAATGTTCATCGCGCATCCAGACGGAATTTTCCAAGGTTTTTCCCCCCAGTGATTACTCTGCTTGAATCTAAGATCATTGGTCCCCAACAAAGTTCAGCTTGATATCCCATTGCCTGTCACTAATTCTTCTCTGCCCCTGGATCAGACCACAATCCAAAAATGCTACTCTGAAGTTGGGGCCCTGTGTTTTTCCCCCCAAATTCTCTTTTCTTTCTCTGGTACATACGTTAAACCTGTGACAGGAGGAATATTAAATAAGCCAGGTTTTTTTCCCCTGTGGGGTCCTTGGTGCCCTCTGAACTCGGTTGAAACATTTCATTACCCTACTTGGTAACGTCATCAGTCTACAAGGGAGTCAGATTTGCTCTAGCAAAGCTTCCTAGGACAGATGATGTCCAGTTTGGATAATGAAACATCTGCAACCAAGATCAGAGAGCACCAAGAAACATTCCTCCTCCCCCCTCCCTGCTTCCTTCCTTCCTTTTCTCCTCTTCCTCCTCCTCCTCCTCTCCACAATACCTTCTCCCTTGTAGCACTGATGATGTTACCTAGTCAGGTCATGAAACGTCTGCAAGAAAACAACCCAGCTCAGAGAGCCCCAAGGCCCTCTCAGTCCTCCTCCTCCTCCCAAGCCCCGCTCCCTTCTCGCACTGATGATGTTACCTAGTTGGGTCCTAGAAAGTCTGCAAGAAAAACCAGCTCAGAGAGCACCAAGAACCCCACAGTTCAGCCCTGAGCAGCAAACATTCTCTTCTGTCAGCACCATTTTTCCCCTTTCATTCAAATGAATGGCTTTGTCCAACCTGCAAAATTAACTCGAACGTGTGAAAGAATCAAGAAGGGAATGCTTGTCTGATTAATCCTTCCAACTCCTAAATCTGATCGCTCGCGTGAGAAACTTGTTTTCCATTGAGAAAGCTGCTTGTATTCAATGGGGTGTTGCGAAAAAACCGATGGCTTTCCCCACAACCTGGTTAAACGTGGAGATGGATGTTGGTTTGAAACAAGTCAAGTGAGACCAGAGCGATTCATGGAGGATAAACCTGCCATTGCCTCTGAGGTGTGTTGATAACGGATCAGCTTCATTGCTAGGGACCTGTTGCTAGGCAAGGAGGGCATGGGGGTAAATTTTTATTTTGCTGATTTGTTTTCCGGGCTTTGCTGTTACAGCTGCTTATAATAACAGAACATTGGCTTAGGGGAGGCTTGGATCTGGTCCTACAGGTTGCCACGGCTTTGTTGCTGGGCCTTGCTCTGTTGAAAGTGAAAATACTGTAGGTGTGTTCTTCTTTTTAACGTTTTTCACTTCTGGGTTTATATTTAGGAAAGGTTTATGCCGCGCGTCTTCATTTCATACTGTTCAAAAAAAAACCCACAATTTAAACAATTTGACTGTTTAACTGAGCAAACGTTCAAAGGGCTTTTAATGTGGGCTAGTTCCAACATCCCCAAATTATTATTATTTTTTGATCCCTCAAAATAACTGGGTGTGTACCCAGTTTCTACCTTGCAAGAAACAGCTTGCCTTTTCCAGTGTAATGTTGATGTTACCTTTTGCCAGAGAGATGCTTCAGAGAGATGCTGACATGCACACACACCCTGCATATGTATGGGTGGTTAATTAGGTAGGGAAAGGGAAAGAAAAAAAATCAGTAGCATTCTGTTCAGACATGTCTTAAAGGGAAAAATAAAAATAAAAAGAGCAAGGTTTCCATTGGAGATGTACTGTGGTGTTTAGGCATTCGGAGAGGAGAGGAGATGGAAGGGACCTTGGAGGTCTGCTAGTCCAACCCCTTGCTTAGACTGGAAACCCTACACTACTTCAGACAAATGGTTAGCCAATCTCTTCTTTAAAACCTCCAACATTGGAGAATTCACAACCTCTGGAGGCAAGTTGTTCCACTGATTAATTGTTCTCACTGTCAGGAACATTATAAAATTATTATAAATAAAATACTTATTAATGAACCTGAGCATTTCTATACCTTTCAAAGTATTCAGCATTAGAATACAGGCAGTCCTTGACTTATTTAGTGGCTGTATGACATTAAGAAGGACTTCCCTATGGGTACTTATAACCCAGCTCCAACATTTTGATGCCCACCTCCAATTTGTAGCATCTTGTGGTCACATGACATTTTGCCAAATGTGGCATTTATTTCCAGTTTTCTGCAAAACCAGCCCACAGTGAGCCATTGGTTGTCTTAATGACCACAGCAGTCACTTAATGAGTGCCATAAAAAAAGTCAGAAAATTGGATTAGTTGCATGGGTGACCTGATTTATGGCCATCAGGACTTATGTTCAGTTACACTTGTAAATCGAGGTCCACCTGCAATGCACCAGTGTTAGAAGGGAATAAATTTTGCATAATTAGGGATGTGTCTATGGAGATTCTCTGTCATCCATGGTTCCAAGGGTACTTTTTTCCTTTGTTTTTCCTTGAAGACGTTTTACTTCTCAGTTCTAGAACCAAGCTAGAATTAGGACTCTTCAACTAGAACTGAAGAAGCTTCTTGGATGAAAAGTGAAATGTCTTCAGGGGAAAAACCAAAGTTGCCTTTTGAAAAATTGGGAGAATTAAGGGATATGCTTGACAAATTGTGCTCAAGTAATCCTGTTTTCACCGTGGTCATCTTTACAACGCATCTCAATTCGGTTTCTTTGGCTGATCTTAGACGTTCACCCAATTTGACACCTCTACAACTGTTTTCACAAAGGAAACAAAGAGGTGGATGTAGAGAGTAGTACCAGGTTTCTGTGATTAACTCCTCTTCGGTGGCTCTAATTTCTCCAGATTTCAAGGAAGATGAATAGCCATGGTTTTAAAACAGCATCCTTGAAGATTAACACCCGAGGAATGATGGACAAGAGCCGCATTGACTTAAGAGTTGCGTCGTTCAAATATGTTCAAATAAAGGTATGTGTGTGCTTGTACATTTCGTATCAAATATTTTCCGTGCTGAAAGCATTTGCTAGCAAGGAGTCCATTAATCAACTTGGTTTTCCTGTTTTGCCAGCAGCAACTTAATATGAAAGCAAGTGAAACTGTTTTTTAAGATTTTGCTTCTAAAACAAGTTATACCAATTTGATCATCATTTAATTAAAAAATAAATGATTTATCTGCCTGGGCAAGGAACCAAATTGTAATATGTGTAGTAAGGATTAACTCCTTGCTTTCATAACAAATTTGAGAAGAACATTCTGCCAATCTGAAATACGTATTTCCAATTTGTGTTGTTTCTTCAACTTTCCCACTGTGTGTTTCAAAATGGCACAGCTGCCGTCTTCTCTAGGGTTGTGTCACAAAGGGATGCTGAAACCAGCCAGGTGTTGTCTTAATCTCTGCTTCTGTCAGGAAGATTCCTGTGTCTTTGGGGTCACAATAGCTCAAGGTTGGGTACCATTCGACAAAGGCCACAAAGTATGCTCAACCAAATATGATGTGTGAGCCTGTTGTGTGAACTCCATGAAGGGAACCATGGGTGTGACTTTACATTCAGAGATGTAAAGATGACGACACTGCATGATTGACAGCCTGCCCCCTTGTAACGTGTGTGGGGGGGCATACAAACATGCAGATTTTTATAATACCATCATCACTTTTTTTGGATCCTCTGTTAATTAGCAGCCAAGTTTGTTGTCGTGGACTGCAGAGGCCCCTGGGGAGAAATGGGAACGCACATATATATTTCATCATGCTTCTGAACTCAGGTAGAGTTAGATTTCTCTCACCTTGTTGCATGGCGGAGAAAACTCAATTCAAAGGTCTCCAACCTTGGCAATGATAAGACTTGTGGACTTCAACTCCCAGAATTCCCCAGCCAGCAGGAACATGGCTTTTGAAGGTGACTTCAAAAAGTATCCCAGGATAGGACTGGAATGGGAATAGGAGTAAAATCACGGAGTTGGAAGGGACTTTGGAGGTCATCTAATCCAACCTCCTGCTCAAGCAGGAGACTTTATACCATTTCAGACAGGTAACTAACTGTCCAATATCTTCTTAAAAACTTCCAGCATTGGGGCATTCACAAGGCAAGTAGTTCCGCTGATTAATTGTTCTAACTGTCAGGAAATTTCTTCTCAGTACCAGGTTTCAATGGGTTCTGCACACATATGTACACATGTGTGAATATCCCAAAGAAGCAAGAACTTGTTGTGTGTTACTGTCTAAAAGCAGGTGGAGACGTGGAAGTCCTTGACGGAACCCAACTGTTGGAGACGCTGCTAATCTTTCCTCCCAACAGAATCTCCTAGACCTGGAGGAAAGGCCAATGTTCTCCTGTTCCAGGTCATGGAGGTCAACGGAAGGAGGATGTTCTGCTGTACCCTGGCCAATAAGGGATCATCCCAGAGAAGGAGACCTTCCCAACTCAACCAAGGCTGCTTGTCTTAGCAAACGGTAGAGGCCTCCGTGACCTGGGAAGCTCACCTTTGGGTTACTTTTTCAGAGGGGAGATCTCCAGAAAATTCTATGGAGTTGGAGAAGGCCAGGGATCTCAACCTGCTTCCAGGATGGCGCAACGGCCAGGATGAAAAGCCAACTTTATACTCCAAGCCAGTAGGGAGCCAACCTTGACTTGAAAGAAACTTGTTAAAAAGTTCCCTATCTCAGAGCTATCAGTGTTCGGCAGCTCCAGAAGTCCCGATTAAACCCTCTCGCTTATGAAACAATCTGTCTACTATGCAAAAGCGAGCATGGCTGGAGGCAAAGTGCAATTATTACAAGATAACACTTGTGGGGAAGAAAAAGCTTGACAAGGGTATTAAAGTGTATCAGATGTAGAGATTTTGGCGCAAAATACAGAAGCATCGACTCGTTCCAGGTAGCAGCAGATACAACCTCTGATGAGGAAGGAGTTGGCACCCTTCATCCTCAAGAGAAGCAGCAGGAAGCCAAGAGAGAACCCCAGGGCTTCCTTCATTTCCTGTGGACTAGCAGCAGGAAAGAAATTCTGAGTTTTCCAACCTGCAACTCAAGAA
Organism: Laticauda colubrina; assembly: GCA_015471245.1. NCBI lineage: Eukaryota > Metazoa > Chordata > Lepidosauria > Squamata > Elapidae > Laticauda > Laticauda colubrina. The sequence continues at coordinate 953,401 of BLBF01000073.1, read as the reverse complement.
ACAGAAGCTTCTGACCTCCCTTAAGTTCTTACTTTGTGCTAAAATTGGGGAGGAGGTTTCCTGGTGCTGCAGAGAGGAAGATGGCTGCCTTGGGAGGCCACCACAGAAAACATTTCTGCACCCCAACAAAAGAGCTCTGCCTTTAAAAAAAAAAAAAAAAAAAGCCCTTCTCTTGTCTCCAAAGAGTTGTGACCCGTTCTTGCCTCAGTCGTTAAGTGAATCACTGCAGTTGTTAAGTTAGTAACACGGTTGTTCAGTGAATCTTATTTCCCCATTGAATTTACTGGTCAGAAAATTGGAAAATCTGATCCTGGGATGTGCAACTGTCATAAGTACATGCCAGTTGCCAAGCATCTGAATTTTGATCATGTGACTTCATGGAGATGCTGCAATGGCCCTGTGATAAATGGTTATAAATCACTTTTTTCACTGCCATTGTGACTTTGAACAAACAGTTGCAAGTCAAGAACTACCTGTGCATGTAAACTCTTAAAAGATTCAGTCATAAATTAAAGGCAGGAGTGACAATAAATTATGCTTAACTTTTTAAATTTATGTTGGGGGCAAGTAAGCAAAAACAAAATAAGCTTTCTTTTGTTTTTTTGTTTCACATCTTCTAAAATGTTCAAAAATACAGAAGCTATGGCTATTGAACTGGGAAAATGTTCATCAAAATGTCACTAATTTGCAAACTTCTTGACTGCAACGTGGAGAAGAATGAAGGTTTAAAGAAACATTCAAGTTTTCAAACCCTGGCTTTACAATTATATAAGAAATATATCTTTGTAAAATCTTTCATAAATATATTATATATGAATACATAATATATTTCAGGTAATTAATGAACTCAAGCTGGGAGAGTGATTTTAGATGCTTGGAATGTACAAAACAGGCATTGTAAGAAAATAGCACATTTTTTTTATTCCACCCCCAAAAGTACCTGCCTATTAAAAAATCTATTTTTAAAAAACCTTTTTGAAGCTTCATTTCTATAAAGTAACTATTTTGAAACCATCTTGTGGTATTGCAAGAATATGCTGAATATTGATCTGGAATGGTGTAATCGCATGTGTGTGAATGAACCCAATTCATGCCAGACCTTTCCAGTAACCCAGATAAAAAATTCAGCTAAAGGAGCTAATTCTATTTTTCTGTAAAGTTATTTTTAATAGCATCTTTCCCAAATTTCCCACCTGCAATTTTAACTGCCTGATCAGTTAAGGTGAACTCTTCCAAAGTTTCCTTTCTCTAACCATTTGGGAGCAATTGCTAGGCAACATGTCTTATTTATTATTTATTTAATAGATTTCTGGGCTGCCCATCTTCCTTCTCCATAAGGTGACTCTGGGTTGCAGAGTATAATTATTATTATAATCTGGTAACAGATTATAAAAAAGATAAATAGAAAATAATTTAAAATATTAAAACACAATGTAAGTTAAAAAGTTTAAAACTACTTAAAACTTCCTGTGGAGATTCTGTCATCCAGATCATGGTTATCTCAAAAGTTGCTTTTTTTTTCAAAAGGCAACTGGACTTTGTTTTTCCTTGAACATGTTCTTTTTTCATCCAAGAAGCTTCTTCAGGAACTCAAGAAGCTTCTTAGATGAGAAGCAAAACACCTTCAAGGAAAAACAAAGTCCAAGTTGCCTTTTGAAAGATCACCTTTGGAACAGACCAGCTTCCCCAAGGACATCTGTCCATTCCATTCCAAGTGGGGCTCATCTTCCTTAGTGAAGTGGCCGATATGTAGAATGGCTACATGGTGGGTTCTTGCGTCCTGCTCAATTTCCTCCTTAACCCTAGTTCCAGAACTAGAACTCTGGTCTTACTCCTTTTTGTATACCCCTGGTTTTTTTACTTCCTTATTCAACAGGTATGTCCCTTGATCCAATCAGTCCATCGCTTGGGATCAGTTCTGGGCCTGATGGGTTCCATGGAGTCGTCTTCAAAATCTATTCGTAGCAGAATCACCATCCTTCACATTCAGTTCTGGTGGTTCTGGAGACCCTGGAGGACATCCATTTCCTTGCACAGGGGAACCTCTGCCTCCTTAACCCGAACCCATCCACCACCCACCCCAAAATTCAAGGCTTAACTTCTTGATCCTGGAATCGGTTCTCTTGTTTCCCCTGAGCTACTGGGGAAAACAACTCTTTGCGACGTTGCTGGCTTGCTTCCATTTTTCACAACTCAGGGGTTGTTTCAGTCCAAGGAAGGGTTGACGGAGAGGAAGCTGGGAAGCTTTTACCGTGGACCTCCGTGCTTTTGTTGATTCTTTTCAGTCTTTAACAATGAGCTTCCCATCCACAGCAACAATGGTGGGATTCAAAAAATTTTTTACTAGCAATTCTGTGGGCGTGGCTTGGTGGGCGTGGCAGGGGAAGGAGAATACTGCAAAATCCCCCTTCCCTCCCCACCCCACTAACCTGCTTTCCAGCTCCATTCTCCTGTGCAGGGCAACCAAAGGAGACCAGACGGTCAGCTGGGACGCAACGGGAGGCAGAGAATAGATGGGGTTGGCGGGTCCAGTCAGAGGTGGGATTGGCCGGTTCTCTGAACTACTCAACATTTCCGCTACCGGTTCTCCAGAACTGGTCCAAACCAGCTGAACCCCACTTCTGAACAGCAAGCTCTCCAATTGGAGATTAGCAAGCTACACAATGGACATCAACAGATGGAATGAAAAAAATAGATACAGAGGAGTATAAGTATAAGTGCTCCCCTCTTAATGTGAAATGGGGCAGAGGACTTTGGACCAGTGATAGATCAGGAAGTTGGGAATTGGTTGGATTACATCTTTTGCATTCTCCTAAGGGTCAACCAGAGGAAAAAGACAGGAGGGTTCCCTGCACTTTCATGTTTTGGAACCAGCAGGGATGAAAATTGGCCTTCTGTTTCAAATTGTTATGTGAGGCACTGGAACTGCTCCAGAATGCCAGCAAGGAAACTAGACTGTTTTGACCGAGTTATCCACAAAACCTAGTATTTTCCCAAGTAACATGTTAGGTTTGAAGTTTATCTACAACCATCAGAACTTTCTCTACAGATATTTTTGAGTTATTATTTTGTTTGGATCCTTTTCTCTACCATAAAAATGCAAATGGGAACACACACATGTAGGCGATTAATCATTTGCAGTCAACATTCAGCTCTGCCACATATTTGATATTTTTTCAACCATGAAGAACACTTTCTTTCAAAGAAAGAAAAACTGGGGGGAAAAAATCACTCCACCTTAATGCACGGAGGCAAAAATGATGAAAGATTTTTTAGCTATTACAGAGATGGAAAAAAGATTATTTTGGCTGTCAAATTTTTGGATTTAATATTAACATAGTACAGAATGCATGTCCAGATAATTGTTGCAACCCAGGTAAAGCATTTTTTTTGTTTTTTTTTATAAAGAAAAATTGGTATTAAACTAATGTGTTGAAAGACTATACAGCTATACATTTTTCTAAGATTTCTCAGGAATTCAGAAAAACAATCTTGAATAATCTTCCTCTATTTTTAATAAGTTAAAATCCTTAAATCTGATGAAAAAATTAAATGTATACATTAATGAACATATGTTAATATCTATAAATAATTTTACAAATATACATGTTAAAATATAAATTTTTAAAACAAATCAATCTGACAAGATAAAAGAAAACCTTTGCCTAAATCAGTATGTCCTACTCTGGAAGAATTGTTAACTGGAATAAATTCTTCTTCAGTCTTGTCAGCCATGTTAATATCAGATATTATATACACACAAGAGCTATTTATAGATGTATGCACAATTGTAGGAAATAAAACTGCGATTTGTTGAAAGGCGCAAGACTATGGGGTACCCGTAATATCTTTTTTTTCTCTCTCTCTCTCCAAGTGTTTGATAATAGATTTCTGGGAAAAATTTATAGACCTCCGTTACAAATATATTTAAACTTTATCTAGAAAAAAAACTCACCCAGAAAATAGCTAAATAAATGTAGCAAATAGCAGAATTTCGACTTGATGCACATTACAGTTCATAGAAACCCCCTGGAAAAGTTAGCCAAAATCACTGCTATGTGCTCATTAACAAATGACACATGCGCACACCCCAACACACACACACACACACACACTTTTCTAGGGCTTGCAACACCTCCAGACCTTCACGTCTAGTCTTGCCTGCACACACTCACTTATCCAGCCATTAGTGCAAGAGGGCGGCGTACTTCCCACCGTGAGAAAAGTGAAGGCAAGCTTAACAAGAGGTTTAACGCTTTTGAGAGTGATTAACTCCTCAGAATGGCTTTGAAATGCGTCCTCAAGGAGATGGCGACATTTTGTATATTTATTCACTATAAAAACCAGTACTTACTTCAGATTCCCTGCAGGAAACATGGCTACCAAGTCCCGCCAAAGGAGAGTCGTGCACGGATGGCACGAGGGCAAAGTTTCCTACGTTCTTTGCACGTGGTTGTTGTTTTTTATTGTTATGTTTTGTTTTCCCCACCCACTCCTAGAATTTGCAGGCGCAGAAAATGGACTCAGAGGCTGGAGTTTCCCATCCTCTCCTTTGCCTTTCATGCTTTCTAGGCAGTGGTGGGATTCAAATTTTTTTACTACCAGTTGGACGTGGCTTGGTGGGTGTGGCAGGGGAAGGAGACTGTAAAATCTCCAGTCAGAGGTGGCATTTGTGGTTCTCCAAACTACTCAAAATTTCTACTGCCGGTTTTCCAGAAGTGAATGCCACCACTGTTTCCGGGTGTTTGACAAGAAAAGTAGGAAGAAAACATGTTCGGCGTGCCACGGCTTCATGGCCACACCCGCCTCCGTGCCGTGGAGCAGAATAACGCCTCTTCCTCCTCCAGATCTGGTCCCGGAGTTCCCCCTCAGACATACATTCACGAATCTCGTGTTTGAGGCTCAGTCTCTGTCCTCATGTCCTGACGATGCCGTTGGCTGGCTGTTTTGGGAGGCAGGGCTCCTCCGAGAGCAGCTCGTGTGCAAATACAGAGTCATCTCCCGAAGAGCAGGCACTGTGGGTGTCGTGGCCTTTGGGGGAGTATTGCTCGAAGGCCACGGACAGGTCGATGTATTCCTAGGAGGAGAACAACTGGCGTGAATATCATCAAGGAGCAGACGCTACAAGTTCCACATCTCCCCTCCAACGGGGGAAGCCTTCCAGTCTCCACATGCTAAGGGCCTGTGGCCTGCTTTTGAGGATCTAGCTGTGGTTTAATGGCAGCTTGGTAGGACTCAAGTTTCAACTCCTTCCCTCAGTACGATGCTATAGAGCCCTGCACACCAGAACAACTAGACCCAAGGACAGATTTTTTCCCAACACCATCCCTCTGCTAAACAAATAATTCCCTCAACACTGTCCAACTATTTACAAAGTCTGCACTATATTACTATTAATATCTCCCATCCCCTCCCACTTGTGACTGTACGACTGTAACTTTGTCACTTGTATCTTTATGATTTACATTGACTGTTTCCTGGTATGATTTGATTGCTGATAGTACCCTGTGACTATCATTATTAAGTGTTGTACCTGATGATTCTTGACTCTTGACGAATGTTATCTTTCCTTTTATGTACCCTGAGAGCATCTGCACCAAAGATAAATTCCTTGTGTGTCCAATCACAAGGTTATATAGAATAAAGAATTCTATTCTATTCTGTTCTGTTCTCTCTTCTCTTCTCAAATGAAATTAGGATTCCAAATAGCAGTCCAAAGGCATTATGGAGCAGGGCCCGTGGTCCATACCAAGCTAAGGCAATGATTCCATGGACAGCCATGGCGCAATAACAGACACAGTTTCTCCTATATAACCTTGTCCAACTACTGAATTTCTCCTCCTGGGCATCTACTTGGAAAAAGCTCAGCTCCACCTTGGAGTGGAGACACAGCTTGTTCAGTTGTGGCATTTGGGCCCATTCTCTAGTAGATTTGCTTTGCGACACCTGAAATGGTTTGCAAAGGATACTAAATTCTTTCTGGGACTTGGGCACTTTTTGCTACTTTTTTGTCCCATAGCTCTTTTCTTCTGGCCGTCCTTTTTTTTTTTTTAATTGAAAATGCACTGTTTTTAAAATTCTGCCTGAGGAGTGGAAAGGCACATTAAAGTATTCCAAACAAAGAAACTAAATCATGACACTGCAGCAATGACAATGCCTTTCTCTTGTGGCGCTGACTGCAGCCTCCGCCCTGAACTGCTCACTGTAGCTCTCCCTGCTCTTAAAACGGTGGCAGGGCTGGAAAATGCTCAGGGGCCTACTCTCTTGAGTCCTGGGGGGGGGGGGGGGGGGCGTGATACGTACGTCGGTGGAGGTGACTGTCAGCACTCGGTCCAGGTCTTCTACCAGCTGCTTAAAAGTTGGCCTCTGAGAAGGCACCGCATGCCAGCACTCCCGCATGATCATGTACCTGGGAAAGAGAAGGGCCACCAGTCAGCCCCACTGAGGAAAGGACTCTGGAGAGCTCACAAGCTTTCCTTCAGCCCGGCGGAGAGAGAGGTCTGGCAGGCTGTCTTGGCTGCCCGTGTTTTCGACCGAGGTGCACTCCAAAAACAAACTAAACAAGGCTCCGGTTGTCCAAAAAACCAGAGGGAAGAGCCATGCAGTCACAGCTTTTAGATCTATAACCCATATGGATGGCAGAAAAGTTCGAGGGAGCATCCACGTTGGTCCCTCTTCTTGTTTTTCCTCACAACAATAACCCTGTGAGGTGGGCTGGACTGAGAGAGAAGGAGAGAAGGGGGAGGAAGCAGGAGAGAGGGGGCAGCGGGAGATGGGGAGAGGGAAAAGGAGAGAGAGGGGGGGGTAGAAGAAAAGAGGGAGAAGGGTAGAGAATGTGTCACTTCTGGGTGAAGCTGAATCTGCGCCTTCTTACTCTGAGCCCACCACTCACCGCTTATTCCACACTGCTCCTGGGGCTGAGAAGGAGGGGTGGGCCCAACACAGAGCAACAGGGTGAGCTTGGAGCTGATCCACAGGATCTTCCAGAAATACTTCCAGGTCCCCCGGAGTGAAGCAGGGCCTTGAACCCCCGAGGAAAGCCCACGGAAGGGGAAGGGCTGGCCGAGAGGCTTCCATGCTTCTCCACAGAACCTCTGAGGGCTCTGCAGGCTGCCTGGAAACCTTTTGGCAGCTTTGAGGGGCTGCACCCTCGTCCAGCTGTAGAGCCGAAATAGAAGGAGCCTGTTTGGGATAAAGCTGAGCTTGGGTTGGGCTCTTTTGGGGAGAGCGGTCCCGACCTGGGGGAACGGCCTTAAAGCGTCCAAAGAACGTTCTGAGGTTGAGAGGACACTTGGTTGAGTTTTGGGTGGCTATAGAGAAGGAAGGAAGGAGAGAAGAAGGGAGGGAGGGAGGGAGGGAGGGAGGGAGGGAGGGAGGGAGGGAGGGAGGAAGGAAGGAAGGAAGGAAGGAAGGAAGGAAGGAAGGAAGGAAGG
>BLBF01000073.1:926795-945958 GCA_015471245.1 Laticauda colubrina | reverse complement strand
AGGAAGGAAGGAAGGAAGGAAGGAAGGAAGGAAGGAAGGAAGGAAGGAAGGAAGGAAGGAAGGAAGGAAGGAAGGAAGGAAGGAAGGAAGGAAAAAAGGGAGGGAGGCAGGGGTGGGATTCAAAATTTTTAAAAACCAGTTCTGTGGGAATGACTAAGTAGGTAGGTGTGGCTTGGTAATCATGTTATTGGCTGGGCATGACCAACTGAATGTCACTCACATCGAAGCACACACCTCCTCACCTGACCTCTCATGACAGTGGGGATGCTGCAACAGTCATAAGTGTGAAAAATGGTCATAAGTCACTTTTTTCAGTGCCATTGTAACAATGAATGGTCACTCCACACGAGCAAAGTACCAGCAAAGGATGGGGAAAAAAATCCAGAGACCTTCCTGCCAAGAATGTAATAAGGGTCAACGGAGAGGCAGTTTCTGTAAGCAACTCCAGAATATTTCCTTCCTGCCTTCCTTACAGGATTAGCCCTGTAATTTCTTCTAACAACCGGTTCTCTGAACTGCTGAGAATGTTAACAACCAGTTCTGGCGAATAGGTGTGAACAGGTAAAATCCCACCCCTGGGGGAAGGACAAAGGAAAGAAAGAAAGGGAGAAGGAAGGGGAGAAAAAGGTAAGAAGAAAGGGAGGGAGGGAAGGAGGATGGAGGAAGTAAGTAAGTAAGTTATGAATAGAAAATATGGAGGTGAAGCAATGGTATTAACAAGAATCCATCCTGGCAGATGACATGCTTCTCCAAAGTATGATGTTCTCAGCTATAAAACTTACAAATCTGGGGTACAATTTGCTGGTTTGTCCATTCGGTGGCCTTCCTTTAACAGTTTGAAGAGTTCCTCCACTGGGATTCCTGGATAGGGAGACCCTCCCAAAGTGAAGATCTCCCATAGCAGCACCCCAAATGACCACCTGAAAACACCAACGTTGAAAAGTCCAGTGAGATTTTTTTCCAGAAAAAAAGGGGAAATAAGACGTATTTTCCCACTATGAAGCCCTGCCAAGGGACAGGTCACCTTCATGACTGAACTTCCTGAATTCTGTTTTGTTTTTGTTTTAAAAAGCCAGGCCTTGGCCAATCTGTTGACCTGGCAGAACGGAAGCCCAAATTAGAGAAGCAGTGAAATAGATGCAGCTCCTCTCTGTGATCTTTGTGGAAGCCTCCACTGAGCCCAAGGCAGGGAAGGAGCCCGTTGAGTCAGGGGGTTCGTGAGATCTTCCCTTGAGGCATCACAACCCCTGCCCTGAATGGGTGCTTTGTTCCTGTTCGATTTGAAAACGGTGCGCATTGCTTACACATCACTCTGATGAGTGTAGACCCGGTCGAACAACGCCTCGGGAGCCATCCACTTCACTGGCAGCCGGCCCTGTCATCGGGGCAAGAAAACAGAATGTCACCCATCAGCAATTTCTGTGCCTCCCGGCTCTCCCGCCTCGTGATCCCCTCTGCTACAAGCCAGGCCAGGTATTCCATCTACTCATTGTGAAGATGATTGCCAAGCTGGTTATCCACCTGACCCGCCATTAGATATAGGTTGATATGAGGGGATATGTATATGTATGTATGTATGTATGTGTGTATGTATGTATGTATGTATATATATGTATGTATGTATGTATGTATATATGTGCTGTTTAGCTTCCTTCAGGTATTATCCCACGCCATTGTAGTTCTGTTAAAGTTGTAGCAATGTTTCAGCAGTAGTTTAACAGAACTACAATGACGTGGGATAATACCCGAAGGAAGCTGAACACACACACACATAATAGATACAGGTTGATATGAGGGGATATGTACATGTAAACGTTGCTACAACTTTAACAGAACTACAATGACGTGGGATAATACCCGAAGGAAGCTAAACAGCACACATGTAAGTACCCACGAAAGCCTAAGAAAACATATATATATATATATATATATATATATATATATATATATATATATATGCATGCATGCATGCATACATACATACATACATACATACATACATACATACATACATAATAGATAATAGCCATCCTTTCACACGAAGCCAAGCTGCACTGAAAGCCTCCAACACAAGAACAGAGTGTTGCCAGCCAATCAAAGCCACAAAACAGACAGAAAAAACCAGAAACACCAATCAATCAAACTCCAAGTCCAATAAACACAGACCAAGACTCCCAACCAATCAGGATGAAGAAAAAACCATCCTGGGACAGCAGTAGGCGAGCCTCAAATTTAAAACTTAACAGCTGTGATAGCCTGACCCACATACAAACTCAATACAGAAGCCTGATGATGGCAGATGAGATTCTGCTGAAACGTTGCTACAACTTTAAAAGCACAACTACAATGACTGGGATAATACCCGAAGGAAGCTGAACAGCACACATGTAAGTACCCGCGAAAACTTAAGAAAATATATACATACACACACACACACACACACACACACACACATAATTCTTGTAAGAAGATGGATGGATGGATGAATAATAGATAATAGATAGGTAGATAGATATACAGATGGATAGATGATCGATAATAGATGGATAGATAGAAAGATTGATGATAAATAGAAAGATCAATAGATTATAGATTATAGATGGATGGATGGATCAATAGATGATAGATAGATATCGATGATAGATAGATATAGATGATAGATAGATAGATAGATAGATAGATAGATAGATAGATAGATAGATAGATAGATAGATAGATAGATGGATGGATGGTACATCAGAAATATTCTCTTGGTTGCTGGATTCAGATCCAGCTGGAAATGCTGATGCATCCTGAGATCTCCTGCCTTGGGTGAAAACCCAAGCAGATTTCACCAACAATCTGGGCATCTACCTAATCTCACCCAAACTTTTAACAAATCTACAATAAAAGGAGACAAGCTGAATATTCCAGAACAATTACAAAGCCTTTCCCTCAGAGTAAGCAGCTCTCGTTATTATTATTTCAGAGATTTTTGATCAATGAATAACTTCTTTATTGAACAACTTGAATAAATAAAACTATTTTGGAGCTCTCCAATTTATCCTTCCTTGATATGGTCTTCTCGATGATGGCTAGGAATTCTGGGAGTCACCATTCCAGCACATCTAGATGGCCAATGACCAAAATTGTCCCCACCCTTTTTTAAAAGAAACTTTCCACTTACATTAGTTGTTTTTTTGTAATAATCGATGTTGTGAACATCTCTGGCAAGACCAAAGTCAGCTATCTTCATCACATTGTCTTCCGTGACCAGAACATTTCTGGCGGCCAGATCCCGGTGAATACACTGTAAAGAAATAGTTTATTTGTTAATAAAACCATGGCTTAAAATATTATTAAAAAGTTCTAATGGATGCTTGGATCAATAAAAGCTCTATTCTTCATTACAAATCTGAAAAAAAAAATATTTTCCATTCCTTGTACTTTGGGGTATACATTGGCAACATTGAGGCTTTCAGTTTAGTGGAAACTCTTTCTATCTTGTTTGTAACTACATGAAGTCCTCTGCTCACAACAGTTTCAGATTCACATTACAACCGTGGGAAGTAAAGTTGAAAAAAATGAGGCAAAACTCAGTTAGCAACTGTCTCCCTTAGCAACATAAATTTTGGGCTCACTTGAGAACTACCTGAACTCACAAAGGTATATCATAGAGGATATTAAAAAACAGCAGACATTAAATATCCTTTGTCAGAGACACATTAAAAATCCCCTGAATTTTCCTCATTCCGTTTGATTTGATCTCTGAATTCCTGGATTTCTCAGGAAGGAATAACATTTTATTACACAAGAAGATTTGCAGGGAAGACTCTCTGTGACAGACAGGGGTGGGATTAAAATTTCTGAACAACCAATTCTGTGGGCGTGGCCTAATTTATGGGTGTGGCTTGGTGGTCATGTGACTGGCTGGGCATGGCTTATATGTAAATGTTGAATTTTTTATTTGAAAAAGAGCAACTTTTACCCAAAATCAGGCAAGGCAGGCAGGCAGATTCTGCTGCTCACAGAATCACAGATTCACTCAGAGATCTATTTATCTGCAATCTGCTACCTGAGTCTTCATTGAAAAATAGAAGGTTCAGTCCTAAGAAAGTTTCAGCTCTGCTTTTAGATTAGCTAGAAATCAAGAAATCCAACAATTTCCTGCTTTCTAGCTGATCTAAATCTCCTGGCATAGCAAAACAGCTGATGGTCGGGGTGAAAAAAAGGAAAAATAGCAACTTAGCAGGCAAGTTTGATGGCGCGCATGCCAGGTAAGGAATGAGTGGACAGGGAGGAGAGGGGCCAGCCTGTGGCAGAATTTTCCAGTTCTCCAAACTGGGCAGAATCAAAACAACCAGTTCTCCAAACTGGGCAGAATTCATAACAACTGGTTTGACCAGGTAGAATCCCACTCCTGGCTACAGATGTTATGGTTATGTTGAATTATGTTCCAAAACTCTGGAATTTGACTCTCTTTGAGGAATTAGGGTGATGCTTGGATTGGGGTGTGGGCAAAAGAATTATTATGAGAAATAAGAGAAGGAGAATTATGGATCTGCTTTTTTTTTAAGAGGCAATTTTCCCCATTAAACAGAAAATGAAGTGATATGATTCCTGTTGACCCAGATTTCATGATATTTTACAATAGAGCAGTTTCATCGTTTTTCTATTTAACAATAAAGGGTATGTTTTGTGTGTGTAGCTTTATGATACATAAGCGATATATTTAAATCCTTAGTCATTTCTTTTGAGCTTTTCTTTCTTTTCTGTTTATATTTTTCTTATAATTAGTAGTTTTCTGCATTTTCATTGTTTGTCTTTTGCAATCTTGTAGATTTTTAAAAATTCAACTGTCAACATCAAAAAATCTTGCTTGAATCCCGCCGCCGTATTATGAAAGGGGGACATCCCACTTTGCTTATGAAACAGATCAAGCAGCTCCTGAACCGGTTAATCAGAGATCCCATTCGGGAAAAGCCTCTAATACCAGTGAACCCATTAATGGTCCTTCACTCTCATTAAACTTACCTGTCTCAAGAATCTGTTCTTTACTGCCTTGATTTACAACGGCCTTGGGACTAGAACTCCCATCACTAAGCAAAGCAGTTTTTAAGTGCCACTAGCAACAGTGATTCTGCAGTCCTGGTTGCCATTGTTACCCAAATCCCACCATCACAAGGCAAGGGACTTCCTGCCGGCTTTCCTCAACCCAAATCTGTGGGAAAGCCAGTGGGAAGTTACAAGTCCCAAGCTGGTAGGCAGGTAAGTGGGTGCTACTCAGGGGTGGAATTCTACCATTTTGGGCTGGTTCAAGCGAACTGGTAGCTCCGAAGATCAAGGTATTTCCTTTTTTTTCTCCCACCGATCAGCTGTTTTCCAAAGATCAGCTGTACTGCGCGATTTAATTAGCTAGAAAGAAGGAAATGGTCAGATTTCTAGCTAATCTAAATCACGCAACACAGCTGAATCCACCACCATTGTTGTACTGCTTTGCCCAAGAGGCATCCCTGAGGCCCAGGAGGCAAAAAACAGGGTGTGTGGGGGTTGCTTTTTGCTCCCAGAAGGCTTCCCTTAGGTCCAGGAGGCAAAAAAACCAAACATGCCCACCTAGTCACATGACCACCTGGCCACGCCCACCTGGCCACACCCACAGAATTGGTACTTAAAACATTTGCATCCCACCCCTGGTGCTGCTGGATGGGGGAGGGAGAAATGGAGGAAGCGAGTACAAGGAAGGGAGGAAAGGGGTACACAAGGCGTGGCATGGACCAGAAGGTGAGAACTATGGGGCAGGTTGGGCATGGGCAGTGAGGCACAGTGTGGGTGCAAGGGGGTGCACAAGGTGCAGGTCAGGGAGGGTGCGAGAGATGTGGGTGAGGTACAGTGTGAAGGGGTGTGTAAGGTGTGGGTTGGTGCACAAAGGGATCCACCACAAGGGAGGCGCAGGTTGGGGTGGGTGCACAAGGATGGAAGTTGGCCCAGGACAGGTGTGGTGTGGGCCAGGGAGGGGGGGCAAATTGGTGTGCAAGTGGCACTAGTGCAGAGGGGCTGCGTGAGGGTATCTGAGGACTCTCTAGGGAGTCTGGTAGGGAAGGGTGACCACGTGGTTGAGAGGTGCTGGCACCGGTTGTACGTGTGAACTCATTGCCAAGCATCCAGATTGCAATCATGTTACACAAGGGTGCTGGGACATCTGCAACTACCTTTGTAGGCATGCACATCAACCTCCGTCAGCTGCTCAATTTTGTTTGAGGCATCTGACTGTGAAATTAATTAATTTATGTTAATTTTTCACACTCTCTTCAAGGCACTTTGGATTTAGAATTCCATCTTTTGTGCATCCTTTCTCTCAGTTAAGCAAAGGAATAAAATAAAATAAAATCTTCAAATCGACTTTTAGCTGTTCCACCTCCAAGATGGAACTTTGTACGCGAATTCCTTTCCAAATAAATGTCATTTCAGCTTGTCCTATGTCTTCTAGAGCAGCGGTCGCAAACCTTGATAACATTTTGGTGGGCCGCAGAGAAATCTCACCCCCGGAGCACCCCCCTAAAGCAATTAATCCAGGCTGCGCAGAAATACAAGGCTGCTCAGCCCACATGGCCTGCAGGAACCCTCCTCACCCACTCACTCCTTACCTGGCAAACCTGTCTACTAAGTTGCTATTTTTCCTTTTTCCGACCATCATCCGTTCTGCTGTGTCAGGAGATTTAGACTGACTAGGAAGTAGGAAATGGTCGGATTTCTTGCTTCCTAGCTAAGCACAGCTGAACCTTCCTTAGGAATGAAGGTTTGCTTGCAAGCAAACTCAGTGCAGACTCACCGCAAGCAAATTTGAGAGACTGAGCTAGCCGATGGCAGATAGATAACTGAATGATTCTGTGAGCAACTCAATCTGCCTGCCTGATTTTGGATAAAAGTTGCTTTTTGAAAATGAAATACATAGTGTGTTGTGAATTAATTTTATGAGTTTGCTTGCAGCAAATTTTATGTGACAGACTGAGCTAGCCAATGGCAGATAGATAGAGCTCTGAATGAATCTGTGATTCTGTGAGCAACTCAATTTGCCTGCTTTGCCTGATTTTGGGTGAAAGTTGTTCTTTTTTAATAAAGAAAATCAATATTTATATAAATAATGATAATATTTTCATACAAGCCATGCCCAGCCAGCCACATGACCACCAAGCCACACCCACAAATTAGGCCACACCCACAGAACCAGTTAGTGGTCCCTGGGATCTAAAATTATGAGTTTGGTGGTCCCTGAGGTCCAAAAGGTTGGTAACCTCTGTTCTAGAGCAGGGGTCTCCAACCTCAGAAACTTTAAGACTCGTAGACTTCAACTCCCAGAATTCCTCAGCCAGCTTTTCTGGGAGTTGAAGTCCACAAGTCTTAAAGTTTCTGAGGTTGGAGACCCCTGCTCTAGAGTCCATTTATCTCCTTTCCCATCTGTCCCAGTGTTATTCTTGCCTTCTTTAATACAACTTGGTGTCTTTGTTTCACGTTCCCCACACAAGCCGTCCTTCCCAGTCTCTGGAAACCCACTTTTTGCAAGTGCTTGGCTACTCACCTTTTGAGATGCCAGATACTCCATCCCACGGGCCACCTGGTAGGCGCATGAGACTAAGTCTTTAAAGGTCAGCTGCTCCTCGGGAAGCTTGCAGGTATCGAAGGAATAATCCATGCCGGGTAGCCGACGCGCTCTCAGGTATTCCCTTAAATTCCCCTTGGATGCATATTCCACAAGAACATAGAGAGGACCTGGAGAAAACAATCCATGGTTGTTTGACACGCCCTCTTATCTCTCTCTAAGTGTCCTGGCAGCTCGCTACTCGTTTTAGGACTGGGGTGTTCTTTGGTTCAGTTTCTAGATGAGAGGACTTTCAGTTCCACAACAGATGCATTAACGTTAAGTTTGGGAGGAGGAGCTACACCCTAACAACTTAGCAAGGTGACACAGGGTGGGTGAAGACGGACATGGTTCAATCTACAGACATCCAAGCTCAAACTGGAAGAATCCGTCATCTTCCAGCCTCTCCTCAGAAAGGAACTCCGATGCCCACGCCATGCCAGGAACTTCTCAGCAAATGGAGGTTTACTGACTAACCCAAGGCCTACTCTTCACAGTTGTCCTGAGGAGGTCTCGTTTCAAAGGCCACCTGCATAATCGGCAGAGATGCCTCCTGAAACACCCACTGAGCTTCCAATTGAGGCAGGGGAAAATCTGAGCTCACGTGGAAACTTCTACCCATACAGGTCTACCTGTGAGGTTCCCTCAGACAGGCGTTTCTCCAAGTTAGAGTAATTTTGAAGAGGTAAAATTCACCTCCTTTGCTCTGAGTAGGACCTCAACGGGAGGAAGCAGAAAGCAAGGACGCTGGGGGATATCAATAGGCCCAAAGAGGCCCAGGGCTGAGCATACACCTGACTAACTTTACCCAAAGCTCCACAGCCATCTTGTTTTAGGAACGTACCATCCTGCGTGCAGGCCCCCAAGAGGTTGATGATGTTTTTGTGCTTCCCAATCATCTTCATCATTTCCATTTCTGAGACTAAGTCAGACAGATCTTTGTCTGTGGCGTCATCTGCAGAAGAGAGGAGAGAAGCAGCAATGAGGAGAAAGCATCTAATGGCGCTCTAATATTTTGGCTTGAGAGGTCAACAGCCTTTCCATGCTTGGTCGTGCTTCTACCCTACTCCTGGTTTTAGGGATCTGAGACTCTTCCCTCCACCTTTCCTCCAATTCTGGATACCAAAGGATGTTTTCAAACATGCACACCTGATATTTTGCTGGTTCATGTCCAGGCTAGGACAAGGGAACCATGGAGAAGTTCTCCAGAAGTGAGGCTCCTTCTGCTTCAAAGATGGAGGGGGACAGGAAGTTCTACTTTTCTAGAATGGCATTTCTAAGCCAACCCTCCCCATCCCACTTCCTCTCTAGAATGGGAAGAGCAGCCATTGAAGAACGGAGAGCTGGAATCCAAGATGAATTGGACACAACACAGTATGTTGTCTTGGTACAGATAGTCCTTGACTTACGACCACAACTGAGCCCACCATTTCTGTGGCTAAGCAAGATGGTTGTTATCTGATTTGTGCCTCTTTTTATTACTCTTATTGACACAGTTGTTCAACGAATCATTGCAGCTATTTGGTCGTTAAGCGAATCTGGGCTTCCACCGTTGACTTTGCTTGAATGAAGCCAGTTGGGAAAGTCATGACCCTGGAACAGCAGAATTGTCAGAACTATGAAGCAGTTGCCAAGTGGCCCAATTTGCATCATATGATCATAGGGACGCTGCAATAATCGTAAGTATGAAAAAGGGTCCAAAGTCATTTTTTCAAGTACTGCTGCAACTTTGAACCACCACTAAATGAATGGCTGTAAGTCAAGGACTACCTGTACAAAGGACAAGGAAGAGACCCCTAAAAGAGGTGACCTACAGCAGAAGTCAGTCCATGGAGATGAAGTTTGGGAGGAGAACGAAACCAGGATTAGAAATCAAAAGTGCAAAGGGCTATGGCCTATCGACCGCTGGAGCCTCCAGCAGCCAAATCAGAGGAGATGGAGGAAGCGTTCAGGGCCAGCATCGAGGCAACCTGAGAGCTCCGAGGGAGAAGAGGGAATGGAACTGGCAGGGAAACGAAGTCAACGGTGGAGCCTGGGCCATCCATCAGCCCTCAGATGGAGAGTCAACAGCACCCAGGTCTGGAGGTGGCTGATGAGAAAGAGGAGGACCATCTGGGCCCAGTGCTTGACATTTAGACGCACAGAAGGCAGAGGAGAGGAGAGCAGTGGAAATCTATGGGCTGGTCCTGGGGATGGAAAAGCTACCACTGCTAGCAATGCCCCACCCTAGCTCTGGGAATAAAAAGGCAGGGGGCAGAGATGAATAGGGGTGGCAGACAACTATTCATCTCCCTGCTGGACAGACTTGTTAGCCTGTGAGGGAAATTTTTTGCCGGGGCTGCCGGCGCTCCTAATGAAAGGAATCTTTTGTGTTAACTTCAGAGGGTTTGTCATGTTTGGGGAGCTGGCTCATGAAAACACCCGCATCTCTTTGCATCCGGGGCCTTCAATACCTTTCAGCATCTTGACGGCTACAGTAACAGGCTTGTTTGGTTTTTCCTTGTCGACCCCCATGGCTTCAGCCATCACCACTTGACCGAAGCAGCCTTCGCCCAACGGCTTCCCGAGAGTCAAGCTGAAAAGCAAAGCAGTGTGGGTGAGACTGAGACAGCTGAAGAACGAGAAAGCTGGCCACCTCAAAGCTGTGCCTAGGCCTGGTTTCCTCACCGAGATCTCGCCAATTCCCACTTGGGATCTGCCGGCAGCTCCAGCTCGGACACGTTGGCCAGCATGGCGCCCTCACTGGAGGAGAGGCGGGTGATCCTCACCAGAGGAGTGTTGGAGTTCATGGATGAGTTGGACTCCAAAGACACCTGCTTGAGTAGAACAAATGAGTGGTTACTGGCAACAGCCTCTCACAGGAGGCAGAGGGGAGGGAGGGGAGCCTTCCTGAGCCTCAGCGTGATTCAGAATGGTTATAAACCTTGATGGAAAACCACTGAGGGCCTCCTGCAAGACCGTTGCTTTTTAAAAATGCTTTTGGGTTTCATGGTCTAACTTCTAATTCCCAGGAGTTAGCGACTCTGCTCCTTCGGAATTTAATCCGATGAAAGTAGCACATCTATTTTTATTTTTTTTTGCCTACTCCTGGAAAACAGTAATGATCCCTGGAGTAACTTGGCTGCAGTATAGAGTAGTACTAGTGGAACGCTTCCTGTGATCTTCAGGCAGCCTTGAACCATGTTGGCTTATATTGGGGGCTTTTAGCATGGAGAAACAGCAGCTGAGGAGGGCAGACATGAGATGGAAAAAATGAATAGGGAAATGTTCATTCTCTCTCTTTCTCTCTTTCCCTTTATCTATTTCTCTCTTTTTTCTCTCCCTCTTTCTCTCTTCTTTACCTTTCTCTCTCTCTCTATCTCTTTCTCTCTCTTTCCCTTTATCTATTTCTCTTTTTCTCTCTCCTTCTTTCTCTCTCTCTCTCTCTTTTTCTTTTTATCTCTTTCTCTTTTTCTCTCTCCCTCTGTTTTTATCTTTCTCTCTTTCTTTCTCTCTCTCTCTCTTTCCCTTTATCTATTTCTCTCTCTCTTTTCTCTCTCTCTCCCTCTTTATCTTTCAACATTAGGATCATTCAATGAAAACTCACTGAAAACAATATTATAGGAGGTGAAAGAAAGGACTTCTTGAGACAATACTTCTTTACAAGTGAAGGCAATACAGTGTACACGTCCCAGGATAATGTTGCAGGATCCAATCTCTGTTGGTCACCAGAATCAGAGATTTACTCTTCCGAGCTTTTGGACTCATGCTGGAGCCCATCCTCAGAGAGAAGTTCTTAAGAAAAAGAGAGAAGATAGGCTCCAGCATGAGTCTTGAAAGATTGGAAGACTAAACCTTTGTTCCCATGACCAAGTCAAATTGGGTCCTGTAATAATTAAGTTGTGGAATTGATCACAAGATATGACAGTGGCTCCTAAACTGGATGAAATTCAAGGTGGGCATGTATCTGAGTTGGTTGATCATTCTGAAGACTCTAAATATTATTGAGTCCCAGGTTTATCTGGCTGACTAGTGTGAGGAAAATAATCCTTGGCTTGATCCAGAAGGCCTGTCCTCATAATCTCAGTGCTTCCCACTTCTTTCCCAGAACCCAGGAAGCACTAAGTGCAGTGGTGGGATTCAGCCAGTTCGCACCAGTTCAAGAGAACCGGTTGTTAACTTTCTGAGCAGTTTGGTGAACTGGTTGTTGGAAGAAATCATTAGGGCAGAGAACTGGTGGTGAAATGATTTGAATCCCACCACTGACTAAGTGTGTTTAAAAAATAGCACTGATGTGGTCTCTTCCTAGCATGCTCGTCCAAGAGAAAGCCTCCATGTAAATTATGCACTGCATCAATAAAAACAGGTCCTTTTGAGCCTTTTTATACTCTAAAGAGAAGCATTATGGGAAGCGTGATTGTGGTCTAAGTCCATTTTACATCCCATGTTAATGTAACATCATGGAGAATTCAACAGACAGTTAAGATCTGGAAACCAGAATGCTGTACAACTTTAAGGCCATCCTTTAAACCAGGGGTGGGTAATCATGGTCCCTAGAAACAGCAAAGATAGAATAAATTCATATTCTCCATAAAATGACAAGGTAAACCTGCTGAAGTCCTTCCCGACAGTATAAAACAGAGCTAAAACAAAGCTGGCTGAGGAATTCTGGGAGTTGAAGCCTTTTTAAAGTTGCCAAGTTTGGGGACCCCTGATCTAACAAATCAGGAGGACGCCAGGAATAAATAGGAATAGAGGGGAACAGAGATCTTGTATCTACTTTCTGTTACCTGTCTCTTGAGGGGGAACTTGGAGACTTTCTGAACTGCGGTGGCATTCATGGATTTTTTGGCTGGCCTTTTGATTTTATAAATCATCACCATCACAGCCACCAGGATGGAAAGAGCGAAGGCAATCCCGTAGCTGAGGATGCCTGCGTAAAACGAGCTGGAATCCTGTCTCGCAACCCGTTTTTCTGCTGGAGGAGGAGAGAGACACGTGAGGAACCCAGAAAAATGGCAGCCTAGCCACATTCTGATACATTTCAAAGCGGATCATCACCCCCAATCTGAAATACACAACTGCAAAAAAAATGCTTATGGCACAGCACTAAAGGGCTGTCATCTCCAAACTCCTTAAAATTTGGGGATTGACCTTGTTGTAGAAGCAGTGGTGGGATCCAAATAATTTAATATCCGGTTCTCTGCCCTAATGATTTGGTCCAAAAACTGAGAAAATTAACAAATGGTTCTCTGAAACCGGTGCAATCTGGCTGAATCCCACCACTGCGTAGAAGAGTTTTCAACAAATTAGACGTGAAGGTGTCTCTTCTGAAAATCTAATAGCTTTCTCCGCTGGATCCTTTATTTTGGAGCAGCCGTTTAAATACTGAAACAACATGCGTGTTGTTGAACATGTTGTTGAACATGCATTCAGGCGTAATTAACGCGCACAGGAATGCCAAAGGAACATGCGTGAAAAGAATAACGCTGAAGTGCAAAATTGTAGTTTGTGTTGCAGCACTGAACAAGAAACAGTCTCACGTTTCTGAGATGAGCTGGCAGCCAACAGACTTGGTGGAGTTGGGGCTGAGAACGGCATTGTTTAATTTGGGGTTGTGTGATTCATTGGCACAAATCGTGACAGCTCCTCCCTGCCAAGACACCCCAAGGCAGAAGAAGGGGTGGGGGGATAGGGTGAGCCAGCAAGGCCCTTCCTCAGGTCCACCTTGTGAGAAATGGAGCACGGAAGCGGAGAGCCACAAGTGACTCACAGGGCTTCCCAGAAGAATTCTTATGTTCTCCAAATTAAATTTGGGCGCAATTCAGCCAGTGAAAGTTGGAATCCAGTAATAGGAAACCACTCCACACATAGTGAGCATTCGGCATTCAGCAATGCCCCAGCTTATAAGTGGTGTGAAACAAAGACTTTTGAACTTCTTGGAGCACCCCCCCCCCCAGGAGAGACCCCAAAGTCACAATGGCCTTCACAACGGTTCCACTGAATCCATGGCAGCCTCTTTCTTCTCACACTTGTAGTTGTCTAACCATCAGTGCTGCATCCACAACAGTTCTGAAAGGGGCACCACCAGGGTTCCCCCAGCTGGAGAAAAGCTAATCATTCATGTTTACTCCAGAGTAGTACTGTGTCATTTATCACCACTTAAATAATGAGTTGCATGAAATGAAATGGGGCTGTCCTGAAACGCAAGACGCATCTCCTGCTGAAGAGCTGCACCTTGGTACAAAAGGGCTCCCGGCCCTTCAGAGGCCAAAAGGGGGGAAAGGAGACCAAGCAGAAATACCTGGTAAGACCGTCAGCCAAGCAGAGTGATGGGAATAACCAATAGAATTCCCCGCCAGGCAAGTATATTCCCCGGCATCTTCAAAAGTAACATTGTGCAAGGAGAGAATTTCTAGCTCTTTGTCCGTTTTGTTAACACCCGCTGTCTACGGAGGAAAGAACAAAACAAAAGAGAGGGAGAGAGAGAGAGAGAGAGAGAGAGAGAGGAAGGAAGGAGGGAAGGAAGAAGGAGAACAGGATAAGCAAAATTCCCAGAAAAGATCACCCAGACCAATTTCAAAAGCAGACGGCGATTGGAAGGGCCTCGGTGGCCTCTCCTGCTTCCCTCGCCACAACCATGGTTGGCTTCCAAAGCAACCAGCTCCCTTCACCAGCCTCTGACTCTGTCCCGCTAAGGGCGCATGCAAGGCGAAGCGTCCGAAATGAAAAATTCCCTTCACACTCTGACTGTCTCAGGATGGGGAGGGAGGCGGAGAAGGGAACGAGAAGAGGCCGAGACAACAGGAAGGACTCAAGGCCAGTGGGTAAACGTGGCTTGAGGTGAGAAAAGCTTTTAATGGTTTAATTTGCAGAACTCATCCCGAGATTGCTCTCCCCCCCCCCCATCCAGGAAACCCTGGCTTCTTCTCTCAGGAAGGTTTCAGTACCTTTCCTGGCCCATTTTTGGGGGGTGGGGGGTGGGGGAAGCACCGGAAACAAGGAAGGGCTTCAAAACGCCTGGCCTTGGTGGCGAAGGAGCGCCTGCCAATCGCTCTGCCGAAGGGAGCTTGACGGCTCGTGAAAAGAGGAGACGGAGAACTTGGTCAGACAAAGAGTCAGATAATAACACAACTGGGAGGAAGAGGAGTTTCCAAGACAGTCATTCGTGTGGGAATTTTTCTGAGTGCATGATTCATAAAAGCGTTTCATTATTCTAAAAGTGAGGAGGAAAAAAAAGTCAGAGCCATCATCTCAAAGACCTAGAGGAGGGAGAGAGGAGCATAAGCACCCCAAGGAATGGTAACGGATAGCAGTTGGAAGCTTTATATTTTTTCCAGCTCGTTCGTGCAGCTGCGAAGCCTCTGGGACAGAGTTGAGGAATTACCTGCTTCTGGTTTGTGAATGTGGAGCCAAAATGATTTTTCGGCTCTGCCTATGAAATTGTTGGCTCTACAAAGATATTCGCCTTCGTCTTGTTTGGTCACATTGAATAGATTTAGGTTAACATCGGCTTCAGCGTTTTTACTGATGCAAGACTGCAGAACAGACAAAAACTTGAACTTCAGTACCCCAACAACCTCTCTCCGTCACACGTTAGACAGGCAGGGCTGGCTAAGCTCTTACTCGGCTTGGCGTCCCTTTTTTTGGTTGAACTTCCGTGTTGGAGGAGCTCGGCGCCTTCTCTCGGTGCAGAAGTCCACCTTGAAGCCCTCAAGAGAGAGATGGTGCCTGGGTCCCCTGCTTGGACCTGTCCAGGAGGAAGGGTCCACCTTCCCTCCATGCCAGGGATCTCGCTGCCGAAGGGGTTTTGCCCCTAAGAAAATCCCCCCAACTGGAATTTGCCTTTTGATCTCTTGGATCCATTTCCCCCCTCCCCCCTAAATTCTACACTCTAGCCCAAGGGAGAACTGTTGTCTTGATGTTCTTCTTTGAGGGGTCCCATCAGATTAGACATTTGAAGCTGGCTGCCCGAACTCCACCCCCATCTTCTCTTTCCAAGGCTTAGCAGGGCAACCCAACTCTTCAATCTCCTTCCATAGCCGTCCTTGTCTACCCATCTCTTACTCTCACTGTCTTTCTCCCAATTGATCACTGATCAATTCCTAGGCTGCAATCCAGAGGCATTTACTGCATGATCTATTAAAGCAGTTAGTGGATTAAAGAATGAGCAACACTTATTCTTGCAAAATTTATCCTTGATAAGTAACAAGGATAGAATTCAAGGTGCTCACAGACTTTATGGTCTGTTCAAGAGCTTCTTAAGTATTGATGCCAGGCAACCTACAGTCAAATAACCTATGGATCATCCTTTTCCCCTCTTTTGTGAAGATAAAGGACATTTTATATCCTCCAATGTCTACAATTTCTATATTCAGAGATCAAGTCGTCCATGGACCAATGATGGAAACTAGCAAGGCATCCTATGGCTTTGTTAAGGAACTACAACCAGTGTTTTTTAGAAAGCACTCTCAACTCGTTGCTCGCGTGAAATTTGGTCGTGAAAGATGAAGATCCTTTTGGGAAGGCTAAGGTATTGCAAAACAGCTGCACCCACCTCTGCAGATAATCCTTATATTAATTCTGAGTGATGATTATCTTCCCTGTCATAAACCTTGACAACCAGTAACGTCTTGAGCTAAACAGGTAAACAGTTTCAGATTTACATCAAGCCTCTCCCAGAGATGCTTTTCTAAAAATCAATTGGACTTTCTTGTCTTTTTTCCTTGAAAACCTTTCGCTTCTCCCCCAAGAAACCTCTTCAATTCTTTCCACTGTCAAGGAGAAAAACCAAGAAAGTCCAGTTGACTTTTGGAAAAGAACTTCTGGGGACAACCATGACCTGGATGATGGAGAATCTCTGTGGACATCAAGCTTTTCCCCATTTGTGGCCCTTTCTCTCAGACAGGGTCACATGGTCAGTTCCTCTGCAGGATTAAACCCTGGCTCTTCCAAGAAGATTTTCAGCAGATCTCAGGGTTAATCTGATAGCAGTTGTTATGAATGACAGCCTGTAAATATCTCCTCATTCTAGTAGATTCCAGCCTTAAAAGACTCATGTGTAGCGGTGTGTACCAACCTTTAGGACAGAGACGTAAGGCGTCCCATCCGGCCCGTATTTGCTTCCGTTGACTTCCACATGTTTCAGCCACTGGATGTGAGGCTGAGCATCACTGTACACTTTGCAGTGGAATTCCACGTTGCTCCCCACCACCACCGTTTGATTGGCAGGCAGCCCTGCCTGGAGAATGGGGCGGTGTGGAGATCGTTCTGCAGAGAGGAGAGGAAGCTTACTTATTATGGGCAATGAGTAAATCCCTCTACGTGACATTTGTTCAATAAAAGCTCTCTGTTAGCACACCACGACCCTGCTGCTAGCTGTTGCAAGAGGCCTATGTAACCACAATACCGAGGTGTGATATAATATTTGCCTGCATAAGCTGTTGCTCAATTCCCGTCGCTCCTGTGGAAATGAAGAGGTGGATCGAAACCGGAATGAAAAACCACAAAGTACATGCTTGCCTTACTCAGTCTGGCTTCACAAATGGGCAACAAGGTTTGCCAGCATCAGCTACCATCACTATACTAGGAGTAGAATAAACCAGATGTAGCAAACTCCTCTGAAGAAGCGTGGATGTAATTTTTGAAACTCGCTTGGTGAGACACCAATTTTCTCAGGGTTTCATCCATTGGATTAAAATGCAGTATCTGAATTCATTGAATTGGAATGACTCCAAATGGATTCATGTCTTCATCTATCATATAATCTAACCAGGATGCTCTTCTCGTGTTGAGTTGGGCCTTGGGAGTGTTGACCTGTTTTAGTTCATAGTCAAAGGGAATTTAGGATATAAAACTGGGGCTGCAGTGGAAGCTATGAAGCTATTATATGCAGACTTTGCCTACATTTTCCTCTCAATAAATTATCAATTCAATAAACTGTAGTATATCTTAATATGTTTCCAGATCTAGAGTATCTGAGGAAACTTATAAGAAATCAACACTTTAAAAAAAATTATGAATCCTCTTAAAATGCTTGGAATAAGTACTGTTTGTATCTTTAACATTCGAAACAATATAAACATCTTATATTGACTAATAAAAATAGTTCAAATAAATATGGCATCTAGATTGATGCACGTAGTCAGAGTAAGCCCTACGTTATTCCTCACTGATACTTAAAGAAAATCAATACAATATTGAGAAAGTTTTTATGGGACGGATATTTCTCATCTAGTTTTCTTTATCTGGGCAATTTAAAAAAAAACCTTCTTCATATGGAAATAATAATTTAAAGAAGGGGTTTACAGATCAAGAGGACTCTAACTGGGGACTACCACTATGTGTAGTTTTAAAAATTGTGTGTGCATTAATTTTTAGGTTATTTTTCTTCTGAGGTTGAGATACAGTAGACTACTTTTTTATTCTTATTACCTGCCACCAGAAAAATCCTGCTTCCTCTAAATTCTGAAAACCTGAGACTGAAGGGAAATTAGAAAACTGGTGCTCAGACTCCTTCAATTCAGCAAATCTACTTTCCAACAGTTTTTCCAACTTTAGAAGTGCAGTAGCCGAGAGGAACTCCTTCTTTCTTCAAGAGGATCCAGTTTGGGACAGGTGGGGAACAGCTGTCCATTCTGTGAATGCCAAGTGGCACCACATGGATCTTGGATGCAAAGCTTAAAACAACACTTACCAAGAACATCAAGTTGGTACGTATGCCAGATTACACCGTATTTGTTCTGGACCACACAGGTATAGTTGCCTCGGTCTGACGGAACGACGCTCTCCATGACGAGGCTCCACTGCTGATGCCGTAGCTGAAAAAAGGAAAAGAAAGATCAGCAGAAGCTTGGCTGGTCCTTCAGAAAGTGACTTCTTAGCAAGAACATTCTTTTTCTGGAATCGAAATGTGAGGTGCATAAAATTGGGTATCGCTCGCTCTCCCATATGCTCCAGAAACAGGGCTGGGACTAGATCTCCTTTCCCAGTTTTGAAATGAGAACCCAACAAGACAATTCTGAGAGTTGATGTTCACAGTAATGGGTGGAAGACCATCACAGGGAGATCCCAAGTTAGAAGCAAGGAGAAATTTCCTGATGGTGACAGCAAGGACTCAGTGGAATAGCTTGCCTGCCAGAGTTGTGGATGCTGCATCAAAAGTAGACTGGACAACCAATTGATCAGGATGGTAAAAAGACTCCTGTCCCTTCCAGTCTTTTGATCCTATGTCTTAAAGTCACCAGTGTTGGGAAACCCTGATCTAGACTATGTTCCCTCATTTGCAGCATATAACTGTGCAGATACACTACTGAATACCCAACAGCATCTTGACACAAAACTTTCCATAATATCCATAATAATGCTGTGTGTTTTCTTGAATAATACAACCCAACTGGACGAAAGTGATGAAGTCAACTACCATACTTGGATTTAAGTTAGAAGTTGGATTTATGTTGGAAAACCTAATGCTTATATTTAAGAAAGTTCACATTAACATATACCACATAACAAAAATCAATTATCTATCTATCTATCTATCTATCTATCTATCTATCTATCTATCTAT
>BLBF01000073.1:904907-918134 GCA_015471245.1 Laticauda colubrina | reverse complement strand
AAAGAAAGAAAGAAAGAAAGAAAGAAAGAAAGAAAGAAAGAAAGAAAAAAAAAAAAACAGGTGAGAATTGTTTCTGAAAATAATATTCTGGATACACTTTTGCAATCATCATATAATTAGTGGGACCTCAGCAAATATTTTCTCAATCAAAAAAGATCTTCTCCGTGAAGCTTTATTTTCTTCATGGCCTCATCACACATCTCCAAATAGGACCAAGGTACAAAATGTCACCAAAAATGGATTTAAAGCATAAAGTCGTCTGCAAGCAGAGGTTAGACTCGAAGACCTCCAAGGTCTCTTCCAACCCTATGTTTTATGTTCTAGCTTGGCCTGGCCTGTGTCTTAGAGGGCACCTTTGTTTTTGAACCAACATTAGACTGACCAACATTAGACTGACATGCTTCCATTCAGGGTCCAAATTAGCCATGTTCTTTCTGCACCCATTTCCTCTCTATTTATTTAAATTCCCCTGTGTATCCGCTTTTCACCTCCTCCTCAGAAAAGCTGACCATACAATGAGAGGCAGCCTCCTGCCATTCCCAGCTTAGAAAACCAATCTTTAAAAGAATAGAATTAAATAAAGCACAATAAAATTAAATCAAAATTATAAACATTCTAACTGACGAGTTGTTCAGTTAGACTTTTTGTTTGGTGAGCATATTGAAGTGATTTGGCTTTCCAAATCTGGAATAATCTAACGTCGTTTTAAATAGGGTGAGGTGTTTTTCTTGTCCGTGTTCAGCACAAACATTCTTTTCATGAAGAAAACCATTAGAATTCCCTGCAAATGAAAGGCCAGGATAGTCAGTCCAATTCTCTGGACTGATTTCAATCTGCATTGTCGCCTGAAACTCTTTTCTACAGCTGCCTATTGAGAACATGTGAACGTGTTTGCTTACAGAGGCTTTTGGAAATATTTATTAAGAAACCTCAACGTTCCTAGGAAGGGTGTGCCAGCAATATATAATATAGCATTTCTTTTCTCTTTTCTGTACGGTCACGATTGCATTAGGTCACACAAAGTAAAACAGCTTCCACGGAGCCTTTTTTAATTAAGCATTTTTTTTTCCCGTTTGAAACAGTCATTTAGAAGCTGAAGCAATTTAAGCTTCATTAAGATCTACTTCAAGTCCTGGGGAACTCCCAGGTTTGGACACTGATGCTTCCAAAAAAGGACATTTGGCAACCTAGATAGGACAACTTTTATTTTTCTGTTCTTTTGTCTGGGACTATAAGTTTCCTCCCTTTTTCTTCTCTCCATATAATGTAATGCTTGGTTAGAGGGACGCGGTGGCTCAGTGGCAAAGATGCTGAGCTTGTCAATCAGAAAGGTCGGCAGTTTGGCGGTTCAAATCCCTAGCACCGCGTAACGGAGTGAGTTCCCGTTACTTGTCCCAGCTTCTGCCAACCTGGCAGTTGGAAAGCATGTAAAAAAATGCAAGTGGAAAAGTAGGGACCCCTTTGGTGGGAAGGGAACAGCATTTCATGCACCTTTGAAAGTGTTTAGTCCTGCCGGTCACCTGACCACGGAGACGTCTTCGGACAGCGCTGGCTCTTCGGCTTTGTCACAGAGATGAGCAGCGGCCCCGAGAGCTGGAAATGATTAATGTTTGGTTTGCCTGCAGCAAAAGTTTACTCTCCGTAGAGATCATGGTTCCAAGAGGAAAGAGAATTCTACGTTGGTTCTGGATCTGCGAACCCTCTAATCAGTCTTGCCTGTTATGCTCCTTTTGAAATACGGTACAATTTTGCAGCGAAACAGTTTGGAACAGTTACAGTTTTACAGTTGGTGTAAAACAAAAAGAATTTTAATTAAGTGAGTAACAGGTGGAAGATCGTGAAAGAGAGATGCAAGCTGGAGCGAAAGAGAAATTTTTCCAACAGTTAGAATCATTCATCAGTGTGCGACAGTTTGGCTCCAGACATTGTGGGTCCTCCTTCCCTGGAGGCTTTCAAGAAGAGACTGGGCAGCCACTTGTCAGGAACGGTATGGGGGAGGGGTGTCTCCTGCTTGAGCAGGGGTTGGACTAGAAGACCTCCAAGGTCCCTTCCAAGTCTTATGCTG
Organism: Laticauda colubrina; assembly: GCA_015471245.1. Lineage (NCBI taxonomy): Eukaryota > Metazoa > Chordata > Lepidosauria > Squamata > Elapidae > Laticauda > Laticauda colubrina. The sequence continues at coordinate 916,069 of BLBF01000073.1, read as the reverse complement.
GTGTGCTGAATACGGCTGCCCTAAAGATTTGGAAAAACAAAACCCAGTAGATTTTGGGACATCACTCAATTTCTCAGTTGAGAAACTTTCATGTTTGAGATCCTGGGATTGTCCCTCTCGGCTTCGGGCTCTGTGTTCTGTTCTGGGGGGCCTTATCTTCCCATTCCTGTTTACTGTCGCTGGAATCAGGCACATCATGAGCGAATCAATGTGGTTTTGGCATGGAGCAATGTGGAAAGAAGAGAGACAGCAGCCTTCCCTGAGGTTTCTGCCTGAGGATGTGTGAACCCATGAGGTAGGAGGACCAAAGAAGTGGAAGCCTTCAACTCAAAGGCCCATAAGCCCTCATGGGAAATCATACGAAGAACGGTTGCAGGAACTGGCTGTGTCTAGTGAGTCTAATGAAAAGAAGGAGCAGGGGAGACATGATAATGATCTTCCAATATCTGAGGGGCTGCCCCAAAGAAGAGGGAGTCAAGCTATTCTCCAAAGCACCTGAAGGTAGAGCAAGAAGCAATGGGTGGAAACTCAACAAGGAGAGAAGCAACCTAGAACTAAGGAGAAATTTCCTGACAGTTAGAACAATTAATCAGTGGAACAATAACTTGCCTCCAAAAGTTGTGAATGCTCCAACACTGGAAGTTTTTAGCAAGAGATCGGACAGCCATCTGTCTGAAGTGGTATAGGGTTTCCTGTTTAAGCAGGGGGGTGGACTAGAAGATCTCCAAGGTCCCTTCCAACTCTGTCATTCTATTCTATTCTACCTCCTCGTCCTGGTTGGGTAGGGTTAATTTATGAACCAGGTTATCTGAGTATATGGCAAGGGTTCCCAACCGGTGAAGAGTTCTAACTGGCCAGACATCAACTCCCAGAATTCTCAGCTCTGGCCATTCTGAGTGTGGAATGCTGGGAAGTGAAGTCCACATAAATAGGGGTCATTCCAGCTGGGAAACACTGGTGTAGGGCAGGGGTCTCCAACCTTGGCAACTTTAAGACTTGTGGACTTCAGCTCCCAGAATTCCACAAGTCTTAAAGTTGCCCAAGTTGCCTGGTCTGCTGGCTGAGGGATTCTGGGAGTTGAAGTCCACAAGCCTTAAAGTTGCCAAGGTTGGAGACCCCTGGTGTAGGGCATCGAAATGTAGGTGATGGGGTTTTTTTTTCAGGTGTGTGTTGCGCAGGGCTATAAAATAGTGGTGGGACATCAGTTGGGCAGCTGTGACTCCTAAAATGGCCCCATTATCGATCTGCTCTCCATCTCTCTCTTTCCTGGAGATTAAAAATGGATGGAGAATGGGTGTTTTGAGACAGAGTACACCCAAAGAAAAGAATGCCTATTTATCTCTCCACAGAAATGTCCCCCGTCTTTTTTTTTTTTAAATGTCCCCAGGGACAGTAAAGCATGATTTTTTGGGGGGATAGGATTGTATGTTTCCACTGACCACACACTGCTTTGGAATGTGGAAAAAGCCTTTATTTACAGTCCCAAAGCTACGACTTTTCAAGGATCCAACATCATTTATACAGACCTATTTAAGACGTCAAGGAAAATCATTAAAAGCAGATTATGCTAATGTAAAGCTATTGGTACCAGTTGCAAATTGAGGGATTCTCCAGGGCAGCCAACCCTCCTCAGCCACGCTCTGAAGGTAGCATCACAGAGGCCAATGTCCTTCTTAGTTTCCTTCTGCCTTTTTACAGGATGGTTTTTTTTAAATGTTTAAAAGGGAAGGGGGATTGTCTGAGATGGCATAAGGTTTCCTTCTTGAGCAGTTGGTTGGACTAGAAGACCTTCAAGGTCCCTTCCACCTCTTGTTATTCTGAAGCAGGGGTCTCCAGCCATGGCCACTTTAAGACTTGTGGACTTCAACCCTAAGCAAAGCTGGCTGAGGAATTCTGGGAGTCGAAGTCCACAAGTCTTAAAGTGGCCAAGGTTGGAGACCCCTGTTCTGAAGCACCAACCCAACCACATCCTTTCAAAAGGAACAAGATGGCTGGCTGAACGTAAACTCAGGTGATCCCCCAAGAAACCTTACCTGTGCTACTACAGGGGTGCCTTATATCCAGCCAGACCCAGCAGAACATCTGTTTTCTAAACAAGCAAGGACATCTTGTGAGCCTACGTGTGGCATCTCTTAAGGAAGATCTTAGATGGCTCCACAACGGTTGCTTGGGCTTTGGCGACAGCAAAATTGGGCTTTGGCACTAGTCAAGGTTGAGGCTGCAGTCTGGGCCTCAGGGCTGTTGAGGGCTACAAGATACCTGCTAGATTTTCAGCGCTCCTGACGCTGCCTCTCCTTGTCAAAGCAGCCGACTCTTTGGAAAAACGGCAGCCAGCTTAAGAGACTTTGAGCTCAGAAGAAACGGCGGGTTGCAAATAAACAGAGACACATATTTCTGCTTCCACTCTGAGTTGGGTTTCTCTTCAGATGGTATATCAATCTTCTTCATTCAGCGGCAACAATGGGTTTTGGCTCCTGGTTTGTCTCGCACCATTTACCAAGTATATTGAGCTGTTCCAGTTCCAATTCCTCTTGGCCTGGACATTCACAATGCGGGGTCCAATTGTTTGTCTAAATGAGGAACTGAAGTGCATCTATGCCTTTCTGCCTCAGGTCTTCATTCACAAACAGGGGCTGTTCCGTTCAATAGGCTTTGCGTCGCTTGCAGAATGCGGTTGAAGGCAGAGAAAGAGACAGGGATCACCTGGCTTAACTTGGGCTTAACTTTGGCCTACCTTGATTCATAGATCTTACATTCAAGGGAGTCTCTTTTTACAGGAAGACATTAATCTGTACCACTTTGTAAAGGATAAGAAGATAAGAGAATCTGAATCTATGGAAGAATGCATAAAGATTTTTTTAAAGCTACGAGGCTTAGTTATTCTCCCCTTTAAAGTTCATGGACTATCTCCTGATTTTATAATTTGGAATCTATTCGGATTCGTGTCACTGGATTATAGCAATCATTTTCTCAGTTATTTATGTATATTAAAAGTTTGGATTGTCTTTTCAGTCTTTTGTTTTTACTTGGTATGCAAATTCTTAGGACAGGTAAGTTTGAATAGAACAGAATAACAGAGTTGGAAGGGACCTGAGAGGTCCCCTGCTTAGGCAGGAAACCCTATAGTATGACTTTATTCCATTTTCATGCAAATTAATGATGAAGTATTCCAATGATCCAGGTATCTTCCGAGTGTTTGGGGAAAGAAAAAAATCTGATGACACTGAATTTAGCTTCTGGGGGAATTTACAGTGTGAAATCCCATCTCTTCATTCCACAAGAGTCCTTTAGATCAGTTTGGAGAACAATAGGTGTATGGAATAAAGAAGTTCAGAACTCAAGTTTTAATCTAATCAGGCTGAACTCCTGAGAACTATTGGAGATCCTGCTGGGCTATCGGTTTCAAAACCTGCACAATAATGCAAATATATATTTTAAACAGAAATACTAATAGAAAAAGAGCTTTCATTCTGGGATCATCTTAAAATAGCAGGTAAATATTTTGGGGAGGGTAAAATGACTTTCTTATCTTATTTTGCATCATGTAGATTTTGAAGAAGGTTTTTAAAAATGTGCAGAATTCCAAAATAAGAGTTTGATTCAGACTGTTTCAGACTCAAACTTTTGCTATTCAAATTATTTGGATCAGGTTACGAACAAATTATCTAAGGTTCGTAAACCGGTACCCTTTTTTTCAATAGAAAACCAATAAAATGTCCTACTTCATTAATTAAACTGATTAGTAAAATTAATAAACCTCCCTGTAATTATTTACATGACCTCCAGAACAACGTATTAAAATGCCCTGCCCCGGTAAACACATGAAAGAATGCTTGAAATAACACGAACACTACAGTCTTAAAATTAGGTTAATACAATAACTGGTTTGCATGTACAAATATAGAATATCTCGGAGAATGTTTGGTAATGGTTTGCATGTGCTCATGTGGGATATTTTTACGATCCCTGCTGGGTTGCAATGGGAATAAAAAATAGGATTTGAATAACATGTTCAGACAACTACCCTGAATCCCTTTGGCCTTCTTCCTTCCATGTTTCAGAGAGCATTCCACCACCTGCATGAACCAGTAAGCCTAAATTTAACTTATTTTAGCTTAGAATTCAAGGGTACATAATGTGAAATTCCAGGTACAGGGTGCGCTCTTGGCATCTTCTCCAAAAGTTGTTCCTGAATTCTGCTCTTTAAGATGCTAAAGGGGAGAAATACTACATATGCAAAGGAGAATTACATTATTAAACAATCTGGTGCAGGGATCACATATTGGATAAACAGACTGGGGACACACACACACACACACACACACACCCCAATTTAGGCCCACAGCCTTGTAGCTCACCAGAAACCATCGTTTCTCAAACCCAACTCACAGAGAGAAATTAGGAGGAGACAGGGCTACTATTTTGAATACTTGGAGGAGATGGGGTTAAAAATCTAACCAATAAATACGAACAAAAATGAAATTGATATAATTCCATTCCAATTTCTTTTCCTTTGCTCCTATACTTACTAAAATGCATTCAATCAATAAGTAAAAATTATGCACTCTACTGTCACCCAAAGAAAGAACCGACTTTGTGAGAAATCTATATGTGAATCCTTTCTAACCAAAGCCGAGTTTGACAAAAGTACCAACTCACATCGCTGGGATAAAACTCTTCCAAAACGAGCCTTTAAGTAGGATCAAGAGTCTTGTGCGAACACAAACATAAGGAATGGCAATAACCTCTATTTACTGTCAAAAAGAAACCCAGACTTACCAGTAAGAAGCACCATTCACAAAGGGAAACAATAAAAGGATTAAAATTCACAAAGAGGTAAGGGAACTGGTTAATCTGAGCTGTGATGCAGCCGGATTGAACAAGTGTAAATATTGAACGACTTGGAAGCCTCGACACTTCGCCCTGCAAAGCAACCCCAATTGTGCATTTCTCTGCAGACAAATCCGCCAATAAGAGGCAAACTTTCCCCTCACCAAACCTGCCAGGATAATTTAGCATTAAGGAGGCTATTAAATCTGTGTGAGAAGCCATAGAAAAAAGGGCCTCACAATAGAGTGGGCGTAACAGGCTCGATATCCCCAGCTGGCACGTTGTCCACAACGGATCCTGTATTCAGATGTTATTGTATCTCTCCTCTCTTAAATGTAGATGGCCCAGGCCTGAATCTTGCCAGAGGGAAGGCAGGCACTCCCGCACGGGAACACGGGAAATGTTAACTGGCTGGCCAGGCTGAAGGGTCTTTCACAGACCACCCTGGCAGGCAGAAGCAGGTTGCTTCAACAGCAAGTTGGAACAGGAGGGGATCCAAATGTTCAACTGGAAGACCATCAAAGATCCCATTCAATGTTCCTCCTCTGGCTCGGGACATGGGGAGCCATCCTAAGAGCCACCAGGGATCTCTTATTGAAGGCAAACTTTGACTAAGACCTGAGGTGGCATTCCAACATTTGTGGCCGTCCAATGACAAAACTAAGGAGACTTCAGACTGACATGGTTGACTCACCCGAGGGTGGTTTTCTTGCAGATGTTTCCTTACTCAAACTGGGTAACATCATCAGTGCTGGTGTTGCTAGCTTAGAGATGATATTACCTAGTTTGGGTCAGGAAACATCTGCAAGAAAACAACCAAACTCATGCATTAAAGACCCCACAGTCCTCCTCCTCCTCCTCCTCTACAAACCCACCCCCCTCTATCATTAATGATGCTACCTTGTTTGGGTCATGAAACATCTGCAAGAAAACAGGCAAACTCAGAGAACATCAAGGATCCCACAGTCGTCCTCCACACTCCTCCTCCTCATCCATTCTAACACTGATGATGTTACCTAGTTGGGTCATGAAACGTCTGCAAGAAAACCACCAAGCTCAGAGAGCACCAAGGACCTCTAATTTCAACCTTGAGTTATAAATAAATTCTCCTTTATTGCTACTGACTCACCTGTAACTCGGACCGTAAAGTTCCTGAGCATTTCCACCGAGTGCCTCTTCTTACAGCTGTACAGGCCTGAATCATTGTAGGACACATTTATAATCCTCAAGAGTTTTTGACCAAAATGAGTCCGGTTGGTCGGTGAAATCCCAACGCCATCTTTATACCAGAGGAGAGATACAGGTGAGTCCAGAGTATTGCACTGAAGTTCAACTGTATCACCACTTCCAACCACCAACTCTTCGAGGAAACCCGTTTCACTTCTTAAATCATCTGCAAGAAAGGTATTTTGAGAAAAAGCTCATCAGGTTCTCGAGCCTTTGAGATACATTAAATCCGATTATACAGTAGCATTGATGGTGTTCAATTGTGTAAGAACATTGACTGATTATGTGCTATCATGTCCCTGTTGATTCTTAGCAACCACATAGGGAGATTTTGTCCAGGATAATCCAATCATATAATGGGATAAAGATCAGTATGTCGGTGAGCTTCTCTCCAAATGATTTTTCATGGTTTTCTTTTTAGCTAGCTATCAGTTCCAAAGAATCTTTGATTGCTTATTTGGAATAATTAACCAGTGGAACCAGTGGAACCAGTTTGACTTGTGCCTCCAGAAATTGTGGGGGCTCCATCACTGGAGGCCTTTAAGAAGAGGCTGTACGGTCGTTTGTCTGAAATGGTAGAGGGTCTCCTGCTTGGGCAGGGGAGTGGACTAGAAGGCCTCCGGGGTCCCTCCCAACTCGGCTATTCTGTTATCATTGCATCTGCTCATTCTGCTTCTCACTTCAATCCTTATCTAGATTTTTAAAGCTCTTATTAGCCAAACTCGTACACAGTACACCTCCTTTCCATCTTCCCAGCCTGCTTCCTGAAATCGGCTCCATCCTCCCCTTCCTCTGGTTGCTATTTCCTGTCTTGTATACTATAAATTGCTTTTCCATTCCAGGATTGACCTGCAGAACGTACGCATCATAAGGAATATGAACCTCAGGTATACAGGAACGGTTTCTCTGCCCGTGAGTGAAGAATTGCTTCTCATGCATGCATTCCAGAAATCCTCTGCTCTGCCAAACTGATCAAGAATTTCACAGTTACCAGGCTAACATAAGGTTGAGAAGGATCTGTGCCCAACATCCCAATGGCAATCTGCTAAACGGTATCACAGTTTAACTACAAGGGTGTCCTTATGTGTTGTTGTTTTCTTTCATTCAATGCTTCCTGAAATTCCACCTCTGGACACGCAATCCTGCTTTTTACAATCAGTTTTTCAAAGTAGGTAGTCCTTACCTCAGTTTCAGCGAAAGTGAAACAGTGGAAGAACAATACTCAGCACATTTGGAAATCTCTGCACTGAGGATAATAAAATTGTCCTCCTGGGAAATTACAGGTTGCCTGCAAACCTACCATATTTCTCTGGGGAAAAAAGAAAAGAAAGCTGCACATTTTCCTGTGCTAATCTTCCATACTAACTCAAGAGACAACAAATTAGATTGGATCAGACTTCAGTCAGAGCAACTTAATCACAATCCCCTTTCTGGAGTTCCAGTTTTGGCTCCTGAAACATTTTGTATGCTCTCAGCACACCTTGTATTAGTAGATGTCTATGGAGACCAGAAAATCCAGTTGCCTCTTGAAAAAGCACCTCTGGGACTCCTATGAGTAGGTTGGCCAAATGACATATAGGTAGGTAGGTAGGTAGGTAGGTAGGTAGATAGATGGATGGATGGACGGACGGACGGACGGACGGACAGACAGACAGACAGACAGACAGACTTCTTTAATGGCCAAGTGTGGTTGGACACACAAGGAATTTGTCTTGGTGCAAATGCTCTCAGTGTACATAAAAGAAAAGAAAAAAATTAGTCAAGAGTTAAGAATCATCAGGTTCCACACCTAATAATAGTCATAAGGTACAATAAACAATCATATCATACTAGTCAATATAAATTGTCAGGATACAAGCAACCAAGTTACAGTCATACAGTCACAAGTGGGAGGGGAGGGGTGATAAGGAGTGATGAGACGATTAATAGTAATAGTAGTGCAGACTTTGTAAATAGTTGAACAGTGTTAAGGGAATTACTTGTTTAGCAGAGGGATGGCATTGGGGAAAAAACTGTCCTTGTGTCTAGTTGTTCTGGTCTGCAGTGCTCTATAGCCTCGTTTTGAGGGTAGGAGTTGAAACAGTTTATGTCCGGGATGTGAAGGTTGTGTAAATATTTTCACAGCCCTCTTTTTGACTTGTGCAGGATACATATTAATGCTTATAATTTCATGGGTGTCAAGTGTCCTAGTCTTAAGAAGTCTTATACCAACTTTAGACCCATCTCTGAAGTTCTCCTCATAAGTCCCTCTTCCAAGAAATCCATGGCCTGTGAGGAGGGAAGGGAGGTATAGGAAGAAGGTTTCCAGGTGTGTAGACCAAGTGCAGATACTCATGGAAAAGTAGGGCCAAGAGTGAAGTCTGCCACCATTTTTCCTCACGCCTGAGCCATGTGGACCAACTGCATGGAAGAATCCAACTGTTTGCTGATGCCATTAAAATGTGGCACAGAAAGCAACAAAATTTAATTTTAAAACATGGAAGTTTTTCTCTCACATTGTGCCTGTTAGTGGAGTGACATGACATTTCCAAAAAGAGCTAAAGGGGCACTTTTGTGTGGCTGGCCACGGTCTGAGCTTAGAAAGGCGCTGTTGTTCTTAGAACTTGGTTTCCAAAGCAAGCCCTGGACACCTCGCATAATGGCTTGAGACGAGATTTAGCACCTACCGTCTCTCAATTTTTCAAAACGTGATTAACATGCTTGCTTGCTCTGTGCCACTTTGCAAAGGGCCTTTTTCATCCCAACTCTTCCCCCCTTTAGTTAGCAACTCTGCAGATAAATGTTCTCCATTCTTATGGGTCTCCCTACCCTTTTGTCGCCTCCCTCAGATTAAATCTTCCCTTAAAATGGACAGCTGGCCTCCAACATCTCAAGATGAAAATGCAGGATGTTGAAGCTCCCCCAAAAAGCTTCATTAGAAAACAAAAAACAAAAAAAACAACCTTTGGATCATTCGACAAAGGGCACAATGACCAAACTTTTGCTTGGCAAGCTAATTAAAACGGAAGCCACCATGGTCCAGAGCCAGCATCTAGGACCAAACCAGGAAAAGGGGGTCAGGAGAGAGAAAGAGCTAGGGGGCTTAACTCCATTCAAAAACCAGCTTCCAACTGGGATTACGCTCAGTGCACATTAATTGTCATTCCAACTACAACCGTCCTAGTTTCAGTGTGAAGTTTACTCTCCAGTGCACAAGGACTGAAAATCACCACTGCTTGCAGTATTTTTTTTTCCACAGCAAGTAAGAGAACTTTTAAGAAGCATAAAAGCCCTCAAAAACTTGGCTTTGTGGTGTTTTTTTTTCAGCTTCCCATCATTCCCATTCATTCCCAAAACATGTAATCTCATTGCTGCTCGAGTACATAACCGTGTTTTTATACTTGCTTAGGCACAAGAAATAATGAATCTAAAATCAACAGCAGAACATAATAAAAATGGGATGGCAGCCCAGGGGAACAGTGGGAAGATTTAAAATATGAACAAGTTTCGATGTCAAGGACTAAGAGGTTCCTCTGAACACAGCATAACTTCTTTGTGATGATAAGCCCTGTGGTTTCTATGCAAATCTCCTTCTGAAGGAGATAAACATCGCCAGTCCATAAGAATGAACATCAGTGTCCTGATAAGCTGGTTGAGGGATGACACCTTGAGTGAAATCTCTGAAGAACTGCACCCATTCACCCTATATATCAGAGGTCTCCAAACTTGGCAATTTGAGACTTCTGGGAGTTGAAGTACACAAGTCTTAAAGTTGCCAAGTTTGGAGACCCCTGCTATATATGCTGAAAAGCTCATAGTGGGCCAGGCCCCTAAATCTTGACCATCAAAATGTTCTCCTTTTATTCCTTTCTGGAATCTGTCAAGCGCATTGCAGGAGAACCTCAATAGTGCAAAACGTGAAACTTCCAATTCAGAAGACCATAACGAACAGTAGCCCTGAGTGCCACTTGGGAAATTCACCCCAAAGGTGCCTTTTTCCCCGCCAAAAGGTAACTTGGACATTTTTGGGGTTTTTTTGGAAACATTTCACTTCTCATCTAATAAGCTTCCTCGGTTCTTTTTGGAAGGGGAGTAAAACATTCTGGAAGGAAAAAAAAATGAAGAAAATCCAGTTCCCTTTGGGGGAAAAAGCAGCTTTGGGACAACCATGACCTGAATGATTGAGAATCTCCATAGACACAAAGAAAGGTATATTTATTTATTAAACTTACATATCTGTTTATCTCAAGAGAAACGTCTCAAAAACCCAATGGAAAAATAAGTCTGAGAATCCAGTTTGTTCAGGAGTGAGCACTCCTGATGACTACTTCTTGATCCAGGAAGGGGATGTTGGTGACTGAGTTTTGGTGCCTTCCTTTCTTCAGAGAGGACAACTGGGTACTGGGTTCTGCTTCCAAGCCTTGCATCCTCTGCTTCCGTGATTCCCATGACAAGAACTGTTGGAGGCAGGTATGGAGGCCATCTACTTTGCATCTAAAGTCAGCCATGGATGCTCTACCTGTCAGCTGAGCCTGGACAAAGGAAGTGATAGCATCACCCAAGACCAAAACAAAAACAAAAAGGCAAGGCTCTGGATCTGTAGCATCTTTCTCATTCTGAATCTTGAATTCCATGTACCTCTGCTTTTGTTTCTTGGTGCAAGGTCATCTCATGTACAGTTTTAAAGTTGAGTCCTTTGTATTCGTTATTCTGGGCTCTATAATTATATAATCCTAGCCAGTATACATATGTGAATTTGTTTGCAAGTATACATTTTTGTGAAGTTTACCTCAATGGTAAGCAATACCTTCAATTATTTCTTAGATCGCCATCTCTTCTGAATCTGATCCTTTCTTTCTCTTACACTTCTGCTCCACTTTCAACAACCCCAATTTCCCAATTTCCTGTCTTTTAAGAAATGTCTTGTTTACATTTTGCCTTGAACTCCCAATGACAATCTCTGGGCAAACAACTATAGAGTCCAAAGCTTGGCGCTATCAAAAGCCATGATAAAGTGGGGAGATAAATCATTTCAAGTTGAGTTAGTATGCATACATTCCAAGGTTTGAGCAGAGAAGAAAGGAAGGAAGGAAGGAAGGAAGGAAGGAAGGAAGGAAGGAAGGAAG
>BLBF01000073.1:883697-897200 GCA_015471245.1 Laticauda colubrina | reverse complement strand
GAAGGAAGGAAGGAAAGAAGGAAGGAAGGAAAGAAGGGAGAGAATACCCATTCCTAAGAGGTCTGTAAGGAGCATACATGTGCACCATTGTGCCTACCGTCCCTTTCCCATTGTCCCCATTTATTTGTACCTAGTTCCTATATTTTTACTCATGTTTATACTTATACCTATTATCTTGTAAGTGATTGACAAATCAAATAAGTAAACAAACAAACAAATAAAATAAAATATTTTGTATAGCTTTCAGCGGTAGGCGATGAGTAGTAAAGTGACATGGGGAAAAAAAAAACACTGGCCAGGTCTGCCATCTTTCAAATGTATGATCTCTGGGAATGAGAAACTTGCATTTATGTCATGTGGCCTGGAGTTTATAAAATCCCAGGAACTTGGCTTGGCATCATATTTATGTATTCTTCCTCTGCCTTTATACCTGAATTATAACAAACCCATTTAATCAGTCTTATCCAATTGTTCTGCTTAGCTTTGACCCAAAATAAAATTGAAACTATTTCATCTAAAGCGTCGTCGTGCTCAGTCTACCACAGAAGCCTAGAGGCTAATTGAGGAGGGGGGGGGGGCAAGGTTCTTGGTAGCCTCAACTTATGACCATAAGTGAGCCCAGAATTACTAAGAAGTTATACAGATCATTAAACAGTCATCGAAATGCTGCGTCTGGGTCATAAATAGCCTGAGGAAGTCTGTCATAACTTTGAATGGTCTCTAAGCAACCAGACATGAGAATCTCCATAAACAGCCAGGTATAAATTGAAGGCTACCTGTTTACATGGATCAATGTGAGTGGACTACAGACACTGAAACTACACTGCAGAGGTCTCCAAACTTAGCAACTTTCAGACGGGTGGACTTGGACTCCCAGAATTCTCCGGCCAGCTATGCTACGCTATGCTGGCTGGAGAATTCTGGGAGTTGAAGTCTACCCGTCTTAAAGTTGCCAAGCGTGAGGACCCCTGCCATACGACTGTCTACCTTTCTCCTTTCAGTACTGTGAGAGTGAAAGGATTGGGTATTTCCCAAAACCTATTTTTCTAAGTCCAAATTCTTCCTTCCAGACCCTGCATCATGTTTCATAGGAACATAAAGCCCCCTTACATCTTTTTGGCATTTTTTAAATTTTAAGAATGGATTATCAGCACCTAAACCTCTGTATTCCTAAGACAATGGAATACATCTCTTTACAAGTGTCGCTTCTGGAGCAACTACCACAAAGGCCCACCAGTCTCTAAACAGGAGATAGGTGGAGGAAAATGTGTGAAAAGCAAGAGGGGATTAGAGACAACCAAATTAAGTGAGGTTACTGGTAGCTGGATTATATTGTTGTTACCTCTCCTCCCTGTCTTTGCTGATTATTATTCATCTGAGCTCTCCTGAATATTCCCTGCCCCCAACCCACACTTTTTCTGGGGAAGTTCCCCTCTCCTTCCTGGTTACCATGGGGCCAAGTTGGCAGAGCAGAGAGTCCTCTCCATGCTCACTTGAAGAAACTACTTCTTCCTTGCAAAGCAAAAGGCTTCAGAAGGAACCTCAACTGGCCTTGCCAGTTTTTTCTGAGGACCTGAGCTTGCCCATGAAAAACCGTCGCTAGAAATGCTCTCGCCCTCCTTGCAAGCAGGAATCGCCGTTTGGAAAAATGATTTGAACAAGCACAGGAGCTGGTTTGGGTTCTCACTGCTAAATTACAGTGAAATTTACCAAAGCAGGGTAAATGCCCCCTGAAAGTTCAACCTGAATATTTGAACAAAGGTGCCCCAGTTATCCACCATAGAAAGGAGGAGACAAACATTAATTTGAACAAACATAAAATATATAGGGAATCAAAGAAGTTCAAAAGGCTACAGACAGATCATCGTGGGTATATATACTCAGCAGAAGTAAGTTATCAAGAAATCTCATCCTGTGTTTCGTCACCTCATGGCCAAATCTACTAGAGATACCAACCACTTACAGAGTGAGAATCAACACCAGATGATTAAATGCACTGCAGCTCAAACACAATGCTCAGAACCAAGATTTCTATCTGTGCAAAACTTCAAAAAGGTGACTCAGATTGCAGGTGATTGAATCAACTCTCTCCTCCAACTACGAAGTGATAGCAATATCTAGATCCCTTCAGAGAAGCATGAAGTGGAGCCTTGAGGTTTCCCTGAACAAAGCTGGATAAAAAAATATCAGTGACGTAAGCGGTAGCCAATGTTTATGATTTATGTTCATGTCATGTTTGTTTGTGTAAAAAATATATATATTTTGCAAATAATAATAATAATAAGTGGTAGCCAATGTATCAATAACCACAGCCTCTTAGAGAACACGGGAGAAGGTTGTACTCTTTCCATCTTTCATTCTTCTACCAGAACTTAATTTAGTCCTTCGGGGCCCCTGCTTTTTCAATCTTCTTCCTCTCCTTTTCCTTCTGAGCATTTGCCTCAATGTGAAACACAAAACAACACAACATTCCAGAGAGCAGGTTTCCAAGGTTGCTATTGACCATGGAATTTACTTCTGGGCAATAGTGTAATATGTCCTGGTGTTTATCTAGGTTATTTCTTCAGAGTAGACCCAAACAATTCTGCAGCAGATATCCAAATACGCTGCCTATATTCTGTGGAGCAGAGAGCCTGAAATCAAACGCCAGCCCTCTTAATAGCTTGCCTTTTGATAGCCAAGGGAATACATAAAACGCATTGCCATTATGGGGACAGCGACGTTGGAGATACTATGCTGAGGTACATTATGGTTTATTACAGTGATTCTCAGCCTTGTCAACTTTTAAGACATGTGGACTTTAGCTCTCAAAATTCTCCATATGGCATAACTTGAAGACCCTACACTACATCTTAGAACATAGGGTTAGCGGGGACCTCAGAGGTCTCTAGTCCAACCCCTCTAACCATTCTGGACAAATGACTCTTAGTCTCTTCTTGAAAACCTCCACCCACAACTTCTGGAGGCAACTTCTGCTCCACTGCATGATTGTTCTGACTATCAGGAAATTGGTTCAAGGTTGCTTCTCTCTGGAATAATCTCCCCCCCCCCCCCCATTTCTTCTTGCAAAGAGTTAAACCTTTGAAAGTTGCTGAACTTGAGAAGGGTTGGGAAACTCCAACAGCGAAGGCTTTTCAGCAAAAAGTGTCAATCACAAAGACCGAGTCACCAAATGGGTTTGAAGGACGTTCCTTTCTTGGCATCTTAGAACATGATTTCCCCATTTCAGAGGAATAAATCTAAATGGGGGGGAGGGGCAGAGAGAGTGTTTCTCGGTTGGTGGCTGACATTCAGCGCCACAGAATCCAAGCCGTGGACGAGGGGAGGACCCTCTGTTGCCAAGTTGGCTTTCAACACAACCCCAGAGAAGCAGGCAGTGTGTCCCTCAACAACATCAGCAAGTCGCCTTTGTCTCCCAGGGAGTTAGCCAGAAGTCACTTTACTTTTTTTGCTTTACGTTTTCTGTTCTCCTTCCTCTCTTTGTCTCCGTCTGGCTTTGTCTGGTATGTTTTTCTCTACAAGGGAGACCAAGATGGAACGCGTGGCATTATTTTGATACAGGGAGCCCTCGACCACAACCCAGCCCAAAGTGTTTGCCCCTGAGTGAAACATTTGTGAAGTGCGTTTTGCCTCCTTTCGTGCAACCGTTGTTAAGTGAATCTGGCTCCTCCGTGGACCTTGCTGGTCAGAAGTTCGCCCAAGGGAATCATGTGACCCCAGGAAGTTGCAACAGTCATAAGTCCATGCCAGTTGCCAAGCCTTTGAGTTTTGATCATGTGATTATGGGGATGCCACAAGGGTCGTAAATGTGAAAAACGGTTGTAAGTCACTTTTTTCCGCACTGTTGTAACTTTGAACAGTCTGCTGTTAAGTCAAAGACCACCTGAATTGCAACTCTTAATAACTTTGTATTTTATACATGGAGAAACAGCAACTGCAGATGCACACTCTCTTCTCAGATTTTGTTTTGCTCTCTTTGTGTTGTCTGCAGCTCAGAAACCAAAAGCTGATAAATTCCTTTGCTAGGCTTGGAACTCTTTTCAGTTGGAAAAGGAGAGAGAGGGAGAGAGAGAGAGATAAAGGGAAAGAGAGAGGGAGGAAGAGGGAGTGGGAGGGAGAGAGAAAAGATAGAGAGACAGATAGATAGAGATATATCATTAGTACATTACAACTGATTTATTGGCTTCTTGACAGATAATCAAAGAAGGGGACAATGTCTTCGCTCTAAAATGGGAAATATTTTTTAAAAGCGCACGAAGGAAACTCCTGAAACTATCAGCCAAAGCATTGCAAGGTTAATATTGACTATTTTCCTGGCACTTTTATTCCTATTCTGACAGGCAAGGGGAAAAAAAAAACTGCAGACATTTTGACCGTGATTAAAACTGTTGTCGGTTCGAATGGAATTGAGATCTTGGGGCCTGAATCTAAAATAAAACGGAGCCTGACTTCATCCCTGCAGCCGACAAAAGGGCCAAGATTTGGGGCGAAAACAAGGATAAATTCCCTCATGGAAACAGTTTGATGCTGAGTGAAGAATGAAGAAAGTATACTTTCCACTATTCCATCTCCAGAAGCTGCTGGGACTCCTCGCTGCATCATATTATTTCGTTCCCTGGTTTTATATATTGCCTTTCATTAAGGAGAAATAATAGGGCACTTTGCAGGATTAAATACTAGGATCGGGTTAAATTAAATGGTTGGACAAACCTTTTCATGCGCCTTGCCCGCATTCTTCAGCCACAACTGAAAGCAACTCCATCAAATTAGACCAGACCAGACCTCAGATCCTGCCTCTTTTAGGATCCAGTGGAATCCAAATGGCAGCACATTTGAATAATGTTGCTCAGTGCCTGGCAGGGTGTTTCAGCTCAGTCCGCATTATCTTAAAATTACAGAGGCTGAGAAGTCAGAGGAGAAGGATGAAGCCGAAGGACTTGGCCAACTCTGGTTACCCAGACAGATGGCTGGAGCTGTGCACCAGAGGCCCAAATTCCTTGTGTGTCCAATCACACTTGGCCAATAAAATATTCTGTTCTGTTCTTTTGTATCCTATCCTATTCTATTCTATATTCTATTCTATATTCTACTGTACTGTCAAGCCCGGAACTGACACATGTGTAGCCATTTTATTTAGCCTTAATATATATATATTCCTTTTCTTTCTTTCTTTTTACTGGTTATGGGGGGAAGGATTTGCCAACTTGATGCTTTCCTACATACAGAAAGTTTCCTACTTTCCTACATTATGGAAGATGGACTTTGTTCTTTTCTTTTTAGATGGATTTCATCATTTGGAAACCTGACATCTACTCTACTCTATTCTATTCTAATTTCTGTTCTATATTCTATTCTATTGCATATTCTATTCTACTCTATTCTATTCTATATTACACTCTATATTCCATTCTATTCGACTCTACACCATTCTATTCTTCACCATAAGTAGCTAAGCTTGAGATCAAACTGAGGTCACATGTTGGTTGAGAAGGTACCTCCTCATCCAACACTATTATTACCATTACAGAGATGGAACCATGTGCACCTACCAGTAGTAAGATTTCAGCTACAGGTAGTCCTCGCTTTTCAGCATGAGGGTAATGAAGTCTCCCCACGAGACTGACTCAACTTTATGGCCTTTTTGAGGTGGTGGTTAAGCCAACTCAACACTGAAAATTGGATTGACTTTGGACCAAGTGATAGAGGGTCAAGGTGAATTTTTAGCCTACTCTGCGTTGAGAGATTAAATACTATTTATCAGATATAACCCAAAGGCACTATTTGCAGCTACATTTGCCAACAACATTACATGAAGTCGATAAAAAGTAGGGTGCATGATTTTATAAGCTAAAAGAAGGACAAGAAAATGAGGACGAGGAAACTGGGAACTCCAGTTCTTAATGCTGAAGAGCAATAAACTGTGATCAACTTTAGATGTTTTCTACAGAGATACCAAAAAAATCAAATGTCCTAAGAAGACAATTCAAATGATTTTTTTCTGATAAGATTTCTACTGGAACGCATGAGAATTTTAGAATTAGAATTAGAATTCTTTTCTTGGCCAAGTGTGATTGGACACACAAGGAATTTGTCTTGGTGCAAATACTCTCTGTATACTGAATATACCGGCAGTCGTTGACTTACAACTGCTTGCTTAGTGACCGGTCAGAGTTCCAATGGATCTTCCTGCAGGTACTTGCACAACCCAGTTCCGATGCTCAGCGCCCGACATGAGGTCACGTGATTACAGTCACATGACCTCGCATTGAACCTTAGGCAACATTTGCAGCTGGTTGCAGCATCCTGAAATCACGTGACCGCGTTTCTGACAGCTTTGCGGAACGGGGCGCTTACTTTCACTTTTCAGCCCCAAGCAAACCCTTGCATTTGAATAACGACCCCCATGCTTACTTAGTGACGGCCACGTTCATTTAACAACTGCAATGTTTATTTAATGACTGGCGCAGAGAAAGCTTTTAAAACCTCATCAGTCGCATGGGTGATTTGCTTTGCAGCTATCATAACACAAAATGATGGGCCGCCTCAACCACAGCCATAAAACGAGGACTACCAGCACCTCAAGGCACAGCTGATAAATGCTCGGTTTCCATCCTAGCGCAACAGGCTAAGAGTCAGCGTTCCAGCAAACCTCCCTTCCAATCAGTAACTCCGACACGAACATATCTCCAAAGTACCTTTGTTAGAACAGCTCCTGGCACACCTGTGGGATCCCAAATCTAAATGTTTTGGGGGGCTTTCCCCAATTTCTCAAACTACAAATCCATCCCTCCTTGGCTGTCATCACATCACAGGGCCCAACCAGAAGTAAACCCGTCCAAAGATGAGATCCTTATTCCATCCTGCGCCATACTCAATGGCCTTGGACTAACAGAAGAATGTTATATTGTCTACTTAGAGCTACTTAATTGAAATCACCCTCCTCCCGCTCTCTCTCAGGTTGTGTGGCAGCGGGGAACCGGGCTTCCAAAGCTGACACCGAGACCTTTTAAACCAGGACCTCCGCATTCCACAACCTCTTTGCTCTTCTCTCCCACCATTGGTGTGTTTTTTCTTGTCCCTGCTGTATAATCCCCACAGACAACACACCTTTATACTAATGCCGTGTTTACTCATGAAAACAGCAGCATCTTTAATGAACCCAGAGGGGGTAGGGAAGCTTTTTTCCAAATCATTTTCATACCACACATAATCTTATTATCTCTTCTTTTTTTTTTTTTCCCCCAGCACCGTTATTTCTAAAGTCTGCCTCTTACAATTTCGAAGGTCTGGGCCCTTGTCATCAGCTTTGCAGAGAAGTTTTCGGGATCCGGTCCTTTACCCAAATTATGAAAACAGCCCTGGACAGTCATGTTGCAAGTTTCACTCCTTTTTCATCCCTGCATGGAATACTGTAATGTGCAACGTGTAAAATAGGCTGAGCTTCTCTGCAACAGTGCAACATTATTCACATCATCCACTCCTCTGTTCTCAAGTCATCCTGAGCCTGGGGTCTCTTGATGGCTTCAATCTCTAAAATCATGGATCTCCAACCTTGTGGATTTCAATTCCCAGAAGGTCACAAGTCTTAAAAGTGGCCAAGGTTGGAGACCTCTATTCTAAATCACTGGAGTGTCCCACATCCTCACAACAGCTGGGGCAGAGATTGGATCTATCAGCCTACCACTCCTCAACGTTTCCCCCATAAGAATGAAGGCTTCATCACTGGAATACTTTCATGGACCACCACACCAGCCATTTACGCTCTTGAGAGTTGATCACTGATGACGTTACCTAGTTGGGGTAATGAAACGTCTGCAAGAAAACCACCCAACTCAAACAGCACCAAGGAGTCCGCACTCTTTCTTAATCACACCAGGCACTGATTCACACTTGGATTCCCCACATTCTAACTGCTGAAGGGCGCAGAACTTTCCCATGCGTGTCGCTCAAAAGTGCCACCATTTCGAACAAGAGAAGATTTCACTGACACCTGCAAAGGAAAGCGAACAACAGCTAACAAAATTGTACCAACTACGTTCCAAGGTCCAAGAAGAGCCACGGTGGCACAGTGGTTAGAGGGCAGTACTGCAGGCTACTTCTGCTGACTGCCGGCTGCCTGCAATTTGGCAGTTCGAATCTCACCAGGCTCAAAGTTGACTGAGCCTTCTGTCCTTCTGAGGTCAGTAAAATGAGGACCCAGATTGTTGGGGGCAACAGGGTGTCTCTGTAACACTTAGAATGGGCTGGAAAGCACTGTGAAGCAGGAAATAACGGCTGTTGCTAGTCCGTCCTTCCTTCCTTCCTTCCCAGTGGTTAGAATGCAGTATTGCAGATTAATTCTGCCCACTGCCATCAGTTCGATCCTGACCAGTTCCCAGTCAACTCAGTCTTCCATCCTTCCGAGGTGGGTAAATTGAGGACCCAGATTGTTGGGGGCAAGAGGCTGAGTCCATAAACCACTTAGAGAGGGCTGCAAAGCATTGTGAAGCGGTATAGAAGTCTAAGGGCTACTACTAGTGCGATTTTCTTTCCATTCCCCCTGAATCACAAGATTCATTTGTACAAACTACAGACTGGGAAACACTAAGAACCGTAAATATAATTAGAAATGGCTCGGCTGTTGTTTTTTTTAAAAAGGGAAGAAGATTTTTCTTGCCCACCCAAAAAAAACCCACCCATTAGAATTAGCAAGATGACACATCTTGTGGGCATCTCGTAGCATTCAAAACTGGCCTGATTCTGATCACAATGCCAGGATGTTCCTGTTTTAAACAAGACAGCGATGCCAAGCAAGACAAATAAAACCATAGCAGTCATCACAATTTTCTTGAAATGTTGATACTACAGATCAATTGTTCTCATTAACAAAATGCCCATGAGGTGATACAGGAGCTTTCCGCACTGATTCCTAAGCCAAAAAACTGAAAAGACACGTGAATGCATTGGAAGAGAAAAGAACAGCACACACACACACACACAGAGCAATTTCAGATCAGAATGACAGCATTGTAGAAATCTTGCAGTGACCTGCGTGGAAGCTACCTACAAAAAGTAACTCTTACTTACACCAAGAGTGTTCCTCCACGATCTGAAGGAATTCGACTGATCCAGGTTTGAGCCCTGCTCCACCATAGTGGTGGATCTTTCTTCAAAACTTGTGATTTTGAACAGGGGCTGCCCCAAAGAAGAAAGCCCCAAAGCTCCAGAAGGCAGGACAAGGAGTAACGGAGGGAAACGAAGCAAGGAGAGAAGCAATCCAAGACTCAGGAGTAACTTCCTCACAGTGAGGACAATTACCCAGTGGAACAAAAGTTGCCTTCAGACGTTGTGGATGCTCCATCACAGGAGGTTTTAAAGAAGGGACTGGAAAGTCGCCTCCCTGAGCAGGGGTTAGACTAGAAGACCTCCAAGGTCCCTTCCAACTCTATTATTCTATAATTCTGGTCTGCCGGATCTCAACTAGTCTTAGAAATGAACTAAACTCATTAAAAGCAAGGGCCTTTTAAGGATTCGGAGCTTCTCCGTGCCTATCATCATGCACCCCATATGGATTTGACCATGATTTAAACAGGGCTTATTTCAAACAAATCATAGTTCATCACTAGATTGAAGAATTGCAGTTAGGCACAAATGAAAAGCTGCCACCCAAATCTGCTCCAACCTTTTCTGGTTTCAGCCATTTCTCATGCTTGTTGCGTTTCTTTCCCTTTGGCTGTAACCCTTGTGAAATGTTACTTTGTGCTGTAGGTTTTAAAAGAGCAAATATTATTTTTAAGTGCTTTTCAGAGTCACATAATCCCACCGGAGCCCGGAAAGTGGGCACAATTATCCCCAGCTAAAATAAACATGAGATGCAAGCAATTTCTCTCTGTGCACGCGTCTCTCTCTTCTCTTTGGTGCCCTTGTAAGTTTTGTTTATAACTGCACATTAGCCACAGGTTGTCTCCAGCACCTCTTTGGGTTGCAGCTGTAAATGCGGAGAATAAAAAGTTACATTCCTGAAATGTTTCACCTAGCAATAATTAGAGGAATATTTAAGAAACAAATCAAGTCTATCATAATACATATATTGACAGTGGCAAGAATTGCTTATGCACAGAGCTGGAAATTAGATAGTCTCACACACACACACACACACACACACACACCAATAGTATGATAATAAAGAAAATATTGGATTGTGCAGAAATGGTCAAACTCATATTGGAATTGCAAGATAGAGAAGATGAGGAATACTCTACGGTCTGGGAAAAATGGTCATTAGTTAGAGACAGTAGGAATAAAAATTGATGTCCATATGTAAATATGGATATTAATCTAAATGGAAACATCAATGTTGCAATACATACAAAGATTATATCTTTGTATGCAAAGATATTTGTATGATTATTGTATGCAATACGTACAAAATACATACAAAGATTGCATATATGAGTTTTTAAACTGTGGAAAAGTTCAATGAAAATTATTTTAAAAAAGAAAGAAAGATATCTTCCTTGCTGAGTCATTTTTCTTTGGGGTTTTAGAAAATAAGCGTTGCGGGCCACAAGTGGAACACCTCGTGAGTTTCTTCATAGCTTCCCCCCACAACCCAGCTCTGTCTGCAGTGGAGTTAGCCTGCTACTTGTCATGCACCAACCGTCCCAAGTTATATCTTTATCTGAATGCGAATGCAAATTTGAATGCTTTTTTAATTTTTTTTTATCTCTGAGTCTATTCTGCGGCGGCTGAATAGAGTGGCCGCATGTTCCCGGCTGCAAAGGAGTTCACTGACCTCCCTAATCATCACTGCCACTCTGGTGAATGACCTACACGGCCCATTCTGTCCTGCCTCTCTACTTTCATTCATAAAAATAAAATTGACACGGTTCTTTTGCTGCAGCCTGGAGAAAAGCAGCCGAGAGGGGAGAGAGAAAAGCTCAGTTCGGAGGAGGCCCCCAAAGACTTTGGTTTGGATGGTATTCAAGAACGCCCCCCCCCCCCGCCATCTGCCTCCTTCCTCTCCCTGCTAATGGCGGGATACCTCCCTGGACGAGGCTAGAATCTGCACCACCTTTACTAAGAGCTGGTGCTCCGATGAGCACACACAGGCATTCCTGCAGAATGGCTCCTTTCAAGGGCGGCTCAGTGGCAGCACAAGGCAGAAGCTGTGTTACAACCTTCCCAGCTCCAAGTGGAGAATTAGATCACAAGCAGAGAGAAGGGGGGGGGGGGTGTTTCCAAGCCCCCCCCCCTCCCCCCCCCCCGTTGTTGTTGGGTATTTTTTTTTTTTTTTTTTGCAAAATCAGGCCTTGGACAGTGAAACGCAAAGCTGCTGAACAAACCCGCCTTAGGAATGGACCAATGGCCGGCCCGTTTCATCCTGAAGAAGGCCCTGCTTGTCTCTCTCTCTCTCTCTCTCTCCCTCCAATGTCCTGCTCTCAAAGTAAACATGTGTGCTGTGTCTGGGACTGAACTGTCTCCTTTGTTCAACAGGTTTTTCACAAAGCTAAGATTTATTCCAGGGGTCTCCAGCCTTGGCCACTTGAAGCTTTGCTGGCTGGAGAATTCTGGGAGTTGAAGTCCTCCAGGCTTCAAGTGGCCAAGGTTGGAGACCCCTGGTTTACATCATACCTGTGATACAGAATACAGAATGACAGAGTTGGAAGGGACCTTGGAGGTCATCTGGTCCAACCCCGTGCCCGGAGACCCTATCCCATTCCCCGCAGGTCTCTTCTTGAAAGCCTCCAGTGTTGGAGCACCCACAATTTCTGCATATTGATAGCACTGATGGCCTGCTGGATGCCTAGTTTCGCTGCCCTAAAACGTTTGGCCGGCTTTATTCATGAAATTGCCGTTTGTCTCCGGTGCTGGGGGAACAACTGCTGTCAACGTTCCCTCAAATTAAGATTGTTTTGTCTTCGGGAATTAAAGTCTAATTGTTGTTAGTTATTCTGGTGGGACTACCTACTCAACGCCCAACCAATCGGTCTTTTGTGCATCCGGCTTTGACCACATTTCCTTCTAAATAAAGTTGTGCTTGTTTACACACAGCATAGAAGCCAAACCAAATATTGTTGTTACTTGTGTAGCGTCTTTAGTTAGTTTATGTACAACTAAGCAATCTAACGTAATACAAGGTGAAGCTCTTGGAAGCTTTCTAACGCTAAAAGAAACAAATTGAAAAGCTGAACCTGACCGGTCAACTCGGGTATACAGTTTACCTGAATAGCAGGTAAACTCAGCTGGACTGTCTTATTTTTACATGGCAAAAATTAGGTTTTCCAGGCGCTATTCCTTCGGACGGTTATTCTTTCCCAAACATTAAATGCAGCTCATAGGATGCACACACAGGGCTACTACGGCCTTAAGTCTCTTTCAACATGAGAAACTTTCTGGAGAAAAATTCCCCCGTTTCCATCAGGAGTTCACAATTGTTTTTATTCACAATTTGCTTTCATAACAAGCAAAGGCAGCAGGGAATTGAAACCACTGGACGCAATCCTCCCTTTTTGTCCGGTTTCCTAGGTTTTAATATTCCAAGGATTAAAACCCAACTTTATCTGTTATTCTCTGCCTCATCCCAAGGTGAAGAGGCCACAAGAGAAGGACGCGCTGCTTCTTCCCCTTTTCCAAGGCACAAAAAGGCTCCTATTTTGAGGCCAGGAGAGGAGGAGGCACCCCGGGCTGCGACTCTGGCGTGCGAGCGACGGAGCTGGGCAGACGAATATTTGCTCAGGGTTTGAGTCCCGCAACCCCTGGAGGAAACGTTCCTCCTCTCCCTTCTTCTGCCCTTGAAGACCCGGACAGCCGGACTCGGGAAGGCGCTTTCCCACCGCGGTGCAAGGGGAGCAGCCCCCGAAGGGCATCCAGGGCATCCTCGGAGGGCATCTCGTCCGGACTTCTCCAGGGAGGGCTCGCGCGTCCGATGAGGACGGCGGGGGCGGCTCGTCTCAGGCTTTTGGGGCTTGGGGGGCTCGCTTTCTCCCGGGGCAGAGGCGGAGAAGTGCGCGCAGGCAACCAGACTTTCCGCATCCCCACCCCGCGCCTGAGCCTCCCGGGCCGTCCCGCCCAAGCGCGAAGCTTCTCCGAGGAAAAAGGCGCAGGTCCGTTTCGAGGCGGCCGAAGGGCGGGGAGGGGGCCGAGCCCTCCAGGCCCTCCGTCGGGGAAGGGGCAGGTGGGGGAGCCGCGGGACCGAGGAGGCTCGCACGCAGCCCGGCCGCCCCGCGCTGCTCCCCTCGGCGCCCGCCAACCGGCTGCGAATGAGAGAGCGGGAAGGGCCCTCGGAGGGCATCTAGTCCAGCCCCCTGCTCGCCCCCGCCCGCCGGCTGCTTACCTGCGGGCTCCCGGGTGGCCCTGCCGGCCAGGTCAGCCCCGGGCAGGCCGGGGGCCAGAAGGAGCAGGCAGAGCAGGGCGGGCCCGAGCCCCCGCATGCCGCCTCCGCTGCGGGCCGCGGGGGAAGCAGCCCTCGCCCGGCCGGCCTCAGCCATCCTCCAGATGCATGCTGCCCCGCCGCCGCCGCCG
>BLBF01000073.1:865944-877189 GCA_015471245.1 Laticauda colubrina | reverse complement strand
TCTATTTCTTTTTCTATTCTATTCTACTCTATTCCTTATTCTATTCTGCTCTGCTCTCCTCTGAACCCATAGCATACCACCATTGCTCGGAGGCAGCCTGTCTTGTCCCAGGCCAACAGAGACCTTCCCCAGCTGTGATAGGGAAAAGGGCCTGCTCCTCAAGAGGAGGGAGGCAGGGAGGGAGGGAGGGCAAGCAAAGGGAGAGGAAGAAAGGACCACTAACCTACACAGCTTCAGAAGATTGCAGTGCTGAAACAGCACTGCAATCCAGGGCTGGAAGGTACCTGGAGGTCATCTAGTCCAACCCCGTGCTCCAGAAAGTGAGTTTCTGTCTTTTGACTTCCCAATCACATGACCGCATAGCCACACCCACCCAGCCACATAGCCACGCCCACAGGACCGGTAATGAAAACATTTGAATCCCACCACCGAGCAGGGCGCGTGAACGGAGCCCGACCACATCTTCCTTAAAAGGGGTGGGGAGGGGGAGGCCCAATGAAGGGCCCCCCCTTGGCGTGTCTGAAGCCCCAGCTGAAACAGCAGAAGGAAAAGTCGAGGCTGGGGGAAGCATCCACGGCTGCCCTGAATGGCATTGGAGGGGGGGACCCCACTGGGCAGGGCCACTCGGGGTTCAGGCCAGGTGGTTTCAAGCGCCCCAAACAGCTTCTCCCTCTCCGTCCTCCTCTTCTTTTGCTCCTGGGGCTGCAGGACTTGCCATGGGCTCAACTGTCATTGACTGACACAAACCGGCTTGTAGCCTCCTGCCCAAGCGGGAAGCCCAGCATGGATCTAGGGCACCTATAGGTAGATACCAGGGAGCCTTGGTGCTCTCGGAGCTGGTGGGTTTCTGGCAGGCGTTTCATGACCCAACTAGGTAACATCATCAGAGCTAGAAGGAAGGTGGGTTTGTGCAGAGGAGGAGGAGGAGGAATGCACTTGCATTCTTTGGTGGTTTACTTGCAGATGTTTCGTGACCCAACTAGATAACCGCATCAGTGCCTATGTTATCTTGTTTGGGTCATGAAACACCTGCCAGAATGCAACCAGGCTCAGAGAGCACCAGGGACCCCCCATTTCAAGCCCGAGCTGCAAATATTCCCCCTTATCAATATGTAGATACCTTGCGTGCATCCAGAGGAAGCCACCGAAAGCACCCAGTGGGCCGGACTTGTTAGTGTAGTGGGACACAGTCTGGTCCAGGATGTCAAAAAATCAATTGGTCGCTGTCAAGTTGACCATCCAACAATGCTAGCTCTTCTTATCTTCATGGCACCTAGAACTAAGGAGGAATTTTCTGACTGTGAGAACAATGCACCGATGGAGCAGAAGTTGCCCTCGGAAGTTGTGGGGGCTTCATCCCTGGAGGCTTCCAAGAAGAGACTGGACAACCATCTCTGTCAGAAATGGTGTAGGGTCTCCTGCTTGGGTGGGGGGTTGGACTAGATGACCTACAAGGTCCCTCCCAACTCTGTTAACCTGTTTTAATTTAATCTCACACCCCGCAGATGGACCAGCTCCCCAACACAATCATTTCAGCAGTTCCGAGAAGGCTCCGCACCCATTTGTACCACTCAGGTGACCCCGAGGACACAGAGATAAACCTCCAAGTGGCCTCAAGGACTCCCTCAAAGGATGCAAATGACCAGCTCCCTGCAAGGAGTATAAATCCTTCCCTTCCCCATCACCATCCAGTCAGAACTGAAGAAGCTCCTTGGATGAGAAGTGAAGCGTCTTCAGAGAAAAACCCAAGAAAGTCCAGCTGACTTTGAGGGAAAGCCCCTTGGGGACAACCCTGGCCTGGATGACGGAGGATCTCTCTATGTCTGATGATCGTGGCTTCCCTCTAATCTAACGTTCAGGTCGGAGGGATCCTCCGTGCCAGGAGAAGATCCAATTCCTCCTTGATGGTTTTCATTTATTCCCTGCCATGTTGCCAAGAGGACTTGTGCTGCACAACCACACACTTCCCCTTCTGGCTGCAGAATCCCCTTCCCATTGCCAGCTCGTCTGACAGGTGGCAATAGCCGAATACCAATGAAAGCAGACTCTGTGTGGGGGGGGGCAGAGGTTCGGAGGAGGAGGAGGAGGAGGAGGAGGAGGGGTGTGGGATCCCAGAGAACGCTGGCCTGCCCTTTCCCTCCCACCTCCTTTTCCCCTAGCATCCCATTGGAAGCCTTGCATCCCAATTCAGGAGGTGCCCTGCCCCCATTTGCATGAATCAAACATTCAGCGCCCCAATCTCCCGGGTCAGGTGTCAGGTGGGAGCAGCTTCTCAGGACTACAAAAACAGCGCAGAGCAGGGAGAAGCCTGGGAGCCAAGGCAGGCCAGATTTGCCGGGAAGGCACCGGTGACAGCTTTACTGCCTGCAGCACAATGGCTCCATCAAAGGAGCTTTAAGGGGTGATCAAATGTAGCCTGGGCTGGACCTGGCCGCTCCCCCCACCCCACCCCTCCAGGGCTGCTGAGGAGGAGGAAGAGGAAGAGAAAGTGGAAGAAGAAGAAGGAAGAGGAGGAGGAGGAGGAGGAGGAGGAGGAGGAGAGGAGGAGGAGGAGGAGGAGGAGACTGTGGGGTCCTGGGTGCTCTCTGAGTGTGGTTGTTTTTTTGCAGAGGTTTCATTACCTAAACTAGGGTAGGTAATTTAGAGGAGGAGGAGGAAAAGAAGAAGGGGAAGGAGAAGAGGAGAAGGAGGGGGAGGAAGAGGAAGAGGAAAAAGAGGAGGGGGGAGAAGAAGAAGGAGGAGAAACAACCCACAGGTCCCGCCTAAAGGCCCCTGTTGGGAAAACACCCCTCCGAGCGAGATGCCCTCTCAGAAAAGCTGCTCTGAGCCAAACAAAAGCCGCTTCATAAGCTGCTCACTGGGCCTCCTTGGGGCGGGCGCCGTATCCTAAGGGGGAGGCGGGCTCCCCACCCTCGGGGCTAATGAAGACGT
Source organism: Laticauda colubrina (assembly GCA_015471245.1). Lineage (NCBI taxonomy): Eukaryota > Metazoa > Chordata > Lepidosauria > Squamata > Elapidae > Laticauda > Laticauda colubrina. Next base: position 874,258 of record BLBF01000073.1, on the reverse strand, counting down.
TTCCCGCTTCCCGTCCAAGCAGCACAAGGGGCTCCTGTCCTTCCCCGGAGACCGCTTGACATCTTCATCCCCTTGGTGGGAGGAGGAAGCCTTTGAGCAGAGGGCACCTTCCAGGGGTCTCCTTCACGGCAGGAGGAGGAGGAGGAGGAGGAGGAGGAGGAGGAGGAGGGGGGGGAGGGGGAGGGGGGGAGGGAGGAGGAGGAGGAGGAGGAGGAGGAGGAGGAGGAGGCATTGGTTTGGACTGGGTGGAAGTGAGCGAAAAGGAGTTTACGTTTGTCTGGATGGCTTCAGGGTGCCCCTATCAACAGCCCTGGAGAAAAGGGGGCTTTCAGCCCCTTCTCCAGGTTTTATTTGGGGAAATGCCCTTCTGGAAAGGTCCCCGGCGTTGGTGCAGCCCATTTGAATCTATCTAACTCGGAGCCTCTGGTGTTCCCGTTTCATTGCTTCCCTAAAGCAAAGACACCCTGGTTGAAGGGACTAAGTCGAATTCAAACGTGTGTTCAGGGCAAAACTATGACAATCTCTTTTAAAAACTCTTTCAACCACTTTCAGAGTAAGTTTGTTGTCAGGGATCTTAAGGAAGGGATTACGCTCTGCTCCATTAATCCCGCTGTGAAGGAGAGCAGCCTCAAGGAACCAGTTCAGTCTTATGGAAATCTGGGGGGGGTTAAGTGAGCCAGTCAGGAGCATCAGGAAGGCAGGTAAGATGACTTCTTTGGCTCGAGATCTTTGTCCCATCCCTTGAAATAGTCTTGAAAATGACTCAAGAGTAGAAATCTGGACCACAACGCAGGATTTAGGCAGAGCTTAGTGCTTGACTCCCAGATGTTTCGTCACCGTACTGGGTAACCTCTTCAGCGCAGTGAGGTTTGGTCACGAAACATCTGCTCGGAGGAGAAGCCACCACCTAAATCTACAACCCGAGCTAGGAATATTCTCTACAATTTCTAACAACATCAAATATTTCATTAGGAATGCCTCATAAAATACCTCTTTATCTTGCAATCTGAACGATTTCTTTGAATCGATTGCCAGTTTTCATGTTCCCCGAAAGAGGAAGAGCTGCCCTATAATTATGTTATCGCTCTCCAGTTACATCATCACCATACAAGCGGAGTTGTGTTTGTACTTTGTCAATTCTCAAGTTACCAGGGCTGTGAATTGAGCTCTTTTCTACGTGTAGAATAGAATAGAATTCTTTCAGAATAGAATGTATTTATTTTATTTTGTCAAGTGATTATAAAATAATAGGTATAAGTATAAGCATGGTTATGAATACATTTCTTTGTAAAAGTCACTGGCTTTGGTTTCCATTACTTCTCAGGCCTCCTTGTCTTCTGTTTTTTGTTTTTCTTTTTAACTTCTTATATCTATGGGTGTGTGGCTGCGAGATTTAACCCTTTGCAGGATCTACTTTGATCTTTTCTGGAGCCCCCCAAGTAGACGAAGCCCCGGAGACGAAGTGGCGGTGGAATTAGAGGGTTTCAGATCCCAGAAGCTGGTTCCAGCCACATGAGAACTGAATGCACTCCATGTCCTTCCATCCAAACAGTTTTCACTGCAACAGGTGAGTTTGGAGGAGGTTACAGTGTTGATAACAAAGGTAAATAAGGAATAAGGAAATTGTTTGCTGATGAAGCTGATTGTTCAGAGATCTCAGCCTAGAACAACTCCAATCAGCCTTCAGCCCAGCATTGCGATCAACAATCTTGCACCCTGGACTAAGTGTGAGATTCACACACTTGTGCCATAAAAATATGCTATTAATGTGGCTCAACACCACCACTTTTACTATGATGGACTAGAAAAGTAAGATAGAGACGGGAAAGTAAATAACTTTTTTTTATTCTCAATAATTCTTTTATTAGTGTCACCTAGGAAATAACAAGCCGACTGACCAAGATTTGATGTGTTCTACAGAACAAAGACCCCTTCCCTAGGGTGGGCAGGGAAGGCATTTTGGATCTGACAGGACCACGCTTGCTGGTTAGTTGTACATCCTCATGAATATCTTGCTTTGCGTTTTGCTTGCAAAATATGGTTCTCTTGTATGAGAGTGAGACAGACGGGGGGAGGGAGGGAGGGATGGAGAGAAAGAGAGAGACAGAGAAACAGAGACAGAGAGAAAGAAAGACACACGCACACACACACACAGAACACAAAGTCTTCCGCTGATATCTCCATTTCTGAATGGATGCCCATGTTGCACAGCCCTCTCTGGGCCTGGCATCTACCAGCTGCTTCTCAGCAACCTGCATTCACACAGCAACTGCTGGAAAGTCCTTCAGCTGCCTAATATTCTGCAGGCTGGTAAAACCAGAATGACAGAAAGACAGAGTTGGGAGGGACCTTGGAGGTCTTCTAGTCCAACCCCTGCTCTATCAGGAGACCCTACCCTGTTTCAGACAAATGGCTGTCCATTTTCCTCTTGAAGCCCTCCAGTGATGGAGCACCCACCATTTCTGAAGGGACCCGGGTGCATTCCTCCCGGCACCGGCTACATTACACGGCATGAAGAAATGCAATGGGAAAGACCACCAGCTCAGTCACACAGAAACCAACATTGCTGCCCTCTGACCACTGGCTCAGGAGGGTGGAAAGTGCCAAAGAAGGACCAAGGTCCACCAGCATCTCAGAATCTACCCGCATTTCTTCTGTCTGATACCTCCAATATATATTAGCATGTTGTTGTGGGTTCTGTGCTTTATACACGTACAGCTTTTAAAGAAAGGGGTGATGTTTCCTTTTCCTCACAGTCCTGTGGTCAATCTATATCAAAATGCCCCTCACGCATCATCACAAAATCGCCAAAACTGTAAAGCCTACAAACTTGAAATTGGGCCCGTATGTCCCTCTTGGCTTCTAGGGGCTCACTAAGAAAGGATTTTTTCCAAATGACCATCAGAGCATTAGAATTTCCTGTATTATTATTATTATTATTATTATTATTATTATTATTATTATTAACACGCTCTGATGCTAAGGAGTTCTACTCCCCCTCCCCACCTTAAAAGAAGAAACCTCTTCCAAATGCAAAACACAAGCAGAGGAGAGGAGCTTCAGTTTCAGTTTCAGGGCACCAAGTAGCTTCAGTACAGAACAATTCAGCTAAGCCACACCCAGGCTCCTTGCTGTCTCCTTCTTGTTCATACAGCAAATATGCTGTTTCAGTTTCCAAACAGCCCACACTGACAGGACGCTAGCCAGATGAATACCGATGGATGCTGGGAGGCAGAAGCAGAATTCCCCCCCCCCCTTATTTTCCTCCCCCCAAACCAAGCCCGATCACGTAGTAGTTTCATAGCAGCTAGTTCCTAACATATACAAGCCATATTTCTTTCCAGATAAATGTGTTTAGAGCCACCCTCTGAAACCTAGAAGAAGTCAGTGTGGAGTTACCACAAAGGTAGATTTAGTAATATTTTGCTGGAGTCATCCCAGATGGCTTGAAATTACAATCCTTCCTCCAAGCAACGTTCTTATCTTGCTCTTCTGGTTTTTCAGGAAGATAGCAGACTATTTTTATAATCAAAAACATTCCAACAAAGCCACGCCTCTGTTGTTGAATAAAACAAGACAACACACAGCGAATAGTTATCCCTGCAACGTGACAGCCACCCCAACAGATCAGGACTCCGGAGGACGGCAGAATCTGTACCTTGAAGGGACTCTTGGCTTGACTGAATTCCGCCTCTTTGTCGTTGAGGAAATATAATTACACAGACCTTCGAGTGTGCATTGCACACCCACACAGACACGCAAGCACACATCCTACATGCTTGAGCAATGGGCATGCAAAGGAAAAACCCGAAAGAGAGGAGATTGTTGAGAAAAGGCAACAACCTGCAATCTTAGAAGGTATAATAGTGTAGCTGCCTTAGGTAGTCTCGAGGGCACCCAGCAACAATGAGGGCAAAAATCAGACTTTAGCTGCAGACATTGGACCTTCCAAGAGACGGTGGGCTCTTTTCAGACAGCTCCCATGACCCTCAGGGCGTGCACCTTTCCCCAAGGTGACTCTGTAATCGTAGGCAACAAGGTTCTGGGGCCAAGCAGGACCCGCAACCCTCTCTCTAGCCTGCCCATGAATGAGAAGGTGTTCTTCCTGCTCTGCAAAGTACCTTTTGTGTCCTATCACACAGCACCACAAGAGCTGTCAGTCTGGCCTTTGAAAGGATGGTTACCCTCCCTCCCTTCCTTCTTTCCTCCCTTTCTTTTCCTCCCTCCTTCCTTTTTTCTTCTCTCCTTCTCTCCTTCCGTCCTTCCACTCTCCCTCCCTTCTTCTCTCCCTCTCCTTTCCTTCCTTCCTTCCTTCTTTTCTTCCTCCCTCCCTCACTTTTCTTTCTCCCTTCCTTCTCTTTTTTCCTTCCTTCCTTTTTTCTTCCTCCCTCCCTCCCTCCCTTCTCTCCTTCTCCTTTCCTTCCTTCCTTCCCTCTTTTCCTTCCTTCCTTTTCCATCCATCCATCCAACCCCCTGCTATCTTCCTTCCTTCCTTCCTTCCTTCCTCATCCATCCATCTAACCATCCCCCTGCCATCTATCTTGTTCCCTCCCTCCCTCCCTCCCTTCCCAAACAATCTGATGTCCATCTGCCCATTACAAAAAGAAGAAGAAAAAGAAAAAAAGCCCAGGTGGAAACAGAGAAGGCCGGGTGTTTGCAGAGTTGCACCGGGAGGAAGCAAAGGAGCTGCTGCCTCTTTTGGATGAGCACAGGATACCCCGTCAATCACTGGGGTGAAAGCTGCCTCCTGCTGGGGCATCACAAACTGCAACGCCCATCCCCAGGGGCCGGGGCCAGGTCGCAGCTCCACAGGGGCGGCTGCTTTGGTCAGACTGACCGGTTTGGTTCTCCCGGTTTGGTTTGGAGGGGGCCAAAGCCTGCCCTGCTCTGCTGGCCCCAGCCAAGTCCGGCTTCAGGCTTCCTTTCAGAGACTGCCACTCTCTCCTCCTCCACTCAGGACTGGTAGTGTGGGGGGGAAGTGTCTGGAGCACCCCCATTTCTCCAGCTCGGGGACCAGCCCGCTAGGCTCTCCTTCAAGGACCAGCGACGGATTTCTCCCCTTCGTGAGGTTTCATGGGGAAATTCTCCTGCCGTGAACCCGAGGATGACATCGCAGGCTCCGGCCTCTGCCTTGCCCCCAGTCGCTTAATAGCCGTGGCTGATGACCCCCCCCCTGTGGCCTTCCCCTTCATTGACCCAGAAAGGCCCAGCTTGACGGGGGAAGGTGACCCCAGCCGAGTCTCGGGCTGAGCCCCCAACAATGAGGCCGCTCTCAAAGGGCCCTTCAGCCACCCTTGCCGCGTTCTCTCTCCCCGCGGCAGATCTCGGGACAAAGGCCGGCCTCTCTGGAGGATGCCATTGCGGGGATTAGGCAACTTTTGTTGACAAAATACCAATTGCGACTCCTTTTCCCAGCAGGGAGCCTGCCTTCTCATCTGGAGCCGGCTGTCTTGGGGTCAGGTACGGTCCCCTCTGCCTGGCTGGAGAGCCCCAGAGCTGCCGATGTCATCCCCCACCTTGGTCTCAACGAGAGGTGTCCTTCTCAGCTGTCCACTAAGACCTCCACACAGTCCCTGGGATGCCGTTTATTTTATGTATTTATTTATTGGATTTGTCAATTGCTTATAAGATACTAGGTATAAATATAAACATGAATAAGAATACAGGAAATAGGTACAAATAAATGGGGACAATAGGACAGGGACGGTAGGCACGATGGTGCGCTTATGCACACCCCTTACAAACCTCTTAGGAATGGGGTGAGGTCAACAGGGGATAGTTTGAGAGTAAAGGAGTTGGGGGGGAGGGTTAGAGGATGTAACAACAGAGTCAGGCAGTGCACTCCAGGCATTGACCACTCTGTGGCTGAAATCATACTTTCTGCAATCAAGTTTGGAGTGGTTAACATTGAATTTGTATCTATTGTGTGCTCTTGCATTGAAGTAGTCATTGACTGGTAGGACATTGCAGCAGAACATTTTGTGTACTACACTTAAGTGCAACCATAGGTGGTGTAGTTCAAGGTTGTCCAGGTCTGCCTGGTGGTGGAGGGTATTCTGGTGCGAGCAGAGGAGTGTAGTATTCTTCTCGTTAAATACTGCTGGACTCGCTCAATTGTCTGATATGCAGTGTGGATTCCACACAGATGAGCTGTATTCGAGTATTGGTCCCTGTATTTAATCCCTGGACAACACATTGATTGTGCTAAGGGGTGAGGGGAAGATGCCTGGAAGACTCAGTGCACATTAGGCACATGTAATGTTGTTTACAGGTAATCTTTGACCTACAACAGTTTATTTATTTAGCGATGGTTCCAAGTTACAAGGGTGCTGGAAAAAGTGACTTAGGAACATTTTTTTGCACGAATGACCGTTGCAGCATCTCCACAGTCACATGATCAAAATTCAGACCACTGACCAGTGACCCAGATTATGACTCTGACTCGTATTTATGACACTTGCAGGGTCCCCAGAGTCACCTGATCTCCTTTTGCAAAAGAAGGAAGAATAGTGAAGAATTTGTTCCTGCCATTTTTGTTCGGACAAAAATATTGGATTTTTCTATGGTCTCAGAAATGGCAAAAGGATTCTGGGAGGGAGGGAATCCCCTATGGCTGAACCTCAAAGGTGAAGGCACTTCTACTGAATAATTCATAATCCCATATAACCAGTGGTGGTATTCGACCGGTTTGGCCCAGTTCTATGGAGCCGGTAGTGCCGATGAGCAGCAGAGACTGAACTGGTCCTCTCCACCATTCTGCCTGTGGGCCCACCTGTCCAACTGGGCTCCCAGACTCACCTTTATCCTCTGAATTTGAAGCGTGGCTACCTTGCGTGGCGCAGCAGAGTGCTGCGTGGCAGCTGCTGAAGCAACCGGGAGAGTGCAGGCTTGCAGGAGGTGACTTGGAATGCCTCTGCGCCTGTGCAAAGTGCTTGTTTGGTGCGTGCACAAAGTGTGTGTACGCGTCCAAAGTGCCCATCAAGCCACACCCACCAAACCAGTGGTAAAACTTTTTGAATCCCATCACTGCACATAACATTTTTTTCTCAATTTTGTCCTCTCAAATTAGGACTTGCAAGGATAAAAAAAAAATATATCATTTGATAATTAATGATTAATTAATTAAACCCCATCCTCAAAATCTTCCTAATTAAACCCCATCCTCAAATCTTCAAGTGAGACTTGAGAGCCAGAACTTCAATTTCACTTTGTGTCGCATCCCCCCCCCCACCCCCAATATTTGTTGCGTTTGACTTGACTAATGGCTTCTTGTGCTTTTTCTGTTTTGGCTTAAAAATCTGCTGCTGTGATGAACAGCCGTTCCAGGGTAGCCGGTCCCGTCCACGATGGGTGTTCCTTAGTTTTATTGTTTGTTTCACCTCATTGGAAACAGCTGGAGTGTGACATTCAGCATGCATCCAGCTGGCCTTTGCAAGGGTGGAGCATTTTTATTTTCTCAGAGTTTACTTTTGCCCTTGGCATCCAGAGATTTACACGGTAGTCCGGAGCTGCGTCCCTGGCACTGAGGGGCCGAGCACTCTGGACTCATCCCCTTATACGGTGGAGGTTTTGCTACACAGAGTGTCTTGCTGGGTGGCTAAAGTTAGCCAAAACCACACAGAGCTCACTCTGTTAACTGTCACTCTGTTTACTTCTTGTTTCAACAAACCAACCTGAATTCCAAGTCCAGGAGAATAAAACACTAAACATGAAGTCCTTCTTGAGGAGCTGTCTCAACAATGAGTTACAATGCCACCTACGTCAACGCTGAAAACCCTGTTGAGACCATCGGCATGTCACGGGCCTTAATATAGCATGCCTCCATGGCTGAGATGGCCCCTATAGAATGTGTATTGTCCCTCTGGGGGTGTATGCATCGCCTCAAGAGGGCTAGGGGGCATTGTTCCTTTTCTTGCGTCTGATTTCGATCAGGCACAGGGTCAGTGCATTTCTGAAGAGTCTCCAGCCTAGTTGGTGTCTCCGTTCAAGCGGCAATGAGAAGTGCCTTTTGGGGAACACCTTGGCCTCTTCACAGTGAAGACCACAGACTTTGGTTTAGGGGCTCATCAACAAAGCAGAAGAGAAATGTGGTTCCCACAAGTCATAAACAGCCCTTGAAATTAACCAGATAAGAGGGAGCCCACCGGTCTTCTGAATGGAGGTGGATGGAGACAGGAGGTCTGTCAAGAAGTGCCATAGGCAGTGCTATAGAATCATATAGGATAGGAATAGGAATAGGAATAGGAATAGGAATAGGAATAGGAATAGGAATAGGAATAGGAATAGGAATAGGAATAGGAATAGGAATAGGAAT
>BLBF01000073.1:855388-865934 GCA_015471245.1 Laticauda colubrina | reverse complement strand
GGAATAGGAATAGGAATAGGAATAGGAATAGGAATAGGAATAGGAATTAGAATAGAATAGAATAGAATAGAATAATGAAATAAAGAAAGGAATGGAATAGAATTAGAATAGAATAGAATAGAATAGAATAGAACAGAATAGCATAAGAATAGAATAGAAAATATACCATAGAATAGAATAGAATGACAGAGTTGGAAGGGACCTTGGAGGTCTTCTAGTCCAGCCCCATGCTTAGGCAGGAAACCCTGCACCCCTTCAGACCAATGGCTGTTCAATCTCTTCTTCAAAGCCTCCACTGTTGGAGCATTCGCAACTTCTGGTGGCAGGCTGTTCCACTGGTGAGCTGTTCTCCCTGTCAGGAAATTCCTCCTTAGTTCTCAGTTGCTTCTCTCCTTGGTGAGCCTCCACCTGTTGCTTCTTGTCCACCGTCTCCTGGTTTCTAGCCTGGTGCCTTAACCGCTGCACCGAGCTGTCTCTCTTTTAGGTGTCTTTTTCAAGTGTCCTTCCCAGTCTTTTAAGTGGCTTGGAAGTTGAGAATGCTTACTCTGAAAAGGCACATAATTGTTCTGCTGCAGAAAAAGAAGCCATTTGAAAAATAGGGGTCAGAAAATCTCTGGCCAGGAACAACCTGATGAGGAAGAACATTTAAAGGCAAGATCAAAGCAAGCTAGACTGAGCCACAGGGGCTACAGAGTCCTTGGGAGAGCCAGCCAGGTTTGGGTGCTTCTCTTGAACTGGACTGGTTCAATTCTTGGGGTGGAGGGCCAGAGCTGAACGGGGTTGAGTTTAAGGTGTGGAAACTACACTAGAGTTTAGATGTTAGTTTAGATCAGTGTTTGTCAAGCTTGGAGATGGCTGGACTTCAACTCCCAGGATGGCCCAGCCAGGCGGGAGTTGCCAAGGTGGAGAAGGCCTGGTTCAGAGGTTAGTTCAGGTAGCAGATGCTTCGTTGCCAGATGTTTCCTTACTCTCTTTAGCATTCAGGGATGGGCGTATGTCGTCTCATTTGAGGGGCTGCCACAAAGGAGAGGGAGTCAAATTATTCTGCAAAGCCCCTGAAGGCAGGACAAGAAGCAAAGGATGGAAACTAATCAAGGAGAGAAGCAACCTGGAATTAAGGAGAAACTTCCTAACAGGGAGGACAATTAACCAGTGGAACAACTTGCCACCAGAAATCATGGATGCTCCATCACTGGAGGTTTTTAAGAAGGGACTGGACAGCCACTTGTCTGAAATAGTGTAAGTTCTCCTGCTTGAGCAGAGGGCTGGACTAGAAGACCTCCAAGGTGCCTTCCAGCTCTACTGTATTCTACACTATTCTACTCTATTGTAGTTCACGTCTGAAACAACTGGGCTGAATTCAGCGGATTCAGCTTGAAGGGCAGAGGAGAAAAATCATTGATTGTTCTCGGTTTAGCTCATTCATTACAGAATTTGTTACACACACACACAAAACCTCAGAGCTCTGGATCTGTAGAGAAGGAGAAACGATAGTATGAAAACTTGAGTCATCAAGGTCCACAGAACGGCCAGATCCACGTACTCTGTTGAAATAACTTTTGGTTTTAAGGATACAAACTCTGTAATTAAAAATCAGTGGCAGTGAGGATGTTGAAATGGCTTCGGTTTCTTGCCTCTTAAGGCTTTCAGTGTGATTTGGGATAAACTGTCTCCACAGACAAGCTGGACCATGTAAGCAGTTACTCATGGTTAAGAGCTTCCTTGAGTTTATTCCTTTCCCTATTAGGTGCAAATCTGAGCCTGAGTTTGAATGGATTTGTGTTCATTCAAGGTGGAGCAGAGGTCCCAGGTGAACAAAACTCACCACCTCTGGCACTTTCTTCTTCCCTAAAGACAAGTGCTAGGTAGCCGCACCCAAAAGGGGATTAAAACAATATTTTGGGTGCCGACGTTGGTGACATACTTCAGTGGAGAGGGAAAACCAAGAGGTTAAGGAATTTAGGAGGTGTTTAGGAGGGTGACGGGGTTGAGAACCCAGGAGGCTTATTCTGATTAGACCACCATCTGTGGACACGTGGCAAGATCATTAGACCCAGGGTTCCCACGCACTGACTGAAGGCTGTGGGAATGTGTTTGTGTCACCTGACACTTAAAAAGGATGACTGGGAACTGGAGGAACTGATGAAGCGGTCCAAGAGGGAGTCAAGAGTTGAACAAATAGAACACGAGATAAGCTTTTCCTCCTTTCTTATGTAAACAATATTTCCCCTTCCCTCTCCCTGAATTAGATTGCGTGTGATCATATGATGGAGGCTGCTTCCTTATTTTAACACCTCCCCCTGTGCAGAGTTAGTCCTGATAAATATTTGATAGTTGGCTGCCTGGGAAGCAGTGGGGCAGAAATGGACCTGTCCTTGCTGAGGCTGAGCCCAAGTCACTGTCTCAGATCAACTTCCGAGGGCAACTTCTGTTCCCTGGGTTGATTGCTCTCCCTGTCAGAAAGTTTCTCCTTATTTTCAGGTTGAATCTCTCCTTGGTCAGTTTCCACCCATTCTTCCTTGCCTGGCCTTCTGGGGCTTTGGAAGATAGCTCGACCCCCTCCTCCTCTCTGGGGCAGCCCCTCAAATACTGGAAGGCTGCTCTCCTGCCTCCCCTGGTCCTTCTCTTCCCTAGACTAGCCAGTTCCTGCAACCGTTCATCCTATGTTTTAGTCTCCAGTCCCCTCATCATCTTGCTTGCTCTTCTCTGCACTCTTTCTCAAGATCAGGCATAGCTGGCTGGAGAATTCTGGGATTTGAAGTCCACAAGTCTTAAAGTTGCCAAATTGGAAGACCTCTGCTTCAGATCGAGATTCAAAAGAAGGACATCAACCCTACGGAGATTATCTCAGGAAGCCTGTTGAAGGGATGCAAATCTTCTAGTTGCAATTCCCAGTGTTGTCATTGTTCAGTATGCCTTTTCTAGTCTGGAAGAGGGACACCTTCCTATCCAAACCCTGGCTCTTCTTCTCCTTGTTGTTCTTTGTGTTATTGCTGTCACATCACAGGGTCCACCATTCTGCATTTTGCCTACCACTTCATCTGGGGGAGGGGGGGCAGACAACTCCAGCTCTCATGTCTTCATGCAGGCAGTGATTTGGAGATAGAAGTTCGGGCCAGTTTTGAGTCCTGGTGACTCTGTGGCAACTCCCTGAAGTTTTCTTGGTCACGTTTTTGGGGGTGTAGTTTGCCCTTGCCTTCTTCTTCCAAGGGTTGAAGGAGAGGGACTGTCACCAAAATGTTGTAGTACCTAAAGCAGGCCTTGGATTCAGGGTCTCCTGGTTTCTAAACTTGGTGTCCTAACCACTACACCAGATTGTCCCCTCTTACTGCAATGAAGCTGCCTATAGAAATAGGTCAGAAGTTTCAGCTCCTATAGGCTGTGGTGGTGGCCCAGATGATGCAGTATCAGTTTTATGTCAGTTGTGGGGTCCTTGGTGCTCTCTGAGCTTGGCTGTTTCCTTGCAGACATTTCATGACCTAACTAGGGAACGTTATCAGCCTAGCTAGCAGTTGGGTTATGAAACGTCAGCAAGAAAAGAAGCAAGCTCAGCGAGCACCAAGGACCTTTCATTTGAACACTGAGCTACAAGTATTCTCCTTTATTGGTTATATATAGGTTGCATTTGCTGAGCAAAGCTGAGGTCAAAAGGCTGGCACTGATCTTCAGATAAGAAAATAACAGAGTTGGAAGGGACCTTGGAGGTCTTCTAGTCCAACCCCCTGGTCCTGAAGGAAACCCTATGCCAGTGCAGACACATTACTGTCCAATCTCTTCCCGTGTAGGAGCAGTCACAACTTCTGGAGGCAAATTATTCCACTGATGAATTGTTCCCACAGTCAGGAAATTTCTCTAGGTTGGTTTTCTCCTTGATTCGTTTCCATCTGTTGTTTCTTGTTCTGCCTTCTGGTGCTTTGGAGACTAGCTTGACCCCTTCCTCTTCTTTGGGGCAGCCCTCAAGTATTGGAAGGCTGCTATCATGTAGTCCCGAGTCCTTCTTTTCACTAGACTAAACATACCCAATTTCTGCAACCTTTCTTCATATGTTTACCGCCCTTTAATCATCTTTGCTGCTCTTCTCTGTATTGTTTGTAGAATCTCAGCATTTTATATATCATAGCAACCAAAACAATGTGAAGTGTGGTCTTCTTATCATGTTAACCTGTGCAGCCAGATTATTAGCAAAGCCCTAAACAAGTCTAAGAACCACCCAAAGCATTAACCGTGGTTACAGGGCCTCCACTTGGGTTTCAAGAAGGACAGCTGGATTGGGTTCTGTTTGAAAAACTGCCCTTTTCCAGCTCTGGAACCTCATTTTATGCCTTTCCTGACATCTTTTTGGCACACCTTAAAATGGATCCAGGCTGCTTTTAACTGAAAGGGGAAACAATGCCTGTTTTGTCATTACTGGCCTTGAAACAGAATGATATGTATGGCTTACAGTTTAAAACAAAGTCATTTGTCTTTGAAGTCTGATAATGCTGTTCCTTTTTTTTTTTTTTTTTGCCTTCTTGGAGCTGCTGCTATTTTTTTCACTGTTTTTTGTGAATTGCCAATATGAGTTAACCAAACTTCAAATGCTTAAACATGATTTTGCTCTTCAGACCTGTTTTCCTTTCCCTAAAGCAGGTTGCAGATGTGCCCAGTTGAATCCATGTCAACTAACTGGAAAGAAATGTTTTGGTATACTTTGTGGAAAATTGTTTATGATTTGTTATTGCAAATCATTCACCCTGGCAAGGTGGCCAACTTTAATCCCAGGGCAGAATCAATCATCTGAATGGGAAAAACCCCAGAGATTACATTCTCCCTTAATTCAATAAAAGCATTTATGGGGATGATTATCTTCTCCAGGCTCACTGTGAATTCCCTGTAATTCTTAAGTCTTTTGCGTACACCATTTTAAAAAAAACACCAGTCCCTTAAATGATCTAAACATTATATTGTAATGTTTACTGTATTTCTAATTATAAGGATCCATAATTATAAATAAAAACTTAATATTTGTTATTATAGTATATTTTAAAAATTAGAACGTGTTTATAGTGTCCACTGTTTTATGCAGACCACCAAATAAAAATATCCTGAAAGAAACCTGTATTTGTCTGACTGTGTGGATTTGCTTGCTTTTATTTCACTATTTTTATCCATTCTCTAAAGTGGTTGTCCTGCTTTGAAAAAGGAGATCAGGTTGGTTTGACACAATTTGTTCTTGATAATTCAACTTTGCTTAGTTGCTGGGTTTCACAACCCACTTGCTAAAGTATTTGTCTAGTATCCATGTCAAGTTGACCAATTATAGACAGGCTGCTCTCTTTTTGAAGACTGGAACAATATTTGGCAATGTGCCATCTTCTGGCACTCTTCCTCTTCTCCCTGGTTTCTTAAAGATCAGAGAAAGAAAGGAGCTTTGAAATGACGTCTGCAAAATCTTTGCTCAGAAGTGGTTTTTATTTCTCCAGTTCCCAATAGTTTTAATGTTCTAATGTAATATTTTTCCTTGTTCTGCGTATATTTTATATAGCGTCCATTGGTCAGCCAAACAAGGAAAACCAGACCAAGAAACCCAACACCATGGCTGAAACTGAAAATTTCAACTTGGACCATTTGTGGCAATGTGAGGACTCTAATCTTATGACGTGTTTAACTCTGCCCCCTCCCAGCACTGCCTGCTCTTCTCCTGTACAAATTGATTCTGGGATGCTGCTCCATTGAACAGAGGACATATAGAAAGAGGCTACATTCAGCTTTGCATCTGCTCCAAGGAAGCAAGCAGCATGGCCAACAAAAGAACAGTATGTATTCTTAGTCTCCCATAGCATTACCCAGAAGTCTTCAGCCACAACCAGCAGCCGTGAGATTAATCTACATTCCGAGATTAAATATAGCTTTTTTCTGCAAACCAAAAATTCTGCAATTTTTGGTTGATTTCTGTTTTTGGAGAAAATCCTCCTGAGGCAGAATTCATCAGCATGGCTGGGAATGGGGAAGGCAGCCAAGAGATATACTCCACAAGGTTAACCATGCAGAAAAATATAGAGTTCACACACACAATCCACCACATTAAAACCCTGGGCATAGTTTCCCACTAGCAAAGTCTGAGAAGACTTAGGGATGCGTTTGTCCGACAACTGTCCTGCTCCAAAATTCCTCATGTTTTCTCATCGCCTCTTCTCCAGAAATATCCAGAGGAAGATTGAAGATTGTCTTTGAGAAGCTATTTATCTAGAAGAAACCTAAGAGAATGACTAGTAACTCACCATTTGGGGTTCCCATTTGATTCCACCCATGCTTGCTTTCCTATAATTGCTTCAAGTTGAGTTTGGGGTCTTTGCCCCACAGAGGGGCCAGTAGAACTTAGCACAACCAGCTCCACCTGGGAACACCAGAATGAGTTTGAATGTCAGGACCGGGAATTGCAAACTGAAGGAATTTGGTGACTGAGTTGGCCAAACCTCTATTTGTTGGTCTTAAAATATCCTAGAAAAGTGTGAAATTACTAGATAACTATCAATAGAAGAGAATATTTGTAACTCAGGATTGAACTGTAGGGGTCTTTAGTATTCTCTGAGCTTGGTTATTTTTTTGCAGATGTTTTATTACCCAAACTAGGTAACATTATCAGTGTTAGAAAGGAGTGGGGTTTGGGAAGAAGAGGAGGAGGAGGAGGAGGAGGAGGAGGAGGAGGAGGAGGAGGAGGACCGAGAAGGCCTTGGGGCTCTCTGAGCTAGGTTGTGTTTTTGCAGATGTTTCATTACCCAACTAGGAAATATCATTGGTGCTAGAATGGAGTAGGATTTGTGGAGAAGAGAAGGAGGAGGAGGAGGGCTGAAAGGTCCCTTATGTTCTCTGAACTTGGTTGTTTTCTTGCAGACGTTTCATTACCCAACTAGGTAACATCATCAGTGCTAGAAGGCAGTGGGGTTTACAGAGAGGAGGAGGACTGTGGGGTCCTTGGTGTTCTCTGAGCTTGGTTGTTGTTTTTTTGCAAAGATTTCATTATCCAACTATGTATCATCATCAGTGTTAGAAGGGAGTGGAGTTGGCTTTCTCTTCACATACTATCAGTGTTAGTAACAGATTAACAGAGTTGGAAGGGACTTTGTAGGTCATCTAGTCCAACCCCCCACCGCCCAAGCAGGAGACCCTACACCATGGCAGTCCAGTCTCTTCTCGAAAGCTTCCAGTGATGAAGCTCCCACAATTATGCAGGCAACTTCTGTTCCCTTGACTGAGAATGGAATGGAAAACAGAGTTGGAAGTTGGTGGGAGTGTTGTTTTCTTCTAGGTATTTGTTCCTTGATTGGGCTGCTGTTTACTGCTGGATTGTTTGCCTAAATTAGCAATTCCTTGATTGGGTTATTATTAACTGCTTAATTGTTGGTCTGGTATTAATCCTTGATGTTAATCCCTCCTTATCTGGGTGTTGGTGGCTGGCAAGGAGGCGCTTTGGTCTCTTTGTTTCCTTCTCAGCTTTTCCATTGTCTCTTTTGAATGGTATGTAAATGTCGTTTTCAGAGAAGATAAGTATTTCTCAACAAATTAAGCTTTTACAAGGATCCATGTTAGCAGCAAGAGAAATGGAAATAAAAATGAATTATAGGACGAAAAAACAGAGAGTCTGCGAATAAACCTGAGAAGTACTAGTATATAAATTAGAAAAGAAAAGGGAAAGATTGCAATAAGAGACAAAAAAAGGAGCATTTCAACACTGTTATTCCAACTTATATAAATGAAGTGACATCTTTCTAGAGAAAATAGATGAATAGCTAAAGAAACAAAATTTACCTAGGATTACAGAGGAACAGAAATAAATTATGAATGAACCTATAAAAATAACGGAAGTTTCTGAAGCTATAAAAAGATTATACCAGAATAGTTACTGATGGATTATTAGGTAATTAAAATGTTTTCAGGATGAACATTTATTTGTTTGTTTAATTTGTTATTTTTATAAATAATCCAAGATGGCAAACATATCCAACAACACACCAGCCTCCTCCTATTTTCCCCAAAACAACAACCTTGTGAGGTGGGTCAGGCTGAGACAGAGTGACTGGCTCAAAGTCACCCAGAAGGATTTCATACCTAAAGTGGCACTAGAACTCACCGTCTCCTGGCATGGGGCCATGCAGGGGCATCTCTGTAGGCTTTCCTGAGTCCCAGGCTTGGTTGAGCCTCGCTGGGTGATGATGTAATGAAAGGGCTTTGGGCAATTCCTATTATAGCTCTATCCGGAGTAGATCTTCGTTATGTAAAATAGACTGGCCTAGGCCAGAGTAATGGTCCATTAGCAAAGATGGGGTGGGCTGAGTTTCTGCCTCTTTGAATTTCTACTTTTCTTTTTAGAAGAAAAGTATTATTCTGCCTTTTTAATATTTCCTAGGAGATTTCATTTTTCTAGGAGAGGGGTGGGTGCTAACTTCCGACACCAGCCTGGTGCCTTAACCACGAAACCAAACATAAGGAACTCCATGCTACCAAGAGAAAAGAGGCCAGAGAGTTGGAGAGGCCAGCACCTAAAGGACAAGAATTGACTTTAGCAAGTAACTATAAACTGGGGTGATTGTTGAAGGACTGCAAGTTGTTCACAATGAGTCTAGCTGACAGACTAGAAAATCATTTTGCACATTTATTCCTGAGGATCAGTACGGAATTTTACTTAAAAGACATTTATTTAAAGGACAATGTGAGAAATATGTTGGACGTTTTGGAATATTTGGAAAAACAAAGGTCATCGTTTTCCTTCGATGCGGAGAAGACCTTTGATAATTTCTTGTTGCTCAAAGCAGCCGGATGGCCTTGGGCCAACCACCCTTTTTTTAGCCCTGGGAAGCAGGCAATGGCATTTCTGAAAAACCTTGCCACAAAAACTGCAGTTGCCTGCAGCCAGCACTGACACAAAGGCACAAACACACACAAAGATAGTAGCAACGAGGAAACACAAAGCTTGAATAACACTATGTGTATGAAATGCCATGCTTGCTTACAGTTCTCGTCTCTTAAACCAGGGGTCTCCAACCTTGGCTGCTTCAAGCCTGGTGGACTTCAACTCCCAGAATTCCCCAGCTAGCAAAGCTGGCTGGGGAATTCTGGAAGCTGAAGTTTGCCAGGCTTAAAGTGGCCAAGGTTGGAGACCCCTGATATGTTCTTACTTACTTCTAAGCCAACCAAATCAATTGGAACTTACTTCTGAGTAAGTTTCATGCACGTATGGTACTCAGTGATCCATGTTTGAACAGGCTGCTGTTGTATATTTTTCTCCTACTTTGTCACAAATGCAATGTTGATATTTGTAAGATTTGTGTGTTTTGCCTTTTGTTGTCCTTCCTGGCAAACGGTGCCCTCTCTTGAAGCATAAAAGAAGCAGATTGTTTTTCAAAAGTCTAATGATTGTTATTAGAACATTTCTGGAAAATAAACCAGAGCAGCACGCCTCGAAGTTGTATAACTGCAAAAGTTGCTTACAAAATGCTCCCTGAACAAAGATGCGAGAGAGAGCTTGGAAAAACATGGCTGTGACTGTGCTGCTCATGCACGATTTCACAATCCCACTGCTAGCCTTTCGGGTAATCGGTAGAAGGTAGTTTTCTGTCAAAGGCGGCTTTGTAAAGGCAACTTAATCATGTATTAAAAGTCGCATTTCCCTGGCAATGAGTGAGCCAGGCGGCCTCTCACGATAAAGAAAGATTTGAAGGACTCTCTGTCTTGCTCACAGCTTCCCCTTTCCCTAATTTTACCTTTTCTAGACAAAAAAGGTACACATCATCAGGAACGCTGCTCACAATGTCCCCTTTCTTGCTGGGACTCCAGTCTTGGCATCTCTGCCACCTCACGATCAGGCGTACCTTGAATACATGTCTTCCCAAGCAGAGTATGCCTGATACGGGCAGGGCCTTCTAAGGCAACACGCAGGGCTTGTGTAGACCCACAACTGCAACAGTGCAAGCAACATCTGCAAGGAGGTCGGGGCAAGGCAACCCAGCCTTGTTGGCAGCATGTTCTGTGTAGAATTAGAGGAAAATCAAAAGAGAATCCTGAATGTTTAGATTCCTACAATGATCAGCATCTGTGTACAAGTAATCCTCAACTTATCACCATTCATTTAAGGACCATCCAGGGTTACAAAAATACTGAAAGAAGTGAATGACAGTCAGTCCTTATGGATGGATGGAGATATAGATAAATAGATGGTAGATGGATAGATGGATGGATGAATGGATGGATAGATAGAAAGATAGATAGAGATAGATAGATGATAGATGGAGAGAGAGATGAAGATTAATAGATAAATGATAGATGGGCAGATAGATTGACAGACAGACAGACAGACAGACAGATAGATGATGGATGGATGGATGGATAGATGAAAGATAGAGAGAAAGAGAGATGATGGATGGAGAGAGAAATGAAGATCAATAGATAAATGATAGATGGGTAGATAGTTTGACAGACAGACAGACAGATAGATGATGGATGGATGGATAGATGAAAGATAGATAGATAGATAGATAGATAGATAGATAGATAGATAGATAGATAGATA
>BLBF01000073.1:805530-834190 GCA_015471245.1 Laticauda colubrina | reverse complement strand
GAAGAAGAAGAAGAAGAAGAAGAAGAAGAAGAAGAAGAAGAAGAAGACGACTGTGGGTGCTCTCTGAGCTTGGTTGTTTTCTTGCAGATGTTTCATTACCCAAACTAGCTAACATGATCAGTACTAGATGTGGGCAGAAATTAGTTCGAATTCCTGCATGACTGAACTTCTTTGGGGTTAGAGTTCCCGAAATGAGTATTGCAAGGTAGACTACGAGATCCTGAAATCCTTCCTTCTTCCTTTGCATCACCCTGCTATCATCGCCTCATGTTCTTTGTGATGTCATCTCGATAACAAGTCCAGATAATGTACCCCACTGTCTCGACATGCTGGAGCATTTTTGTAGGAACCACAACCTCGTTTCAGATGGAGACTCACAGTTCCCTGCAGGCTTGAGTGAAAACCAACTGCTGAGAACAATCCCTTCTTCCGGTGAACCTCATTGTGTTTCTTGGCTTGTCCCACAACCCTTTAGCCACCCATTGTTTGTTGATAAAGCCAAGAATGGCACTCTTCAGCACCTGCCTTTCCAAACCACTCTCCGAGCTCTTTCCATCGTGGAAGAAGAATGCTCACAGCTACAGCTTAAAAGACCTATAAAAACCCACCAAAGGAAGGCAGGATGGGCGTGCCTCTCCTTCTGGGAATCAAACATGCCTGTTTTGGTGTCCTGTCCTTCCTGGGATGAGAATCTCTGTGCTTTGGGGGAACCTGGTGTAATAACGGAAGGCTTAATCAGTTTACTAGAGTGTTAACAATGCCGTTTAAAAATAGTATTACTGCTTTTAGATTTGGTTTATCTTTTTCCTCCCATTTTGAATCTCTGGAAAGAGTGCAAAGAAGAGCCAGAAAGATGATTAGTGAACAAGAGGTGAAAATTATGATGAACGGTTGCAGGAATTAGGGGTGTCTAGTCTAAGGAGGAGGCGGTGGCTCAGTGGTTAAGACGCTAAGCTTGTCGATCAGAAAGGTCGGCAGTTTGAATCCCTAGCGCTGCGTGATGGAATGAGCTCCCGTTCCTTGTCCCAGCTTCTGCCAACCTAGCAGTTCGAAAGCATGTACAAAATGCAAGTAGAAAAATAGAGACCACCTTTGGTGGGAAGGGAACAGTGTTCCATGCGCCTTCGGTGTTTAGTCCTGCCGGTCACATGACCATGGAGACGTCTTTGGACAGTGCTGGCTCTTCAGCTTTGTAACAGAGGTGAGCACCACCTCCTAGAGCCAGAAATGACTAGCACATATGTGCAAGGGGAACCTTTACCTTTACTTTAGTCTAATGCAGAGAAGGGTGACACATTTCTTTTGTTTGGGGCAACACAAAGAACTCAACTAACATCATCACACTCAGCAACGGAAAAGGAGAAGTTGTACGCATTGTACAGATCGGGTTGTGGCAGGGCTCTCTTTAACGCATGGGCCTGATGGGCTCTTGCCTGTGGGCCCCATGAGCATGGGGGGCCTCTCCTAATTTGTGTATGTTAACCCTTCAATGCACCTTGTATCATATAAATACAGCAACATATTTATTACATTTTACTGCATTTTTAATATTAATACTAACATGCATTAATAGAAATTAACACTGATTTTTTTTTCTATAGAAGCACCAATAAAATAAAGATATGTTTAATTTTATCAA
Organism: Laticauda colubrina; assembly: GCA_015471245.1. Taxonomy (NCBI): domain Eukaryota; kingdom Metazoa; phylum Chordata; class Lepidosauria; order Squamata; family Elapidae; genus Laticauda; species Laticauda colubrina. Next base: position 832,551 of record BLBF01000073.1, on the reverse strand, counting down.
CCCTTAACATTTTTATTCCTGTGAGTATTTGTCGTAGGGGCCCCAGGACACTGCTTTGCCCAGGGCCCATAATGCTGTTAAGGCAGCCCTGGGTTGTGGCCCGTTCCTGTGAAAACTCCTGTATATTTCAAAGTAAGCACCGCTAAGACGTCCGTGGCTGTCTCTGATTCACCAAGTCCTTTAAAGGCTTGTTTTGACTCTCCTCATTAATCTTCCTGCTCTCCGTTCCTGCCTTCTTGATCCACACTTTTAAGCTTAGAGATCTTCTGTAGATAAACCTAGAACACTCATGTAATCCCTAGATTTTAGACGAGACAAATAAAGAAACTGGAAATGATTTAAGACTGCATGTTCTTCTTCTTTTGGTAAGTCAGGGTTTTTTTTCTTCTTCTTCTTCTTTTCTGTTTCCATCAGCCCACGTATGTTGCTGGAGACAGCCTCTGTATTTTCATTTCTTACTAGAATGTCAGTCCGTTTTAGACATAGCAAACGCATTAATAGCTTACCCCCCACACATATGCACAGACCCATACAGGCAGGCATAACACTTGGTGTAACTATGTGGAAATAGTCACAATGGATTTCAACATCTTTTGCAACATCTAGCATGTGACATTCATATAATGTTGTTTTTCAGCCCATTTATTTTGCTGTTTGCTCTGCCTTTAATTCAAGGAGGAGGCTTTGCTAAGCATCTCACTGCATGAAGTAGTTAATGAAATTTCGGCCACATCTGTCTTGGTGCTGCAACAGAGCGCTGCATGTAGAAACTGCTGCCGTGAATTATGCCCCTTTGCTAGAACCAGGAACACCAGTGGAGGGCTGGAGGCACACACAGATAGGTATTCCATTATGAGGCATCTCATAGCTCAGACTTTGGAGGGTAGGTTGACCCCCTGGTCTCTGAAGGAGCCCCTCAAATATTGGGAGACTGCTATCCTGTCACCCCCAGGCCTTCTTTGCATTAAACCAGACGTGCCCCATTCCTGCAACCATTCCTTTGTGCAGTTTAGCCTCCAGCCGCCTCATCATCTCTGCTGCTGTTCTCTGCACTCTTTCTAGAGTGAAGATAATAGGTTTTCCACAAAGATAAACGGCTGGCTCTTTTATCTGCTGATAGTCAACCAGCCACTTCTTCATACTCCTGGTTCAGAAAGAATGTGCTCTCTTTGAGGGCTGCTATCTCCACAAAGCAGTCGCTGGAGGTCAGCACAGGTTCCCATCACATCAGTTACGAGCACTGCAGTGGGGGAGAGGGAAAAAAAACCGAAGGCAGCGGATTTGTAAAATAAACTGGAATTCCAGCCAGAGTCACAGAGTTTAGAGAGCTGAAAAGCAGCCTCTGAAAGGCGGATAATGCTAAAGCTGTGACAGACACATTCTTGCTGGGTGTATTTTTAGGAGAGGGAAAGTGAACTCAGGGAAGAGAGAAGGATGGTTATTCATCCTTTCGGACAATTGCTGGCTTTCTGTATCCCGCTAGAGCATTCTAGCAGGGATGAACGAGGCAGGATGAGGGGCTTTGAGAGAGGCTAGGAGGGGGAGCAAATCAAGATCAGGTGTAGTGTTCACACCACTTTATAAGACCTTAGTAAGGCTGCACTTGGAATATTTGCATCCAGGTTTGGTCACCACAATGTAAAAAAGATGTTGAGACTCTAGAAAGAGCAATAAAAATGATCAGGGGACTGGAGCCTAAAACATATGAAGAAGGGTTGCAGAAATTCGGTATATTGTCTAGTCTAATGAAAAGAAGGACTTAGGGGAGACTTGATAGCAGTCTTCCAATATTTGAGGGGCTGCCCCAAAAATGAGGCAGTCAAGCTATTCCTCAAAGCCCCTGTAGGCAGGACAAGAAGCAGTAAGGATGGAGACTAATCAAGGAGAGAAGCAACCTAGTAGTAAGGAGAAATTTCCTGACAGTGAGAACTATTAACCAGTGGAACAACTGGCCTCCAGAAGTTATGAATGCTCCAACTCTGGAAGTTTTTAAGAAGATGTTGTATAAGTCTGTAACCTACAGGCTAGCACAGCTATTAAAACCAGAGCTCTTCCATTTATGCACGAAACCCATTGATTAATGGGACCTGAGTATGCTTTCCCAGGTAGCTGCCTGCGTAATGTGTTTACATCTCAACATTTCAGATCATTGAACTGATTCCTTTCTCCTTTGCTGGTGAAAAGGATTAATGAATGCTGCAAGAATAGAAATTTGTACTTTGAAATCACATGAAGTCGGTGGTTATATAACCCTATTTTTTAAAAAAAAAATTAAAATGCTAACAGATAAAAGGCCAGGGGTCCCCAACCCCCAGCCCACTGTGGGATTTAAAAATGTTTACTATTGGTTCTGTGGGCGTGGCTTGGTGGGCATGGCAGGGGACGGATACTGCAAAAACCCCTTCCCTCCCCACCCCACTCACCTGCTTTCCAGCTCCGTTCTCCTGTGCAGGGCAACCAAAGAAGGACCAGTCGATCATCTGGGACTCAACCGGAGGCAGAAAAGAGATGGGATTGGCAGGGCCGGTCAGAGGTGGGATTTAACCAGTTCTCTGAATGACTCAACATTTTGCTACCAGTTCTCCAGAACTGGTTCAAACCTGTTGAATCCCAGCTCTGCTGTGGCCCGATACTGGAACTGGCTGTGCAAGTGGCAAGCGAGCACATGCATGCATGCGTCTTTTATGAGTAGTAGGCACTTGCACACACATGCACACATGTCTGCTACTCACACAGAAGCATCCCCTCTGCCCCACCTCAGGCCAGTCTGCCAAGTGGGAAAGGTTGGGGACCACTGGATTAGGCCCCATCTAGGCTGCAGAAATCTGGCCCCAAAATGGAAGGCTTAAAGCCCAACTCTTTGCTGTTATCCGATGGTCATCTGGAGCTTTGCAACCCCACATTTGGTTACTCTGGTTCAGGTTCTCAAACTTGGCAACTTTTAAGGCGTGTGGAGGACCTCAATTCCCAGAATTTCCCAGCCAGCATGCCAAGATTGAGAAACACTGCTTAAGTAACTGAAAAAAAAGTAAAGGCTTAAAGAGCAAGTAAAAGCCACAGAGAAGATTGCTGTTTATATTTCTTTCCAATATTTCATAAATAAATAAAAAAAATCTCTTCTAAGACCAACCAGTAGAACAAACAGGTATACCTAAGTAGGAGCTAAAAATAAAATATGTTTAGCAGCCGGGAGTTAAAAACAGCCTCAGAAGCAGACATGGAAGATTTTCCATTAGCCAGGGAGGCCTCTGCAGAAGACCCGCCGCCATCTTCCACAGCCATAAAACATGAAAGGGTTGTGTTTTTTTTACTTATGATCAGGTATCTTGGTAGGACAGAGAGCCTAAAATTGCAACAGTTGGCCTTATTTCTAGCCTTCCCAAAATTTCCCAGAAATTGGAAAGAGCACAAAGAGAAGTTGTATTTTCTCTCCATGGGAGTCCATGTGATTCATGCTTCTTACAAGAGGTTGGCTGGCCCTTTCAGCCAAGGAGACTTCACAATAAAACTGTAGCTGTGAAAACTGAGAAGACTCCAAGAATAAATCGCTGACTGATTCTTCTCTCCTTCTCTTTTGTCTGTTCCAATGGATTTGAAATCCAAAAATGGACCTCCTCTCCTTTACAGGCTTGGGAAAAGGAAAGCAAAGGAGAAGGGAAAGAAAGAGAAAGAATACAGAATAATAGAGTTGGAAGGGACCTTGGAGGTCCTCTAATCCAACCCCTGCTCCAACAGGAGACCCTAGCCCAGACCATTCTGGAGAAATAGCTGTCCGATCTCATCCCTTTAGGGATGGAGCACCTACAACTTCTGGAGACCACATTCCATGGATTAATTGTTTTCGCTGTCAAGAAGTGTCTCCTTAATTCTAGGTTGGATCCAGGGGTGGACTTCTTGGCCTGGTTGTTGGGTGGACGTGGCTTAGTCGGCCTCCTGCCAGCATGGTGGGGCATCTTCACCCTCCCTGGGCTCTGAAGGCTTTCCTTAAGCCTCTGGAGGGCGAAAAACGGACTCCCTGGTTTCCAGAGGCCCTTAGAGGCTGGAAACAGGCCCATTTTTGCCTTCCCTGGGCTCCGAAGACTTTCCTCGATCCTCCAGGAGGATGAAAAATAGCTTCCCTGGGTTCTGGAGGCCCTCTAGAGACCGGAAATGGGCCCATTTTATGGCCTTCCTGAGCTTCCAGGAGGCCTGTTTTTGGCCCTCCCCAAGCCTCTGCATAGGCCTTGCACTTACTTGGGATCCACACGGGGCTGCGTGGAGATTCCTAGGAGGGGAGGGGAGGTATGGGGTGAGCAGGGCCAGCCAGTTGTTATAACTATCGGTTCTGTGAACCAGATATAAAATTAGCATCCAGTTCGCCAGAACCGGTGCAAACTGGTAGCAGCCCCACCCCTGGTTGGTTCTCTCTTTCAGGAGCTTCCACCAGTTACTTCTTATTCCGCTCTCTTTCCGACTGCAGCCAGATTTTGGCAAAGCACAAGTTTTCCCCCAGTTGTCTGTTCTCCTTCAAAGGTTGTTTGTTTTATGTCTGGCATGTTTATAGATGGTAAATGGTTTGCTATCATATCTGTCAGTCCAAACAAGCAAAACTAGAGAAATTGCAAACTGGTTGTGAGCTGAGGTCCACCAAGCGCTTCCACGTCATACAGAAACAGAGTCAGCTTTCCCAAAATGTTCCAGGTATCGCTAAGTGGGCCTTTATTAAAATGTTTGACATCTTTCTGTTATGAAAAATGTTTGCTGGGGGCTACTTTTGATGAAGCACAATTACTTATTTAATCCAGTGGTTACCTGAATTAAATACGTTAAGTTAAGCGAGGCAAAATGTCTTTTGACTGATGAGGAAGAGCAGAAGGAATATTCTCCTCATGCTAGAAATGCAACATTTCTTAGTTTCCCCTTTGCACTGAACCATTGGGATGCAAATGGCACGAAGAACAGCCTCATATTACACAGGGACATAATTTGTGTCCTTTGCATCATGATGTCATGTGCGTGTAGTGGCCATTGTGGTGTTTACAAGGCCTACTTTTACTGTAACTTCTGGCTGCAAACATGACAGGGATGAGATATGACCAGTTGTTGTTTTTTCAGAACAATTCAGCAATTGAATTCTAACTCTTGGTTTTCACATTTCTCCCACTGCTCTTTTCTGAGGAATCTTTCTGATGATTGATGAGAAAATCATTTTTAATCAAAAGAGACTCCCAAGATATTTGCCCAAAGGTACTTCTTGTTCTGTACAAATACCTCATCTTTAAACTACACACCTTGGGTAGGGAGCTAAGCAGATCTTTAGACCTGTTTGGAAATCCAGACGTGAATTTCTGGTCTTAAAAGGGGAGCTATCACACCCATGCCTTAGGAGAAACGTTGACATGGAAAAAATAGACTGGGGGTCTCCAGCCTTCACAACTTTAAGACTTGCGGACTTCAACTCCCAGAATTCCTCAGCCAGGAGAATTCTGGGAGTTGAAGTCCACAAGTCCCAAAATTGCTAAGGTTGGATAGTCCTGGAGTAGATTGGCTGGGGGCTGGGGGCACTCTTCTGGCTGAGGAATTCTGGAAGTTGAAGTCCACAAGTCTTAAAGTTGCCAAGGTTGGAGACTCCTATCTGGGTTTTTTTGTTTTTTGTTTACTTCTCCATATGCGTGTTTTATCACTGCACCTCAATGGATCGGATGGCATTTAGCGTGGGCTCGAGAGCACATGGGGCGGATTTCCTTCACCGCTCAGGAGCTGAGCCCAAAGATGGTGATGAACTTGTAAGCTGAGGTAATTTCTCTTCTAGCCTTTGAAGTTCAGCAACTCTGCCAACTTTAATCACATCCTGTTTTCCCTCAGGTGAAATAGTTTTGGTGAAGAACAGTTTAGTTCCATAGTCCTCTGAGGGAAAAGCGTGCTGGAATCTGAGCAGATAAAGTGAGCCCGCTGACTACATATAGACGGACCAAATATTGCCACTTAACCCCAGTTGAAGGAGAAGAAACCTTGGCATGGGGAACAGAAGACAAATGAGTCAACTGTCCCCAAGGACAGTCATTAAAGCACAGAAAAATCCTTTCTTCTGGTTCAGGATCATGGAAGGCCAGGAACGTTCCCTGGGGGGATTAGTGCATCATTGTCTGTCTGCTAGAGTTCACCTACAACATCTTAGATGGCGGAAAGAGATGGAGAAAGCTCCAGTTCCTTGCTGGTCTACACTGATAGACAGATGGTGGACTACTCTGCTCTAAATTGGCGGATACATTTTGGATTGGGTAGTTTGTCTTTGCCTGCCCTATTTTGCTGCATTTTAATCAGCATTAGAGCATAGAAAATAGAAAATAGGATAAGTGGTGGGATTCAAATTTTTCTACTACAGGTTCAGCGGGTGTGGGTTGATGGGTGTGACAGGGGAAGGATACTGCAAAATCTCCAGTCAGCAGTGGTATTTGCTGGTTCTCTAGAACTGGTCAGAACCTGCTGAAGACCACCTCTGCTTTGGAAGTCTTACAGATCAACCCCCCGCTCTAGCAGGAGAACCTATCCCACTGCAAACAATTGTCCAACCTCTTCTTGAAAGCTTCCAGTGATGGAGCACCCACAACTGCTGAAGTCAAGTTGTTCCACTGGTTAACTGTTCTCACTGTTAGGACATTTCTCCTTAGTTTTACGTTGCTTCTCTCCTTGGTTCGTTTCCATCCATTTTTTCTTCTCTTGTCTTTTGGTGCTTTGGAAAATAATTGACCTCCCTCGTCCTCGTAGGAGCCCCTTAAATATTGGAAGACTGCCATCCCATTCATGTCATTGGGTGTGTCGTCATCTCCAAACATTTCCTGGCTGATGAGCAGAAGAAGGCACTTGTGCTGATAGTGCTCCTGTGGCTCCATCTCCTGAGCATAAGAACGGTGCCAACGTTCATCTCCAAATGCAGGAGTTCAGTGCCAAGGAGGTGGTGTCACGAGGAGATCTGGGTTTCCAATGGCCCAGCTGACAGCCAGGGCAACTGCCACCTTTCGCTGCTTAATAGGACAGCTGATGGCTCCAATCAAAAAGCCTTCGTCCTTTATCTCCTTTGGCCGAGGGCTGCAATTCCCAACAGAGCCCTGGGTTCTTGGCTGAGGCATCCCTTCATGACAAAGCAGCCCTTAGTCTCCAGCCTCCTGTCTCGGTGACCATGTCACCACTGGAGCAGCGAGGTCTCCTGGTTCTCACATCCTACACTATGCACCGCAGCCTTCCCAATTAAATCAAACCATTGATTAAACAAACCAATGAGCATAATTGGCTTAATTAGATTCTCTCCCTATTGGCACCAGACCATTGTAGAAAGGCCCTTGCAGGATGAAGTGAACCAAACATTTCCTACCCCCCCCCCACCCCCCCTCTCTCTCTGAGATAATTAAGAATTGGCCGGTGCAATTTTAAAACCCACAACTCTGAATAGCGTCTAAGGGGAGGGGGCGAGGGGGGAGAGCAGGGGAAGGATGAATGAAGGGAGGAAGAGGCAGAATAGGCCACATCTCCAGCCAGGGAAGGGGAAGGGGCTTCGTTGGAGGCGGATGGTCCCTGCTGTTGAAATGCGTGTCTCAAGTGCAGTCACTCAGCTTCCCTTGAAACGGGCCCTTCCCTGGTTGCACCAATTCACACATGACCTTTCTTTCAGGTGTAAATTCCATTCTGTTGAAGCAAACCGCAGGGCCTCGACATTAAAGACTTCTACAGGGTTTTCTTGGAGGCAGAAAGCAACCACCGAGGGCTGGAAGCAGTTTAGAGATAGGAAACATCAATCCATCAAACTTAGCAGTAAAAAATATGATTTGTGTGATAGAGTTGTAAGAGGATGCCCTCCCTGATTCAATAGTCTCAGCTACACATTTCCACGGTTTCAGTCACAAATTGACTTCCGTGGACCTTACTTCCTACTTAAGGGGTCAGTAGAGGAGGTTGTGCACAAGTGCACCAATACACCTATCGTCCCTGTCATTGTATTTTTACTCTCTTATTCTTCTTGTTGTTTTTGCTTGACAGATTCCAATCAATAAAAAATTTTAAAAAATCCCTCCATCGAGCACCCATCCACATGCCTGATGAAGGCTGGTGGCATCTCGCGTGTCATGAACCTCTTCTCCAGAGCACCTGAAGGCAGGAGGACAAGAAGCAACGGATGGAAACTCATCAAGCAACCTAGAAGTAAAGAGACATTTCCTGACAGTGAGAACAATTTAATCAGTGGAACAACTTGCCTTCAGAAGTTGTGGGTTCTCTCCATCGCTGGAGGTTTTTAAGAAGAGGCAGGAAAGCCATTGGTCCAGAGCCACCAGCTGGGTGACTTTCAGCCCATCAAACCTGTGGGAAGAAGGTAGTGAACATGTTGCCAAGAAAACTGCAGGGACTTGTCCAGGCAGGTCAAGAGAGAGGCATCAAGGCTGACTCAGAAGTAGCTGGAGCAACGCTGGGGCGCTGAGCCTGTGGCTAAACAAGGGAGGCCCCACGCACCTCAGGTTGTCTTCAACATTTGGAGAGTCTCCTTTGATCTTATGAGTAATGGGTCTAGCAAGGAGGTTGCCGTGAAGTGTGATGCTATGGAATCTTGGTAACTGTTCCACCCGTTGTCTGTGGACCTTTTTTATTTATTTATTTTATTTATTTATTTTTGTCAAAAGCTTACAAGATAATAGATATAAGTAAAAACATAGTTATGACTACTTGGATACATATAAGAAAAATAAAAGAAACAATAGGACAGGGACAGTTGGTGCGCTTATGCATGCCCCCTACAGGAAAGGGGTGAAGTCAATAGTAGACAGTCTAAGGTTAAAGTCTTTAGGGTTTGGGGAAGAAACCACAGAGTCAGGTAGAGGATTCCAAACATTGACCACTCTGTGGCTGAAGTCGTATTTCCTGAAATCAGGTTTGGTACGGTTTACCTTGAGTTTGTATCTATTGTGTGCTCATGTGTTGTTATGGTTGAAGCTGAAGTATTCATTGACAGGGAGGACATTGCAATGCATGAATTTATATACTATACTTAGATCAGATGGAGGCGGTGTAGTTCTAGGTTGTCTGGGTCTAGAATTTCAAGTCTGGTGGCCTAAAGTCTTCTGCAACGAGTAGAAGAGTGGAGAACTCTTCTTGTGAAATATTTCTGGACTTTCTCAACTGTGTTAATATCAGATACGTAATGTGGGTTCCAGGCTGATGAGTTGTATTCGGGTATTGGTCTAGCAAATGTTTTGCATGCTCTACCTTTTGCTGAAGATCTGTGGATCACTATTCAGAGTTCTCCCAACTGGATCCCTTTTGGGGGCTGCTGGAGTTCGGCACCCAACTTCCCATTTTGCCCACCTCACAATGTGCGAAGGGGTGAAAGCCTCCAGCTTGGCATAACAATGGGGAGGCTTTGGTCTTGCCGAGCTGAGGACTTTAAAGGATTAATCCCTTCTGCCCAAATCACCACCACTGAACTGCAATTGATTGTGTTGGTTTGTCTCCTCTGGGGCAGTTCAAGTGGACAATAGCACCTTCTCACGCAGGAAAAGGGGCCCCATAGATTACTGGTCCTAATGAGCAATTAGGGAAGTGTGGGGAGCGTTTCCTTTTATCCAGTCCTTCCCCATTTCAAGAGGCAACGCTTTTCTTCCTGGTTTCCTGTTTGTCAAATGAAGGGCCATTCTGGGGTATTCTTTGGGGAAGGTTGAAAGGATGGGAGAGGTTGGGTGAGGTGAAATGAATTAGTCAGCACTAATGGGAGCCAGGAGGCAGAAGGCAGGAGAGAAGAGCTGCGGGCCCTTGTCTGAAACCACATACCTGAACCCACTGGGAACATGGCCTGAGTGGCTTAGCTGCTCTCGCAGGAGAGCCTTCCCAAGGATGCTGAAAACCCAGTCAGGTGGGCATGTGGTTCGGGCCGGAAGAATACAGAAAGAGACGCCTTGTTGGGAGAGTATTTTGGCCCATGTCAACTCCATACTGAAGCAGTCAGTACATTCTGGAAGGCAAAACTAGTCTTAAGCCTTGGAAGGCTAAAATACTGCCATACTCAGACCAGACATTTGGGGGTGATGAATAACAGAATGACGGAGTTGGAGGGACCTGATGGCCTTCTAGCCAAACTCTCTTCTTAAGCAGGATAATCAATCAATCCATTGGAATAGAGTTGGAAGGGAGGTCTTAACAGATAACAGATAATCAGAGTTGGAAGGGACCTTATAGGTCATCTAGTCCAATCCCCCACACAAGCGGGAGACCCTACACCATTTCTGACAGATGGCAGTCCAATCTCCTCTTGAAGGACTGAAGTGATGGCGCTCCCACAACTTCCGAAGGCAGCTTCTGTTCCCTGGGTTGACTGTTCTCTAGTCCATCCCCTGCTCAAGCACGAGACCCTACATCATTTCAGACAAATGGCTGTCCAGTCTCTTCTTAAAAACCTACAGTGCTTGTAGCACCATAAGTTTTGGAGGCAAATAGTTCCACTGATTAATTGTCCTCATTGTCAGGAAATTCCTTCTTCGTTCTAGGTTGATCCTCTCCTTGATAAGTTTCCACCCATTGCTTCTTGTCCTGCCTTCAGGTGCTTTGGAGAATATTTATTGATTTGATTTATTTGATTTGTCAATCGCTTACAAGATAATAGGTATAAGTATAAACATGACTGAGAATACAGGAAATAGGTACAAATAAATAGGGACAATAGGACAGGGATGGTAGGCACAATGGTGCACTGATGCATGCTCCTATCATGGTGACCAGAAGTAATTGAGCCCTCCCCTTTTTCAAAGGATGAGAGAGGCAGGTCTCTGATCCTGTGATCTTGGCTTCCATCTTGGCATTGTTGACTCCTCTGTAGGTAGCCCCTTTTTCAGACAAGCGACATCCAAGTGACCTCCAAGTCTTGATGAGAAGCAAGTAAATGTAGTTGGCTAGCAGGACTTACATTTTCCCACGGAAGCTCCTGTTGTTCAACAAAAGACTGGCGAAATAAGCGTGGTCCCTGTTCCGCTTTCTCCTGAAGAGAGAATCGTTTCTAAAGGTCAGTTTCTGATTCCACCACAATCTGTGCCATGCCTGGAGAAGACAGAGAACAAAAAAATTCTACAGCTGAGAAAATGTGGTTTGCAAACATACTTATGTAAGTTAAAAAACTGAGAATATTTAACTTTTAAATGCTTTATTTTATCTCTAGGGACATGTGAAGGTAAACATGTTTCATAACTCATACTGTTTTCAGTAACAATATAATCTTCATCCACGCAAACTTTCTTTTGTGTGTCTATATACTGTCGGACAATTCTTCTGCATGATGCTAATTTTCCATTCTCTCTCTCTCTCTCACACACACACACACACACATACTCGCTTGCAGAATTGTTAAATGTTTCATTACAACAATCCTTAGCGACACCCCTGTGGGTCACTATGGTGTTTTTACAACCTCTGGTCTTCCAACTCTCAGAATTCCTGAGCCAGCCATTGTTATCTTATGGTAGTTGGGTTGTTATGCTTCCCCAGATAACTTCTAATGTCCCCAGTGTTATTTAATATAGTTCTTCTTTTTATATATATTTATTCTTTTGCTTTTTTATAAACTATGTTTAACTTCTCAGGTTTATAAATTTTCAGCATTTTAGCTTTAGACCTTGTATGTGTCATGCCCCTGTTGGAGTCTGAATCTGAGGAGGAAGCTGAACAGCTGACAGGGAGTGTGGCTCCATTGGCTGTGGAAGAAACTGGGGAAGGGTAAAGTCTGGCTGGGCAGAGCAGAAAAGAGGTAGAACAAGGGAGAGGGAATTTTGAGGAAGACCCAGGCCAACCCCCTCTTCATCATAGGGCACTCAGGGAGAAACAGAGAAGGGAGCAATATGGGTTGTGTGGCTTACAGGGGAGGAAAGAGCCCTATTTCCCTTCATTAGCTGCAGTTGGGAACACATTTTATAAAAAAGGCAGGTTGCGTGCGGCAGGCTGTTGGGAGCAAACGTGATTTTATCTTGTATTGTCGTGGCTTATCTGGGTTCCTGGTGTCTTCCCAACTGTGTGAGTTTTGCTGTGCCTTCAAGTCTGAAATTCCTTCTCCTGCCCTGTCAAGCTAATTACTTCAGATTGGCTCGTTTGGACTTTAAGTTACAGTTTGTGTTGCTCATGTTCTTGACTTGATTTCTGCAGTCACAGGCTGTTCCTGGGAAAGTTTTTCTCCAGTCAAAAGGTAACCTGGACCTTGAGAGCAAGATTGGAGATAATAAAGGGACTCTTATTGCTGATCTGACTGGGTTGCCACGCTCCTCTGGGTCATCACAATATGACTGCTTATTGCTTCTTCCACAGCTTGTATCTTAAGCCTTCATGTTGGTCTAGGCTAATATTTAATTATTGATTATTATTTGTTCCTAAAAAGTTTTGCCCATGTCTGTTAGAAAGGTTGTGTGTAAAGGTGGCTCTTTTTTTTTGTGGCGGCACCTGGCTTTTGAGTCAGGCTGGGCACCATCCTGCCAAGAAGGCATGGAAAAGAAAGGGGCAAAGCAGAACCAAAAGAGAAGAATAGGATTTAATTTTAATTGCAAAGCAGATGGATTAAGAATAATTAAGATGGTTGCCTCTTTGTTTTACAATAAAATTGGTACTTTTAGAAGGAGCCTGAGGCCCAAGATTATGCACAGAAAATACTTCATACTAGCTTGGCATCAGGTTGAGTCAACTCACATGTAATGCCTTCCAAAAAGCCTCCAGTTCTGTACCGAACTGAGGCAGTGAGCTGTTGAAGCAAGATTTTAATCCTCTTGGGTGATAGCTCTTCTCATAAAAATTCCATCCATGCATCGATTCAGTCATGGAGAATGGCTGGGAGAAGGGTGGCCATTGGAGGAACTAGAAAGAGAAAACATACAATCTTCTACATGATGCGTGGTGTTGAATTGGGACTCCTTCAAAGGATTTTGAGATCACATCACAGATACTCCCTGCCTTGAGGGTGGTAGGAATGCGAAAACGTGGATCCGTTACAAATTTCTCCTCAGCCATGAACTCCTTGGGGGTCAACTAACCCTAAACTTCACTAAAACACGAAACAACCTGATAGTGTTGTGGTGTGGAAGGCTGGGGCACAGTTTGTGTGTATGTCTGTGTGTGTGTGTGTTTGTGTTAAAGCATATACTATTGTGACTTCCTTGAAGAAATGATTTAATATACCTGAAATAATTAAATGTGCAACAAAGCGGGAAAAATAGATTTCAGCCAGAGTATTCTTTGGGAATCAGTTTTGAATTAATGCCAAGGCTTTTTATCAGAGAACCATAGCAAGAACAATTAATCTGAGAAACATGGTTTGAAAAGGCAGAGTGAGGGTGATGCCAATGAGGCTGGAAGGTGGGGTCAAGCAAGGAGCCAGCTTGAAGTCGATACTCAGCCACAAGTGGCAGAAGCTTGAGTTCCCTCGAGATTCATGAAGCCTTATCTGGTCTTTCCCAGGAAGACTCTTGTAACATAGGTAGAAGGCAATAAAGTTGCTTACTTTAGCTATTTACAAATATATTTAAGCTAGTGGTTCTAGTTGCTTACACCTGACAGGTAAGAATCAATTACAAATGGAGCTAATCTGTACATAACCTGGATGATGTAACCTATTTGGGCATTTTACTAAGACCGATTCCTGGATCGCCACCCACAAGCAGAACTGCCTTTACCTCCATGGCCAGCCTATCTGCACATTTTCCTTTGCATTTTCAAAAGCTCAAATATACCCCTGATTCAGAGGTGGGATTCAGCTGGAGAACCGGGAGTGGAAATTCTGAGTAGTTCGGAGAACCAGCCAATCCCACCTCTTCTCTGCCTCCCATTGAGTCCCAGCTGATTGACTGGGTCTTTTTTGGCCGCCCTGCACAGGAGAATGGGGCTGGAAAGCAGGTTAGGGTGGGAATGGAGGGGGTGGGTGGGAATGGAGATTTTACAGTATCCTTCCCCTGCCATGCCCACCAAGCCATGCCCACCAAGCCACACCCACAGAACCAGTAGTGAAAAATTTTGAATTCCACCACTACCCTGATCCTACTTTCTTGTCTTCGTGGTGCCCAGCTTGCTTCTTTGTATGGAAACTTGTGGGATTATTTGGCAGTTTCCATGTGTGTGTGTGTGTGTGTGTGTGTTTTAACAGCAAGAGAAGGTCAGGGGTCTCAGCTGGAATTCCCATCACCACCATTTATATAAGCCCAGATTGCTCTAATGATGGAGTCTTGGAAGGGAGAAAATCCTGTCCCTGAAGCGGCTGAGAACACAGTTTGGTGGCTCCCATGTAGAAGATCGCATTACGCTTCTGCTACCCTCCAGCTTTTAAGACCCAGTCCCCAAATTCCTCTCTGGAAAGAACTCTGGCCATCCTGGCTCCAAGGGAAACCACAGTTTTCTTTGCTTTATTTGTTGCCGTTGCCAAATTCTGCCTTTAACCTTCCCGCATATCTTGGTTGACAAAGGAGGATGGTTGGAGACCCCAGGATTTCCAATGCAAAAGCATTTTGCAAAATTATAGGTTGCTCTTGGTAAGAGAGAGCAAAAGGAAGCCCCCACCGTGGCCGCTTCTGTTCAACTCTCTTTTCTGTGTGCAATTATTTAAAGAGAAAACATATCCTAACCAAAAAGCAACCTCCTTATGGGGTTTTGAAGGAGGAGAGTCTGCTGAAAACATTGCAAAGTCCTTGGAGAAGGGCTTACAAAATTGTAAGCACCCACCTACTATATGACGGCCTTCATTTTTACCCCTTCTAGGAGTAGATTGTGGTTGATTGTTTATGAAAGGGGTTAAAGAGAAGATCTGTGTGGTTTTCATGTTCCCACAATAAACTGGGGCCTGTGAGCACTTCCAGTTCCACTGGAGGAAAATCCCACGCACCACGGACAAAAGAGAGCCTTTGTTGGCCTCTGTCTGACCAACTGAGGTCCTCCCAAATCTCATCTGTTCATGGGATCCCAGGCATCCCCCACAGAGGCGTTAATTTTTCTTTCTCCCAACAAGGCTGTGGGGAAGAACATAGGATCCATCTCAAATATCTTCAGACAACAATAACAGCAACAAAGAAGAAGTTAGTTTTAACCATAACAGTTAACTGAGCTGAACTAAGCCGTAACATATATTTAAGGGCATTTTGCACACTTTTTTCTCTCTCGGCCTCGGGGATCTCATTCAGGTAGTCTTCGTTTCAAATGGGAAATCTAACATCTTCTGGATCACTCGGACCTAAACTGAGCAAGGCTTAATATCTCTCAGGTGTCCCAATTGATTCAGCCTTGTGGTTAGGCTTTACTGTAGACATATTTCCTGGAGCGTAGAAGGCCTTCAAGAAAATAATTTTCACATTTTCCTATTGCTCCTTGATTATTTATAATTTTGGAGATGAGGGTAAAAAGAGGGTCAGTTCTCGGTTTTCATTGTTTCATTAATTAATTTAATCCTTCTCAGCTTTGAGTTCATGGGCTGCCCTTAATGTTGGTGGTCTTCTCAACGCAGTTCTTAGTTGGGGTTCTTTCGCATCTCTGTCAGTCCAGAAGGAGAGCTCTTCTTCCCTTCTCCATTCTGCACGCGTGCTGTGTGTTTCCCTCTTCCCTTCTGGCCTAATGCCACACATAGAAGTAGCCTGATTGATGTACAAGAGCACCTAGCTATTGCTCTAGTTTTGCTTTCTCTATGCTCCTCCCTCTTCCCCAAATAAGATCTTCTCATTGTCTAAGCAGCTGACCTTCTTTTCTTGATGGATTTGAGAAGAGGCAGCAAACTAAGACAAGCTGTTGGACATCTGCCCATCCTTGGTCCTTACGAAGATGCAACCCTTCCAACTAGTTAGTGTGTTGGCTTTCCTTTGAGCTAAAAATGTTTTTAATGTTTCATTGCACTGGATTTTTTTTTAATTTCATCCAAGTGGGGATGTTGTGTACCACATTTAAACTGCATAGCTGAACAACAATTGAAATGTCCAGCAATTAATGGAGTATAATTAACCACAGAAAAGAACAGCCTCTGTTTTTTATAATGACATTCAGACCGTCCTTTTCTTTTGCATAACTTTGAAAGGAATTAGGTCTTCTGAGCACCATTCCTTTAGCTCATAGCGAGCTATTCTGACATTAAAACATCATGACTTTGGCTCTAAAAATTAGCCAGGGTGCTCCAACACTGGAGGTTTTCAAGAAGAGATCGGACTGCCATTTATCCGGAATGGTGTACGGTCTCCTGCTTGGGCAGGGGATTGGACTAGAAGACCTCTAAGGTCCCTTCCAGCTCTGTTATTCTGTTAAATTTTGCATTAGTGTTGCAAAACTCCAGCTTCCTTCATCTAGTACAGGGATCTTCAAAATTGACAGCTTTAAGACTTGTGGACTTCCAACTCCCAGAATTCCTCCTCCAGTCATGTTAGCTCAGGAATTCTGGGAATTGAAGTCCACAAGTCTTAAAGCTGTCAGGTTTGAAGACCCTTTGGCTAGCTGTATGAAAGGAAGGGAGAGGGAAGAATAGATAATTGATAGGATGGATGGATGGATAGAGATGGATGATATAGATTATATAAAAATCTAGAGACAGAACTAGATAGAGAGATAAATAGAGAGACAGAGAGTATATGGCTGGCTGGCGAGCTGGATGATAGACAGACAGAGGATGAGTGACATAGATTATATAAATATCTAGACCAGGGGTCCCCAAACTTGGCAGCTTTAAGACTTGTGGACATCAACTCCCAGAATTCCTCCTCCCATCATGTTAGCTCAGGGATTCTGGGAGTTGAAATCCACAAGTCTTAAAGCTGCCAAGTTTGGGGACCCTTGATCTAGTAGGACACTTGAAATGATCAACCTCCTTAAGTAACCGCAAGATGTGAAGTTTCATATTATATGCGTAATGCGTCTCTCTAAACTACCTACTGTGGCCCCAGTTATGCCAACTATCCCAAAGGTACTAAGAATGGTGAATCATTTTGTTTGAAAGTTACCAAATTGATTTATAATGTTCATGGATTACATATTTCTCCAACCTTCCAGTCCTTGTGGCCTTCCTTTAAGGAGAAGGAAAATAAATGAATGAAATAAGATCTTAATTGAAAACAGCCTCTCCTTTTCTCACACAACATTCAATTCAAGAGCTTTATGCAGTATCCAAAAATAGTAATAAAACCTATCCCGCTCATAAGCATATGGTTAAAATATGCATTAGCCAGACCTTAATAGATTTGAAAGAAAGCATTTGCATAAAGCCATGAAGCTGAATGTTTTCTGTAATAAGAGGAGCTTGACTCGATCTGATTTTATTGGGTAATTGCTATTCATTGGTGTGCCTGATTGGAACTATTTTCAAACAAATGTTCTTAGCACACACTTCTCTGAACCACGAAGCCTGTTTCGTCTCATCCTATTTAGGTAAATGGATTGGAAAATTTTAGTAAGAAGCATCTGTGTGTCTGTGTGTGTCCCCTCCTCTTCCTCTTCCTCCTCCTCCTCCTCCTCCTCCTCCTCCTCCTCCTCCTCCTCCTCTTTCCTCTGGAAATAGATAATTATGTTTTCAACACATCATCCCTACTCAGGCTCAGCTGCCTTTGAACAAGGGTTAGACCAATTCATAAAAGTCCTGGGGCTCAAAAAGCCTCTTAGCCTCAATAACAGCACAACTGCCTCCGGAGAACATCTGCTCCAGGAGACAGGGGGACTTCTTGATGCAGTTGGTTGGCCACGGTGAGGACAGACAGCTGGACTAGCTGGGCCATAAGTCCAATCCAGCAGGGCACTGCTTATGTTCTTAAGTAAGTTCACAGATAACTGTTCAGTGGAGATTCTCCATCATCTATCAGGTCATTGGTTGTCCCAAAGGGGCTTTTTTTCAAGAGCCAACTGGACTTTCTGATTTTTCTTTGAAGACATTTCACTTCCCATCCCAGAAACTTCTTCAAGACGCTTCTTAGACGAGAGATGAAATGACTTCCAGGAAAAACAAAGTCCAGTTGCCTTTTGAAAAAGCACATTTGGGACAAGTAAGAGTTGATTTAACAAGTCAGGTGTTTTCCTGGTTCCAATGTCCTTAACACACCGTGTCTGGCTGCTGTTTCTTCCTGTTATGTATCTGATATTCTGATACTCTCAGAGTACCTATATGGTTGCTTTTCTGCATGACTGAGTTATTTTGGTGCAAGTTAATTTCAAAATGGTGGAAACCTATTTTTTTATATTTAACTCACCTGCCAAACTTCTCTACTGACTTCAAGCAGAGGGCAAACAATTTGTAGGCACAAAATCAGAGGTGGCATTCAGGAGGTTCTGACCAGTTCTGGAGAACTAGTAGTGAAAATTTTGAATAGTTCAGAGAACCGGCAAATCCCACCTCTGACTGGAGATTTTACAATATCCTTCTCCTGCCACGCCCACCAAGCCCACAGAACTTGTAGTAAAAAAATATGAATCCCAGCACTGCACAAAACCTATTTTTTCACTGCCCACCTACAAATTCTGCAGCTTTAAAAACCAAGAAACTACAACAAATTGGTTTTGGTCACAGATGGAGATGAATAACAATAATGTAATTGGATTCTATGGGAGAAAATTAATTACAGTAATTCAGCTTTGCTTCAAGTTACCTGTTCTATATGTAAAGTGGGTGACTCCAAATCTACAAACCTGATTGGTCAATAAAATGAACATTGGATTGGTTCACTAGGAACCAATCCAAAGAGCTGCTAAAAAAGGCGGCAAATCTAAACAACTGCCATTGGCTGCAAGCAGGCAAGCCAGCCTGTATAAAAGGCTGGCCTCAGCTTCAGCCAAGTGTTCCTATTTACTAACTAGTTGAAGAATAAAGTATTTGTTGTTGGAACCCGGTCTACCTCGTGTGTTTTCCGAACAAAACACTGGCGACGAGGATGGGATCGTCCTGAACAGAAAAAACCTGCACGCGGTGATAAGAAGTCCAGATTACAACCAAGATGTCTGGAAACAACGCGCCGCCCGCACCCTTCAATCCCAACGAAGAGGATTGGGATTCCTATGCTGATCGCTTCCAAATGTATTTGGAGAGCAATGAAATGGAAGGCATTTCCGAGCAACGCAAGAGAGCTGTGTTCCTGACGCACTGCGGGCCAACAGTTTTTAAGATGGCAAAGGCCCTTGCGAAGCCCCGGGACGTTAAACAACTAACGTGGACAGAATTGCAAAGACTCCTCAAAGCACACTACGCTCCGATGGTGTCTAACTTAATAAAGCGACACGAATTTTACCGCAGAGACCAGAGAGAGGGAGAGACCGTCGCCGATTTCATCGCTGCCCTCAGACAAATAGGGGGTGAGTGTGAATTTTTGAACATAGACGAGGCAATGAGGGATCGCGTGGTGCTGGGCCTGAGAGACTCGACCGCACAGAGTAAATTACTCAACAAGCCCAACATCACCGTTACCGAAGCCATCGCGGAAGCCACAGCCGCGAAAAAATCTGCCGTAGCCATTAAAAAGATGAACACACACAGCGAAGAAACACCAACCAAAGACAGAAAGCACCCTGCCACCACAACCCACTACGAAGAGTCGGGCGAAACAATTGAATCTAGCGAAGAAGATGACGAGGTCCACCGTTTGCTCACGAACAGAAAAGAGCGCGAAAGAAGGAATTGGCGGGAATGCGCTGGCTGCGGAGGAAACCATCCCCGAGCCGAATGCAGATTTCTCGATGCCATCTGCCGGCATTGCAAAAAACGAGGGCACATCGAGAAGGTCTGCAGGAACAAAAAATACTACAGCCCGACGAGACGCAGAAATTCCCCAACACGAGCCGAGCCTAAACGAGCCGAGAGAAAGTGGCAACAAGAGAAGCGAGCCAATACACACCAAACTGTCATTATACAGAGCGCTCAGACGGAAAGTGGGAAGAAAATTAAAGTCATCGTGAAAATCGAAGGAAAACACTGCAAGATGGAAGTGGACTTGGGGTCCTTCCTCTCCATGGTATCGTGGGAGACAATAAAACAGCTAGTCCCAGGTATCAAACCCAAAGTATTGAAGAAGCAGCACCTAACCCTCAAGGACTATCAGGGAAACCAAATCCCTGTGGTAGGCATGGGACAATTCCAAGTCGCCTACAAACATCACGTCAAGGTGCTTCCGCTGACCATAGTCGACCAAGACAGACCAAGCCTCCTGGGCATCGAATGGTTCGCGCCATTGGGCATCGGGATGACCGGGGTCGATCGAGTGACTACAACCGGCTGGGAAGACGACCTCATCCGAGAATTCCAGGACGTTTTTGACGGCTCACTTGGCAAGTATCGGGGAAATCCCATTTCTTTCAATCTAAACCCCCAAATAGCCCCACGAAGAATAAAAGCCAGGCGAGTTCCTTTTGCACTAAAGGCAAAAATAGAGGAACAGCTGGACAACTTAATAGCCCAAGGGGTGTTAGAACCTGTGGACCATGCCAAGTGGGAAATGCCAATTGTCACACCCATTAAACCTGACGGGTCCATCAGAATCTGTGGTGACTATAAGGCTACCCTGAACCACGCATTACAACCAAGCGCATACCCGGTGCCAGTAGTCCAGCATTTGCTTCATTCCCTGGGAAAAGGCAAAGTTTTCGCCAAACTCGACTTGGCACAAGCCTATCAACAACTCCCAGTGGACCCAGAAACAGCAGAAGCACAGACTATAGTCACCCATAAGGGCGCATTCAAATGTCACCGACTCCAATTTGGAGTAAGCGTGGCCCCTGGCGTCTTCCAGAGTCTGATGGAACGCCTTCTAAATGGCATACAAGGAGTCGTTCCCTATTTTGACGACGTCCTAATCTCGGCCAGAGATGAAACTCAATTAAGGAACAGACTCAAAGAAGTATTAACTAAGTTTAGGGAATCTGGCCTCAAGGTAAAAAGAGAAAAGTGCTGTTTAATTAAGAATAGCGTCGAATTCCTGGGCTACTCAATAGATGGAGAGGGTATCCACCCCACAGACAAAAAAGTTAAAGCAATCAAAGACGCTCCTGAACCAAGAAATAAAACCGAACTACAAGCATTCTTAGGATTAATTAATTTTTATAACGTGTTCCTGCCAAACAAAGCCACTATAGCAGAACCGTTACACCGTCTGCTAGACAAAAAGGCAACTTGGACTTGGGGTTACAAAGAAAAAAAAGCCTTCCAAAATATTAAAAGCTTGCTAACATCAACAAACGTTCTCATCCAATTTAGCAACACTCTGCCATTAACAGTGACCTGCGACGCTTCACCATATGGAGTAGGTGCCATCCTGAGCCACCAACTACCTGATGGCAGAGAAGCACCCGTCGCATATTACTCTAGGACTCTATCAAAAACCGAGCGGAATTACAGCCAATTGGACAGGGAAGCTCTAGCAATTGTCGCTGGAGTAAAACGCTTCCACGAATACTTATATGGGCGGACTTTTCAAATCATAACGGACCACAAACCGCTAATGGGGATTTTGGCGGGAAACAAGCCAACACCTAATATACTGTCCCCAAGAATGACGAGATGGTCAGAGTTCCTAGCAGCTTATTCCTACACTCTGACACATCGCCCAGGGAAACAAATTTCCCATGCGGACGCTTTGAGCAGAGCACCCTTACCAGCAACCGACGAAGACCCGGCACTAGCGATGACAACGCTACAAATCGAGACTTGCCCCGATCTACCCATATCAGCGTATGATGTCGCCAGAGCCACCGCGAAAGACTCATTGACTGCCCGCGTTCTTAGCTGGGTAGGTAAAGGCTGGCCGGAGAATCAAAAAACTGAAAACTTTAAACCTTTCCGGTCCAGACAGACTGAACTTTCAATCCAAAAGGGGTGTTTGTTGTGGGGTGATCGGGTAGTAATCCCTGCCAAATTACAGCCCAGGGTACTTAAGTTGTTACATGAAGGGCACCCGGGAATGGTTAAGATGAAAAGCCTTGCCAGAAGTTATGTTTGGTGGCCGGGTATTGATAAGGACATAGAGTATTGGGTAAGCTCATGCCACAAATGCCAGGCAATTAGACCATCCCCACCAAAAGCACCCGTTAAGGACTGGGAAAACCCTCGGGGACCTTGGTCAAGAATACACATTGATTTCGCGGGTCCTACCAAGGGGCATACCTTTCTGATTGTCGTTGATGCCTATTCAAATTGGCTTGAAGTAAAAGTTATGCCATCAACGACAACAGAAACTGTAATTAAAAAGCTGGACAACCTTTTTGCCACCCATGGCATACCGGACGTTCTTGTCTCAGATAACGGGCCACAGCTAACCAGCATACCATTTGAGCAATACCTAGCCTCCCTAGGTATAAGACATGCCCTAACCGCGCCGGCTCACCCGGCTGCGAACGGCAGGGCTGAGAGAATGGTCCGGTTTACCAAAGAAGGGTTGGAACGAATGGACGCTGGAGATGTCCAACAGAAAGTAAACTGTTTGCTCACACTCCAGCACATAACGCCCAGTACCATAACCAATAAGTCCCCAGCAGAATTACTTATGGGGCGAAAATTAAGATCTCACCTTGATAGGTTACACCCAAATTTTACCCCAGAAAACCCCCCTGACTCCTCTACACGGTTCAGACAATTCGAAATAGGCGATTTGGTATATGCTAAAAACTTCACCGGGGACCCGGTATGGCTACCAGGACAGATTACCCAAATTACAGGCCCCAAATCCTACCGATTAAAATTAGACGATGGCAGGGAATGGAAGCGGCACATAGACCAGCTTCGATCTCGAATTATAGAGAGAACCACAGACTTACAAACATTCACCGAAAAAACCGGCGAATTGCAAACCAAGGTGGGGGGGGAAAGGCGAGAAATAAATAAAGAACTGTTTAAAACCAAACCCAATTAAACATACGAACAAAAAGAGCAAATAAAAGACTCACTGTTTGGAGAGACTTGCGTGAAGAGCCCATCGGAAGGGGCCAGCCAGGCCAGCTCGACCTGCCCAGAGGAAACGGGAGGGAGCGGCAAAACCGCCGGCCTAAGAAACTCAGGCGGCGGTAAAATGGCTGACTCACCCTTCCAGACGGTTCCAGGGAGAAGGACGGACGACACAGCAGCCCCATCCAAACCGGTCGAAGTCTGCACTGAGAATGAACCGCGCAAGTCAAGTCGAGTCCGGAAAAGCCCCGCCTACCTGCGAGACTACGTCACCACGTAGGACTGAACTAAGAGGGGAGGGGTGTTCTGTATGTAAAGTGGGTGACTCCAAATCTGCAAACCTGATTGGTCAAATAAACTAAGCATTGGATTGGTTCACTAGGAACCAATCCAAAGAGCTGCTAAAAGGCGGCAAATTTAAGCAACTGCCATTGGCTACAAGCAGGCAAGCCAGCCTGTATAAAAGGCTGGCCTCGGCTTCAGCCGGCGTTCCGTTACTGACTGGTTATAATAAAAGTAATTGTTGTTGGAACCCGGTCTACCTCGTGTGTTTTCCGAACAAAACACTACCCAATTTAAGTGACAATCTCCTACAAGTTACAGGTGGCTGGCAAAATGGATTTGTTGTAAAAAACAAGAAACACACAGCTACTTAATGTTTAACTTTTCCAGTTATACCAACTTTTTCTACTATCAACTGGTGCGCAGCACATACCGGCAATTGCATTCTAAGCAGAGATCACACAACAGTTGCACTTGTGATGTGGGCTCTTAGAAGAGAAATGTGCAGATACAACCTTAGACAATTGACTCAGGCCAAATTCCCTTCCCCTCTTCCCTGGATTCTGTCTGGGGCTGGCACTCTGGTAGTCAGCCCTTCTGGTAATCTCTTTTCTCTTCTTTTGGTCCATTCCTCTTTTTGTTCCACATTATGAAATTCTGGCTTCCTTCCCTCTTCCTCTTTTTGTAGACTCTTATTTTTTTTCCACCTATTGTGAAATTCCCAATTCCCAAGAGGTGACACAAAAAGGGAACCATCTCACTCTGAACAAAGAGCATCCATTCATGGTGGCTGCAGATGTCCTCTTAAGCAGGAGAGAGGGATATTTCAGGTAGAGAATGAAGAATGGAGAAGAGCAGCAGACCGAGGTCAATTCCAAGCCTGTCCCACCATTCCCCTCTTATCTCCCTGCCTGCCTTGCTTGTCTGCTGGTCCTCTGTTGACTACTTCCCTCAAAGGCAATGAGTTGACTATAACAGAACTATGTCTACCTTTCTATGAGAATCCACCCAGAAGAGTAAATATGGCCTCAGAAAAAAGGGTGGGAAGAAATGCAGTATGTGCACCAGGTGGAGAGGGGTTCTCTTTAGAGATAAGAGGTAGAAATTAGATGAAGAAAGATTGCTGTTACATATGAATTAAATATAAAGAGAGTTGATAATTAAAAATATTAACAGAATTATAAATAAGCTAATACACAGAGAAATCTAGTTGAAATTAATCTGTTACACTATTATTGTTATTAGTGTACATTTTGATACTTCTGTTTGTTTTCCTTTTCCTTTTTTGTTAATGATATGCCTCGACAATACACTGTATTAAAAATGTTTATGAATAAAAATAAAACATATACTGGGGGAGAAAAGGACATGGGTTGTCTGAATTCAGCTTCAGCTTCTTCTTTCACACTCAGTTTTACACAACCTTAAGATACCCTGAGGCCTTGCAGGTCACCAACCTTGAAGAAAAGGCAAAAAAATAGAGTTGTGTCCCATCTGGATATTCATGAGCTTCAGATCTGAGATGAACCTTCCCAATTAAGTTTATAATATGTTAAATGACATTGGGAGCAAGGTGAGACCTTCTGGAAGTCTCCAGGACAGCTTCCTAGAGATGGACCCAAATCTCCCGATAACAGAATTCAAGAAGCTTCTTGGTTGAGAAGGGCTTTCAAGGAAAAAGGCCAGAAGGTACAGTTGCCTCTTGAAAAAAAGCACCTTTGAGACAACCATGACCTGGAGGATGGAGAAGCTCCACAGACGTCCTCTGGAAACCTTCAGGCAGAAAAGAGTGACACCCACTGTGGCATGAGAATGGCACCTTCAACTTGCAGCCCAAGGCACAAGTCCACCCTGGACAAATGGTTGCCCATTGAAAACATCCAGTGATGGAGCTCTCACAAGTCCAGAAGACAAGTTGGCCCACTGACTAATCGGTTTCTCCGCCAGGAAACTTCTCCTCAGTTCCAGCTTGCATCTCTCCTTAATGATCTTCCTTCCATCCATTACTTCTTGTCCTGCCTTCAGGGGCCTTGGAGAATAAATAGTATTCAAATAAATAAATGAAGTAGTCAATGACTACTTCAGCTTCAGCCGCAACAACACAAGAGCACACAACACGTACAAACTCAAGGTAAACCGCTCCAAACTCGATTGCAGAAAGTAGGACTTCAGCAACCGAGTGGTCAATGCCTGGAGTGCACTACCTGACTGTGGTTACATCCTCTAACCCCCAAAACTTTAACCTCAAACTAACCACTATTGACCTCACCTCAATCCTAAGAGGTCTGTAAGGTGTGTGCATAAGCGCACCATCGTGCCTACCGTCCCTGTCCCATTGTCCCCATTTATTCCTACCTATTTCCTGTATTCTTACTCATGTTTATATTTAGACCTATTATCTTGTAAGCGATTGCCAAATAAAAAAAATAAAAAAATAAAATAAATAAATAAATAAATGGACAGCCTCTTCCCTGTGACAGCCCTTCAAGTATTGGAAGATGGCTATCAGGTCTCCCCAGAGTCTTCTCTTCAAGTAGAGGAGCATTTTGCATGCATAAGAGCCCCAATGTGCCTACCATCCCTGTCCTAATGTCCCTTTCTATCCAATACCCATTTCATGTACTCATAATCATATTCCTAATTATATCTGTTATCAAAAACATGCTTGGCAAATACAAATAAATAAATCTCTGTAGTCCAGACAATTATTTGGTGTTAGACTGAAATACATTTGGTTTATGCCACTGGTTTTTTTTTTTTTTGTTGTTGTTTTGTTTTTTTACAAGAGCTGAAACTCCCTCCAAACCCCTCGGTGTTTTATGCCGTCTGACTTGGCTCTGGAGATTTTTGCGATGAGATTAAGTGCAAACTCTCATCTTCAGAAGAGTGTGAATTCTAACCTGCACAACGATGTGGAGGCCAGCATGGATTAGTTTCAACTAGAATGGGTGTTTCTGCAAACCATTTTGGGTACAAGAATGGCACATCCTGTTATCAATTACCTTGGCTCTCTAAGTTTGTGGTTGCAAGCAAAGAAGTGTTATTTTCTCCATTTTTCAGGAGCGGAAATGGAAATATTGTTTATACATGCTTAGTCTAAGGCCACCCAGAACTGTGGTAAGCCCTCCAGTGAAATCCTTTTTATATTTGAAACTCTCCACATCTTCCTCTTTTAGAAAGAGCAGCTAAGTGAACAGATCAAGTCAGACCAAAGTTCAAGAAACTCAGGGAGGTTTCAGGCTTTGATTCACCGGATGATGCCAAATCTAGTAAAGGAGGGAGGAGAAGACCTCCATCAAAATAATTTAAGAAAGAACCAGCCCTACAGATGCATTCGCTCCCGTTAGGCAAAAAGCTAAGCGCAAGCAAAACAGACACTCTTGTCTGGTCCCAGTTAAAATATTTTGGGTCGAGGTGGTGTCATTATTAATGCTGGTTTGAGGGCTGAGGAGACCCTTGTAGAACCAGAGTTAGCAGGATAAGCTTCATAACTATTCAGACCTGTTGTGTAAGAGGGGGCAGGGAAATCTATTTGATTTATTTGAGAATATTTGTCAACATTCAACTGGGATGGACCATACATGTTTAATGTTGGCCTTACATATGTTGTACACATTTTCATTTTTTCTTGTTGTTGTGTTTGTAATTTTTGTCTTTTTGTTTTTCTATTGTTGTAGTTTTTGAAAAAAATATTTTATATTTGAAAGCCCATGGAAATTCTCCGTCATCCAAGTCCTGGTTGTCCCCAAAGTTCTTTTTCAAGAGGCAACTGGGCTTCCTTTCTTTTCCCATGAAGACGTGTCGCTTCCCATCCAAGAAATTTATATTTTGAGTTGAGATGGTGTCATTATTAATGCTGGTTTGAGGACTGAGAGAGAGAG
>BLBF01000073.1:789554-805130 GCA_015471245.1 Laticauda colubrina | reverse complement strand
CCATATTCAATTCTTCCTCCCCAAATTCCTTCTACACTTTTGCTTCACTCAAAATTGTTGTTGAATTGAACAATTGTTCAAAATTGTTGTGATTTGTCTATGATACTTTTTTTTTCTTTTTCAAAATGCTGTATCATAACCTTATTTCAGATTATTCATGTTGTATATTAGTAACTAGCTGGATACCCGTGCTTCACTACAAAACTACATGGTCGGGTTTAGTTTTTGGGGAGGAAAATAAGGAAGGGGGGTAATTCTGCCTCTGCCTCCCAGCATCCATAGGTATTCACCTGGTTAGCATCCTGTCAGTGTGAGAGAGAGTTGAGGGCTGTTTGGAAACTGAAACAGTATTTGCTGTGTGAGCAAGGCAGAGACAGCAAGGAGCCTGGGCATGGCTTAGCTCAACTGTTCTGTCCTAAAGCTGCTTGGTGCTGTGAAACTCAAACTCAAACTGAAACTCCTCTCCTCTGCTTGCATTTTGTATTTGGAAGAGATTTCTTTTTTTCAGGCGGGGAGGGGGAGTAGAACTCCTTAGCATCAGAGCATGTAAATAATAATAATAATAATAATAATAATAATAATAATAATAATAATAACAATAACAATAACAATAACAATAATAATTATAATAATTATAATAATAATAATACAGGAAATTCTAATGCTGTGATGGTCGTTTGGAAAAAATCCTTTCTTAGTGAGCACCTAGAAGCCAAGAGGGACATATGGGCCCAATTTCAAGTTTGT
Source organism: Laticauda colubrina (assembly GCA_015471245.1). Lineage (NCBI taxonomy): Eukaryota > Metazoa > Chordata > Lepidosauria > Squamata > Elapidae > Laticauda > Laticauda colubrina. The sequence continues at coordinate 804,383 of BLBF01000073.1, read as the reverse complement.
AGGCTTTACAGTTTTGGAGATTTTGTGATGATGTGTGAGTGGAAGATTGTTCACACTCCAAGCTGAAGCTGATAACCATATTTTTTGAAGATGATGATGATGATGGCGGCATTGGGGATGGTTAAAGGAAAGGAGAAAGAGGGACTGCACCTGGTGGCCTTTTTCTTCCTAGGCCACACTTTTTCAAAAAAACATTTTCAAATATTTGGATCAAATCAGCTTTTCAAACAGAGGTCTGCCACCTTTTTGCTTCCAAGAATAATATTTTTTCAAAATGTCACTAGAGCTAGAAATTCATTCTTTTTTTCCAATGAAACTTAGAATGCTAAAAATACCTTCCTGAAAAAAATCCAATGGTTTGAGTGAGTCTGCAATTATAGCCTTTTCAGATCTCTAGACCATATAAATTCTGCTGTGAATGCTTGTGTAATTTTCAGTGTGTTAAAAGAGCTGAATTATAAATCAAAATAGATGGAAGTACAAATAATCCTATTTTGTACGTATTCTATTCATTTGTTTTATGAGTGTTTTTCCTCGGTTCTTCTAACTGCTTGCAGTTTGGATTGAAAAACTGCCATGAGAATTTAGCTTTTAAGCTGAAAGCTTAAAGCCCATGTCACACTGCCCAACGGATGCAAAAAGGACACAGCGGACGAGGAAAATATTCCATCCGTTGTTATCCGCTCTCAAAAGGGGCAAAAATTTGCATAACCGGAGCGGATAACACGGACGCAGGGAGGACGCAGGTCGGATGCAAAGCGGATGCGGAACGGAAGCCCAGTGGATGGAAGCAGATGGGAGCAGATGGCGCAACTGCAGGGCTCCCGGGGGGCCTCAGCAAAGCGGACGCGGAACGGATACAGCGGATGCAGAACGGACGCTGAGCGGATGAAGCGGATGCAGAGCGGAAGCGGAACAGATGCCGAGCGTTAATTGCGATTGCGGGGGGGATGCATTGCGTCAGCCCCGCGGATATAACGGTAGCAGCTCGGAAGCAGGTCGCCATTCAGAGGAAAGACCTGCTGCCGGACAGATTGGCTGCCTTGCCTGCCCTGCCTGCATGTCTGCCTGCCAGCCTTGCTGCCAGCCTTGCTGCCAGCCTCCCTGCCAGCCTTGGTGCCTGTCTCCCTGCCAGCCTTGGTGCCTGCCTGCCTGCCAGCCTTCCTGCCAGCCTTGGTGCCTGCCTCCCTGCCAGCCTTCCTGCCAGCCTTGGTTCCTGCCAGCCTCCCTGCCAGCCAGCAACCCCACAACCATGCGGAAGCACAGCAAGCCTCAGCCATCTGCTGCCAGCCCTGGCAAGAGGGACAGGGCTACCATCACGCCCCCTGGCCCTCACTTTGGTTCTGCTGGGGCTTCTGCAGCAAGGGCTCACTCTTCTGGGGCTGGGGCTTCTGCTGCTTCTGCTTCTGGAGGAGCTGATGACAAGCACTCCAGCACCAGCCACCTCCACAGCATATTGCACCCTTCACCCCTGAGACTGAGCGACCAAGAGGAGTGCCAGAGACTCATTTTTGTTTTATAGCTTGTTGTTAATAAAGTCTATTTATGATTCACACACTTGCTTCATTTCTTTTTTTTAATAAAGTCTTGGTGGAAACTTTTAGAAATGGTTTCAGCCTTTGCATGCTTGTGGGATGGGTAAGGATAGCTTTGGGATGGGCAGGGATACCTTTGGGATGGATAATAGCTGTGGGATAGATAAACCTCCAGTGCAAGCAAAGTGGGACGGGATGGTCCACCCTCCCAGGTGCCACACCTATGGCCCTTTATTATCAATAACAATGGAATAATTATCCACACATGTCAACATAAACACAACTCTTTATTAAATGCCCTGTTCATTGTAGGCCAACCAAACATACATGGCCCAATCTCATCCGTGTGATGAGACAGGCTGAAGGAAGCATCCATTAAGCATTTATCATCCTGTCTTGCCACTCCACTGCTCCAGCTGGGGAGTTGCACCATTGTCTCAGGAGGTTGCGCTGCTTCTTCGCTTCACGTGAGGCTCTGTTGGGGCCTTGCACATCCTCAGTGTCGATCAGGTTTCGCCCTTGCCTCCATTCCCCAGGCTCCATGTCCCCATTGCCTGCAAGACTGGGTAGCGGGTGCGCATGAGATTGTGCAGGATGCAGCAAGCTTCCACGATCCTCCTCACGGTCTCTGGGCGATGCTGCATGGTGGTGAGAAGTATCTGGAACCTGTTGGCCAGGATGCCAAAGGTGTTCTCCACCACCCGTCTTGCCCTGGACAGCCTGTAGTTGAAGATCCTCTCTTCACAGGTGAGGAGTCTGGAAGTGTAGGGCTTCATGAGGTAGGTTGTGAGGGAGAAGGCATCATCCCCCACGATGAAGTAGGGCACATCTTGCTTGTCGTTGGGCAGCGGGTCTGGATCTGGGAAGGCCACGATGAAGTTGCCTTCCAGCTCCTCCTTGAGGTGACTGGCATTGTATACCTGGGCATCTGAAGCTCACCCATTGCCTGAAGCATCGATGTACATGAACTTGTAGTCAGCATCGACCATGGCGAAGAGGATGATGCTGAAGAAGCCCTTGGAGTTGAAATAAGTGGACCCCGACTTGCAGGCCACGTGCTTCCCATCTATGGCTCCTACGGTGTGGGGGAAGTTCCACTTCTGATACCACTGCTCTGCAACTTTCTTCCATCCTTCTTCAGTGGAGGGGCACTGGAGGAGTTCCTCCAGGTATTCTTCGATGATGGCCTGCACCACTTCTCTGACCACAATGCTGATGGTGTTGGATGGCACCCTCCAGCTGTACTGCATGCTCCTGTAGGAGGTCCCTGAGGCCAGGTGGCGCAGAGTGAGTGCCACCTTGAGCCCAGGTTCCAGGCTGGGCCAGAAGCTGGTGTTTGCCTTGGTCAACCTGGGTGTCAGCCGCTGCACAACTTTGTCAAACATGGCTGGCGGCATCCTCATGAAGTTCTGGAACGCCCGAGGGTCTTCGCTCCTGAGCTCCACCATCAGCTTGTTGTACAGTCCGTCCTCCGCTCTACTGGTGAACCATCTTCGGACCCAGACGCTTCTTGGCCGCCTCCTTTTCTTCCCGTAGTAGAGTTCACAGAGCCTGTAGATGGCTTCGCACTGTTGCAGAACGATGGTGGCTGCCAAAAGGACTTTGTTACGATCCACGGTGGACATGACTGGATGCTGTGGAAGAGGAAGAGTCAGATGAAGGCTGCAGAGGTCTGCACAGGTGGGCTGCTGGTCTGAAAGTGAGATGCAGGCGAGTTGCTCCCCCTTTTTATAGGCAGTATAGGTGTCCCTTTCCATCCTCTAGGCTTCCTCTAGGCATCCTTAATATCTGAGATAGGTCCCCTCTGCGAACGCTTTTTCCGTTTTAAACGCTTTGTTTCCGTTCTGCATCTGCTAGGCATCCGTTCTGCATCCATTCTGCATCCGTTCTGCTTCCTCCCTGCGTCCGGGCAAATGGAGTTCCGCGGATGCGTAGCGGATGCCTAGCGGATATAGCGGATGCGTAACGGATGCGTAATGGATGCCTAGCGGATGCATAGTGGATGCAGAATGGACGAACTGGATACATTTTCCGCGCAAAAGTTTTGGGCAGCCCAAAACTTTTGGAGCGGATGAAACGTCCATAAACGGATGCTGGACGGATAGAGTGGAAGCCAAACGGAGGCAGTGAGTACATCGTGTTTTCGAACGGACGGCAAGGTTTTTTGTCCGTTTTACATCCTCTTTGCATCCGTTGGTTCAGTGTGACATGGGCTTAAGACACAGGAGGACATTAAATTGGTTGATAGATAACGGTAGCTAGATGATATAGATGATAGATAGATAGATAGATAGATAGATAGATAGATAGATAGATAGATAGATAGATAGATAGACAGACAGATGATAGATCGATAGACAGACAGATGATAGATGACAGATGATAGATGATAGATGATAGGTAGATAGATAGATATAGACAAAGAAAGAAAGAAAGAAAGAAAGAAAGAAAGAAAGAAAGAAAGAAAGAAAGAAAGAAAGAAAGAAAGAGAAAGAGATTAGTAGAGATAGCAATGATTGATAGATGATGGATGAATGGATGATCTATTGAAAGAGTGATGGGTACCCACACTTTTACAGCCCAGTTGTAGAGGAACTACTTTCCTGGGCAATGTAAATGCAACACCCCCACTACACCCCACCCCCTCCCAGGGCAGCCTAGGAAAGTCCTCGTTTTATCTCCTGCCAAAGCAGGGATTACGGTGCCGTCATTCACAGACCTGGAGATTTCTTAAGGTGACTGCGAGAGAGATGAGATCTTCTCCAAAGAGCTGCCTGTTCTTTGGATGGAGCCAGCCCTTAATCCCACCCCTGATGGCTCCCCCCACCCCGCCCCGGGGTCTGCTCTGCTCCAGGTCTGGCACAGGACCCCCCACCCCAATTCCAGGAGACGCTTGGCGATCGGATGTGGCCGACTGGCTGCGTCTCGGGAGAACTGGGTCCCTCTCATCGTTTCCAACTGAAGGAAGAAGCGAGAGGTGAAGAGAGCCTCCTGCGTTTCTAAAGAGGGAGCTGAATGGAAGACATGGACTGAAATTCCCCTTTTGAAAAATTCAGAAAGTGGTTCAAATCCTGATCTCCAGGCGGGGGTTCCAGGGTTATGATAAAACTGCGCATTGCAAAAGGCTTCACCAGTTGCAAATAATCAGGACCATGGAAGGAATACTTGGTTTGTGGCAAAAGACTACATCCCTAAAATTTGGATAAATCTCTCTCTTGAATGTTGAGCTTCTAGCCTTTGCTCCATTGATGATCAAATTTCTCCTCTTCTTTCCATGTTTTGAGCTGACTTGTAACTAATGTCAGATCACACTGATCTAAAAAAAACCTCTCCAAAGACATTAATTCACCATGAAACGTGTCTTCCTATAAATAAGAATACAGTTCAGGAGGCTGATTATCTCTTGAAGTTTGCCTTTGGAAATGATATTTACAGTATTACAGAGTCAGAAGGGACCTTGGAGGTCTTCTAGTCCAACCCACTGCTCAAGCAGGAGACCCTCTAAAATTTCTGACACATAGATGTTCAGTACAAGCAACAGGTTTTTTTTTAAAAAAACAATATGTTTATCTTACACTGTGTGATTCAGACCGAGTTGCAGAATAGCTGAAGGGGGAGGGTTAAGAAGAGACTACACAGTCATTTGTCTGAAAGGGTATAGGATCTCCTGCTTGGCCAGGGGGGGTGGACTAGAACAGTGGTCGCCAACCAGTGGGCTGGGGTCCACCAGTGGTCCACAAGAACATTTTGGTGGTCACAGAGAAATGTCACCCCCAAAGCAATTAATCCAGGCTGTGCAACAACACAAGGCTGCACCACCCACAGGGCCCATGGGAACACAAGGCTTGCGTCGCTTGCATTGTGAACAACACAGGGTAGTGAGGGGAGGGGAGAAAGGTAATGGGGGAAACTTGCCCCACTGGCTCCAAGCGCCTGGCCTGGCCACCGGGCTGCTTCTCTCCGCTTCTTCTGCTTTTGGCTGAAGTCAAGGAAAGCAGCCAAAGTCTTTCTTTCTCTCTCCCAAACTCCACCAGAAGTGAGTCTTTGCAAGGCCTCCTGCTCAAGAGGCTGCGCCGGCAAAGACACATTTCTGGTGGAGTTTGGGGGAGAGAAAAAAAGACTTCTGCTGCTTCTGCTGGTTCTGTTGCTTCTGCTACTTTCCTTGCATGAAGCCAAAAGTCTCTCCCTCTCCCCCTGAGAACGGAGCTGGAGACGGGATCCCAAATAAAGAACGATCAATCGGTAGGAAAACAGGGTGGGGAATTTTCCTGCAGACTTTTTGGGGATTTTCCCAGGGTCTCTGCTCCACGGGATTTAAAATGATGAGTTTGGGGGTCCCTGAGGTCCAAAAGGTTGGCGAGCCCTGGACTAGAGGACCTCCAAGGTCCCTTCCAACTCTGACATTCTGATAATGCAATACAAATAGTTAAAAAGGAGAAACATGAGCATCCAGAATGGTGTTTCTCCTACTGGGTTCAAAAATCCCTTCTTAATATATTTCTTAAATCTTAATGTTCTGGTCCGTCCCACTTTCTTAATAGTTGACCACCAAATAATGAGGTTTTGGTGGGGAGGCACAGCTTCCTTAGAGAAATTGCTTTGGGATTTTTTTAAAAAACCCTGAAACTTCATAGTCTTTTACTCGCCTTGGTCAGTTTCCTGCATCCTCCAGCTGTCCACTTGCATTCAGTTTCAAGCAAATCCTGCCCAGGAAAAAAAGTGACTCTGACATTTTTCCTTTAAAAGTTAAATATGCTGAGAAAATCTCTTGAACTCCTTTGCCTGTCGTTTGGCAGACTTCCATTGCTACTGTCTCCACAGTCACGTCAAACAGCCAGAGTAAGCAGGAATTTAGATCTTAAATCATAAATTAGAATTTATCCTTGATTTTGTCCTGGCTAGTCTCCTGAAGAGAATGACCAGGGGAGACAGGAGAGCACTCCGTCAATATTGGAGGGGCTGCCACAGAGAGGAGGAGGAAGGGGTCAAGCTATTTTCTAAAGCACCTGAAGGCCAGACAAGGAATCATGGATGGAAACTGACCAGGGGAGATTCAACCTGGAAATAAGGAGAAACTTTCTGACAGTGAGAACCATCAACCCAGGGAACAGAAGTTGCCTTTGGAAGTTATGGGAGCATCATCACTCGAGACCTTCAAGAAGAGATTGGATTGCCTTCTGTCAGAAATGGTGTAGGGTCTCCTGCTTGGAAGGAGAGGGATTGGACTAGATGACCTACAAGGTCCCTTCCAACTCTGATTATCTCTTTAATCTCTTTAATTTGTTAATTCTTAATTAATCTGTTTAATCTGTTTAATTTGTTAATACTTAATCTGTTTCATCAGTTTAATCTCTGATTATCTGTTTAATCTGTTTAATTTGTTTGAAGCCTTCCATGCCTTCACGTCCCTGGAAAAATATCCATCATAACTGGATATAGAATGGCAATTTTCATGACATGGATCTTATTTATATATCACTAACCAGCGAGTTAGGGACGTAGCGGCTCAGGGGCTAAGACACTCAGCTTGTCGATCAGAAAGGTCGGCAGTTCAGCGGTTCACATCCCGAGTGAGTTCCTGTTCCCTGTCCCAGCAGCTTCTGCCAACCTAGCAATTTGAAAGCACGTAAAAAAAATGCAAGTAGAAAATTAGGGAGCCCTTTGGTGGGAAGGGAACAGAGTTGAGTCCTGCCGGCCACATGACCACAGAGACGTCTTCGGACAGCGCTGGCTTTTCTTTGGCTTTGTAACGGAGACAAGCACCGGCCCCTAGAAACGACGAGCACGTCTGTGTGAGGGGAACCTTTCCCTTTTACCAATGAGTTGCCTAAAGCAGCAGCTGGTAATTTGGGGTCTTTTCTGACCTACAAATGTCACCAGATTTTGTGAGCTTTCATGAAATGAAGTAACTCTCAAACACCAAGGAAATCCTCAGCAGTTCAAAGGAGTATAAAGATTTATTGCAAGCTTAAGCTCTCTACAAGAATCTGAGCTAGTAACAGTCAAGGGAAATGGACGGGAGATAAGAGAGACATTTGAGGTGGTCGATCTCTTGTGGGCCCTGCAGGGATTCATGGCTAATGATGCGTTTGACCCTTTCCTCAGGCTCAGCCAGGTCGTCTCCTGCAGTAAGTCGCAGTTCACAAAGGCCGGTGACTTTTAATAACATTTGCATTACATTTTGTCCCTACAACTTCAAGCAGGAGATGCAAGTAACTTGTATCCTTGTATAGAAAAGTCTTTAATTTTTTATGGATAAAAAAGACTTCGTATATAGAAAGTTTTGGAACTTACACCGAGGTTCTCCAATATCAGAAGAACAGAAGCTCTACGCTGCCCCAAACATTGAAGAATATTCATGGAGTAATTCAAGTGAGAGAATTCACACCCAACCAGATTTCATGAATAAACCTAAAATTATTCCAAAAGATAATCTGATGAGATATCAATAAAGTATTTCTGGATCAAAGACCTGTTACCCAAGCAGCTGTCCCATCAAAGAAAATGAATGAATTCTAACCCACTAACAAAATGTAGTTACACCCAATAATAAGAATGAACAAGTAGAAAAGTATTTGCAAGGAGTTAAGGAACCCCTGGAGGGGTATTCAAATAGGCATTTGCGTTTTGGAAAAACACATTACAGTGCAAGCAAATTCAGTTCTTGATGTGGAGAAACTCTCTCTGTGAATCTACTTCTCATTTGGCTCTGACACACTCTAGTGTTAAATTAAGAAATGGCACAAGAAGGTGAAGGTGCAAAACGGAGAGATGTGGGCTGCAGAGGCTCAGGATCTTGTTTGTTTGTTTGTTCATGTTTATGCTGCTCTACAAGGTGACTTTGGGCTGGTGACTCTTACTGAGTTTCAAACCAGAAAGAAAACATTCTCCCAGAAAGCCTGGTCACCAGGGAATTTTCAGAAAGTGTCTGCCATCCATAACACTTTTTAAAAAAGAAGTTCTCCACAGGTAGAAATCACGAGGTCCACATAATTTGTTGGTGGGTTTATCCAGGTTCAACATACATGGCATGTGGTTTTTGTAAGAAGTTGGCTTACAGTGCTGGGTTTGTAAGTCATGGTGCTATTAAAAGGTTGGAAATTATGTGTGCTGTAGAATTTGCTACTACTCCAAGCAAGACAACCATTTGTACACCCCAATCATGATTTATTATAAAGCACACCATCACAGGGCCACTTCCTGGTTTGGCTGGTGTTTCTTGCTCGAAGGCCAGGCTACTGCTTGGCATCAACCTCTCTCTTGGCACAGGGAGGCTTCCTCTGACTTTGTTCCCAAGGACTGGATGCCTTCTCCCTGGCAAGCCAGGAACCTTCCTGCGCCTTCCATCCATTCACAAGCGAAAGTAGAGATCTTCCTGAAGGTTCAGTGGGTGGCACCAGGAGCTTCTCTCCAGCTTCAGCTGCCCCATCAAGGAAGCTGCCAAGCCTGCCCACCATCGAGTCAAGCAGCCATCTCTGCTCTCTGGGTTCTCAGAGGACCTTCAAGAGCAGTTACACCTACGATGCAATTCACATTCAAATACCAATTAAGACTGAATCATCTGGTAGAGTCCGTATATTCCCAATAAAATCTCATGGAGGGCGTTTCCCTCTTGTGTCTAACCATTGCACAAACTTGTCTTGGCAGCATTGCTTTCTCTGTGGCCCCATGACGTAGCCTTCCTCGTAGGGAGATGGGCTTAAGACCTTAAGTGAGTGTTTTCTCTTCTTCTTAAACCAACAGCCTCTACTCATAGCTGCAAGGTGTTTAAAACCTGTATTTCATTGCATCATATGGCATGTAAAGTGCTTCAACCACCCAATAGTGAAAGCTCTGTGTAGTTTACAGGAGAGCTTTCTCAGCGTTTTCATGAAGAGGTAGATGTAAAAATAAAGCATCTGCTCATCAAGTCTTTAGATTACGCAGAACTGAGTGGCATAATCCCACACAATGTTGTTAGATGAGATAAGCTTCTAGAAGCCAAGAACATCTTGTCTTGCGTGACCATGGCTTTGCCCTGAAGACCTGAACTGACTGTCCTTCCAGTTTCAGCTGACTTTCTTTCAGGAGAGAAAAAAACAACAACTATCCATCAGCCTTTAAAACCCTGTAGGGCAGGAGCTGGGGCCTTTTCGGGTCTGGGGGTGCACACAGGTGTTTTTCTGGGGCCAAGCAAGGTCTATGAGAAAGCAGTGAGGCCACATCCTATCCATGAACAAGACTGAGATTTTCTGAGATTGAGGATAGAGTGGTTGTTGTTTTTTTAAATTAAACTTCTTTAAAAAGATAAAGGTTCCCCTCCTGGCACATCCGTGGCAGTCGTTTCCGGCTCCAGGAGGCAGTGCTCATCTCCGTTACAAAGCCAAAGAAGAGCCAGCGCTGTCCGAAGACGTCTCCGTGGTCATGGGGCCGGCAGGACTAAATGCCTTCAAAGGTGCACGGAGGAACGCCGTTCCCTTCCCACCAAAAAGGGTCCCTGTTTTTCGACTTGCATTTTTTGAATGCTTTCGAACTGCTAGGTTAGCAGAAGCTGCTGGGACAAGGAACGGGAGCTCCCTCCGTCACGCGGCACTGGGGATTCGAACCACCAAACTGCTGACCTTTTGGATTGACAAGCTCAGCGTCTCAGCCCCTGGGCCCCTTTAAACTTCTCTAGAATCTCCCTACTTTTGTATTGCATTGTTTAGTAATACTCTACTCTTGGTTGTTATCTTAGAAATCTTCGGAATGTTCTGGACCGCCACATGTCTGAAATACTATAGGGTCTCCTGCTTGAACAGGGGGTTGGACTAGAAGACCTCCAAGGTCTCTCTTCCAACTCTCTTCTGATTGATTGTTCTGGGGTTCACAAAATAAGAGGTCATGGATTTTCCCAGTCCGATAAGCATAACTCAGTATTTGCAGTCACAGTTACTGATTTCTTTTATTTGATGCCCATCTCCTACCAAAACCAGTCTGGGTGGCTTCATCAGAGCCACCAGAGACAAAAATGGCAGCTTGAAGATGTGGGGACTTCAACTCCCAGAATTCTCCAGTCAGCTGGCTGGCTTGTCCAGGTTGAAAAGCACAAATCTAGAACCTTCTACTTGCGACTACACTCGCCTTGGAGGGTGAGGGGATCATCATATGATGGTGGCCAACTGAAGTGCTAACAGGGGAGATGCCCATAAGATCTCGTGAAGGAAACTTACTTCAGGGAAACTGAAGTGGAGAAATTGCAAGCTAAAAAAAGGCAAAATTCGTTCTTCTCACTGCCCTTTTCTTTCCCCACTACTACCCAATCACAAAAGCAGCTTTTCTTCATCTGGACAGGTTTTTAGGCAACGGGGCTACAGTGCTGCATTTACTACAGGCATTAGCAAGTCTAAGCTTTAAAAAAACACAACCGTAACTCTTATTTACTTTCCAATTCAGTCCATTGAGAGGACTCTGTTCCTCTCCTTTGGGCTGGCAGCCAGAATTAAGTGTTGCTTAATTCTTCCCTCTCTTTGCTTGACAAAGTACAAACTCTCTCAGCAATAAATGCAGAGTTGAGAGAGGGAGATGTTTGTTCATCTTCCATTAAGTCTGATCACCTGGCCTTAATTTCTGAAGCTCTTTCATCCTTCCTTTAAATCAGAGGTCCCCAAACTTGGCCACTTTAAGACTTGTGGACTTCAACTCCCAGAACTCTCCAGCCAGAATTCTGGAGTTGGAAGTCCACAAGTCTTAAAGTGGCCAAGTTTGGGGACCCCTGCTTTAAATAAACAGATGTGACCCTTCCTTGACAACTAACTCTGAGGGCTACATCCGCCAAGGTTACTCTAGGTGTATAGCCTGTTTGCACTTGTTCCCAAATCCTGAGAGCAATTCCAAAGCGTAGATGTTCCACCCTCCCATTATTTAGCATGACAAAAATATCAACACTGTCTAAGGATTAAAAATGTCAGAAGAGGACTCAGCTTACAAAAGATCAAGAACATTCGGAAGTCATCAAGCTTCATAAAAATTGGTGTCGGATTTTAAGCTGAGCTCCTTTAAAATCTGTTTTTATTCTATGCCCTGTTACCTTTTCTTCTTTGTTTTGTGATGTGATCCTGAGATGCACTTCACAATACACATTTGATGCTCCCAGATGTCATTCTGGGGAAAGTATTGCAACCTTGCTTTTTGTTGCAGTATTTCAGGCCTGGAAGAAAAGAAAAGCTAGATTGTTATTACCTCTTGATATATAACATTTAGTTTATCCAGCACTCTGTTAAACATGCTGGAGACACAAGAGTTTTTTTAAAGGATGCTCAGCAAATCTTAGGATAGTTTCTTCAACTTTGCAATTCAACTCTCAGAATTGGCCATCTGGAAATGGCCCAGTCTACACAGCATGTTGGATTGGGAAAGATACATGTGGATTCTTCATTTTAAAAATTTCAGACAATCACTTGTATGTTTAAGTTTACAAACAACGCTTTCTTAAATCTCCAGGTCTGGGCTGCAGAAATTTGAAGAACCAACTATTATCTTGCTCTAAGCTTTCTGCTGTTTTCCTTGTCTCTGACTGTATAATAATATTGATATTATTAAATAATATGTTAAAAAATTCTGATTGAGGTTTTGGTGGCGCAAACACTGTAATGTTTCTTTTCTGTATACCCATTGATTGCTAGGCCAGAAACCAATATGTTTTCTGGCAAAGAGATTTGAAAGAGATCAGAGACCCATATCTTTTGAGGATCTTGCAGTAGCACTCTAGATGGTTCTAGAAACATTGGGCTGATTCTTACAAAAGGTTTTCAGATGTGAGATGAATATTTGTGATGCACTAAGTGGCAATCATCCTTCTTCAAGCATCAACGGTTTTCATTTTCGCCCGTGAAAGCTTCCACCTGGGCATCAGAAAACTACCAAACTTACACCCTTGATTAGCATTCCGGACCTCCGTTTAAGATCCTTGAAAAACTCAAGGGAAAAACCAAAGGTCTGAAATGACAGCTTGTATACGGAGTGTCAACGCTTATCAGGGTCCAGAGCAGCAGCCGAAGCCGCCATTGATCAAACTGGTCTTACAAGCCCCAGAACCCTCACAGATTCCCTTCTAGGGGAAAAAACCAATCCCAAGGAAGACATGATAACAAGGCAGGGGTGGAGAATGTGGTATGTCTTCATTCCAAATAAAGCCTTGGCTGAGGGGCGGTAAAAAAGACAAGAAAATCTCTCTTCAGGAAGCGAATGCGTTTTCCACCAGATCTCCTTCTTGGGATCTCTGCAGCAGAAGCTGAAGTAGATCCCTGGAAAAACCCACCTCCCGGGTGTGTGTCTACCATCCGTAAAGGAGAGACTCTCCTTTCGATGTAGAAATCATCAGAATTCATGATTTAATTCATCTTACTAATGATTTAAACTACTCTCTGTCCACTCAGAGAGTAGTGGACGACATAAGGAGTGTCCACTAAGTTTCCAAGACCTTGGAGTCCTAGCGGACAATCCAGGGGTGGGATTCTACTGGTTTGGACCGGTTCTATCGAGACGATTGTTATGATTCTGCACAGTTCGGAGAACCGGCAAATCGTGTCCCTGGCTGGCCCTGCTCCTCTCCACCCACCCCTCCCCTCCCCTCCCCGTCAGTCCTTATCACACATGCGCGACATTGCATGCATGCCCAACATCGCTGACTGCATTCTCCCCCTGCCCAGTCACTCCTTAAGGTATTTCTACTTTTTTTCCTCCCGACCATCAGCTGTGCGAGGATTCCCCTCATCGTCTTACTGCTTCACCCAGGAGGCTTGCCTGAGGCCCAGGAAGGCAAAAAAAAGGAGGAGGGGCACAGCACCCACCCACCCCAGCTCCATTTTTTTGCCTTCCTGGGTCCCAGTGAAACTTTCTGGGAGCAAAAACACCCCCCAGGAGGCTTCCCTGAGGCCCAGAAGGCCCCAAAAATGGGGGGGGGGGGGGCTGAAAAAAAAACAAACCACGCCCACCCAGTCACATGGCCATGCCCACCTAGCCACACCCACAGAAGCAGTTGTTCAAAATTTTGAATCTTACCCTGGGACCCTCCCTGAAGCATGAGCCATCCTTGTGCAGCCGCCGCCGCCAAAGGAGCCAACGTAATCCTCGGCTGCATCAACATAGAGGTGGAATTAAGATCGCATGAAGTGCTAATCCTGCTTTATGAGGCCTTGGGAAGATCTGATTTGGGATGCTGAGACCCGTTTGGGTCAACACATGACAAAAGGATGTACAGACCAGAGTGTGCAGAGAAGAGGCTGAGACATTTGAAGAACGGTTGCAGAAATTGAGTCTATCTAGTTTAATGAAGAGGAGGGCTAGGAGGGACATGCCAGCAGCCTTCCAGTATTTGAGGGAGTCAAATACTCCCTCAGAAGAAGAGGGGAGGTCAGCCTCTTCTCCAAAGCCCCTGAAGGTAGAGCAAGAAGCCATGGGTGGAAACTAAACAAGGAGAGAAGCAACCTGGAACGAAGGAGGAATTTCCTGACAGTTGAATAATTAACCAGTGGAATGGCCTTTGCCTTCAGAAGTTGTGGGTGCCTCATCACTGGAGGCTTTTAAGAAGAGACTGGACAGCCACTTGTCCAGATGTTGGACTACAAGGCCTCAAGGTCCCCCTCCAACTTCGTTATTCCGTTACTCTGGTCATGGGAATATTGGTTCCATGCATGCTTTTCTGCAAGATGAGCTAAGGGCAGAAAAAGAAAAATGTCAGGGATGGGAATCTTATCTACCCATTGCCCCCAAGCCATCCATTTATACAAACACCCAGAAAAGCGAACCTATATTTTCTGGAAATACATGAAACTGATACCAAATAACCACATTCAGAGAAAATTATAGCCTGTCTGCTGGAAACCCTTTTCTTTATTTATATTTTCCCTTGGTTTTGGTTAATATTTCCAACATTTTTTTTTAATTCATGGCAAAAGCTCAGTGTTTCTTGGTTAAGAGCAGAAAACCAGATTGTGCTCTGAAAAAGAATCCCTTGGAGTGGTTTATGCAAAGCTATCATTTCACAGCTTTCCCCAACAATTTGCTGAACAATTTTGTGTATCGAAATCTGAATGGTGACGTTTAAGTCCAGGATGCCTTGAAATAACAAAATGAAGACCAGAATCTGGGGAAAACATATTGATGGTTTTTGGCTCTATCTTAAAATTTCCTGGCCAACATTAGACACAGCTACTCTGGAGCAGGTTGCCTTTTTAAAATATATATATTTTATATATATATTTATTTTATATATATATATATAAAATAATATATTTATTTTATATATATATTTTATATATATATTTGAGCCTGC
>BLBF01000073.1:778745-789154 GCA_015471245.1 Laticauda colubrina | reverse complement strand
CAGGTGTCGTAGCGATGTGAGCTGAGATAGGATGAGGAATGTCTGCGTTTGTGTGGGTGAACTTCAACCTCTCACCCGGTTGCTGATGTGGAGGGTCATGTCACTCTATGGGCACTGGAAGCCCTGGATGTTTCTTTGGAACAGGAGGGTCTCCTACCTTGGCCCCTTTAAGGCTTGTGGACTTCAATTCCCAGAACTCTCCAGCCAGCGTGGAATTCCAGGAGTTGAAGTCCACAAGTCTTAAAGGGGCCAAGATTGGAGACCTCTGCTTAGAAATACTTTCCTTTCTACCTTTTAACGAAAGGATAAAACCTGATGCAAATGTTTTTCAGTGTGAGTCCAGTTTAATCTAGCAAATGTGGTGAGGCTTCTTTGCTTCAGCTGAGGCGTCGTAGGTAAGGGCAGACAGTATTCTCACTGTGGTGGGAATCAGAGGTGGGGTGGGCTGCTCTCAGAGGAGTTGCTCTCTGGGTGTGGCACCAATTCTTCATCCCAAAGGCTTCTGCTCCAACCCCTGGGCACAGCCCTTGGGCCCTCAGTGCCTCACAATTTCAGCTTTTCCTACTGAATGGGAGGCCCGTGTACAGGGAGGCTTCCTCAGCCACGAGTTAATTCGAACATTGGGGTCTTCTTTCTTGGCCAAGTGTGATTGGAAACACAAGGAATTTGTCTCTGGTGCAGAAGCTCTCAGTGTACATTCAAGCAACAAAGCGATAAGTCCTGGATCGCAAATCATAAGATACAAACAAGTGATAAATCATAAGATACTAAGAGGAGATGGTAGCAATAAAACTGAGAAGATGATAAAGATGAGAAGAATGAAAGTAATGCGGACCTACTACATGGTTAGATATCCTTAGGCATACATAGTGCTCTGGGCATTAGGTGTTTAGCAGAGTAAGGGCATGGGGGTAACCTCTGTATTTGTGTCTAGTTGTTTTGGCATGCAATGCCCTTCTGAGGGGAGGAGTTGAAACAGTTTATGTTCAGGATGTGAGGGGTCTGTAGTTCTTTCCCCAGCCCTCTTTCTGACGGGCACAATACATGGGTCCTCAATGGAAGGCAGGCTGGTTGTGATTGTTTTTTCCTGTAGTCCTAACTATCTCCTGAAGCCTGTGCCTGTCCTGTTGGGTTGCTGTGCCAAACCAGACAGTTCTAGAAGTACAAAGACAGACTCAGTCACTCCTCTGCAGAACTGTCTCAGCAGATCCTTGGGAAGTCTGAGCTTTTTCTGAGTGGACTCAGGAAGAACCTTCTTTTAATGACATTTTTGATATTAGGTGACCATTTTAGGTCTTGTGATGTGATAGAACCCAGAACTTGAAGGCCTCTACTGTTGATTGTGTGTTGTCTAATATTGTAAGAATGATGAGAAGCAAAATCGGATGCATGTTAATGAGGCCTACCTGGGCATGGGGCACGAGGAGGACTCATCATGGCCATGTGCTCACCTGGATTTCGAGTGTGGTGCCAGCTGCGACTTCAGGTTCATTCAAGTTACTGTCTCTAAATATCTGTCCATGTCCCACAAGGTCCAGCAGCCTGAGCACATCTAGGTCCTTGGAGTGAAGGAATCAGTGGGTTCCTGGGAGAATCAGGGACGTGGCCTCCTCTCTTGCAGGCCCTTGTGCTGAGAAAGGACACTTTCCCCAAAATTCAAAGGGCCCCTCAGCCCTGTTGATCTTTTGCAAGTCCTGCAAACTTGTTCATGTTTCCTTCAGACTGCTCGATGAACCGTCCAGAATGACTCAAGTGGAATAGGCTGTGGTCAGCCTTGGCTATATTGTCTTGGGTGTGTGTTGTGTGTGCACACATTTTTGCTGTTAATGATGTCCTTTGTTTTTTAGACTTTTAATCATTGTATTAAGCTGCCCCAAATGACTACTGCCTCTAATTGACTCGTTATTGAAATTAATTATATAAATAAAATATTACATTGCGTGGTTTAATTAAGATAGTTGGTCAAAAACCCTGAATATTGTATACCGCGCTCAGATTATGTGTGGAATTTCTGTCTCGGATAGGACAGGAGGCCCATAAACGTGAACACAAGCAAGCATATAAACAAGGAAGCAAAACAAAGTTAAACCAAACATGATAAACATTGTTTAAAAAGCACCATAAATCACTGCAGGCTTCGCTGAAACCAGTTTTCTTGAGATGCTTTCAGGCTCCTGCCTGAAAGATTAAAGAAAAAACCCCCAAAGTTTTTATTAATTCATCCATAGGAGGCAGGAGCAGCTTCATCCAAGAGTAGTTGGTAAAGGCAAATGCCTTCTTTCCAAACCCATCAAACAGACAGATCCGGCCTGGCGGGTGCAGCAGTCGGTGTCCGAGTTGTGTCAGAGGCAACCTTTGCAGTTAAGAGGGAGAAAGTCAGGCTGCTCGCTAGTCTCTGGGCAAACGACCATCCTTCGCAGTCACCTCCACCGAAGGCACTGAGCAGGAATTTCTCTCCGTTCCCCTTGTCAGTCTCTGGAGGCCAGGAGGAGTTGGCCCTTTCCCTGCCAGAACTGCTCTGGGCGTATTGTAGCACCCCGGGGACAGCCTCCTCCGGAAACACCCCAAGAAAAACACAGAGAGGAGCAGAGTGAGAGGCTGCACCTCAACTGCTCCTCTGGCCTCTTTCGGGGCTGGACTAGAAGACCCCTGAGGTTATTCTGAGACCTCCCCCCCATGCCCCCCAGCAGAATGGACTTCCCTCTCAAGCAGAAGAAGTGGGAATCGGTGGGGGGGGGAGTGGGAGGGGGGCCAAGGGAAGGACAAATGGTCTTTGGAGGCAATGGGGGGGGGGGGGGGGGGGAAGGGAAACGTCAAAGAGTGAGAATTGTGCCTTTTCTCTGGCCAACATTGGGCCTTTGTTCCAAACCAGTCAGGCGTGAAAGTGGCCCTGAGAACGATGCGAGTTTTGGGTTTTGCATTCCTCCTTCGATGGAGCTTCTGTCCGGCTCCGTCCATCCATCCATCTGAGGAGACCTGATGGAGACCTGCCCAAAAAGAGCTGCGGATCCGGTTCTGCCGAGGAATGAGGGAGTCTCTCATGGGCACCTCTGTAACTCTCTGGTTTGGCTCTGCAACCCAACAGGGCAGACACGGACTCCACAGAGGAGAATTAGGACTGCAGAAAAAACAATTACTACCGTGGAGGATCTGCGTATCCTGCACCCTGAGTCCAAAAGAGGCCTGTGAAAATATCTACACACCCCTCACATCCCGGACGTAAACCGTTTCAACTCCTACCCTCAAAATGATGCTATAGAGCCCTGCGCACCAGAACAACGAGACACAAGGGGAGTTTTTTTTCCCCGAACGCCATCCCTCTGCCAAACAAATAATTCCCTCAACACTGTCCAACTATTGACAAAGTCTGCACTACTATTACTATTCATCTTCTCCTCACTCCTTATCTCCCATCCCCTCCCACTTGTGACTGTACGACTGTAACTTTGTCACTCATATCCTTATGATTTATATGGACTGTTTCCTGGTATGATTTGATTGCTTATTGTACCTGATGACTATCACTAAGTGTTGTACCTGATGATTCTTGGATCTTGACAAATGTATCTTTTATTTTGTCTATATTGAGAATATTTGCACCAAGACAAATTCCTTGTGTGTCCAATCACACTTGGCCAGTAAAATGGAATTCTAATTCTTTTGGGTCGGGGCTTGGCCTGGACTTGTCCGGAGGTCCTTCAAGGGAAGCTGCTGCCTTGGTTCAAGTCCCTCTTCCTCGCCCAAGGAAGCTTTGCTCTTTCAGCACCAGAGGTCGACTTTCCTGAGGTGGGAAGACCGCAGCTGCTATTCTGGCAAACAAGTGGAGCGTTGGGTTAGGTTGCCTGAAGAAAAAGAGAGAGAGAATGTTTTGCTTAATATTAAATATCTATATGCATATATTCCTTTGCCCCCCCCCCTCTCTCTCTCTCTGTGAGAGTAGGCACTTACAAAGCAAACTTTTAACACGGCTTGTTTGTTTGCCCCTCTCTGCCACAACTCCTTTGCCAAGAACACAATCCAACACAAAAGCTCTGAATCAGAAATGCAGCTGCTGTCAAGCTGCAGGCAACTAACTCCATGGTGTGTCTTAGGGTTTGTTTTAATTGCTTGTCACAAAGGATTCACAAGAAAATCCACCGGTGGGAATGGCTTCCATTAGGTAGCTTATCTTTTAAAAAATGTTGTGATTGTTCTTGTCAGTTGCAAAACCATGTCTGACCCATTGTGACCCCATGGACAACGTTCCTCCAGGCCTTCCTGTCCTCCACCATCTTCTGAAGTCCACTGAAGCTCACACCGACTGATTCAGTGACTCCATCCAGCTCCCTCCTTCTCTGCCATTCCCTTCTTCTTCTTTTGCCCTCCATCTTTCCCAGCATTCGGCTCTTCTCCAGGAAGTCCTTCCTTCCTTCTCAGGAGGTGGCCAAAGTCTTTGAGTTTCCTCTTTGGGATCTGGCCTCCTAAAGAGCAGTCAGGGTTGGTCTCCTCTAGGACTGACCAGTTGGATGGCCTTGCCATCCAAGGGAATCGTCGGAGTCTCCTCCTCCAGCCCCAGAGTTCAAAGAGTATTTTTGTAAAACTCACACAGATGGTAGAAGGGAGGAAGCCATTTCTAATACAGGTAGTCCTCAACATATGACCACAATTGAACCCAATGTTTCTATTGTTAAGCAGAGACAGTTGTTCAGCGAGTTTCGGTGCTTTTGACCCTCCTCTTCTTTGTGGCAGCCCCTGAAACACTGGAACACTGCTCTCATGTCAGTCCTGGTCCTTCTTTTCATAGACAGACCCCATTCCTGAAACCGGTCTCCAAATGTTTTGGCCTCCAGCCCCTTAATTGTCTTGAACAGGGGTTCCCAAACTTGGCAACTTTAAGACTTGTGGACTTCGACTCCCAGAATTCTCCAGCCAGGAGAGAGAGTTGGAAGTCCACAAGTCTTAAAGTTGCCAAGTTAGGAGTCCCTGGTCTTGAAGAACCCTCCTCGCTAGAAGAGTAGGGGGTCCCTCCTCTCTCAGTAGGGTCAGGGTTAGAGTTCCCAAACCAGGTTAAGACCAGGATGTCCCTGAGCATCTCTGCTGGAGGGGAGGACCCTTTCTCTTCTTCTGATCCCCCTCCCAAAAGCTGCTGGTGGGAGGACGAAGAGCAGCAGGGCCAGAGACACCCCACAGCTCCCTGTTGACTGCACGTATTCCCTCATAAACCCAGCTCAATGCGACTCGCCTACAAACCTTGGTTTGCTCAGGGCGACGTGAGGGTCCCAAAGTATTTGGCCATGGCTGTTTAAACACAGTGAGCAGTTCATTATCATTTGTGTTTCTCCGCTGAGCCTTCACCCTTTTGTAAACCCACTTAAGTCCTGATTGAGACGTGGCCAGTTCAGCTTATCTTTCCCATGACACCCCGTCTCTCTCCGGAGCCCCCTCCCCCCCCCCCGGGCAGTGCCAGGCCCCTTCCACCCCAGGGGATTCTTCCCGCTGAATGGCCCTCTTCCCCCACCCCACCCTCTCTCTTGCTGGGGGGGATGGCTCCGAGTGGGGCCCAAGGACAATGTGGCAGATGCATGGAGTGGGGGGCACCACGGACAGAATGTTAAATGGACCGTCCTCTAAGTATAAAAAACAGCCAAACCTGCCGGCTTGATTTATACGAATGCTTATTTTCTCTGTCTGGTCAAAGGTTTAGGCACTCCAAATCGTTTCCCAGGGCAACCTGCCTGTGACAGGCTTTAAAGGAGCTTCAAGGCATAAATTGAATTACAGTAGGCTTAGCTTGGGGTTGCTAAGGAGATTCCCAGGATGGGCAGAACTTTCCTGGCAAGCCTCTACTCGGTGGAGGATTGTGGGGGTTTGGGGAGGGGGTGATTAAACTTCTCTCCTGGAGCTGAGCCAAGGTTGGCCTGACCCCCTGACGCCAAGCCTGAGAGTCCAAGCATGCGCCAAGCAGATCTAGCCCGGCTGAAATCAGATACGATGGGACTTTCCAAATGAAGGATTTGGAGTACGATCCGCGGGCTTCTCTTCCTTGCAGAATCAGGAATCAACTGGAACCGAGGTGGGAGGGTTTGGGGATCCAACCTCATCTGCAGACAGATATACGCTCCTTCTAGGGGTGTGAGAAGGCCAATCCTTGTCTTGTGACAAGACAAAAGTTTTTCCCTGCAGGTGGGAAATGAACCCATGTTTAGCTTTAGCTTCCCATGGGAATGGGCTGCTGTAATAAGAGGCAGCGTCCAGTGGTAGGATTCAATTTTTTTTACTACCAGTTCAGTGGGCATGGTTTTGTAAGTGTGGTGTGCTTTGTTGGCACAGCTTTGTAGGCATGGCAGTGGAAGGTTACTGCAAAATCCCCATTCCCTCTCCACCCCACTGACCTGCTTTCCAGCTCCATTCTCCTGGGACTCGATGGGAGGCAGAGGATAGATGGGGCTGGCGGGGCCAGTCAGAGGTGGGATTGGCCAGTTCTCCAAACTACTCAACATTTCCACTACTTGTTCTCCAGAACTGGTCAGAACCGGCTGAATCCCATCTCTGGCAGCGTCCACCAACATGGTCCCATCTTTGAAGTCTGGAGATAAAGGTGTATTTTAGGCTGGACACCCAGGAAGTGATGTAACCTTGTTCAGGTTTAAGTTACTCAAAAAGCTTTGTCCACTGTGCAGATGGAATTGTGTCCTTTCATTCCAACACTCTGCCAGGTGTAGAACAAAGAATAACTGAGTTGGAAGGGACCTTGGAGGACTTCTAGTCCAACCCCTGCTGAAGCAGGAAAACCTATACCCTTCTGGACAAATGGTTCTCCAGCCTTTTCTTAAAAAAAAAAAAAAGATAACAGTAATGGAGCATCCACAACTTCTGAAGGCCAGCCATTCCCAAGTTCAAAGCTTTATTGTCAGAGGACAACATGTGAACAATGAGGTTGACCTCCCTTTGTGCACCCCAACAGAATGCAACTCACAGTGAAGACCAAAAAGAAAAATCCCAAACCCAGTGAATCCTACTGACAAACACACAATCCTATTGCACCAGGTGCACTTCTTGCACATCGCGCTGGCCCTGCAAGTCTCTCCTACGATGTTGACATGAAGATATTTTCCGTCCAGGAGTCTGACAGCCCACAGGTAGAAGCTGTTCTTCAGCCTGTTGGTGCTCTTCTATCTCCTACCGAGTGGGAGGAGAGTGATGAAAAGCTGACCGGGGTGTGAGTCGTCCCTGAGGGTTTTCCTCACTCTTCTAAGGCAGTGAGTCCCAGTGAGGTCATCTAGCGGTGTTAGGGAACAGCCCACGATGTTTGTGCTGTGCTCACCACCCTCTGTAATGTCTTTCTGCCCGCGGCTGTCAGCCCACAGCATCCCACACAGATCGGTTGTTCTCACTGCTGGGAAATTTCTTTTTGCTTCTGGATCGGATCTCTATGAACTTCTTCATCAGTCTTCCTAAAGTGCTTTGAGCAGACTCCGTCCCAATCACACCAGTTGCTGTGCTGGTGCTCAAACTCCTCACTGCACCTTTTCCTTCTCCAGTCCAGAGCAAAAATGAGAAAAACACAATTTTTTTAAAAAAAAGCGCTTGAAAACAGACTAGAATAGATTAGTGTTCCTCCGGAGTACAAGAATAGTTTTAAAATAATGACAAAGGGGCCTCAGGAAAAAAGGGTGTTCATGTTCGGAGATGCTCGGCCTTAAAACCGGTTGCTTTGAGAGGCTGCCGATGTTTAAAAGAAAGGCTTTCAGTGGCACAGGCTGAATGCCTGCACTGAGCAAAGGTTTCTCCTTTTCTGTGATCCCATAGGGGGGGGGGGAATTGAAAAATCAACACTCAAATGTCATTGGCCCAAATTCTACCTGACGCACCTAAAATCCGGCACTTTACCAGAGAATTATTGCAGTATTATTATTTTTTAAGGCTCGGGTGAGCAGTTTGTCAGAGAGCTCTGTGAGCGTCTCCTGCTGGATACACTCTGCATTGTGGTTGGTAAAGCATTTCACAGTTTGCTTTTACAACCAACCATTCATTATAGTATATAGGACCCTCTATATCAGGGGTCGCCAACCTTTTGGACCTCAGGGACCACCAAATAATCATCATCATAAAATCATAGTTTTATATCCCGTGGACCACTAATATGACTGACAGTGGCTTGCTGACGTTGGTGGGAAAGCTGGTCCCCTATCCCAGAGCTGCAGGAGTCACAGGACTGGCCCTTTGGTCACCCAGAGCAGCTGCTCCTCCACCTGGGTGCACTGGCCTGCCATGGACTGGAGGAGCTGATGCTCCGGGATGACCGCTCTTGTGACTCCTGCAGCTGTGGAATATGGGACCGGCTTTCCCACCAACATCAGCAGATTTCCCTCCCCCACCGGTGCCTCTACTCAAGGTAGGTCTGTGCTTGGCCGAAGGGTGGGAGCCATCAGGTGGGCAGGCCATGTGGGCAGCACAGCCTTGTGTTCCCCACAGCCTGGATTAATTGCTTTGGGGGGGACATTTCTCTGTGGACCACCATTTTCTCGTGGAACACCAGTGGTCCTCGGCCCACCGATTGGTGACCACTGCTCTATATAATTTAGAATATTTTATTATAGAAGAGAAACATACCGTATAGGAGGCATTGCATGCTTGCTGCCCAATGCAGAAGGCAATACCTAGCCACACAACACTAAAACCGTGTTATTTTTACCTTCTCGGTTTATTTTTTAAGATAAATTTCATCTTGAATTAATCTTACACATTTGATGTTGGCATTGGAAAGAGAGCCCAACTGCTTAAATAAACTTCCCAAAGGAGCATTCGGGTTGCAACTGTGAAGAAATTCACGCTTTGGTTTTGTTCCATGTTGTTTCGTGTGGAGTATTCAATGGAACTGAGCAATTGACCCTGATGGGAGCCTATCGAGGGTTCCTGACGGACCCCTGCAATTCAGTGTTTCTGACCTGCGATTCCAGAGCTTCTGGGGAGACCAACCTATTCCCAAAGAAACCAAGCTGTAAACAGATGCACTTTTCATGCATGAAAAAGGATTTAAGCTGTCGGGTCTCAAATGCCAACCTTTCCGTCTCTTGCAGCGCATGTGGGAGACACAGCTGAGTTGAGCTCCAGTCTCTCTTGCAGCAGATTTAGCCAATGTGTTGGGCCTGCAGGAATCTGGCTTCCAAAAACATTTCCAAATACTTTTCAGAACAGAAAATTATAATTCGTGCAATTGACTGGAAGTCCCAGTTGGTAGAAAGCTGTCTTTGGGAAATGGCAACCTTTGTTCTTTAAAACAGGATCTCCAACCTCGGCAATTTTAAGGCTTGTGGACTTCAACTCCCAGAATTCCTCAGCCAGCCATGCTGGGAGTTAAAGTCCACAAGTCTTAAAGTTGCCCAGTTTTAGAGAGCCCTGTTCTAGAAGGCTGAAGATAGGCTGGAGGCTAGTAGACTATTCCTGTCATGGCTGCCTTTGAATTCCCAGGTTTGGGTATTGACCTGTTGACCATTCCCGCCCATTAGAAATCCACACAATGCACCACAAACCTACCAGCAGCGGCATCAACCTCTTCCTAAAATACTAAAGAGGATGGAGATGTTGTCTGAAGCCACCCCAAAAGCCAACTTTCCTCTTAAAAATTAGATTGATCACTTGCAGGACATGTAACAGAATAATAGAGTTGGAGAGGGACCTTGGAGGTCTTCTAGTCCAACCCCTGCTCAAGCAGAGGCCCCCATACCATTCTGGACAAATGGTTGTCCGGTCTCTTCTTAAAAACCTCCAGTGTTAGAGCATTCACAAATTCTAGAGGCAAGTTGTTCCATTGATTAATTGTCCTCCCTGTCAGAAAAAAAAATTAGTTCTGACTTGGATCTCTCCTTGATTAGTTTCCATCCATTGCTTCTTGTCCTGCAGATGCTCTCCATGTCCATAAAAGAAAAGATACGTTCGTCAAGAATCATCAGGTAGCCATAGGATGCAATAAGCAATCAAATCATACTAGGAAACAGTCAATATAGATAGACAGATGGGTAAACGGATGGATAGGATAGGACAGAATCCTTCATTGGCCAAGCGTGATTGGGCACACGAGGAATTTGTCTCTGGTGCAAAGGCTCTCAGTGTGCATAAAAGAAAAGAGACACTCATCAAGAGTCGAGAATCATCAGGTACGACACTTAATGATAGTCACAGGGGACAATAAGAATAGAATAGAACAGAGCAGAGCAGAGCAGAGCAGAATAGGATAGGATAGAATAAAAAAGAATATTGGATGAAGAATAGAAATAGAAATAGAATAGAGTAGCTTAGAATAGAAATAGAAATAGAATAGAGTAGAATAGAAATAGAAATAGAAATAGAAATAATAGAAATAGAAATAGAAATAGAAATAGAAATAGAATAGAAATAGAAATAGAAATAGAAATAGAAATAGAAATAGA
>BLBF01000073.1:761703-778735 GCA_015471245.1 Laticauda colubrina | reverse complement strand
ATAGAAATAGAAATAGAAATAGAAATAGAAATAGAAATAGAAATAGAATACCTTTCTTGGCCAAGGGTGATTGGACACACAAGGAATTTGTCTTGGTGCAAAGGCTCTCAGGGTGCATAAAAGAAAAGAGACACTCGTCAAGAGTCGAGAATCATCAGGTACGACACTTCAAAATAGGGTACAAGAAGCAATCAGGTGCTTGTCCCTTAGAAAGTCTTAGGGCCTCGGGCATTGGGGTTGACTGTATGGAATAGGTGTCCCCTCCAGATAATTTGGACCGAAATCAGGTGTTAAGTAAATGCAATGGTCATTCAATGAACCCGTTTTGCCTAATAATTTTTTTTCCACTGGAATCCAGAAATAAATACTTCCACTTTCTGCCAAAAATGCTGAAATGTTATGAAGGACAAAAAGGGCCTGCTTGGATGGAAGCAGCACCCTACATGCCTGCCAAGGGCTGATGATGTTGCCTCCTCCATCCCTTTGAAGGTCTCAGAGGAAGAAGGCAGCTCTCAGGTCTCAGAAGTCTGGGAGTCCACCAGTCTTAAAGTTGCCACAGTTAGGGACACACCCACACCCACCCTGTCTGCATCACAGCTGGACCACGGCGCTTCTCCTTCTGGCCTCAAATTTTCTGTCCCTGCAGCCGTGGTGTTGACATAAGGCCCCCCACCCTGAAGTAGCTGTGTCCATAGTTCGTCCAAGGGACAACCAGCCACAGGAGCACACTGGGATCCTAATTCTGACGTAGACCCTGAAGCCGGTGACAAGCAAGAGCACGTATGATTCCTTTCCCAAAATTGCAGTGCAAAACAGGGGCTTTACTATCTATCATTCTTACAATGTGAAGGGTGATGAATGTGCCCTGGGATTCCTTCCAGATGTGCTTCCACCCAAGAGAGGGACTTCTCCCTTGGTCAGATAACAGATCATCAGAGTTGGAAGGGACGTTGTAGGTCATCTAGTCCAACCCAGCACCCAAGCAGGAGACCCTACACCATTTCTGACCGATGGGAGTCCAGTCTCTTCTTGAAAGCCTCCAGGGATGAAGCTCCCACAACATCCGAGGTCAATTTCTGCTCCATGGATTGATTGTTCTCCCTATCAGAGAATTCCTCCTTATTTCCAGGTTGAATCTCTCTTGTTCAGTTTCCATCCATTATTCCTTGTCTGGCCTTCAGGTGCTTTGAAGAATAGCTTGACCCCCCTCCTCCTCTCTGGGGCAGCCCCTCAGATACTGGAAGATGCTCTCCTGCCTCCCCTGGTCCTTCTCTACCCTAGACTGACCATGCCCAGTTCCTGTAACCATTCTTTATATGTTTTAGCCTCCAGTCCCCTCATCATCCTGGCTGCTCTTCTCTGTCCTTTTTCTGGAGCCTCAACCTCTTTTTTATAGTGTGGTGACCAAAACTGGATGCAGTACTCTAGGTGTGGCCTTACTAAGGCTTTACAGAGTAGTATTGGTACCTCCCTTGATCTCTATTGTATCCCTCTGTTAATGCAATTTAGGATTGCCTTGGCTTTTTTGGCTGCTGCTGCACACGGCTGCCTCCTATTTAGCCGGTTGTCCACTAAGACTCCCAGATCCTCTCCCAGTTCCTGCTATTGAGCCTGGTTTCACCCAGTGGTGGTATTCAGCCGGTTTGCACCAGATTAGGTGTACCAGTAGCAAGAATTTGGCATGGGTCGCCAAACTGGTAATAAGTTCTGGCTGGGCACGCCCCCCACCCAGTCACCCTCCCGCCCGATGCTCACTCACTCCTCCCGCCTGCCTGACATTCGCCTAAGGTATTTCTTTCTTTCTTTTCCCTCCCGACAATCAGCTGTAGATACGATCATCTGTGCCGGGATTCCCCTTGCTGAGGAAGGCAAAAAATGGAAGGAGGAGCTCAGCCCCCCCCCCTCCATTTTTTGCCTTCCTGAGCCCCAGAGGAGCTTTAGGGGAGCAAAAATGTCCCCCAGAGGCTCCTCTGAGGCTAGGAAGCTCCCCAAAACGGGCGGGAGCTGCAAGAAAAAGCTACGGCCACCCCGTCACGTGGCCACTCCCACCAAGCCACACCCACAGAACCAGTAGTAAAAGTTTTTGAACCCCACCACTGGTTTCACCCAGTCTGTATGTGTCCTTTGGGTTTCTCTTGCCTGAGTGGTCTGTACCCAGAAGCTGCTCCTGAAATATGCTAACCTCTCTTAGACACAACACACCTTTCATCAGCACCCATGGAGTTTCTCTCCTCACGTCTCCAGCTCAAGCTGGAAGACAAGCTTGTCCCAGCCATGAGGAAAGGCCTCTCTGGGGGCTGAAGTCCAGGCAGGAAGAGAGCTGAAGGAACACCTGCCCTCCCACCGCTCGCTCTGAGGATGGGCACCCAGACATGGTCCGTTTGTTATCCTCACATTTAAAAAAAGAGTTGCATCATCCTGGGATCATGTGATCCCCTTTTCAGACCTTT
The DNA here is from genome assembly GCA_015471245.1 of Laticauda colubrina. Taxonomy (NCBI): domain Eukaryota; kingdom Metazoa; phylum Chordata; class Lepidosauria; order Squamata; family Elapidae; genus Laticauda; species Laticauda colubrina. The sequence continues at coordinate 776,285 of BLBF01000073.1, read as the reverse complement.
TGTTGTTGCCTGCTGGCGGCCTGTGGAGATGGCAGCAGAGTTGGACAGTGGGGAGGGACAGGGGCCAGTCCTGGACTCTGGGGAGGGCTCGGAAGAGGGACGTGCATCCGACACAGAGATGGGGCCAGGGCCATCTAGGAGTTATATGTGAACTCCGGAGCCTCCAGAGTCTGACATCACTGAGGCAGAGGAACAAGGGGAGCCCGTTCCCAGTGCGCACATGCACAGAGCTGCCAGAAGGCAAGAACAGGTAAGACAAAAGGGACGACTCAGGAGTAAGGCTTGGAGGTGATTGGCCCCTCCCATAGACATAAAGGAGGAGCAAAGGGACACGAGCCTTTGCAGGAAGCAACTTTGCTCATTCTGGTCAGTTTGAAACCCTGAAGCTCTGTGTGGACTTTGTGCTCCGTTTGGCCTTGTACAACTAATTGGCAATTTAGTCCTTGGCAGCAATTCAAGGGAGATAAAGGTGGGTGCTTATCAGCCTTATCCCGAAGGACTGTGGCAGAACTTCTGTGGGACTATTCACAAACTGTTTGGGACTCATTACAGGCTGTGAATGCATATATTTCAACAGCCACTGAAATAATTTTTTTAAAAGGGTTTTTGGGACTAAGCGTGTGACTATGACTGTGTCAGGAATCCTGGTCAGAGCACCTTTTGACAAGCCAGGTTAATGGGGAAGCCAGATTCACTTAACAACTGTGGCATGAAAGGTCATTAAATGAAGAAAAAAAATCATTTGACAAGTGTTCTCGCTTAGCAACATAAATTTTGGGAGTATCATTTTTAAAAAATCAGGCCTACAAGTGAATGATATTCATAGTTTGTCGGTTTTTATTGTATTGTTTTATTTTATTTGAGCAAGGGTAGAATTGCAGCTCCCGGGAAACCGGCAGCACCCGCTCACTGGGGGGGTTCCTGAAATCAGGATAAATGGAGGAAATTCAGGTAGCGGCAGCAGAGCTTAAAAGGTTTGGAGAGGCCCATAAGGAGCTCTTTCATGTCATAAGAATAATGTTTTTGTAGGGTGGTTTATGAGACACATAAAACCTTTTATTTCAGCTCAAGGGATTGTTGCTTTTCGATGACAGTTTGGAGGGGCTGCTGAGCCAAGGAGAGAGGCTCCCATGGGCATAATTTCTGCCTTGTTGTGTCGACAGGGCAAGCCCCCAAATAATTCAAATTCTCTGGCCATGGACTTCAGCACGGGGAGAGGGCGCTGAGCAAGGGCTGCCTCTTTATTCAAAATGTGGGGATGGTTTTGAAATTCTTCCCAGCCACCCTCTGTTTTTGCACCCCTTTCTCTGTGTCCTCTCCAAGAAAAACTCTGTAACAGCCACTTATTAGAGAATAAATTCTAGAGGACTGGCTTGGTGGCAGAAAACAAAAAAAGAAAAAGCTTTGTGGCATTAAAAAATAATAGCTAGTGGTTTTGTTCTGGCCTAAGATTGGGTGGCACCTATTAATTAATGTATTTATTTATTGCCTGGTGGATTTTCAAGGCCACTCGACTCCAAAAGAGACTCTGGAAGCAAAATGGCACCACACCGTCTGTGTGGTTGTCCACAATGATGCCGGGGAGGTTGTGGGCTGGATCTCTGAAATATCTGATTTATAACCCAGTTAAAACCAAATGGATAAGACGCTATTATATTCCTCAAATCCTGCCTTAGCCACAAAAAGCTGGCTGGGTGACTTTGGGCCAATCACCAGGAGACTGGGAGTTCTAGTTCCAACTTCTCACTGTTGGGAAGTTCCTCCTGGAGTAGTTTCCACCCGTTGCTTCTTTTCTTGCCTTCAGGGGCTTTGGAGAATAGATTGACCCCCCTCCTCTTCCCCTCAAATCCTGGAAGACTGCTATCATGTCAGAAATGGTATAGGGTCTCCTGCTTGGGCGGGGGGTTGGACTAGAGGACCTCCAAGCTCCCTTCCAACTCTGTTATTCTGTATTCTGTATGAACATTAAGATCAACCACATCAGCCAGAAGAAGAGAAGGAGCCTCCAGCAGCTGTCTCTGCTTGCTGGCTTTCATCACCAGCATCTTCAGTGGCCATTCCAGCTAAGGATTATGGACTCTGATGTCCAGCATGACTGAAAAGCACCCAGATATCAAGCACTGTTTCAGATGGACATCCTGCCTTTTCTCCCAGGAAAATATAGCATTTTTCTTCCTTTTGGCTCACAATCTCCTGTGTGATTGTTGGCTGAGAGGACTGGTCTCTCAAGGAGCTTCTGGGGTTGAGGATGGACTCTGTCATGCCCCTGTTGGAATCTGACTCAGAAGAGGAAGCCAAACAGCTGACAGGGAGTGGGAGTGTGGCTCCGTTGGCTGTGGAAGAAACTCAGGAAGGGCAAACTCTGGCTGGGCAGAGCAGGGGAGAGGTAGAACAAGGGAGAAGGAATTCGGAGGAAGACCCAGGCCCATCCCCTCTTCATCCTAGGGCACGCAGGGAGGAACGGAGAAGGGAGCAATGTGAGTTGCATGCCTTACGGGGGAGGAAAGGGCCCTGATTTCCTTCATTAGCTGCAGCTGGGAACAAACTGTATAAAAGAGGAAGCTGCGCGCAGAAAGCTGTGGGGAGCAAATCATGAATTATCTGGTATTGTCGAGGCTTATCTGTGTTCCTGGCATCTTCCCAATTGTGTGTGTTTTGCTGGCCTTTCAAGTCTGGAATTCCTCCACCTGCCCCTGTCAAGTTAATTGCTATAGCATGGTTTGTGTGGATTTTTCGCTACAGTTTATATGTACTTTGTTTTCGGACTGAATTTCCTCCACTTAAAGGCTATTCCTGGGAGAGTTTTTCTCCAGCTGAAGGGAGAGGGAACCTGGACATTGGGGGCAAAATTGGAGGTACTAAAGGGACACTTCTTGCTTATTTGACTGGGTTGCCTTTGTGCCACGTCCCTTTGTGTCATCAAAGACTCGGCCCAACCGGAGCTCACCGGAATTGTGCAATTGAGTCACTCACACCTCGTAGAGTGACAGGCCCCATTGCAGCCTATGCCGAACCCCAGTGCTGAGACCTCCGTATTCTCTGCCCAACATGCAGTTTCAAAATATCCCCAAAACATGATCATTAACCTCAAGTCTTGGGAAAGGAAGGTGGTGCCAAACTTCATTCACCCCTTCTTCAAATACCTGGGAACTGGGAGCATCTGATTTCTGTGAAAAGCGGCATCCAAAATCTTCTGAGCATTTTAGACATCCCCATTTAACTCATTTATTCACTTCCAGGAATGAAAACCCAAAACAGGGCTGCTGCTGCTTCTTTTTTTTCCGAGCCGAATCAATCAATCTGCCTGCAGCCCCGAGCGCTTTTCCATTCAGATCCGGGTGAGGCGCAAAGTATATTTTCCTTCTTTTTTCCCTCATCCATGGTGAGATTTGGCTAGGAGACAAGAAGCTTTAACAAACATCTCCGTGGTTTAGGTAGCCTCCACCGTGTAGCTACGGCTCCCTTGTCATCTGCGGGGGGGGGGGGGGGACATATTTTCAGCACAAAGACGCGTGTGTGCCAAAGGGAAAAACCAGCTTCCTGCATTTTGACATGGCATATTTTAAAAGGCAGCCGGCCTCTCTGCATTCTGGGGCCAGGGCTGTTAAAGGAGGCCTGTTTTGGAACACCCACAAAGATGATCTGCCCTCCCACACAGACACACACCCACCCACACACTCACACATGCACACTGCACACAGAAGCAGCAGTGGCAGGGTTTCCCCAGAGAAGCTGGCTGCCTTCTGCCTTTTCTCACTTGTGCAAAACACACTCCTGCCTATCGGAGAGAATATTTGCAGCTCCGGGTTGAACGGAGGTCTCCTTGGTGCTCTCTGAGCTTGGCTGTTCCCTTGCAGACATTTCATGACCCAGCTTGGCAACTTCATCAGTGCTAGAAAGGAGAGGGGGATTTGTAGGCACAGAGATATGCAGGCACATTACATGAAGGCACATGGAGAGCCAGTTTGGTCTAGTGGTTAAGGCACCAGGCTAGAAAGTGGGAGAGTGTGACTTCAAGTCCCATCTTAGGCATGAAAGCCAAGTGAGTGACCTTGGGTCTCTCTCTCTCTCTCTCTCAATGCAACCCAATTCACAGGGTGGTTGTTGTGGGGAAAATAGGAGGAGGAAGTGGTGTTGGATAAGTTCTTTGCCTTGAGTTATTTGTAAAAAAAAATAAACATGGAATACAAATAAATAAACCTCATCCACGTAACATACAAAAGGGACAATCAAAAAGCCACAAAGAAAACAAAATACCTCCTCACCAGAAACCAGTGGCTACCAGATGAGCAGAGATTAACACCAAGATTAACACTAGACCCACAATCAAGAAGTAAACAATACTCCAAACAAGGAACTACCAACTCTGACACACAAGATAAGAAGCAACCAGCAACCTAATCCAGTAACCACCAACACTGACAGATGAGCCACTGGTCTATAAAATGAGAGCAAATCCCTTCTAGCACTGATGCTGTTACCTAGTTGGGTAATGAGACATCTGCAAGAAAACAACCAAGTTCAGAGAGCACCAAGGTCCCCTCATTCCTACTTCCAGTCGCCTTTCGATAGATGGGAATGAGATGGGATGAGATGCCACAAGCCAACAATCTCTACGAGGTGTAGCACACCTAACAAATGGGTGGGGTGTCCCTCGTGCCATCCCAGCGGCCATCTTGACTTATTCTTAACCCTGCTCTGCAGACTCAAAGCCTCGCTCCATGTTCTCTCTTCAGTCCGAGGATTTCAGTGGTCTCCTGACCAAGGATGACCCTGAATCCAGACAAGTTCAACCAGGTGTTATGACAAGGGGGGAAAAATGTACCCAGACTGCTATGGCAAAACAGGAGGATGGAAAGACTGTACCAGATCTACAGTTGGAATTGACCGTGTGTGTCACCCAGTTTCTCCTGCTAGAGAGTCAGGAAGGCAAGACAGCTTCCATTTCCCCATCAAGGTGTCTTCCTTGCTCTATAGAGTGGCGGCGTTTGTCACCTTGAAGATGAGTGGACTTCAGCTGAAATCCACCCATCTTGGAGTTACCAAGGTTGACAACCACTGCTCCATAGGTATCTTGGAGCCTTGAGGTCAGTCTAAGCCACCAATTACCGGAGTTATTTCCGAAGTGAGAAGGTCCTTCCCTCGCCTCCTTTAAGCCAGCGGATCGAAGAGTCAAGGCGGCTCCATTTGCCAGCATAATGTACTTTAAATTATGTAAAGAGCCATGTGGACCAACATTTTGCTTTAATTTGCATTCCAAGACTTCGTTGGTGTATTTTTAACCGCAGCGCAACACTCAAAGTGGAATGGAAGCTTTTGATGGCCAGGGAGGAGTCGGGGGGGGGGGGGATATTCTCTTTTCAAACACTGGGGTGTATCTCTTCTTCCTCGCAGTGCTCCAGCCTCCTTCTCCTTTCCTGGTGCCGCTGTGCAATTGTGGGTGGTCTGCTTGAAACCATTCTAGGTCGGAGGCTCTTCACCCTCCGCTCGCCCTGCTGTGCTTTGCTTCTGAGGTGACTTTCCTAAAGCTCAGAGAGTTTAAAACGGCCTTGTGGTTTAAGTTAGCTCCCCCGGGTCTCATGTCTGGCCCTCCCACCCCTTCAGCTGGTGGTGTCAGAGTGTCTCCGCGTACGCAGCATTCCTTTTTCCAGGCGGAAAAATTAAAACAGATGAGATTAATTTCCAATTTCATTTCTCTCCACGAGCATGGAGAAAGGAAGAGGACAGGATTCAGTTCTGAGAGTGAGGGAGTAAGAGAGAGGCAGAGAGAAAGAGAGACAGAGAGAGAGAGAAAAAAAAAAGAAAGAGAGAGAGAGAGAGAGAGAGAGAGAGAGAGAGAGAGAGAGAGAGAGAGAGAGAGAGAGAGAGAAACAAAAGGTGTAAGAGAAACAAAAAAAGAGAGAAACAAGAGAAACAGAAAGTGTGAAACAGAAGGAGAAAAAGAGAGAAACAGAAAAAAAAACAGAGAGAGAAAGAGAGAGAGACTCCCCAAAACCGAATCCTTCCCTTAGAATTCTCTGTCAAATGTAATTATCATTCAGGATCAAGAGATCTCACGTGTTGCTATCAAATAGTCTTTTGGAGATCACTCTGATCTCTCTCTCTCTCACACGCACACACACAGCCCTACACAGAGCAACCTTCTATGCAACAGTTTCCCCATACACAACTCCCTCTGCAACACATACAACAGAGAAACCAACCGCAGCTGAAATGTTTGGACCTCTGTCCAAGTGAAATCAGGGTGTTTTTCCCCCCTCTCCCCTCCCCATGCATGGTTGGAAATGATCGTTCCTGAGACCCCATGACTGGATCATAAGCGAAAGGATCTGAAGGGATCCTCAAGGGAATCAGGGATCTGCACACTTTCTGCCCAGTCAAGACAAGCCAGTGGCCTCTTGTGATCCTGCAGCCCCACCCAGTGGGAGCTTCTGATCCTTCTCGCAGCACAAACCGGACGAGCGTTTCCACCGCCTGTGAAAACCGAACAAGGATTCAAGGAGTGCATTGTCTGGGGATCATAGCAGAGGCAGTTAGGATGCAGCCATTCAGATGCTGGGTTGGGAGGGGCCAGACCAAGGTCCTGGGTGATGCTGGGCCCAGTGGTTCTGCCCATCTCAGATCATCCTGGCTGAAACTCAGATTCCCAACTGCCCCCTGCGACTCCTCCCAACGGGCATCAAGGGGAGGCACGGAAACTCTCCCCAGGCTCCATTCCTGGCGCTCCTCAGGAGGAAAGAAAAAATGAGCATTTTGCCCCAAGAGGCCAACGAGAGGAGAGCTTTTCAACCGTGAAAGGTGGCAGAGCAAGAAAGGAGGCAACGGAGGCAGCCCCCAACCACCAAAGGGATTGCCACGCCATCCACAAAGGGGGAAAGGGGAGAGGGCAAAGGCAGTGCAGGCCGGGGTCTCGCTCGCCCCATGTCCAGAGTTTTGCAGTGTTAATTCAGCACCAGAAATATAAACACAGATGGCTGATGCTTCATTTAACTTCTTTATAAACATAATAAGTAGATTTTACAAACCAGTTGTAGACTTCTCCCACATGGAGCAAACTCAGACAGAAACATGTTGCAAGTAAAGCCCATGTCACACTGCCCAATGGATGCAAAAAGGACACAGCGGACGAGCAAAATGTTCCATCCGTTGTTATCCGCTCTCAAAAGGGGCAAAAATTTGCATAAGCAGAGCGGATAACACGGAAAGGAACGGACGGGGGGAGGACGCAGAGCGGATGTATAGAGGATGCATAGAGGATGCGTAGAGGATGCATAGAGGATGCGTAGCGGATGCAGAGCGGATGCGTAGAGGATGCAGAGCGGATGAGCTGCATCCGCTTTCATCCTTTCTCCAACCGTGCTACTAACGCTGCGCGTCCATTCTGCTTCCTCCCTGCGTCTGTTTACTGCTGGAACGGATTTGAGTTGTGCAGATGCACAGCGGATGCCTAGTGGATATAGCAGATGCGTAATGGATGCAGAACGGATGTCCCCCGTATGCCTAGCGGATGCAGAACGGATGCGTTGGATACATTTTCCGCGCAAAAGTTTTAGGCAGCCCAAAACCCTCTGAGCGGATGAAACGTCCATAAACGGATGCTGGACGGATAGAGAGGAAGCCAAACGGAGGCAGTGAGTACATCGCGTTAACCAACGGATGGCAAGCTTTTTTGTCCGTTTTACATCCTCTTTGCATCCGTTGGTGCAGTGTGACAGGGGCTTAAGTTCAGTAGCAACCCAGGAGCTGAGAAACAAGCTTCTGAGGAGCCTCAGTTTCACTTTTGCTCAGCAGGCAAGCAAGTTTCATTTTCAATACAGACTCAGAGCTCAACGTAGCTTCAGAGCTGCAGAGCTTCATATAGAGCCAACCCTAGGCTACTTCTAGTTTCAGTTTCCAAACAGTCCTCATTGGCTGACTTAGTTGCTGTGCCCATTCCTTGGCTGACCTTGTTACCAGGCTCTATTCCAGTTCATGAATATACTCTGACACCCTGGCCAAAGGCCCAGGTCAGAGGTGGACAACACTTGGAAGTCTGCAGGTCATAGCTGTCACCACAGGTGCCCCCGCCCCCCAATGGCCCAGATCAGAGGTCTCCAAACTTGGCAACTTGAATAAGACTTGTGGACTTCAACTCCCAGAATTCCCCAGCCAGCATTTAAGCAGTTGCCATGTTTGAGGGGGGCCTGTCCTGGATGAAGCCAGGCCTCCTGGGTCTTCCATCCAAGTGACAGCAGAAGGGGGCCACCCAGAGGCCAGAAAGACCTGCCACGGAGAAGGCGGACTTCCAGGGTCCATATTGTTGAATTGCAAGAAGATGGCCAAGCCCAGGTGTATGCAGTTTCGCAAATGCTCCAGTGGGGGTTCCATTTTTTTTACTCGCGGTTCTGTGGGCGTGGCTTGGTGGGCGTGGCGGGGGAGGATACTGCAAAATCTCCAGTCAGAGGCGGGATTGGCCGGTTCTCCGAACTACTCCAAACTTCCGCTACCGGTTCTCCAGAACTGGTCAGAACCGGCTGAATTCGGCCCCTCTGAAATGCTCCCTGCACCTTGTGAATGTCTTGTTTAAATGTATTATACCAGGGGTCCCCAACCACCGGGCTCTGGACCGGTACCGGTCCGTGGATCATTTTGTACCGGGCCGCAAAGAATGAATCATCGTGATTAAAATATATATAAAAAAATGTTTTTAGTAAAGAAATAGAAAAGAAGCCCTTTACTCTTGGGGAAGAACTGATTTTGCCGGTCCTTGGAGAAGTGTTTCTGCATGAAACTGGTCCCTGGTACAAAAAAAGGTTGGGGACCATAACCTTGCACCATTTGTTCGTTGTCCATCTGGCCTGGATGTGGCTCGGGGCAACCTGCTCCCTACACAACTAAACAAGCAACGTAAGGTCCCTGCTGGAAACAATAAAAAAGAACAACAGTCATTCAAAAGAGGGGGAGAATTTCTTGCTCCACTAAGCAATCTCATTCCACGCCAGGAGGGGAATCGCATGAAGTACGAAGCTTTCCCTCTGCATCTCTTCAGCGCTGACTTTCCCTTGCAGACATTGGCCCTGAAGTTGAGGGGCAGAGCGGCCCCTTCCTCAACTCAGGGCCTCGGAGGGACCCCTGTGCCCCTCGTCCGAGGCAGGTCCCCCTGGGAGGGAGGGGAGGTCAGCAAAGCCTCCATCCCCAGCAGGAGCCGCCAAAGGACACACGCGTTCCCGTGGCTGTTCGCTGGAGGTGGTGCCACGTGTACCTATTAACCTGTGGCTCACCCAGAAAACATGGAAGGGCACGAATTCCGGTGTCACTTCGGAGGGGGCTTTGAAGAGCCCTGTTTGCGTTGCCTGGGCATTAGCTGGGAAGGGGCCAGTGGCAAGGGAAGCACAGGGCACCCAGCAGCAAGAGCCACCCTGCCCTCAGGGCCCACGGCACCTCCTCCCACGCGGAGGGCTGGGCGTGTTTGTGCGAGACTCACAACCACGAAGGCCCCTCGCATGAAGCCCAGCGCAACTAAAAAAAACCCCATCAATTATCTTAGAAATCAAAGAAGACGTACAATCCTGGGGCTGGGAGGGACCTTGGAGGTCTTCTAGTCCAGCCCCCTGGTCAAGGTAGCAGACCTCCTATCATCCTGGATGAAGGGACGCCCGATTTCAGGGATGTGATTAAAAAGAAGACCAACTGCTTGGCCTAAAACTCAGCTTTTTTGTATTTCTTTTTTCAAAAAAGGGGAAAAGCAGCAAGGATTTGAGAGGGAGAGAAAAAAAATGGACTATTTGGGGTTTTCTAAATCACCCAAAGGACCCACAAGAGCCATCCAATCATGGATTTAATGGCTGGAATATAGAGAAACAAGCTTTTAAAAGGCATCTGCTGAGTAAAATCACCCATTTTGGTCGAATACCCTGCACTTGCTAACAATAATTCCATCACGCATGTACCAGTGAAGCTTCAATGAATTGTTCCGTTTGTAAAAAGCAGCTTAAAGCAGGCGAATAAACAACGTAAAGTCAAAGGCAAACAAACATCCAAAGTTTCGATCATTTTTTATTCCGCTGTACACCAAGAAGTATTGTCTTTCAGTTCACATGATCGATATTGACATGTTGATTGTGTAAGATTTTATTCATAAATAATCCACAGTAAAAGAGAGGACTAGGATATGTTTTTCTTTTATAATGGTATTTTATATAATAATTTAACCTTAGAAAGATAAAAAGGATTTTATACATATTAAACACAAAGCACCACTAGCATGACAAACTGAAAATGTATATCAACTCAGATCTTATGTAACTGGCGATGGTTCAAAGCTCTTTTCAAGAGAATCAAATTCCTTTTTAGAAAAAAAGCCAGATGGTTTGCCTCATGCTAATTGTTAAAATCTATGAAATCGCGTGAAATTTCTCTGCTACTAGATTATCTACAAGCTTAGGTTGCCAGTGAAGGTATTCTTAAAAATCGCTGATTTGCCAGTGTGGATTCATTTCCATTTCATGTCCCTCAAGTGGAGTGTAGGAGGGCCCACCTCATTTCATCCTTACCCCTCCAGGGCTGAAAGGGGGGCAGCTGAACTGATTCCCCCCCCCCCCCCGCCGCCTCAGTTTCCTTCTAGGGCTAGAAGGGGGTCTTGCTTGAAAATGCATTGGCTGTAGCCAAAAAACCTAGAGTCTCTCTCTCTCTCTCTCTCTCTGTGTGTGTGTGTGTGTGTTCAGACCTGGCTTTCTGATCCTATAACATTTTTTTCTAAAAAAATATTGGTTGAAAAAAGCAGTTGCACCTTTAAAAGGAGCATCTTTGCCCCGTCAGAATCTCAAAATTCACTCAGTCGTCATTTTTTTCCTCGGGCATCCTTCAATATTTGGGGAATCACACACTGCACTGGAGGAACCTCTGCTCTGGTCAGCCATTGTTGGGTATCCAGAGCATTTTTACTGTCAGTGAAGGGAGCCTGAAGCCTGTAGATCTATGGCTTTCCCAGGGGGAGGGAGGGGGGCCTAATTCCAGCCCCAGGCTTGGTCACAGAGAAAGTGAATCCATCTGGCTGGCAGGCAAAAGTTTGGATGCAGAAATCTGTGAAAAGGGAGGGAAGGGGCACCGTCAGTCTGCGGCCCCCAAATCTCTGGACTCTGGAGTGACCCAAAGAGCTTTGAACGGCTGGACATTCAACCAGTTATCAGAAAAAATTTAAGGAAGGGGTACCTCTCAATGCAACCTCAACAGCAGCCTACATCAAAATACGACCAACAGAATATTCTTTACCAAGGAAAGGGCCTTGGTTATATTTTAACGTAGATTGAATCATATATTCTTTATTTTACATCTGAACTGGGGCAAAATATTTATAATTTGAATACAAAAGATGAGGTACATTCAACTGTCCTGCAAGTGCCAACCAATCCGGCTCTCACCCATTATTACCTTTGATAACTCACGGTTGCCAGACAAACCCACGTATGAACTTGGCCCTTGTCTTCCCTTCTGCCTCTTACAGAGACAGAGACAGCCTAAATCTGCAGCCCCTGGGCCAAATACCACTCTGCGTCCTGGACAGAAATAAAAACAATTATTTCCAGAAATAAAGGGAGAGAACGCTTGTAAATGCAGTTTGCCATATGAAATGTCAAATGTTTAATATTCTGCATCTGAGATTTATTACCACTTCCCGCTTCTCAGATTTAATTTCTGAAAATTAATGTTTATTGAAAACACAATTTTTCTTTCCTATTTTGTCTTCAGCACTCTAACCCAGTACAACAATTTTGCATTTAAATCCAACTGATGTTTATTCGTATCCTCCAGAAAGAGTCCATACACATGTACAAAGCGCAAAACATGCCTAATACAAATTTATCTACCCCTAAATACAGAAAGCTTATGATTATCTGCATTGTCCTTTCTGATTCCTATAGCAAAGGAGAAAGATGCATTATATCGAGACCGGCGGTTGATTCCTGTCAGTTATCAACAGGAGTTGATGTTGAGACTGGGGCTTTTTTCCCAGTTTTAAACGGAATTCTGGCAATTTCTAGACGCAAAACAAGAAGCCCACCACTGGCTCCCGCAAATATACCTATGTACATAGGCCCTCAGCTGTAAAAATTCTTTGCTCAGACCTGCTGCTGAAGATGTGGAAGCTGAAATGAAACAGAAGCCAAGCGAAGGAAACCGCCTGATCTCGGACCAAGGTGACAACAATGTTGGGAAGCCAACTGAGCCACCTCTCGATTCACGGCTGAGGGAAGCGAATCCCGTGGCTGGTCTCCAGGCACTGAAAGTCCCCCCAGAATCCAAACCTTCTGTGAAGTTCACGCCTGTCAGCCCCGACGGATCTCCTCTCTGAGAGGCAGCCGCTCCCTTCTCTTTCCCAAGGGGTGAACTGGGTGACTGATGCCATCGTGGGCAAAGGGCAGATGAGGCAGTTCCCATCTCCCATCACTTTGTGTGCAGTTGCCCCTGCAAACACACCACCGCCGACACACCACTGCCAGAACGAGAGCTCCGCACAACGATCCCTTGCTAGGTTACCAGCCAAAGTTTGGGCGAAGGAAAGCCGTAGCTCGAAAGGAAACGGGGAATGGAAAGGGGTCGCTGTGGCTTCCTTCAGCATAGAGGTCAACTTACACACAACACTAGCACCAGGCCACAGAAATCTTAGGATCCACATGATGAACTTAATCGCTGAAATGCCCCCGGACACTGTGAATGCACACAATTGTTTCCAATAGCAAGACATGTTGCAGCTTGGGTGTGGCTTTCCACATCCTCTGCAACAATGCGTAAACAGCAACTACACAGGTTTGACAGATGTGCTTTGTAGCATCAAGTAGCTGCTGCAACCTGGCATACTGTGAAGTGCAGTTGTAAGAATGTCCAACCATTCCTCCTGCCCTCAAGTCGGGATTTTCTCTTGAATCCAAAATAGACACTTGGACAGATTGTGCTCCCTTTTGCTAATTTGTCACAGGAATAAAGATGCAATAAAAATGATGGTCCATCCTGTGTGCCATGAAAAAGGGAGTTCTTCTCCATGGACTCTTTAGTTGCTAGGGAAGCTTTTCCCCTTTGATCCAAACTCAGCTGCAGACACACTCTTCACAATGAAGCGTATTTAAGGTCTGCCCCCAAAGAACTTCCCTGATGCTGCCTCAGCCGCATCCCTATAAAACCAAAGCGTATCACAACTGGAAGAGGAGCGTGGAGAATAAACAGGCTCAGTTTGTGTCCTGCCTATCAACAGCACTAAGGCGGCAGCAAAACTAGAAAACAGGGGCAAATACCTAGGAATGAATGCCCAGGGCCTGCCATTTCCATCCCTCCAAACTGGGGTCTGAAATACATTTTCTCTTCATTCTGAAACCAAACCTGGGAGGCCCAGGGTGTCGATCCGTATTACACCTCAAGTCAAGGAAGGCAGGGCAGATTCTGAGCCCTGACACAACCCAAGGGCCGTTACTTGGGAACAGAAAAGTCCAGGCTCACAAGACCAATTTCAACACCCATCTATATCTGGGAACAGATGTGGAATCCCCCCCACCCCATCCCCACCCCACCCTAAATGCTTTAAAGGGCTGCTGAAGAAAAAAACTGCCTGGGTAACTAGCACAACTACATAGCAGAATGGACTAGATCAAAAGCAAACTAAGGGAGATACTTATTAGCAGCCTTTAATTGTCATGATTATATAGGCATTTTTTTTATGTTTCCAGCATGTTGAATTATTTATTCTTTATTGTTATTTCACATCCAAGGTGAAAAAAAATCTCCTGATTAAGGTACACCTATTATATAAACAGTGATTTGATAGACTTTTTTTTGACAATTTCAAAGTCGCCTTGTAGCTAACCGATGTCTGATGTGCAAACTCTGGGAGTCCAGATTACGTATCAGTGAAATTGGACAAATGGATAAAATGGAGAGAAACATGAATGGGATTAGAGGAATGAGAGAATTTAAACCCTTTTTTAAAGGGTGTGTATTGATAGCTAAATAGTGTAAGATCTTTTTCTCTTTTTAAACACTGAGATTAATTAACATTAATCAAGTCAAAATAAAAATGTTCAAGAAGATTTTCATTTTGTTTTTTAAATTATGGCTGCAGTGCAATTCTACACGTTTACATAAAATAATTGCAAAACTTTCAGAAACCAAGTTTCACCTGGATTTAGTCATTTTTGAGTGGTTTCAGTGTTGGAGATTTTGCGGTAGAGATTTTTACTTTCCCAAGAAGAAAAACATTATCTCTGTGAACACAGTTGTAAAAGGAGTAGTGATTCCCTCGGGCACTGCAAAGAATTTTCTGATTTATATCGCAACCGGGAGACAAAGGGACTGAATCAACACATCAGACCAAAGAACCAACCTCACTGTCGAAGATGGGTCGTTTTCTTAGGAGACCGGAACAGTTTCTATTTCATGGAATGATCATTTGTCTCTCCAGGGTCCAAAAATTACTTTTATCTTTGATTAGCTGGAAAACTACCAGGGTGCTTCATCTCACCGCTGCGAAGTGCTGACTAAGGTGCACAGGAGGAGGAGGAGGAGGAGGAGGAGGAGGAGGAGGAGGAGGAGGAGGAGGAGGAGGAGGAGGAGGA
>BLBF01000073.1:674727-757111 GCA_015471245.1 Laticauda colubrina | reverse complement strand
GCCCAAGATCACCCATCTGGCTTTGTGCCTAAGATGGGATGAGAACTCACGGTCTCTCTGTTCCTAGCCTGGCTCCCCACCATCATATTTGATAATACTTTTGTTGACTTTCTAGCCAAGAACTTTCCAACCGATTTTCTACTGCATCCTGCAAATGAGGGATCCTTCACGCAGCTTCCACTGGTAAGAAATCACATCTGAGTCTGTTTCCTGGACAAATTTCTCTCTGGGGGAAAATGGAGGCTGGACCCAGCCCCTCTTTTCCGGGTTCTTTGTAACTGCACCAGTCCGAAGGTGTTATCTGATCATTATATAGTGGTTTGCTGTGATAAAGGGGCCCTTATCGAATCCTGGGCAGTTCAAAGAAGCTGCCTGCTCTCTGTCCACTTCTGCTTAATGTTTACATCCAACCTCCTGGTGGTTGCTTGGGAAACCTGCCTGTTCCATCTGCTTAGGCCGACAGGCTCTCCATGCCCTCCACATTCTGTGGCTAACTCGGCCATCCGGCCAAAGTCCCACAGCTAGAAGAGCTTTGGAGGCTCTGGTAAAGAAGATCAGTTAGAGAGGAATTATAGCAAAAGTCAACATCATCTTCTTTCCAGAGAGAGCAAAGGGCTCACGCAGGAGGCACCAACGGGCTCAAAATGGAGCAAGGCTCCCTTTATAAAACAAACACCTGGGACCGTTCTCCAGAAAACTGCTGGCAGAAGAGCGCATGGAAGTTTATTCTCTCGGGCCCACAAAGCGCCACTTACAAATTCTTCTTTGAAAGGTAAAATTCTGCAGAACGGGGACTGTTCTGCACCCTGGGCAGTCAAATCATGTGAAGCCAAAGAGACAGCAGCCCATCTCCCATATAAAGGGCACATTTCGATCTTTCCTCTACCTGCTTCCTCAGAAATTCAATCTGATTACTTAGGCCAACCCGTCAAGGGCCAATTGCCCCCCTTCCTGCCTCCTTACAACCCAAAATGGGCTTAATACAACTAGAGACAACAGAGGTTTTGTTAAATACACTTAACTCCTGGGCAACCTATCACTTCTACTCAGTTGGCCTTACTCTCACAGCACGGATGGTGGAATTGCAAGAGACCCTGACATGGCCGTTCTCTTTCTCTGGGTTTACACCTCCCGCTTTCTCAAGTGAGGAGGGGGCAAGGCCACTCCCTGTAAGCAGCACACAGTATGGATAGAGAACGTCAGATTGATTTAAGCAGAGCCCCAGACTTCCTTTTACCCAGACATAAACTTAATACTTGCCAAGAGAATAGTCCCTGTTCACAGCAGAGACTTTGAGCTTTGGCTGATTGGAGCCGTCCTTTGAGTGCAACTAGAGGAAAAATGTAAAACAAAAAAACCCTCCCTTTTGAATGTTTCTGCTCCAGAGATCTGGGGCTGATAAGAGACAACTGGGCATGTTTTTGGTTCTGCCCATTTTACACTGATATTCACTGCGTCCTTAGTTTTTCCAATTGCGCCTTGATAGCAATTCTTGCAGAACGTAACATGGCAAAAGACTTGAGGAGTTTGAAAGATTCATGGAGCACTATTGAGATATTTGTTGGTGTATATAGCTACTAAACATTATTCTCCTTGAGCAACAGTAGATAAAATGGTCTTTGTCCTATTTTTAGATGGCAGCTATATAATGCTGTGATCAATTTCATTTTAAGCAGCTTAACTGAAGCTGACTTCTGATGACTTTTTCTAATATAGTGTTCCAATTTTATTTCACAGCAGTGCTGACACTCAAATCTTAGGCAGCCCAATTTTCATCAGCCAAAGGCTGCCCAGCCTTACTTTAAGTACCGGAACTGGAGCCTTAAGTAACCAGCAGGTAATGAATTCAACCAACCCGAACCTTCTCTGGGTCTCTTGTAATTGGATGGATCAGCTCATCTGGCTGGAGCAACCGTGAACTGCCTCCCGATCCCCCTTGCAGAGTCTGTGCTGAGCTTCCCAGCGTGACGTCACCTCCCGCCCACCTAAGCTTTTACCTTCGTGCCTTCCAATACGGGGGCCGTATCTTTCAAAACCTCTGACTGCAGGGCTAAAGTCACTTTTGCCGGTTCTCGGTCAGCAGTGGCATCTAGAGAGACTTTGTTCAGAGCTGAGGGATCCAGATCTACTACCACCTCCTTCCGGAACACAGGAAACACAACAATTAAGACACGTATGACTTAAGTATCATTTCACATTTGGGATGGCGAGATGGATGCATAGCTTTTTAATGAGGGCTTTTGGAAGAAGAACTGCAAAGTCTTACTTGGCTTCCTCCCTTTAGTTCATTAGGAGGATTTATATCCTGCCATTCCTCCAAGAGCTCAGCATGGCATCCATGTCACTGCCTCCTCAAACCTTATGCCTTACTTACTCACCCTCTCCGCAGCTTGAAGAGTCTCTTTGGCTTTTTCAGCCGCTTCGGAAAGCTTTTCCAGCTCTTTCTCATGCTGTTCTTTCCTGATGGCTTCCTCTTCTTGAAGAGTTGCTTCCAATCTGGCTTTGTTGTCAATCTTCTCTCCTTCCACTTCTGCTGCTTTCACCTGAGCCTCTTTTGCCTTTTTTAATTCAGGGCGGGGGAAAAAAATGAAATGTATACCGACAGAGATACGGGACTTTCCTAGAGGATACAAAGGCTTCTGTCTGCAGAGCAACAAGCCAGTTCCTGCAGCCTGCAACCCAGGGAACTTAACCCTGGTTTCACCCAGGGAGGTAACATCACCTTCCGCAGAGACCAGCCAGAAGCTCTGAGAAGCCAGCTAACAAGATGGGAAGAAAATAGCCCAGGAGAAAAAACCCTGCGGATCTCGATATGGAACAGGGAGTCCTCGACTTACGACCACAATTAGGCCCAACTTTTATGTTGTTAAGTGAGAAATTGGTTCTGCCCCATTTTGTGAGCTGTCTTGTTGCGGTTGTTAAGCACATCACTGCGGTTGTTAACTTAGTGACATGACTGTTAAGTGAACTTAACGGCTTCCCCATTGCTTCTGCTTACCAGAAGGTCCCAAAAGGGGATCATGTGACACCGGGACACGGCGACTGTCATAAGTACGAGTCAGTTGCCAAGCCGCTGGGTTTTGATCACGTGACCACCTTGGGGATGCTGCCACGGCTGTCAGTGTGAACAACGGTCAGAGGTCCCTTTTCTTCCTGCCATTGTAACTTTGAACGGTCACTAAATGAACTATTGTAAGTCGAGGACTGCCTGCGTTGGACTGCAGTGGGATAAGCAACCCATCTACAGGTGGATTTGCCCTTCCGGCTGCAAATGTTCAAATAAAACAAACCACATTACTCTGTTACTTTTAAGACAAACTTAACTGCCTTGGAGGCAAGGACAACAAGCTGCCCAGGGAACAAGCTGCCCAGGTTTAAGCCTTGAGTTGAACCTTGGGGGCCACAAAAGGTGTTTAGAGGGTGGTGAAGGAAAGGTTGAGAACCACCGAGATGCCGCCCAGACAAGAGCTTGGGCCAACTGCCTGGGTGAGACATAATCTCCGTGGGAAGAGAGACCAATTCATATCACACTTTTTTAGCTCCCAGAGATCAGCTCTGCTAAACCCATCACAGCAAGCTCGGCCTTCTTCCATCCGCTCTGTCTTAGTGTCCATGGAAAAGAGACACAGATTGCCTTTAACAACCAGATTTGTTACCAAACGTGAAAGAACGTGAAAACTTATTCCAAACTAAACGAAATAATTCTAACACAGAGGGTTAGGGGGGGATGTGAAACCTAGAACAACGTATCTCCCAAAGGGGTAAAATTCCTAATGCTACAAACACGTTGACTGCTTCCAAGACCGCTAATTTGTAGAAAAAGGCTGGCAACGCAAAGCAAAACATACCACATTCTCAGGGAGAATTTGCAAGGTCGTTTTCAGCTGGTCAGCCGGAGACAGTGTTTCTGGGAGGTACAGAGCTCTGGATAATATAAGCAGTGAGGTTGGGATTTCTTGATTCAGGTGCAAGTCCAGCCACTGCAATTAAACAAGATAAAATATCAGAAGTTTTTGGTTTGATGCAGAGACCATACGAAAGCAATTATTTCTTTAAAAGAAGGCCTTTTAGATCTTAAGTGGCAATATTTTTTCCCAGTGGGACACACAAAATGGGAGATACAATAATTTAAAGCTGAAATAGAACTACTGTGTAATTTGCCTCAGAGCAACATCTCTTCTTGAAGTAAGGTTTTTGAAGAGCACAAGATCGAGGTTGGAAAAGTATCAGCAGTTACAATATACCACATAATGCAAACTACTGAAAACACACCCAGGAAGCCCACGGTCGCAAAAACTATGGCAATCTAGCTGTTCCACAGACACAGTTCCAAATTCCGAAAAAGTATTAAGTTGCTAGGAATATCATCATCTTGAATATTCCATTGTGATTTTACAGATTTCATAAGTGAGAGTTGGTGAAGATTTTAGGATGCGATAACAAATTCCAAAAATTACTAGCAGAACTCCTTCCTTTGATAAAATCTCCTTCCAGATTTGGTCAAAGGATGAGAGTCAAGACTGGAATTGTCAAGCAAGGGAGACGGGTACTATATTCTCTCGGTTATTGCTTTAAAATCTGGATGTCTGCAAAAGCCAAGCCTCCCCCAGCAGAGGCAGAAAGGTTGGGGTGTTCCATCCAATGAGCCAGGTGCTTTCTTTTTCTGCCATTCTGGCTTAAAAGCGTTTGTGCCACCAGGCCTATGTGCATGTCTGCAGTTCAAAATTTCATGCTTGAGTTAGAATTGGACCCTGGCAGATTTTCGCAGAGCTCTGCTGGTTCTTGAGCCATTCTCTCTCCTGAAGAATATTCTGAGTGCTTCTGTGCATGAATTGCTCCCGTCAGGATCCAGTTGGAGTTTTGGCCTTGTGACAAAAGCCTTGTGACACTCCGGGCGGATCAAATACCTGCTTCAGCTGATCCTTTAACCGCTCCTCCGTGACGCCGAGGGCTCTCATGCCCCTCGCTCGGCAAGCTGCTTGCAACTCCTTTACTGTCAGGCTATCCATGCCTTCCTCTGTTATCAGCTAGACAGGACGAAAGATGAACAGCGCACACATGCTCATTCTCCAAATATTCAGAAACAACTGTTATAACAAACAGCTCTCTTCCTTCAGAACAATAGCTCATAACCTTTCTCCACTTGAGCCCCCCTCCCTGCCTGGCGTTCCCCTCCACATACATTGTGATTCTAAAATTAATTTTCTCTTCCACAACACAGTTTCTTTAAATAAACCGTAAACAAAAAAAGATTCCACCATCACCCCCTACTTTATCATCTGCTTTGATGCTTCTCAGTCTCATTATTAGCTGGAAGCGAAGAAAGTTGTTTGTTCCGATTGACTGAAGTTCTAAAAGTTTACACAGAGCAACCAGTTGGGGCCTTGTGAGGTTGTCCAGGGTCAGCTCGTCCTCAAACAGTTTAGAAAACCGTAAAATCTCTTCGTTGCTCGGCCTCTCACCAGTCTCGCGTATCTGAAATTAGAAACAGTACGCTATGAAGTCTTAAGACGGTTGCTGGAACTTTTTCCTCAGAAAAGCAGGGATTTACCCTAAGAAACATTAACTATAATTGTATCAGATGTGTCTATTATTATCCACTTGGCAGCCTGGTGATAAAATGTAACAACATAATTTAAATTTTCAAATACCTTTTGAAAGAAGGTTGAGAAATCCTTCGTAGCGTTCCCTTTAGCTGCTTTGTTTTTTAAGGCAATCTCTTCAATAGTATCTTGAAGAAATTTAGCCACCTCAAGCTTTACTCTCAGTTCTTTCTTCAACCTCTCTTCCTAATAAGAAAAACAAAAAGCCTTTCAACAGAAAGCTGCTCCAGACAGGGATTAAAAAATTAATTTCCTATTACGTCCACTTTGGACACGATGAAATATCGGAGGGATACAATATCTAGCAACATTCTTATGTCAGCTCTTCTAGCCCAGGAACAGTTATTGGAAACCAAGCTGAACTAAACAAAATGAGTTTATTCCCAACTAAGTATGCAAGCCTGCAGCTTTGCATATGGCTACCTAAATGAAGAGCCGTTCTTCAGCTGCTCCATCAAGGTATTTTCTGAGCTCTCTCGCTAAAAACTAAAGTTCTTTCACATTTAGATTGAAGGCTCTTCGCATGCAGGTTTTCTGAAGTCTAAGGTGAAGTGAGGGACACCCCACAATCCTTTATTCCGTTGCACCCCTTTGAACATTGGGCATAATTTAACAAAAACGTGCATATAGTTATTGGAGAGAGGCGTCTCTAGACAGCGTGGTCCACCGAGCAGAGGCATCTAGGAACACTTAGGCCTACCTCCTCAGGCGCACAGGTCAGCAGGTATTTGAACCAGGGATACCAGCGCTCCACAGACTTTTCTACAAATACTTCCCGATGTAACTGTTACCTTCTTAGAGTTTGTCTCAAATGTTGAAGGAAGCATATTCGGGAACAACTTCAAAGCTACGGGAAGCAAGAATTCCATGAAGGGAACGACGATGAAGACCAGGAAAGGGACCAAGCGAAAGAGGTCGGCGCAGATCCGAAGGAACTGCCAAAAGAAACAAGCTTCGGATTATCGCAAGAGGAAACGAAAACAGCCCACAGCCTTGCTTCCAGGCACCGTGAAAAGAGCGAGGGTCATATTATCATGTGGCTAATTGACAGTATCTTTTTTGGAGCTTTAACTATGAAAAAAAACAAAAACCCCATGGTCAGTTCTGTCAAGATTATTTCTTTTCAGACCAAGCAACACGCCCTTCCTACTTTCAACACAGAGAAAAACGGTATTCATGAACTTGTCCTTTACTGCAAATGAAGCTACCACCTTTGCACAGAGTCAATCAAAGGGCTTCTCCCTCAGCAGACAAACAGCACCATGAACTGTAATCATCACCGAGCAAGAGGGGCTTTTCTGTGTTAAGGGAGAAATTGTAGGCTCTGTGCCGTGTCAGAATCATGTGTTATTTTGCTCCATTTATCTTCATGCCACAGCTGCACTTTTCATTAAAAATCACATTTTTTCTTTGCGGTTTTCAAATCTGACATATATAAATTGGCTCGTTTTTATACTTTTGCAAGAAAAATGAGATGATGAGTGTCTATTATTACATTTAAAAGCAGGATAGCATAAAATCCATACAGGTAGTCCTCAACTTACACAACGGGGACCACGATGCCCATTGCTGACGGTTATTGGTCACACCCAACCTTTCTGGCCATGGTTAAGTGGATCGTGTGGTCATTAACCGAATCCAGCTTTCCCCATTGCCTTTGCTGTCGGGAAGCTATCTGGGAGGTGCAAACGGTGCTCCCATGAGCCTGGGACGCTGCAACCGCTGCAAATACACGCCAGGTGCCAAGCAAATGAATGTTGATCATGTGACCATGGGGATGCTCTCTGGTTGAAAGTGCGAGGACCGGTTAAGTTGAGGACTACTTATGTTGGTGTAACATTTCAATCCCTGTGTTGCTGAATTATTCAGATCTGGTCATCTTTTCCTTAACTAAATTTAACATTTCACCCTACCTACTCCTACCTTGTACTTTATAGATAATGAATATAAATATTCTGCGGTGTTTGTGTACACAATGCTTTTTCTGTGTGAAATTATTTCTTCGCCTCTTTAATTTCTTTCCTTCCGGTATTTCATTCCTTTGGTACCAGAACTGAACTCCTGAGGAACACTGAAGTCAATGCCATGGCCTGGTAATATTGAATTTCCATCCCAGGGAGAGTCATGGGCAGCGTTACCTGTCTGCGCTCCCGGCGGGTCATGGAGCTGCCGTGAAGGATCTGCCAGAGCATTCTGGCGGCAATTTTGGAATCGATCCACAACAACCGAAAGCCATGGTAGTAATGCTTCACCTCATCCACAATCTTCTGCCCGATGGATTTTTTTACAACGATTTCTTCCACTGCTGGACTATAAACGGGCCCCCCTTCTTCCAACTTCTTGCTTTTGTCTTTCAGGGACTTCAGGGATTTCTCTATTACAGAGTCATCGTTTCTGGACGCAGAAGAATGCCAGTTCCTTACCGTAACCCAACAAGGCCCTGAAAGGCCTCTGTTGGGAGAGGGCCGACGAGAGTCAAACGCTCTCAGGGCCGCCCCCTGCCTTTTTTCTGACCCTTTCGTCCAAGCGTCGCTGTCTTTTGTACAATAAACGTAAGGTGAGATGTTAGTGCAATATGTAAAACGGGCAGGCCTGTAAGAGAGAAAAGGCAGATTTTAATCTTCATGGCGCACGTTATACTTTTCCTCCCATTTATTTCTACAGTGACCATAAATTAAGTGGGCCCATCAAAAGCAACTGTATGTTTGAGAAGCTTCCCTTTCCTCACTAGGAGAGCTGCATCCTGGGGAAAACAGAATGGATGGGACTCTTTGCAGATCATCTCCATGACATTCTGGCCGGCAAGCTGGTTTACTGCGGACTCCAAAATAAGCGGATACATAGCTGACCCCAAAATCTTTGTCAAAGAGCGCCAGTCAGTGGTCCCTCATCAAACTTGGAGAGAGGGTATCACAGGTTTCAGTCCTGATAGAAGTACTATTCAACACAGGTATGAAGGACTTGGCTGGGGAGGTGAAGGAAGCCTTCAGGCGGAAGCTGCAGAGTCAACTGTTGAGGGTGCCTCAGTTTACGTTTTCAGCCTGCAATCTATTGACTGGACTTGGTGGCCTCCGTCTATGATTCATTCATACAAAGCATGTATCTAATTAGATGTTCCTAAGCATACACACTGCTGCTACACAACTGAGTCTGTGAAAAGACAAGGCACTATGACAACAGAAAAAAATGGGAGAACCAAAAAGGGAAAACTCTTGAGTTTACTGCTTCAACATTCAAGCAGCAAAGCAAGAGGCTACACCAAAATCCTGAAGAAAAAGGGTCTGATGAGAAAGTCCCACGGAAACTAGAAATTACAGGTTACTACCTCAGCAAATGGCACCTTAGCTGCTACATTTGAGTTCAAGAACAAAGGAACCAAAATATCTTCCTCCTATTTTTCCCACAACAACAACCCTCTGAGGCGGGTTGGGCAGAGAGAGAGAAGAACTGGCCCAGTCACCCAGCCAGCTTTCATGCCGAAGGCGGGATTTGAACTCACAGCCTCACACTTTATAGCCTGGCACCTTAACCACTAGACCAAACTGGATCTAGTTAGGCTGCTTAACTAGAGTTACTTAAGCTATACTTAAGATAGGACACCCACAAGGAATCCCCTACCTATAAGGCTAGTCTGGGAGGTGAAACCTCCTCTCCACAGAGCTGGAAAAGGGAACTTCTACTTTGTGTAATTGTCAGGGATTCAGGCTAACTTGAGCCCAGGGCTGTAGGAGCAGGATCCCTCGGGAAGAAAGGAGATGCCCCAATGACAGCCTCTTGTGTCTGGCTGAAACAGGGGCCTGGGGTGAAGGAGGCCCCCTCACAGAAGCAGAGATAGCTGGGACCAGAGGGAGGCTGGGGTTGACTGGGCTTGTCTGCTCAGGGGGTTATCAAAAGGGGGAGAGAAGGGGGGCAACCCCAATTTCTGAGCAGCAGCAGCAGCAGAGAAAACATTTTCCATCCAGAAAAGAGCAGCGGCTGGAGTCATGCAGGCGATGGAAGAAACAGCAGAGACCCCAGAGGACCCTGGGCAGCCTAGAGACCACCCCGAGTGGAGCAAAGAGAGCACGGGGGGTTAAGCAGAGCCCCCTTAGCGCTGCTGCTGCTGCTCCTCAGCGGGCGGGAGAGTTGCCATCTCCTCACTGGTTCTTTGATGCATGACTCAACTCTTTCCTGGCATTTGGTCTTGTCTCTTGGAAGAACATTTCTGGGATTTCCCACTAACCTATAACTGCCTCTTAGGAGGCTAAAGGAAAACAAAACAATAATTTTAGGGCTGGGCTTGTTGTTGTTGTTGTTGTTGTTTTTAACAGAGCGCTGTGGGCAGGCATGGCTGCTGCTCTGCTGGTGAGAATCAGCAGGAGAGAGAGAGATAAATAGGGAGGAGGAGACCAGGAACAGGGAGTCCTTGGCTTATAGCAGTTCGTTTAGTGACCCTTCAAAGTGACAACTCTGGAAAGGATGACATGACCATTTTTCACAGTCATGGCCTTTGCAGCATCCCCATGGTCACATGGTCAAAATTCAGCCGCTTGGCAACTGGTTCAGATTTACAATGGTCGCAACGTCCCAGGGTTGCATGGTCCCTTTTTATGACCTTCTGACAAACAAAGTCAAGGTGGGAAGCCAGATTCACTTAACAACCATGTTACTAACTTAACTGCAGCAATTCAATTAACAACTGTGGCACGAAAGGTTGTAAAATGGGGCAAAACTCACTGAACAAATGTCTCACTAAACAACAGAAATTTTGGGATCAAATGTGGTCGCAAGTCGAGGACTACCTGTATGGCCTTTGCGGCCATGCAGCAAAATAAACGCAAAGATCTTCACTGACTCTGTGAAACAATTCAAAGGCACAACCACCCAGAACTGTAAATGGCCTTTTGGTACTGGCTGTGGTGAGAGCTTGGAGGGGAAAATCATCATATAATTTATGCACAATTCATTTCATTAAATAATTAGGTGGCTTATGTTTGATGTATGGGCAGAAAGACAGCATATAAATATGTGCATTTATATTGCACCCATTTTTAAATTTTCTGTACGCAGAAGTCTATTACTTCACCATTAAAATTTCCACCTACTCCTAGCTAGTAGGCAGATAATTTGCATGAAAGAAACCTAATAGATTTCTATGTTCTATGGACATCCTTCTCCTCTATTAGAAAAAAACATAGCGTTCTGTGATAGTAAACTATTCTCATAACTATGTGAACTTATGTGTACACTTAAGATACAATGATCTTAACCATTCATAAACCAGAATAACTCCAACGACTTATTTGAAATTAGTTTTTTTTCTTTGAACGAACTTTTTAAAAGTTCTTAAACACACACTCGGAAAATGAAGATGCATACATCTTACAGAATAATCGCTTTAATACCTTTTAATTTTAGCTTGCTGTAGTTTGTCATAAACATCTGATATGAACTTCTATATGTTGAATTTATCTTATGATAAAGATGGTATAAGCAGCATAATAAACATTTTCTACTGAAAATAAACACAGTTTTCTGTAAATTCTCTTCCCTATAATTCTATAATCTTCCAAACAAGTGATAATTATTTCCATCCTTCCTAACCTCAGAGAGGGAAAATCAGCTTGTCAACTCTTGGATACTACTGGATAAAGCACCAATAATCCTTTAGGCCACCAATAACTCTGTAGGCCATGTGGGTAAGATGATGAAAGTCTGAAATTGTAAAGATATAGAGGCCCACACTTTCATTTTTTGTGGATGTGATGGCAAAACTGGTTTGCTGTTTCTTTTCTGGATTGGACTTTTGGAAGCACATTTCAAAATTATTCTGATTCTTGCTTTGCACTTCACACTAAGAAATACTTAAAATGGTAACAATTTTATTGTTCAAATTTAAGCCTGTCTGTTCTAAGCCAAAATAGAACAACAATCTTAAGACAGGTATTTTATTTACCCCAAATATGTCCACACCCCTTAGGAAAAGATAAGCAAAATCCTGTGCAGTGACTACCTTATCAACCTAAGGTGAAATCGAAATCCAGCTGAGACCAATCCTACAGAATTCTTCCCTCTGGAATAAATGTGGACACATCTCACACATCATCTATGTGAGCAATATAAAGTATGCATCTCCAAACAAACTTGCCAGAAGTTGTATTCCATCAAAGTCAAAGCAAAATCCCATAATTAAGAACTACTGACCAAACTGTACTACCTATAAAATAAAGAATCTCTTCCATCTTTAAAACAAACATTGCCAACATAGGCATATCCCATTCAATATCCAACACAATATCCAACACAAGCAATAAAACAGAAATAATGGGAGACGAATGAGATAGGAACAAAGAAGGCTCCATTGAGAAGGGAGGAAACAAAATCCGATGAATATGGAAAGTTGTAACTGAACCGAAATGGAGAAGAAATTAAAGAGAAAGCCCTATTTTGATACTGTAAAAAGGTAAAACCACACAATCATCACCTCCTAATGAAAGGCAAAACTTCAATTCGACCTCGAAGTCTTTCATTTCAGTCTTTATAGTTATTTACTACAAACGTGTATATACTAGCTGTTATCAGACGGGGTAGTTTTCAGAAGCTTCCTCCCTTCCATAACCTGTCAAAGTAAGCAGGTCACTCGTAACAGTTGGGCAAAGAGTCATACTTACAAGTCTTTTATTAGCCTCATGGAGGAACAGCTAAGACAAGCAAGGTTCTCCAAATGACCTACAAGAAGAAAAGCAGACTGGGTAGGCAGGCAGGCCAGGAAGAGATTAAGAACCTTATTACACTTGTCCCAGTCTGATATCAAAATAACTTTGTCCACCGCACACTATTCAATACTTCAGGAAGAAATAAGGCCACAGTTAAGATCAAGTACAAGAACCTGTAATGGCTTTTGTTAGAGCTCACACAGCAAGAGGCTACAGGCAGTCCTCGACTTACAAACACAATTAAGCCCAATTTTTTTGTTGCTAAGCGAGACATCTGTTAAGTGAATTTTGCCCCATTTTATGACCTTTCTTGCCAGAGTTGTTAAGTGAATCACTGCAGTTGTTAAATTAGTAACACGACTGTTCAGTGAATCTGACTTCGCTTGTCAGGAGGTCATAAATGAGTCAGTTGCCAAGCGCCCAAACTCTGATCACATGACCACTGCAACGGTCTTAAAAGTGTAAAAAATGGTCATGTCAATTTTTCTGAGTGCCGTTATAACTTTGAACAGTCATTAAACCAACTATTATAAGTCAAGGACTACCTGTATTTAAACTATAGAAATTCATCAGAGCTGAGCTTGATGAATTCTTTTCTTTTATATCAGATTAACGGAGTTGGGAGGGACCTTGGAGGTCATCTAGTCCAGCGATCGCCAACCAGTGGGCCAGGACCACTGGTGGTCTGCGAGAAAATGTTGGTGGTCCACAGAGAAATGTCCCCCCCCCAAAGCAATTAATCCAGGGTGCGTGGGAACACAAGGCTGTGCCGCCCCACATGGCCCATGGGAAGACAAGGCTTGCGTCGCTTGCATTGTAAACAACACAAGGTAGTGAGGGGAGGGGGGAAAGGGTGGAGGGGGAACTTGCCCCATTCTCCCCACACGCCTAGCCTGGCCACTGGGCTGCTTCTTTCTTCTTCTGCTTTTGGCTGCACGCAAGGAAAGCAGCCAAAGTCTTTCTTTCTCTCCTCAAACTCTGCCAGAAATGAGCCTTTGGGACCCTGCAAGGCCTCCTGCTCCAAGAGGCTGCAAAGACTCATTTCTGGTGGAGTTTGGGGGAGAGAAAGAAAGACTTTTGCTGCTTCTGCTGCTTTCCTTGCATGGAGCCAAAAGTCTCTCTCTCTCTCCCCCTGAGAACGGAGCAGGAGATAGTATTCTGTGAATATTTGATTGATAGGAAAATGGGGTGGGGAATTTTCCTGCAGACTTTTTTGGGGGGATTTTCCCAGGGTCTAAAGTTATGAGTTTGGTGGTCCCTGAGGTCCAAAAGGTTGGCGACCCCTGGACTAGTCCAACCACCTGCCTAAGCAGGAGACCCTGTCTGCCCCCTTTCTGACAGATGCCAGCCCAGTCAAGTCTCTTCTGGAAAGCTTCCATGCAGGAAGCTCCCACAACTTCTGAAATCCTTTTTCTGTGCACAAGGACCTCAGGTGTCCGAATCCGTCTCCCCCAATGGCAGGCGGTGCAGAAATCAATCCAGGCAGTCCGGGGGGGGGGGGGGGTATGAACCGCAGGGGCCCTAAAGGTGCCTCTCAAAGAGCTAGAAAACCTTTTCCCCTGAAAAGGAGCACGAAGGGGCCATGAAGAACAGAAAGGCTGGTCCTTGCCACTCCCTGACATTGAAAGCCCTGAGAAAGGACAAACCATGGTGACAGTTCCTGCCCAGGTATGTCTCCTGCCAGGCAAAGAAGCTGGGGGACCTCACCTTGGGAGATGCAATTTATCCCCCCCAAACCTGTGTCTGTCATTCTGGTCCAACTGGGCACTGGCTCTTCCTTTCTCTGGAATACTCCGCATGGACAGGCAGTCCTTGACTGACGACATTTCCTTTAGGGACCATTCAAAGCGAGGATGGCACTGAGAAGAGTGACTTAGGACCCTTTTCCACTCTTATGACCATTGCAGCCAACCCCCCCCCCCCCCGGGGGTCCCCTGATCAAAACCACAGGCTTTGGGCAACTGACTCATACTTACAACGGTCGAAGCCTCCTGGGATCACATGGCAAACTTTGGGTGACCTTTCTGACCAACAAAGTCAATGGGGAATCCCTTAACAACCTCGTTGCTAATTTAACTGCAGCGATATAAACGAAGGAAAGTCGTAAAGCAGGGCAAAACTCACTGAACGAGCGTCCGGTCCCAATTTGCCATATCATGGTCGTAAGTCGAGGCCTGCCTGGATGTTTGTGGCCGGCCACTGGGCTGCGGGGGGGGGGGGGGGAGACCTTCCGGGGGGCGACCCGGTCTACCCCTCACCCTCAGCCGCTGCTCGGACGGGCCCCGAGGGGCAGTGCTGGCCCCGGCACCGCCGTTCCGCTCGGGAGAGAGGAGGCGGCGGCGGCGGAGGTGAGCCTCGGCTCACAGGGCCCCGCAGGCCCCGGCAGGCCTGGATCTAAGCCTCTCAGGGAGGCACCTGGGGCGTTCCCGGGCAGAGCAGGATTACCTCAGGAGACCCGGGGACATCCGTCATAGCGTCCCTGGAAGGAGGTGCAGAGCGCCCGGGCCCTCCGGGGAAGCAGCGTCGCCTCTCCCGCACGGGACCTTCGGCTGCCACCCCCCACCGGCACCACAAATCCCCTCACAGAGAGAGAGAGAAACGCTTCCCCCGTGGAACATCTGCCTGACGGGGATCCGCCCCGGGGGCCGCCCGCCCTTCGCGCTTCCCGCCCAAGAGGGCTGCCCTCCTCCTCCTCCTCTTCCCCCGAGCCCTGCCTCCTCACCTGCCGCGGCTGCCTCTCCGCTGCCCGGCCGGGGGAGTCCCGGCGCCCTCCACGCGCATCGCCTCAGCAGCACGAAGGCCGCCATGCCTGGGCCTGCCAGCCGGTCTGCGCCTGGGCGGGGCGGAAGTGGCCGCGGGGCACGCCGGGAGGTGGAGTCTTCCGGCGACGGAGGGAGGGCCACGTGCCGCCTCGGAGAACGGGGTGGGGGGGGGGGGCGATAAAAATAAAGGAAGGGGCGCCGCTTCCGGGCAGGGCGGGACGCCTCTGGCCGCAAACGAAGGGATCTCGGAGGCCTTCCGGTCCAGCCGCCTCCTGCTCAAGCGGGACGGCCCGGCCTCTTCCCCCAGCGCTTGGGTGCAGCCACCTGTGCGGGCGCACAGCCACACTGGCAAACGAGTGGTTGCAAGCCCAGGACTACCTGCGCCAATATAAACAGAGTAACAGGCTTGGAAAGGGGCCTCGGAGGTCTTCTAGTCCAGCCCTCTGCTCAAGCAGGGGACCCTAAGGCGTTTCAGACAGGTGGCTGTCCGGCCTCTTCCTGAAAACCTCCAGCCATGGAGCACCCACAACTTTCTTGCAGCAAGCAGTTCCACTGGTTGATTGTCCTCAATACCAGGGAAATTCCTCCTTAGTTCTAGGTCGCTTCTTGTCCTGCCTTCAGGTGCCTTGGAGAAAAGGTGGACCCCCTCTTCTCTGTTGGAGCCCCTCAGATCCTGGAAGGCTGCCACCCTGTCCCCCCTAATCCTTCTTTTCTCTAGTCTAAACATGTACAATTCCTGCAATCATGTTTTAGTCTCCAGGACTTTAATCATTTTAAAATTAGAATAGAATCCTTTATTGGCCAGCTGTGATTGGACACACAAGGAATTTGTCTTCGGTGCAAATGCTCTCAGTGCACATAAAAAAAGAGATAGTCATAGGGTACAATAAGCAATCAAATCATACCAGAAACAGTCAATATAAATAGTACGGATACAAGCAACAAAGTTACAGTCCTACAGTCACAAGTGGGAAGGGATGGTGATAAGGAGTGACGAGAAGGTTAACAGTAATAATAGTAATCCTTAGTTGCTCTTCTTTGCACTTTTTCCAAAGTCCCAACATCTTTTTGGTAATGTGGGGACCAGAACTGGATGCAGGATTCCTGGTATGGCCGTATAAAAGGGTGGCCTTCACTCTCTCCCTCTCTTAAGGCAGCCCAGGATCTGCATCGGCTTTTCTGGCTGCTGCCCTGGGGATACGAAGGCAGCCTCAGGCTCAACAGGCCCAGCCCAAAGACCCACTGCAGGCGGTCCTCAGCCTGCAACCCTTTGTTCAGTGACCGTTTAAAGTTAGCACAGCATTGAGAAAAGGGATTTGGGATCAGTTTTCACACTTATGGCCGTGGCAGCGTCCAAGTCCAATTCACGTGTTGGGGCAGCTGGCTCGTGTTTATGACAGTCGCAGAGTCCGGGCTCACGTGATCCCTTTTTTCAACAGGAAAGCTAGTCACTCTTTCCTCTAAGGCAGAAAATTTTCTTTTTTCTCTCTTCTTTTTTCTTCTGTAGTTATCTACCCAGAGAGTTCCTGGAAACTCAAAAGCTTTGCAATTAATTTAGATGGCCCAGAAAAACTGTAGCCATTTAAAAGAATCGAGGCAGGCCACTGACACTGTCGGAGGGGAATCCTGATTTTCGTGGTTTGTTATGATGAATTTGTACTTTGCACCCTGGGAGAAAGGAAAAGGTGAAGGCATTCCTGGTTCCAAGTCACTACAGGAAAAGAGGCCCCTCTAGGCATCTATGAAGCCTCTGGTTCTTAAGCCTCATAAGAAGCCATGATTTGTTATCTACTGAGTGAGCTGCAACTGGCTTCAGAAATAAATTGTAGCAAACCAACTATTGGTTTCACATAGCACTCAAGACAAACATGCTGATCAAAGCACATAGTGACCCAAAAGTGAATTATTTACTTTATTTGCCATGGAAACAAAACTTTGGAGGCTTCAGATAAAATTAAAGGATTGAATTATGAAAGTCAGAAGCGGAAATAAAGAATCTGATATGGCTGTACATACACACACAAAAAGGGAAGTCCAGGATGAAGGACTAGCCCTCCTTTGGCACAGATGCCTCTCTTCCCCTCCAGGGTATTCTACGTATGCATTTTTATTCAACCAATTTTTCTGAGGGAGATTACTATTTATCTATTATTTATTTATAATTGTAATTGGCTGCTCATCTTATCCTAGGGCGAGTTACAAAATATCCATCCACATATACCGTATAATTAAAACAAACAAACAAACAAAAACCATTGAAGCCCAAGGACACCTGGGGAGGGCAGCTGTGCCCATACCCCAAGAGAACAAAAGGCAGGTTTACATTTGGAAGCTTGACCACCGACTCACATTTGAGAGTTGCCTGTCCAGGGTCACGTTTTTTGCAACTTTCTGGTAAGCGAAATCAACGGGGAAGCCAGATTCTCTTCCCAACTGGGTTTAAGAGCTGCAGCGATTCAAGTTAATGATGTGGCAAGAGAAGTCGTAAAATGGAACAACTTGCACACTGGAGGAATTTCTCACCCAGCAACCAAAATGTTGGACTCGATTGTGGTCGTAAGCCGAGGCCCCCCTGTGCGAAAAGCCTCTTGATTCTGTCCACGGCACCCCTGGTCTTCTTGCCTGGACCCCCCAGCCAGGATTGCTGCTCTCTCCCCTTCCTCTTCTATCTGCCCCTCCTGCAGCTTTCCTTTCCATGACTCCTGCCTGTCTGTCTGTCTGTCTGTCTGTCTCTTTCTTGCTGGCCTTTGAAACCGGATCCCAAGGAGCATCAGCTTCTCCAGGACAACCAGCCCACCCGTGACTGGGGTGGGGTCTTCGGAATCACCACCTTCCAGGAGGGGAACCGGGTGCCAGGCGCCCCCCCGCCCTGGGGGGCCCTCCCTGCAAAGGGCGGCTGCTGGGACCTCGGCCCGGATGCCCCACTTCAGACCCTCCCAGGGCCTCTGGGGCCGCTGTGGCGGGGCTGAGCAGAGGCTGGGAGGGAGGGGGGGGTCCCAGGCCCTCCCCTCTTCCCTGCCCCCAGGCCAGGAGGCTCTGCGGCCGCAGCAGGGGCTTCCCCGGGGCCTTTGTGGTGGTGCAAGAGGCGGCCCTTTGTGCCGGGAGGGGAGGAAGGGGCTGCCCGGCTGGCTGGGCGGGGATGCCCATGCGGGGCTCCCGCGGGGCCAGCAGCGCTCTCCGGGCCGGGGCTGGCGCTGCAGGCGGGACCCCCAGGCGGGCAGCGCTCTTGCCCTGCAGGAGGAGGCGCGGCCCCTTCCAGCCGGAGAAACGGGAGCAGGAGAGGCGGGCCGGCACGCGGGGTGAGCCGGGGGGGCACCCGGGGGCCATCGGTCCGGGCTCGGCGGCGGCGGCGGGTTTGAATGGGGCGCGGCGGGGCCGGCGGCGCGAAGGCGGCCCGGCAGCCAATCAACGCGGGGCATTTTTCGCGCTGGTTTCGGCGGGCGAAGAGCAGCGGGAGGAGGCGGAGGAGGAGGCGGGTCCGCGGGGCGGTTGGGCGGCCGGCCGGGGCGGCGGCGGCGGCGGCGGCGGCGGCGGCGGGAGAGGCAGCCGGAGCAGCGGCACCCCCAGCCCGGCCCAGCGCCCCCTCCCTCCCGCCCGGGCGGCTCCCCGGGCAGCCAGGTCAGTGCAGGCGCCCCGCTCCCTCCGCGGCGGCGCTGGGCGGGAAGGCTCCGGGGGCGGCGGGGAAGCCATGATGGCTCCGGGCGGGGCGGCGATGCGGGGCGAGCGAGGGGACCCAGCCACGTGCAGCGGCTCTTTCTCGGGGGGGGGGGGGGGGGGGGGGGCGGGCCCGCCTCTCCCGGGGAAGCGGCTCGTCCCCTCGCCGGGCGGAGGGTCCCCGGGGCGGCGGCGCTGCTGCGTGCCGGGCGCCCTGCCCGCCTTCCCGCGTGGCTCCTTCCCTCCTTCTTCCCCCGCGGGAGGAGGCGGGGGAGGGTCCCCGCCTGCCGCCGCCTCTTCCTCCTTCTCTTCCCCCGGGGCGAGACCGAAGCGCGTGTCGGGGGGTTGGGGGGGGGGGGGATTCCGGCCGAGCGACCGTCCGGAGAGCCGCGGGGGCTGCGCGCCTTTGTATGGATGGGGCGCAGCGTCGGGGCCGCGCGCGGAGCCTGGCCGGCCGGTCCGCCCGAAGCCCCCCGGGCAGGCTCTGTGGGGGCGAAGGCAGGCCGGGCCCGCCTCCCTCCCTGGCCCCCTTGACGGGAAAGGAGGGGGCGCCTGGTTGAACCCTCCCCCCCCCCCGGAAGGCCCCGGGTGCAAGGGCGCTTCCGTGGGCTCGACCGTCCTGGACCCGTCTCACCTCCACGATGCCCAGGTGGGGGCAGCTGGCATCCTTCCGAGGGCCCCGTGGGACAAGATGGAGTTCCCGGAGGGGGAGAGGCGGCTGCTTCCAAGGGGGCCTTCGGGGCCGGCGGCCTCCGGTCTTGCTCGGAGCTGGGGCTGCTTTGTGCACGAGGGAGCGAGGGGGGGTCGCGCCGGCAGGCCGGAAAAGGGCCTCTCTGGGGGGCTCCCCCCCCCCCCCCCCGCTCCCCCCCCGGGGGGCGGCCCCCACCCCCCCCCCCCCCCCCCCCCCCCGCCCTTGTGAATTCTGCTTGAACAGGTGTGGAAGCCCCCCAGCCCAAATTGCCCATGTGGCGGGTCCGGCCTTTGTTTCCCTCCCGATGGATGCGTCCCCAACCTGTGGCCGAGGGCTTTCAGGGCCCCTCAGAGCTCCGGGCATCTTTTTGTTCTCTCAGGAGTTTCTCTCTCGTCCAGCTGCCCACGTAAGAGCTCCGGACAAAGAGCCCCCGGCGGCTTTATCCCCAGGACTTGATATTCATTGGCCCGATTTGGGCCATCAACTTACCATTAACATTTTAAATGAATGGGGTTTTTTGGTTCTATGTATCAAAATTGGATTTCTCACGCCACTTTTGATAAACATTAAATCTGTGCTCATTTTTTTTTTTTTTAACCAATTTGGAATAAATCTGTGCCAGTCAGTAAGACAGGATGACTTATTTATGTTTATTCATCTGCTGCCCTTCTCCCCAGTAAGGAGGGTTTTTGTGGAGGGTTTGTTTGTTTGGCAAATCAAGATGCTGTTGCTTCAAGAGTTAACTGGCTCCTGGATCGCTCAAGTAGCAGCATTTTTTTAGGTTTTCGGAAATTCCTGAAAAAATATAAGTTACTTTAATTAGTGGTTTGGTCTCGCACACAAGACACAAGGTTCAATTCACATTTTATGAATCACTTAAGCACATGCAGTCCTTCTCTCCATGAACTCATCCAATTTATGAATTGAAAAATGGCGCAGGACAACATACACAGAATTATGTGGTGCCGTGTTTGATGGTACTTCAGTTTCACAGGGATGGTTGATTGCGTGGATTGTGAATTGACAATCTATAGTCCTGTAAATTATCCTGTCATCTAACCCAAAATCTCCTAAGGAATCAAGAAATAAGATACGGTTGGCCTCAAAAGATTTGTTTCTGACTAACCCTTCCTGATTACTAACAATGACTGCATGATTTTCAAGCTTTAATTTTTTTTATGAACTGCAGATCATCAACTTTCTTTAGCCACCTTGGCGACTTCAACTCCCAGAATTCCCTAGTATAGCACAGCTGGCTGGGGAATTCTGGGAGTTGAAGACCACCCATCTTAAAGTCACCAATGTTTATAGTTTATCTGGTCCTACAGATTTAGAAAGTAAATGGGTGTTTCCAGACTGTTTTCCTAAGCAAGATTGCGTCTTTTCTCTTGATTCTTCCTCCATTCACGCAACCAACATCCCTGCTGCTGCTCCCATTCCCCCATCTTAGGTTGTCCCTAAAGCATAAGTCTGTCTGACTTGTTGCATATGTCCCTCTGCTCCCTGAAGGAGAAAGTTTCCAGTGAGATAAATTGGGAATTTCCTGAGAGGAATTTGTCTGGCAGAACCAACCGGTGTCCCGAGGATGTCAAGATAATTCATATCTTCCACCAGGGCTTCTTGTAAAAACAGATACTTGCTGGTTGGAAACCATGGGCAGTCCACTCTAGCAGCTCTATAGGTAGTCCTCGACTCAACGGCTATTCGTTTAGTGACCGTTTGGAGTTACAATGGCACTAAAAATGTGACTTGTGTAATGGATTTTTAAAAATACAAGTAGATCCCGCGACCCTAATGGAGCCTGCCAGTTAGGGTTGTATGTCGTAATGGTCGTAAAATGGGTTGTCAACATGACTAAACCTGATTTTTAAACTTTTTTTTTTTTTTTTTTGCGCTGGCTGTTAAAGGAACATCACATTAAGCAAACTCGTTTTCTGCTATGCCAAAAATTAGAAGTGTTCGCTTTCTCTAAAAATGTGGTCATGTGACTAAAAATGGCGGTAAATACGGCCATGTTCCTGAGCGGCTGAAATGCAGTCACGTGACTTCAGGAGAGGCAACACTCAGACTTTGATCTGGGTGGTCAGTTACCCTTTTTGCAGGTAATTCATAAATTTGGACAGTTTGCTAAGATGAGGACTGTAACTTCTCCCTTTTTTTTTCTGTCAGTTCTTTTTGGGTAGGGTATTTTTTTAAATTTCTCCTTCCGTTGCTTGCATCTCATCATGGGATTCATCCCATCAGATTGAATTTATTAAACGACGCTTGCTTTCTAATGCTAGAAATGCCAAGTCTGCCTTGCTTCTTCCAACATTTTTATTTATTCCCCAGAGTTTGCACAGAGAAAGGAAATCTATGTTTTCGCACCCCTTCCTCAATAGGCTAAATAGGGTTTTTGTCCCTGAATTCAAAAAGCATCCATAGAGGCTAAGTTTAAAAGCCTTTCTGATCTGGGGAGGGAGTGGCATTATTTTACTTCATTTCATTTTTGCTAGTCCTTTTTTTGCCCCTTCATCTGGAAACTTTGGGTCAAGCGACAGGGTATTCCAATTTTTTACAGTCTGTGTAGTCTAAAATGTCCCAATAAAGGAGGATATTTGTAGAAGAAGGGTTGAAGTGCAGAGTCCTTGCTTCTCTCTGAGCTTGGTGGTTTCCTTGCAGACGTTTCATGACCCAACTAGGTAACATCATCAGTGCTAAAAGGGAGTCCTGGCTGGAGCTGATGATGTTATCTTACTTGGGTGATGAGACGGTTGCAAGAAAACAACCAAGGAAATTCACTTAACTGCAATTTAATAAGTGGGGCGATTCACTTAACAAAGGTGAAAAGAAAAGTCTTAAAACAGGGCAAAACTCATTTAACAATTTTCTCACTTAGCAACATAAATTTGGGCCTCAGTTGTGGTTGTAAGTTAAGCTGCTAAATTGTCTTCCATGGACAGGTTGGCTGAGGGAGACTATCATGCTCCAGGCTTTTCCCCTCTAGAACTCCAAAACCCATGGTGCTTCACATTTTTATCTTTTTTTTTTTTTTGAAAAAATCATTTTATGCCTATGGGAATTCGCGGCAGGGGAGGAATTATTGGCAGGGGCTCAGTGAGTACTGGAAATCGTTTTGTCACATCCTTAATATTTGCTCCTGGCAAACAGCGTGTTTCACATACCAATGAATGTAGTTGGCACAGATTTGTTTCGGTTGCTCAGAGTTGTGAGTCACCCACTACCACAAACCTTCAGTTGACTTGGTACAATGGCAACTTTTCTGCTGTCAGGGATCCGTCATCCTGTCTCCTGTTCATAATCATATTTGATATTTATCTCTTTTCTTTATGGATAGGCCAAACTTGATTGCCTGTGTTGCACAGTATTGGTTACTTAGGCTTTGTAATGGTGTGCATGTTTCTGCCTTGTTGCACACATGCTCACATCATAATAAAATTAGGCTGGGCTGGAAAGCTTTTACAAATCTTCATTTAAGGCAATGCATTGTAAAAGGAAGATTTAACGTCTTTTTTCCATATATTCCCTCTTATTCAAGTGTTGGATAACCATTTGTCTGAAGTGGTGTAGGCTTTCCTGCCTAAGCAGGGGGTTGGATGAGAAGACCTCCAAGATCCCTTCCAACTCTTATTATTCTATATTTTCTATTTTCAAATAATCAGACTTCTGTTTTGTTTTGTTTTTGCCACAATAGATCTGAATTCCTAACGGTGACAACTTTCAGACTTGCGGACTTCAACTCCCAGAATTCCCCATGCTTCTAAGCTTCTTAAAATAACACAGATAACTAAAATGGTTAAAAGGCAAAATAAGGTTAAGAAAGGTGTACTTCCATTTGCAATTTCATTTTTCTGTCCTTTTGTGTCCACTTCAGTCTGGGGGCTAAAGTGTGTGATGAATGGTAAAGCCAGCTTTGCTGGCTGGGGAATTCTGGGAGTTGAAGTCCACCAGGCTTCAAGTAGCCAAGGTTGGAGACCCCTGCGTTACAGGACATGCTGATTAACAGGGTAGTTAAGTGGGGGCAGAATAGTGAGATGGGGGGGGGGATATCAAAACTCTTATTAAGGATGCCTTGTAAAATTGGAGAAAAAGTATTGAGTGGAATGCCCTACAGTTATGTCTTGGGCATCTTTGGTGATAAATAAATGTACAGGCACATCTTGAATCCTGCATTATTTGGTATTTTTTGTTAACAACTGGTATAAAAGAGCAGAAGGAAGAAATCTGGACAGCATAGCCAGTAATGTAGAAGACAAATACAATTTTTACAAAGTCATAGTGGGCTGATAATCTCAGAATGAAGTTGAAGAGAAATTAATTGCAGTAAGGAAACTAAGAAGCATCAAATGCACAGGAATAGTGTTGCCGTACAAGGAGTTTTCACTTAGCGCCCCAATTGGGATTAGAATTTTTATCATTAAACAAAGCATCATTAGGTGAAACCTCACATGGACCCCACTACTCAGTTGTGGTGGTTAGGATCTCATTCTTCCGACCATCTATCTGGCCCCACCTTTGCTTTCTTCCACCATGCCCGGTCTATTTTGTTAGGGTTCACGAGTAGAAATAGTGGGGAATCAGAATATTTTCCACTGATCAGAGTTTTCCTTGAGTATTTTGTCTATCGCTAAGCATCGCATTGAAGGATTTAGCAGAACAAATAAGCTCTGAGGAGGACGAGAAATTAAGTCATACGGAGAGACATTGAAGGGGTTGGGCCTGTTCACTTGGGATATTACAACACTCTTCCTATACCAGAAGAGATATTGCAAGAAGTTGGTCAGAACTCTTATTGTAGGACCTCAGAGCTTGCTTTGAAGTTACAGGGAAGCAGATTTCAGTGGAATATGATGGAACGCTTGGCTTCAGTTATGGAACCAACTTTGCAAGAGAGATGTTGGGCTTCATTTTCTTTGGATATATGGAGACCCTGGATAGCCATTTGGGTGGGACCCTTGAATTTGGATTCTGCACTAAGCAGTGAGTTGGGCTCAGTGGCCATTCTCACCCTGAATGCACGGAAACGTGAGTTAGAATGGAATAGAAATAGAATTCTTTGTGATTGGACACAGAATTTGTCTTTGGTGCAAATATATAGTTTTAGCGAGATGACCTGTGGCTCTTTGGCTTACTGTTTCAGAAATATCTTCCTTCCAGTTACCTCAACGATTTCAAACATTAACAGGGCTTCTAATGTCCAGCTTTGGGGTAGATACCTAGAGTTGTCTGCCTGGAAAGAAGCTCATGTTGTCCCTGTAAAGCCCAGTCAAACATCAGCGCAGGGAATTCTGAAAGTCAGCCTGTTTGAGGCCCCTCCGGTCAAAGCATTTTACCCCATGATGCCCAGTTCTGCCTATAGAAGCTCTGGGAAGTGTTTGTAGCCTATGGATAAGTTATCATCAACAACAGTAGGAGTTGTAATTGGATCCAGGTAACTTAGAACCTCTAATTTAAAAAACAGCAAACCCCCCATAATTGCACGTTGCATTGTTCTTTGAAACGGTTTAGATTAGCATTTCATGGCTTAATTCTCCAGTCAACATGGCCGTAGCTTAGAAGTCTGGGGGTATACCCACCTATTCAGTAGGTGCAACAATTAGAAAACACAGCTTTATATTTTACATTTCAGCTTCCTGTCCTTAAAAGGCAACCCTGGAGCACTAATTCCTGGATTTCAAATGAAAAAAATCACACTGTAGATGAACTTCAATTGTTTGGGTCTAGCTTGCAATCAAAGGAGACGCTGCTCTTTATATATTAAAAGAGATCTGAAGAGGTTGTCCATCTGCGAGCCGAATGAATGGGTTAATTGTTAGCGATGTGGTATTCTTTGAAACAGACTCAACCTTCTGTCAAGCTACCAGGTTCGACAGGAGCCTTTTCACAAATTAAAAAAACAAAATTAAGTTCAGCTTCCACAGTTTTCAGTCCTGACATTACAACAATGTACCATTACAACTAAATCAAAAAATGAGCAATTTCATTTGTGAAGTTGGGCTTACCCCATTATTACAGCAAATCTCTCTGCCTATTTTTATTAGGCTAATTTGGAAACGACTAAATTAAACTCTAAAGCTAAAGTCTATGCTTTGGTTTCTTGATTCCCATCTTCTCTGTTAAGTTTGTAGGGGTTTTTGCTGCAACAGCCTAAGTTTTAGGTAGACGTTTCTGTTTACCTTGTAGACCCGGTCTGTATACACACAATTTATTTCTTGAAAGGTAGAATTGTGAAAACGATTGCAGGGTGAGATTCTTGGGGTCCTTTTGAGGTCTTCATGAATGCCTGGCAGTCCGATCAACAATTGCTTGCTGTTGGAGGGTCTGCCATTTTGTAGGTTTTTTCCCCCTCGCTGTGCATTTTTGTATGTTTCTAAGGACTTAGGATGTTTTCTGTGAGTTTCTTGTTTCATTCGTAAGATAATTACAGCAGAGGTTTTCGACCATCAGTTTTGGATAGCGTATTCCAAATATTTGCTATCCATATATATTCCATACATATTCCAAATATTTGGAATATTTAGTATTCCAAAAGAGCTGTGGAGTCCCCATAAAGAGGTTCTGGGCCTACCAGTTGCCCTCTTCTGATTTATGACAAGGATTGATCTGGCTACCTGATGAGGACAGGTGATCATTGGGGGTGCACAGTGAGCTGCTGAATGGAATTTCAGCACTTTGATCCTGAAAGCAGGAATCGTGGCTCATTTCATCCCCATGTGAACATTGGTATTATTTAAAAAAAAAACATTGGAAGCTTGGAACTTAATAAAACCTTTCCATGGGAAGTAATCAAATGCAAAGCTGTATTTTGAAACGGGAAGGGTGGACTTGATTTATTGCGTAGCTGAAAGATAAATGTTTAAATCGTTTCCTAATGTCTACTTTGTTAGTTCAACCTTAATTACTATAAATATACTACAGAATGGGAGCCTGTGTGTCAAGACAGGTCAAGGTGTCTTTGTCAAGATTTTCAGGCAGTTCTGCCTTTCTTCTTTTCCAGCTTGTTGCTGTTGCAGCTCAGCAAAACAATATAATTCCATGTTATGTCCTGTTAGTAAATCTAGGTACAAAATGATGCATGTACATAGACATCACACACCAAGAGAATATCACACTTGCATCCTAGGATTATTATTTTTATTTGACTTTGTACACACATTTCCAGTTCAAGGGTTCTTCTGCTGCCGTGATCATGTTTCTGATGGTAATGGTTGGTAATTCATCCGGGGAGCTGTTTGGGGGGGATTTGTATGTTCAGAAATGTGTGCTTATTTGTGTTATTTAAGCTTGTGGGCATGTCTGAACATTGTTGGGATATTTGCAAGCTTTCCTTCTGTTTGGGCGACCTGCCATACATGCTTAGCTGATGGTGTTGTATGAATTTAAACATAATCGTACCCAAGTCTCTCATGGTTTGTGTCTCTCCCTTTGCTCTCCCTAGGCAGCCCTGCTTATCTGGTGCCCTACTTTCTGCTCCAACCCATGGCGTCCCTCTGCCTCCATCCAGCAAGCCTTAGAGTGAGGAGGGAGGAAGAGCCCTTGGCCAACGCTCCTTCGCAGGGCCACCCCCTGATTACCCTCTCTTGTGATAAATATTCTCGGGCGTTCTGCTTTTGATGCCGGGAGGTCGCCTTTTCACAAATTAAAAAAAGAATTTGAGTTCGGCTTCCATGCTTTTTAGTCCCGAGCTTACATTTATTGCATTTATCAATTACAGATAGTAGCAATAGCACTTAGACTTATATACCGCTTTGCAGTGCTTCACAGCCCTCTCTTAGCGGTTTACAGAGCCAGTGTCTTGCCTCCAACAATCTGGGCTCTCATTTGATCTGGTTCAGAAGGCTGAGTCAAACTTGGAGCTGGTCGGGGTTGAACTCCTGGCAGTGGGCAGAGTTTGCCTGCAATTCTGGATTCTGCACCACCTCCACATTCGACCTAATGGAGATCTGCCCATTATGCTTGCGTGTCAAGCTGTAAATCGATTCCATCCTGTGATTAACCTGATGTGTCACCAATCAGTCATAACTCGAGTCCTATCCGCACAACATGCCAAATGGAAGCCATTGCTCAGTCGTTCTGCATTTGCATCTTTTCCATTTGTCTTTGTCATTTTATCCCGAAGAACCTCCTGTCAATCACTTCCTTCGGGTGAAGATTTCTGAGAGGTTTTTTTTTCTTTGCGAAGGGGATGGAAGACCCAGGAGCCATCTGTTTTAACCAGGCCGCCTGGTCTCCACATCCTAGCAGTCGCTGAGTCCAATGCTAGTTTGCAACTGGCATTTTTGTAGCTTTTGCACGAGAGAAAACGAATGAGTCATTTCTATCCCACATCCTTTAATTTCCTGTCAAGATCTGCCTCTTGTTTATTTGTACCCTGTTTCTCCAACAATACGGCCTCCCCCAGCAGGAAGACCCAGCGTGTTTTATAGGCGTGAAATGAAATTAAGCCCCCCCCCAAAAAATTGAGGCCTATATTAAAACATGCGAAATGGGGGGGAATGGTGGGGGGGCCTGCCGTTAGGAAGAACCTTTGTTGCACACCCAGATATGGTGCTGCCTGCGTTGACCCCGATACGAAGTGCCCCACCAATGCCAAGGTCAGCATCCAAGCCGTCACCGCCCGCCTACCCGAAGATGCAAGGGGGGGGAGAATTAAGTCACCCCCCAAAAGACGGCCTGGTCATTTTTTCGGGGCTCAAAAAAAAAATAATAGCCGCCCTTATTATATGAGAAACACGGTAGCTTTTTTGTGCCTTGGATGGATTTAGATGGAGCCTTGTTATTAGTAATCGTCCTTCAGCTCCTGTATTTTTGTAGGCCTTAGATTCTTTCCTGTATTTCTCATGGGCTTCGTTTTAACACCTCTTGCAAAGTTGTCCAGCCACAATAATGCCTGGTTGGCATGAGTAGGTATTCTTTCCCCTCTCTCCTTCTGCCCAGGTAGAAGAGGAATAAAATAAAATTCCAAGAAAACAGCTCAAAATAATACCTTCCACCTCTGCTTGTTCTTTTATTTGTAAGGCTGCAGAAGAGCAAAACATTGGTCCTTGCTTTCTTTCAAAGTGTCTACTGGTCTCATTCTGAGAATTAGCTGGAAGAATTCAATGTGGTTTTTAAAAGTAGGGAACGGGAATATTTTATCTTAGGAGCTACAAGCACCAAATCTGTCTCAAATGTTGGGTTTGGTTTATGTTGTTTGGTAGCCTATTTTGGTGATATTGGGCTCCCCAAAGACGCTCAGTAGCCATCCTCTGGAACTAATAATACGGTTTTGTGCTTTATTCCTTTATTTATGCAGAAATATCAATAAACTGGAAACCTCTGCAATGGATTTCAAAAGTAACTCGCTGTTGCTTCCCAAGAAAGGTGCCAATCACATCAAAATGAAGCCCGTCCCCGAGATCCTGGGGAGCCCCCCCGGAAAGCCCCTCGGCTGTGAAGTGAACCGGGAATGTTCTGTTTACCTGGGAAAGAGTCACCTTTCCGCCACACTACAGGACGATGTCAAGCCAAAATACAATGGCCGCGATGCCCTGCCCTTCATCCCTGTGGAGAAGCTCCAGGATCTCACCTGCCGCGTCTTCAACGGGGAGTCAGGGACGCCGGACGCCAAGCTGCGCTTCGAGTCTCAGGACCTCCGGGAAGCCGCCACGCCCCCCAACACTACGCCGGCCAAGAACGGCTCGCCGGAAATTAAACTGAAAATCACTAAAACATACATGAACGGGAAGCCCCTCTTTGAGTCCTCTATTTGTGGCGACAGCGTGCTGGGGGTCACCCAGGCGGAGCCAA
Organism: Laticauda colubrina; assembly: GCA_015471245.1. Taxonomy (NCBI): domain Eukaryota; kingdom Metazoa; phylum Chordata; class Lepidosauria; order Squamata; family Elapidae; genus Laticauda; species Laticauda colubrina. The sequence continues at coordinate 727,917 of BLBF01000073.1, read as the reverse complement.
ATCTGGGAAGCAAGGAGAAGAGAAGTAGGAAAAGGAGCATCAAATATGACTCCCTGCTGGAGCGAGGAGGTTTCGTGGAGGCAGCGTTGCTGTCCAGTTCGTCCGGTTCCTCTGACGAAAAGGTACCCTTGTTTTCCCCCTCTGACCATTGTTGGGGGGACCAGAATTTGTGGCTTGTTTGAAATAGACTAATTTGATAGACTTTGAATAGGTCCAGGGTTTCTGAGAATGTGAAGACATCCTTGAGTTCAGCTGGGGTGGCTGCAGAGTACTGGTGAGCTAAGGGGGCAGACGGGGCATTAGAAAGCGTGAAAGGACACTACAGAGCAAAACAAATATGGCAGGGAAGGAAGAGCTGGAGTAGCCAGCCAGGGAGGACTCGATTTCCATCAACTCAATTTAAATCATGATTTAAATCACTGTAAAAAGGCTTGATTTAAATCAACTCAATTTAAATCATATTTTTTAAAGAGCAACCGTCATCTCTGCTGCGAAATTGTGTGAATGCATCAATGCAGGGCTTGTTATCTCAGCTTGCAGAGCTTGGATTCATTGAATGAGCTGACCAAAAATGTAAATATTACAGAATATGCACAGCCTCACGCTACATAATTAAACTGCATTTCATGCTGAATAAACTAAATTATTAATGTATCTTAAATAGAAAACTATCCTTGGATAGATTTTTATTCCAAAAGCATTTTACTAAAATAAATTTGATAAAAATTTAAAAAATCCAATTTAAATTTTTAAAAATCAGTTTTTTTTATTTTTTAAAAAACAAAATCATCAATTTTTATCCACCCTGGGAGTAGCTCATCTGGATGTCCTGGAGAGGCTGCCTTCTGTCCCAGTTTGAGCCACAAGTGTTTCCAGGCCCCGCCACCCTTGCCTGGTGGTCAGAGATAATGAAAGCTGTGCTTGAATACGTCTGGTTTACATAGACAAGGAATCAGTCAATAGCTCTGATTGAATGCATGGCTTATACAGTATTAAACACATAAGGATACGCAATATTAAACATATGAGGAAAGCATGCAGAATTCTATATATATATAAAAGCGAACTACCCTTCACACATCATCACAAAATCTCCAGAACCGTAAAGCCTACAAACTTCAAATTTGGCATGTAGGTTCCTCTTGGCTTCTAGGTGCTCACTGAGAATTTTTTGAAATGACCACCAGAGCATTAATATTTCCTCATAACATATAATAACATATAATAATATATAACACGCTCTGATACGAAAGACTTCTACTCCCCCTCCCCACCTGGAAAGAAATCTCTTCCAAAGGCAAAACACAAGCAGAGGAGAGGAGTTTCAGTTTTAGTTTCACTTTCAGAGCAGCAAGCAGCTTTAGTGCAGAACAGTTGAGCTAAGCCACGCCCAGGCTCCTTGCTCAACCAGCAAATACTCTTTCAGTTTCCAAACAGCCCTCAACTCTCACATACTGACAGCACGCTAGCCAGATGAATACCAATGGATGCTGGGAAGCAGAGGCAGAATTTTTTCCCCCCTTATTTCCTTCCCCCCAAATTTGCCTGATCACATAGTTTTGTCGCGAAGCGTGGGTACCCTGCTAGTGTATGTGTGTGCGCGCGCTTTTCTTTCTTTTCCTCCCCAAAAACTAAGCCCGGCCACATAGTTTCGTAGCGAAGCATGGGGATCGAGCTAGTATGATCATAAACCTGAGTCAGTGCAGTGCTTTTGTTCTATGAAGGGGTGGATTTGGCTCCCCCCCCCCTTTACCATCACCGGGTGTGTTGAAAGCTGAATGTCACTGCAGAATGATGTTCTCCTTAATCAGTTGAGTGGAAGTTGCCTTCAGAAGTTGTGGATGCTTCATCACCGGAGATTTTAAAGAAGAGACTGGACAGCCACTTGTCTCAAATTGCAAAAGGTCTCCTGCTTCAGCAGGGGGTTGGACTAGAGGACCTCCAGGGACCCTTCCAGTTCTAGTCTGATCGTAGCTACCTTTGTCATCTCTATCTCTGTTCAGGACAGGAACCAGTTAGAATTCCCAGCATTTCACTCCATTGATGTGGGGGTGTTTGGGGTATTTTCAAGTTTAGAGTAGCTCAAATGTAGGACAAAGCAGAAGGTTCCTCAGCTGCCCTCTGAGGTTGAGACTGTCCTCTTGAGTTTTTTTGTCCAAGTAGGGCTTTGTCCCAGAGGTGCTTTTTAGGAAATGCAACTGGGCTTTTTTGGGTCTCGACTGAGCCAAGAAGGTCCAGCTTCCTTTTGGAACAACCATGGCCGAGAATCTCCGTCGACAAAAGTGAGTTCTGAGCTCTTTGTGGACTTTCTCCAGAAATTCTCTGCCAAGGCCCCTCTCAAATGCAGGTTAAGCCCGACAGGACAAGTCCAGATCTCATTTCTGGCTAAGGGGAGGAGGGTCCCTTTATCATTCGAGACATATCATTCTATGTGTCTGGAGAGATTTATATTGGGAAAGAAAGTGTTTTGGTTACTTGATAAAGGACTTACTCAAAGCAATTGGATGGAGGAAGTGTCAGTTTCCCAGGTGGAATATTTTGGCTGTTCCCAGGACTATATTCCACGTGGATCCTTCAGTAAAACTTTAAGAATATAATGATTTAGGCCAAGGGTCTCGAAACTTGGCAAGTTTAAGACTTGTGGATTTCAACTCTCAGAATTCCTGAGCTAACATGACTGGAGGAGGAATTCTGGAATTTGAAGTCCACAAGTCTTAAAGTTACCAAGTTTCAAAACCCCTGATTTAAGTCATTTCTGTGAGACCCTCTCCAGAAGGTGTGAGGCTGTTGAACTCCTAAAAATGTCAGCCCATTTACACACTGACACATCTCATCCCATGCGGTGTTCACCGTCCTCTGAAGCGGTTCTGTTTGCCAGAGATGTGGGTTGGAGTGTCATGAATTAAATCCATGATTCCTTCTTGCTAGCCGATTTCAAGGAAGCAGATAAACAGATAATCAGAGTTGGAAGGGACCTTATAGGTCATCTAGTTCAACCCACCGCCCAAGCGGGAGACCCGACACCATTTCTGACAGATGGGAGTCCAATCTCCTCTTGAAGGTCTCAAGTGATGACGCTCCCTCAACTTCCAAAGGCAATTTCTGCTCCATGGGTTGCTTGTTCTTACTGTCAGAAAATTCCTCCTTATTTCCAGGTTAAATTTCTCCTTGTTCTGTTTCCATCCATTGTTTCTTGTTTGGCCTTCAGGTGTTTTAGAAAAAAGCTTGACCCCCTTCCTCCTCCTCAAATACTGGAAGGCTGCTCTCCTGCCTCCCCTGGTCCTTCTCTTCCCTAGACTAGCCAGTTCCTGCAACCGTTCATCCTCTGTTTTAGTCTCCAGGCCCCTCATCATCCTGGTTGCTCTTCTCTGCACTCTTTCTAGAGTCTCAACCTCTTTTTTATAGTGTGGTGACCAAAACTGTACTCTAGGTGTGGCCTGACTAAGGCTTTACAGAGTGGTATTAGTACCTCCCTTGATCTCGATTGGATCCCTCTGTTAATGCAACTTAGGATTGCATTGGCTTTTTTGGCGGTGGCTGCACAATAGGCTGACCCCCTCCACTGTGTGGCAGTCCCTCAAATATTGGAAGACTATTATCCTGTTTCCCCTGGTCCTCCTCTTCCCTAGACTAGCCATTGGCTCCATTGAATGCAGCCCGACTTCGATGATAAGTTGCATGAGGGACCTCCAAGGCACGAAAGAGGCGCTATAGGAGATGAGGCCTTTGATTTGGGCTTGTTGGGATGGGTTTGCCTTCAGAGTGTACTTGTATTCAGAGGCTGGAAATGGTCCTGAACACAACGCAAAGGGAACAGGTCGCAGGTAAATCCACTGCTGCTTGTAAAATCCTTGTGAGAGGAAAGTCAGATTTAGTCAGCGGGTCTTGTAGTTTCCCACGTTGAAACGTAGCAATGTGTACGTGGTTTCCAGGTAGCTTTTGCTGTGGTGCTAACAGTTCAGTTTCTTTGATGGAAACAACTCTAAGCAGCTTGACAGATTTCCAAAAAAATGCACACCACACACCTCCATTTGGAAGAAGCCTCTTGAGAAGGTTCCTGCTTGTTCAGGATCGTTGCGGCTTGTCCATGCATTTCTTCCCAAGAAGGCCCAGTTTCACAGGGCAGTGGAGCCCAGTCCTTAACCCCGTTATGGGTCCCTCCGAGCTTCCCCGCCCCCCAATTCCCCTGACTTTCTGGGGCCACCCTCCAAAGTCTGGGCCCTCCTGAACACGGTCCGTCTCCAGGAGGGCCCGGTGTGTCTCGCAAGGCCCAGGCTTCCCGTTTCCTGAGGAGGAATTGGCTAATTTAAAGCCTTGGAGGTCCCTGGCATCAGAAGCAATGCAGCACGTTTCCGTGTTGCTGACCCCATGCCCATGGTTCCCCGCAGAAGCCAAGAGAAGAAGCTCTCTTCTAAAGATGCCCAGGTAGTCCTTGACTTACAGAACTTCAATTGAATCCAAAATTTCTGTTGCTAAGTAAGATCGTTGTTAAGTGAGTTTTGCCTCATTTTTACGATGCAAGGGTTCGTGAATAACCGCAGTTGCTAAGTTAGTAACATGGCCGTTAAGTGAGCCTGACTTCCCATTGGTTGTCATGTGACTATGGGCATAGGGGAAACAGCCATGGGTTGCTTTTCTCAGTGCCATGGCACCTTCAAATGGCCACTAAGTGAATGGTCGGAAGCCGAGGTCTACCTGCATGCTACCTTTTCATTCCTAAAGAGCAATCCTTCTCCCTTCTTGAAGATCAGAGGATTTCACAAAGCATCAGAAGCAAAATCTTGGCTGTCTTTCTAACCTGTTTCTCCTAACAGCCCAAAGTGCCTCCAAACTACTAGAATGTTGTAAACCAGGGGTCCCCAAACTTGGCAGCTTGAAGACTTGTGGACTTCAACTCCCAGAATTCCTCCTTCAGTCATGTTAGCTCAGGGATTCTGGGAGTTGAAGTCCACAAGTCTTAAACTTGCCAAGTTTGGAGACCCTTGTTGTATACATTCAGGTTGCAAATAGCACTATAGCAATAGCCCTTAGACTTAAAATCCACTTCACAGTGTTTCACAGCCCTCTCTAAGCAGTTTACAGAGTCCGCCTCTGGCCCCCCCGACAATCCAGGTCCTCATTTTACCCACCTTGGAAGGACGGAAGGCTGAGTTAACCTTGAGCTGGTCAGAATCAAACTCTAAAGAGTGGGCAGAGTTAATCTGCAAGATGGCATTCTAGAAGGAAGGAAGGAAGGAAGGTATCAATAGCCCTTAGACGTAAATGCCACTTCCCAGTGCTTTCCAGGCCCCTCTAAGCACTTCAGAGAGTCAGCATCTTGCCCCCCCAATAGTCTGGGCCCCCATTTGACCCATCCTGGAGCTGGTCAGGATCGAACTGGCAGTGGGCAGAGTTTAGCCTGCAATGCTGCACTTTAACCATTGCACCACCAGGGCTCTCAATTAAGACTGAAACCCATAATGCTGGTCTTAACAATAAGCCACGGAGTTTTGTGTTTATTCAGCTGTAAAAGTGTTCTCCTTGCTAGAATGTGGGTGTGTTTCCTTTCCCCTCCCCCTCCCTAAAGATCTCTGCTGAAGAAGAAGATGAGGAAGATTCTTCTCTGGTGCCTGGAAAGGAGGACAAGGCGCAGCTGCTGAAGTACAGCGTGGGAGACGTGGTCTGGTCCAAGGTGTCTGGCTATCCGTGGTGGCCCTGCATGATCTCCGCCGACCCTCTTCTCCATAGCTTCACCAAGCTCAACGGTAGGTCCTTTGGGGGAGGAGGAAAGGAGGGCAGAGGAGGTGGGGGGCATCTTGCTCTTAGGCCGCTCCTGGTTTCAGACGGTCACCCACAGAGAGAAATCCAAGAGCAAGGGAGGTCGACGCATAATCCTTTACTTCAAGCACTTGCATTGGCTTTAAGGAGGCAGAAAAGAGTGTGGACCCTCGAGTAACAGTCACAATTGGCACTGGAGTTTCAGCCATCCATTGTCGTGGTCATAACTTGAGGCACCCATACAAACGGTCTTCATCTTGCAACCATGTTTACAGCAGGCATGAAACACCGTTGTTGAGCAAGTCCATTCTCTCAAATGGACGTGTTTTTGCTGGCTGTGTTCCCATATATATATAATATATACAGTATATACAGTATACATACAGTACATTCTCATATATATAATATAAGTAATATTCAGTATATCTATTACACTAGTTTCTCTTATAGCTTTATAATTACGTCTAATCCCTTTTGATTAATTTCATTTTCTAGCCATTTATAAAACAAGTCCTATACCACGTAAAATTCAGATTCTTCTTTTTCTTTAATTTCTAATGTCAGTCTATTCATTTCCGCACATTCAAATGTTTTTAGCCAAGGGTTTTTACGCTCTGCCGTGTGAGGTGGAGCCATTCTCTGTCTTTCTCAATCAGGTTGCTCTGCCAATGGTTGGAGGTCAGCTCTCCAAATGCGGCCTCCATCCTGGCTGTCACCAAGAACAGAGAAGCCCACCCATGACTAGGAGGCCAAGCTGGCATCAAACTCAGCAGAAAACAAGGGGAGAATGTTTAACTACATCCAGTCAGGTGCTGTTTCATTCTTTGCATGAGGCTCCGTTGAGCTAAGGCTCTGGTTTCTCTCTTATTTCCAGGGCAGAAGAAGAGTTTTCGCCAGTATCATGTGCAGTTTTTTGGGGATGCGCCGGAACGAGCCTGGGTGTTTGAAAAAAGCCTGGTCGCGTTCAAAGGAGGGGAGCAGTTTGAGCAGCTGTGCCAGGAAAGTGCCAAGCATTCCATTAGCAAAGCCGAGAAGATCAAGGTAACCGTCCTGGGTGCTGCTTTGGGCTTGCTCATCATTGGGCTGCTTCACCTGCTTCCCAATAGCGTTTTTGTTATGCCTTGATCTCGAAGGGAGGAAATCATCATCATCATCAGCATTAATCTTTTGTGAGACTCACAGCCTTTGGGGCTGGTTGGTAGCTCAACAACTCGAATCCTAACCAAGGGACCTAGGAGTTGCTCAGGTAGCATCGGAGGATATAAGCTGTTCCAAGTAGGGTGGTTATTGGTAGAATCGGGGTATAAATTCAGGATTTCCAAATAGTGAGGCAGCTTTTTAGGTCTTGCTCCCAGGGCTCCAATCACAGTTGGGATAACACAAGATTTCTTTTTCCAAAGTCGCTCAACTTCAGTTTGTAAGTCCCGATACTTTGTGATTTTTTCTTGCTGCGTGTCTACAATTTGTGCTGCATCACCAGGTATCGCAATGTCAATGAACCAACCCTTTTTCTTTTCAACCATTGTTATGTCAGGTGTGTTGTGGGCCAAGAGTGCCTGTCAGTCTGAATTCTGATGTCCCACAAGATCTTGACCTTTTCATTCTCCAGAACCTTCTCAACCTGATGGTCCCAGTAGTTGTTACGATACTCAAATCCAACCTTTTGGCACAGTTTCCAGTGATTTTAGCAACTTGGTTATGGCGTTCTAGATATTATTAGTATTAATATTAGTATTAATTATTGTTGTTATTGTTATTTTCCCAAGATTCACGGGGGGGGGGGGCTCTTCTGTTCTTGGTCTCCATGGCCTCTTTTTTCCCCTCACCTTTTCCCTGCAGCTGCTGAAGCCGGTGTCGGGAAAGCTGCGTCCCCAGTGGGAGATGGGGGTCAAGCAGGCCAAAGACGCCCTCTCCATGTCCGTGGAGGAGAGGAAGGTGAAGTACACCTTCATTTACGTCAGGGGCAGGCCGGTCCTCAACCCCCAGGTGGCGAAGGAGGCTGGACTCGTGGTGAAGTCCTTGGAAGAGATGGATAAAATTTATTCGGACGAAGATCTTTCTCAGACTCTGAAATCCAACAAAGAACACGACGTCCCAGCCAAAAGAGGGAGAAGGACCAAGTCGCTTTGCCCGAGCGAATCGGAAGGCTTCGCCCCTCCCGAAAGAAGCCTGGAGGAGAGAGGGGGGGGGCCTTTCGGTAGGAAGAAGGCCATTCCCTACGCTCCCCGCAGTCGGAAAAGCGATGGAGTCCCCCAGTTCTTGGTCTTTTGTCAGAAGCACCGAGACGAGGTTGGTGTCCTCAGAGTCCGTCCTGAGAAAAAGGCTTCCCTTCTTTTTCAGGTGGCCAGAGGGGTCCCTTGGGGGCCACGAACCCCCTTTGCCGCCGCCTCGGGCACTTCACCCTCGCCCAGGGACCAAGAAGCTTTGCAATAATCCATCGGGCTTTCCCGCCTTCTGAAGAGTTTAGTTTAAATTGGGAGATAAACAGCTGTAAACACGTGACAGTCGGATGATTTTGGGGGGTGGGCAGCCCTGAGGATTTTGGAACTGAGGAATGAAATAGAATTCAGAAGGGAATTGTATTCAATCAGAATAGAACCTATCCATACAAAAGTGACAGGCCCCTCATGCATCATCACAAAATCTCCAGAACCGTAAAGCCTACAGACTTGAAATTGGGCCCATATCTTCCTCTTGGCTTCTAGGGGCTCACTAAGAAAGGATTTTGATAAATGATCCTCAGAGCATGGAGAGAATATCCTATATTATTATCAACACGCTCTGATACTAATGAATTCTACTCCCCCTCCCCACCTGAATGAAATCTGTTCCAAATGCAAAACACAAGCAGAGGAGAGGAGATTCAGTTTCACAGCACCAAGCAGCTTCAGTACAGAACAGTTGAGTTAAGCCATGCCCAGGCTCCTTGCTGTCTCCTTTGTGCTCCCACAGCAAATACTGTTTCAGTTTCCAAACAGCCATCAACACTGTGACACACTGACAGGATGCTAGCCAGATGAATACTGATAGATGCTGGTAGGCAGAGGCAGAATTCCCTCCCCCCCCTTATTTTCCTTCCCAAAAACTAAGCCCAAGAAAATAAGAGTAGAGTAGGAAAGAATGGAATGGAATTAGAATAGGAAGGATAGAATAGAACAGAATAGAATAATATATGAATTAGGAATAGAATGGGATAGAATAGTATAGCTTTATTTTCACTTTAAATGTACACTAATCGGCATAAATTAAAATGAAATTTTGTTGCATGCTGGGTCATAAGTACCCCTGGAGTGGGCTGTGGTAAGTTCAAACGGCCACTAAACGAGCAGTCATAAATCAGGTCACCTGTGTTATGTGTGTTTATCTGCCAATTGCGGGTGTTTTTGCATGACGTCTTATTGGCACCCCTGAAACCGCCCCTTCCCCCTTACCATTGTTTCTGAGCTGTTGGTGCCTCTTCTGTTGATGGAGGTGCCTTTAAGATCTGGGTCCTGTAGCAGAATCAGAAGGGTTTTTTTTTAAAGAAAGAAATAGGCTTGGAGAAAACTTTAAAAATAAGCCATTCGTCTCACTTAAGTGCAAGGAGTCCTCGACTTAACAACAGTTAATTTAGTGCCTGTTCAATGCTACGACGTCACTGAAAAAAGTGACTTGTGACCATTTTTCACACTTACGATCGATGCAGCATCCCCCTTGGTCATGTGATCAAAATTCAGATGTCTGGCAACTGACTCATATTTAGGATGGTTGCATGCCCCACTTAACTGTGCTTCTAATTTAATAACTGCAGTGATTCCCTTAACAATTGTGGCAAGACAGGTCATAAAATGGGGCAAAACTCACTTAACAAATATTTCTTGGCTTGACATAGGTTTTGGGCTCAGTTGCAGTGGTACCTCAAGGATTAGCCTGCACTGTGCATTGGCAAGTTGAGTTTCTACCTGCATGGGATAAATGCATGTCCATCTTCTAAGTCTTAACTGATTGCACACCTGTGTATGGTTTGCCTCTTGCACAGCGGCAGATAGGCTGTCACTCCTGCCTCAGAGGATCCTGGGCTGCCCTCTCCCCTCTTTGGAAGAGCTTTAGAGCTCCCGCTGCCTTAAGGAAGTTCAAGACATCCTCAGAGATCCATCTCATCCTGGGCAGCCTTTTCTTTTTGAACTATAACCATCCGGCAGACGGTACAGGACAATCATAAAAACAAGGACAAACAGGCTGAAAAACAGCTGCTATCCCAGGGCAGGAGCTCTGCTGAATTCTACTGTATATAGTGCAATATGAATGCAGTATCAGGGTTTTCAATTCAGTGAGTGGAGTGTGAAGGATGTGTGTTTGTGTTTATTTTCATGGTCATGACATGTACTGAAGATGGTGTTTAATTTCGTTCTATGAGGCGCAAGCACAATAAAGGAAACAACTAAACTCTGGAGATTTTTCAAAAGGCAGCTGGACTTCCTCGAGTGTTTTTGGTTTTCACCCTTGAAGACGCTTCGCTTCCTGGAAGCCACAAAGGAAAAAAAAAAAACCTAGAAAATCCTGCTGCCTTTTGAAAAAACACCCTTGGGACATGTCCGTCATCTGGCAAAGTTTTAAAAGTTAAACTAATAAATAAATTGGAGGGGGGGAAACCTTCTCAAGAGGGATTTTTGAGATTCTTTTGATTTTTTTTTTGGAATCTGGGAGTGGGGGGCCGGGGGGGTCTTTTCTCTCTTTCATTCCTGTCTCTCCCGCCCAGGTGGTGGCTGAGCATCCCGAGGCCTCGTGCGACGAGATCGAAGAGCTGCTGGAGTCACAGTGGAACATGCTTAGTGAAAAACAGAAAACACGCTATAACACAAAATTTGCCATAGTGACCTCTCCCAAATGTGAAGAAGACACTGGTAAACGTAAAACTGTGCTAGTATACTCTAACTAAAAAATTTAATAGACGTAGTCATGTTTAATTAAGCACATGGTTCACAGCCTGTAGGGAAGATCAGCTTTCACTGTCTCCCTTTCTAATTTTTGGGATGTTGTCCTGAGAAAGCAGTGAATGCAGTCCTTTCTTCTTCCTTTTTTTCTTTTTTTTTCCTTTTTTTCTTTTTAAATTTAAATCAGAAAAGTCGATCATGTCTGCATTTCTTGGTCATTGTTCTGCGAAGTCGCTCTGTGTAAATCTATTGTAGATATTCTGGTGTCTCGTTCCCCTCCTGTCTCTAAGCAGCAGCCGCCGCCTGTATCGCTGTCGACGAAATGAGAATTACGGAGATTGGAAAGAAATTTAAGAGCTAGAATCTTTAAATCTGAAACATTCGCTCTTAGCATAACTCCTGTTTTTGATGTTGAAGTGGAGGCTGAATCGCTGTCCCTGGGCTTGCAATTATTGAGATCTGTGGATGTTCAGAAACACCCAACGCTTAAATGTTTCCAGGGCTGCCGTGGGTGGAGGTAGTGCTGGGGGACATGGCTAGACTGCAGGAGTCTGGCCAGATCTCCATCCTTACAAAGCATTTAGCTTAATATCCTGATGAGCTACAGGTTTGGAAGAGTGGATGTGCCCAAAGGCGCACACACACACACACACACACACACACACACACACACACACACACACACACAAAAGCCATGTTTTTGTTTCTCAGTATTAATATGATAGTCTGTATAATGTCATTGGACTATGACAGAAACTTTAAGATATCAGGTTGCTGCTTTGGAAAGGTGGGAAGAATGAGAGTGTGTTGGGAAGGTTTCTCAATTTTGGACAATATGTATTAAAATTATAGTCAGTTTTGTTATTTGTGTGTGAAATGACAACTTGTGGGGAAAGTTGAATGCTTTGTCTCAATGTATAAATTATGTGGGTGTCGGTTTTAAAAGCAAACAAACAAGACTACACAACATTCTGTATCTCTCAAGGTTCAGCCCCAAGGAGTTTGAGCAAGGCCATACGTAAAGTCTTTCCAGGATCACGTAAACGAAGATCAAGATCCAGAAGTAATTTAAATTTGTGCTGTGTAATATTGATTTTAAACTAAGTAACCCTTACTTAAGTGTGCCTTTCATGTAACTGCTCAATAATATATCTTTTTCTCAAATGTTGTGCTCCTTCAGTTTTAGCGTTTTTATGGATCTTGAATTAAATATTTGAGTGCTGTAGTACAAAATCCTGTCCAGCTTTATGGTAGTTTCTTCTTACGATCCAATTAAAATGCCTCTTGCTTCCTCAGTTTGTTACACCGATATAAGATGACCTTCAGGCTCGGGGGCACATTTAGGGATCTGTGAAAGACCGTTTTTGCATGTCGATATAGTTTATGTCAAAATCTTGGCCTACGTCAGAGCTTCTCCCATTAAACTTAAACTTCACCATTGATTGGCACGTGGAAACGAACAGTTATCCACACACATTTTGAAAAGAAACGTGTTATAGGATAGCAAGATCTGTTTTGAGGCTAGAAAACTTAATTGCCAGCAGAAGAATCTTGATTTTTAATCAAGATTTAATTAGAAAGTTACGTTATACTTGAATAGGAAATTTCAGAGAATAGAATCTTTACATATAAAGGAGAATTAATGAAATAGGTTATATAAATGAATTGTGATTATCTGTCTTAAAGTTTGTAACATGGAACTTTATTATGATTTCAAATGGGTTTTACTCAGACCCGCTGGTTTCAGGTATAAATATGCAAGGTGCTTAAAAATCTTTTTTTTTCACGGTCCTTATCTAAAATGTTTCCCCCCTCCTTGGTCTTTATATAAAACGAATTCACTTAACACATGTATTACTTTATGTTTTCCCAGCCTTAGGTTGATGTTCTATCACATAATATTCTCAGGAAATGGGATAATTGCTTTATACAGCATTAGTGTGCTTCTTTTAAAAAGTTACTTCAAAAGCAAAACTTCTGGTTATAAATTAAAATGAGAAATTAATATGAAATGTACAGATAGGTGTAGGATGTTTTTGTATGTAAGGTCAGCTCTGGTGGGTGTTTATCGCAAAGCTAGTTTCTAGTTTTAATAAGAGAAGTTGGGAGTCACAAGATGTCTCGGGTTAATAAACATGATCCAGCTGTTTTAGAACAGTAACGTAACTGCTTTGGTTCGAGATAATTTCTAAATGAGCCTCAGACTGTTTTCATGTAAGTTTCCCCATCCCTACTCCAAGGTAACTTATATGGAAATAAAAGGAAACCTGTAAAGAGGACAAGGAAACCCAGAGAAGATTTTGAAGTTCAAGAAGCATCTAGAAAAAGGCTGAGAACGGATAAGAAGAATTATCAGAAGGTAATTATGTTCTTGGCTTATTTGGGTGTGTGCCGTGAATGGTGGCAATCAGCGTGATTGTTTGACTTTGTTCTGTCAAAATAGCTTCACTCGGCTTCACTGGAGTGGGTGATTTAATTGGATGGAGTGACCAGTTGATGGACTGACCCATTAAATGAATGGTTAACCAGAGAGCTCCTTCTAAAACATTGAACGATGTACAGTGGGCGTAAAAACATATTTGATTTCATATCTTGCATTTGTGGGTCTCTTCTCTGAATCTTTCTCCCATAATGATAGCGGAGGTGCAAGTGAACAGCTGAGACAGCAAAGCAATTGCCTCCCGGAATCTGTGGGATTTTTTTTTAAATGCCCTTTCAGTTGTATTTTTTATAGATTGCCAGTCATGCTTTTTTTCCATCTTGAATTGTATATTTGCATCCAACACTTCACATATGCAGCGTCAAACAAATTGATGGACGGGTGTGAAAGCAACAATTCATGCATCCAGAAATGTTAAAGATCCAGCAGAATTCGAAATGAAAACTCAAATCTCACTTGAATGCCTATGTTGTGAACTCACGTGCAGCATTATTAGCCCTTTAAAATGTTGTGTTTTTTCTTTTTCTTACAACTTTGCTGTATGATAGACAGGGAAGTTGTGTCCATTGTTGTTAAAAGAAACATGAACGTTAGGTCTTAAAGATGATAAAATAGTTGCAACCTCACCGTTTGGTGCTCAATTTTTATGATTTCCTGAGTAGATTGTAGCTTCCTTTTCATGCATTCATCTTAATCCATGGGAAGAAATGCAAAGCTGCCCTGTCCATCCCTTGCATCACTCAGGGATACCAGCACGTATTAAGCAGGATTTCTTAACAACTGTTGCAACTGTTGAGTAGCCGCCCCAACTAACCCACATTCTCCTAGTAAGCCTTTCCTTGTATCCTTTCACAAAGCCAGAGAAATTAGATAATTTGTCAGGGACATTGGATTAACTCACAGATTTAGACACAAGGGGCAACTGGACTTTGTGGTTTTTCCTTGAAGACGTTTTGCTTCTCGTCCAAGAAGCTTCTTCAGTTCTGACTGGATGGTAGGGAATGAAACCACCAGTCAGAACTGAAGGAAGCTTCTTGCATGAGAAGTGAAGCGTCTTCAATGAAGTCCAGTTGCCTCTTGGAAAAGCATCTTTGGGACAACCATGGCCTGGTTGACTGAGAAGCTCCGTAGATGTCACAGATTTGGGTTGTTCTGTACAGGTGACTTGAGGAACTGCTTTTACAGGTAAGCTACCTGTCCATGCGCATCTATGAACTCAATAGGGTTAAAAAAAAAAAGACCCTTTGCACATAACTTTCCAGCCATCTTCATAGGAAGCTTTGATAGCAACTCTACCCTTGTACAGGCAGTCCTCGACCTACAACTCCATTGGGAACAGATTTTCAGTTGTAAGTGTGACCAGACCCAATTTTACAACTGACAGCCTCCTGACCCCAGAATGCTGCAACGGGTTGTAAATGTGAGCTGGTTGCCTAGCAGCCAAAATGCAGCCACGGGTCTGGTAGGGTGAGGTGTGACATTTTGACAGCCGGAAGTGTCAAACTCCTAACTCTGAATGGTCAACCGGTTGTAAGTCAAAGGCTACCTGTACGTACAAACCGTAAGTCCTTTATCAGTTGGAGGTGCTGCTAATAAATTCGTTTTTAACCTTCAAGGAAAACTAACATTTGCTTACTAACCTGTTTTTTCCAAACTTACACCCAATCCACTAACTATACATTAGGTTCAGAAAAAGATATTCATCCGGAATTTTAAATGAAAGTTCTAATTAGTCCTATCACAGAAGTCTAAAGTCCTAACTTTAGACACACTATTTTAAAATTAAATGTCTGTTTTATTAGATCGTATTTTTATTTAGAGTCTGTTTCAATGAGGTGGTTATTTTCTTCTGTTATTTCCTTTCAATTTCTCTAAATTAGGAGGGCTTTTTTTTTTTTTTTTCATTTTCTCTCCCTTTTCCCCCCATTTTTTATAACAGAGGGAAAGGAGCAATGACAAAACAGCGAAAACAAACTCCACTAAAGTCACAGAAACCTCACAAAAGAAGCAGCCAGGTAATGGAGTCAGAAGAAGCGGGGGGTGCGGCTTCTAGCGTTAAAAAGGTTCTCCGCTCCTTTGTTTAAAGTGGCTGCTGAAATTTGGGGACGTGAGACGTGGCACCGGTCAAACATGGCTGTAAGCTTGAGAAGCAGGACACGCCTTTTATTTGTTGAAGGCGGGGGTCCTGAATTGTTATCCCTTTCTCCCTCTTCCCTCACTTTAGCCTCCCATCCCCAACTCAGAAACGTTTCCGCGGAGGGAGTCTCTGGCTCTCACGAAGCACGTTTAGAGAGCCGGTCAGGAAGGGATGGGAAAACCCTGCGGGATTCTTAGACTTGGTGAATGGGATTCTCTTCTGTAACTAGATGGACAGAGACAGATGATGGGCGGGTGGGAGAGTTCTGATTGGTTGATTGATTAGATAGGACAGACAGACAGACAGACAGACAGGTGACCCTGTCTTTTTTTTTTTTGGCCACCAAAAAAAGGCACCAGGTCTTATTTTGGGGGAATGCCATCTACTGACTCACCTCACTTGTGCACATCGTCCCCAGCCTCCTTTTTGCTGTCAGGAGCCTTCAGGAACTTGTTCTTCTGTGGATGGCAAGGCTTTCCTGAAGGCCTCTGAAGCTGATAACAGAACTCAGGATCGATCCAGAGCTTTGTTATCAGCTACAGAGGCCTTCAAGGAAGCCTTGCCAGCCTTGCCAGCTGCAGAAGAAATGGGCCGGCAAGGCAGGTGTTGGGGTGTGCGAGGCCTGACTACAACTGTCCAAAGGTAAGTAGTAGGGCAGTTCTACTCCCCCATCCCCACCCTAGCTTAATTTTTACCCATGCATCCTGGAGTGGGCGGGATCTTAATTAGGGCTTATATTGGGTGCTTGTATAAATCAAGCTAGACTTACTTTCAGGGTAGGTCATATTTTCAGAGAAACAGGGCAGATAGATGAGAGAAGGAAAGATTTGATTGATAGATGATATAGACAGACAAATGAAAACAGAGATGGATGGATGATAGACTGACATAGAGGATGGATACATAGACATAAGTGGAGACAGACGGATAGAGATGGATAGATAGCAGTATTAGTCCTCATATTTAAAAAGTTCTGAATTTGTAAAAAAAAAAAAAACAACTTGCAAATCTACTACCTCAATAGCAAATTATTGACCAAATCCATCCATGTCTTTAGGAAAAGGTGGGGATACCCATGGAATGCTAGATTGCAAACAAGCTCCCTGCATTGTTCCTCAACTATTCTTAATTGTGCCTATATTTGCTTCTCTATTTATATTTCTGATTCCGCCCTGTGAGGATCTCAAAAGAGTATTGCAAATTCTCCATTCATCAGTCAGGCGATGTTAGCTTCTGACCTCAAGGAAAGAAGGCCCAGGGACTCTTAAGCTCTCTTTGTAAACCACAATTATTTTACCCCCACGACAGGTCTCTCCGATGCCTGTAAGCCACTGAAGAAGCGAAACCGGGCCTCAGATTCTTCGCATCTCCCTTATAGCAAAAGTTCATCTCCTTCCGCGTCCTTAACTGAGAATGAGGTAAAGTGCAAATGAACAGTGGAAGACAGAATAAAAAAAGATGCAAGCGATTTAAATTTGCTTTCTTTAAACGAGGGAAAGAAATAACGGTTGAAACAAGACTAATGTGGTTTATAAACACCTTTCTCTTCCGTTCACCTTTCTCTTTAAACACAGCGTGGTAAGTTTATCTCTGCCAGGGGGAGAAAAAGGAAGAAAAGCTGGTGGGAACTCATCTGTGATTCTTCCCTGAGGTCGGATGAGCTCACTCCGGCTCTCCTGAATTTTGGTTCCCCGGATCACCGCGAGGATTCGAGTTGGTGCGCCAAGAGAAGCGGTTGGCTACAAGTATCTCACATGTGGAATGGACCAGGGAGACGAGCCATCCGACGCTCTTGGATGCCAACTTTAAATCTGTGGTGCTGGCGGGGTGTCTTCGCACTCTCCAAAAGCTGCTTAATCCCAAACATTTCAACCAAAGCTTTTCTTACAACGCTTGGGAAGAAGAAGCGCTTCTGTCAAAAAATAGAAAACGGAGAGAAGCTAAGCCAGCTCTCTTGACACCGTTCAGGTCACAAGCAGTATAAAGGAGAGGAAACGCCCATTTTCCTGGTTATGGAGATTTTCCTCTCTCCTAAAATGCAATGAAGCCTGTGCAGGACTCGAAGACAGGAAGGGGAGGAGGAGGGGGAAGGGGGAGGGTTGGGGCGTGCAGGCCACACCCTTCAACCTCCGAATGTTTCCCTCTGATGCAAGGGAGCCTCCTCCGTCCTTTAGAGCCCCACATGCTCACATGGTGCGTATCTTTTGTCTTCGGCCACCTCCGAACTCAGAGCAATGCAAGCGCAACACACCCTGCAAGCAGTTCTGGAGGCAGTCCTCAGTGGTTGCTTAGCAACCGCTCAAAGTTACAACAAACCCGGAAAAAAGATGTTTACAACCTGGATTTGGCATCCTGATGGCCGCCCTCCTCTGCCCCAGTCACGTGGGCAACTGTCTCCCCTCCCCCCCTTTTACGGCCGTTTGCCATCGCCTTCTCTGACGTGACCACAATTGACTATGTTTTTGCTGGAAAAACATTTTGCTGAGTTTATTTCCCATTTCCGGCAAACAAAAAACAAAAACAAATCCTCCCCACAATAAACAATGGCTTCACTTAACTGTGATGCTCACTTAATGACCCCCATAAAAAGATCGTACAATCTGGTTAGCATGAATCAGCTCTCCCCTTCTGGATGATCATTGGTAATAAACCTGGATTAGGGCAACGGGACAGTTGACCAAAGAGCATAAATCCGTTCCTGCTAGGATCCCTTTCCATCCCATCGTCCAAGAGAATGCAGCGATCAATAAAGAACTGATTGGTGGGGAAGGGGGCAGGCAGACAGGCCTCGACTTGCTTAGTGACCATCAGAAATTAACAACGGAAACTGAAAACGTTACTGATGGCCCAGAGTGGAAGCGGCTCTTGCCACTTGACCGCACAAACTGCCCCGCAGCAAACCATGGATCTGTTCAGCCGCTGCCTCCTCTTAGTACCGCCTGTGGGAGATGAGAAGGAACTCCTGCAGAATCCAGGCCAGCGGAGTTAGGCGGCCTGCGAGTGGCGTGGGGCCCTCCAGGCGCTCTCCATAAGAGCCTCGGTTGCACGGCCTTTGTTGGAGCCCTGGCCAGCAGAAGAGCCCGTCATGGAACCGTGGAGGAGCCAGAGCACAATGGTCCTTGCTCAGAGGAGGAGAAGAGATGGGACCTGAGCAGTCCGTGACTTGATGAGACTAAGTTCATCCACGGGGCCTGAGCTCGTTGACGGAGCACCGCCCTTGTGTCGCCCGCATGCCTTCCCTCCGTGTGCCCTCCATGAACCCAGGGGGCCGTGTGGATGATCACAGCAGGGCTGCCCAGGTGTGCTGCTCTCCTTTTCCTCTCCAAAGGCAGTTGCCTGGGCCTTTCAGCAGGAAGGAGTCACAGGTCCTCCAGGCAAAGCTCAATTCCCTTCATCCCACAGTAGCTATGGCGGCCTAGTCCTGAGACTAGGCCCCCAGGGGACCCTGATCTCCTCACAGGAGGTCCGTGAAGGCTTGAAGAAATATTAGGGTTAGTAAAGTCTTGGGGTCCGCAAAAGGTATTGAAGGGGTCCGTGGTGAAGAAAAGGTGGGGAAACAGTGGCCTCTAGTCCATCAGGCAAGTTCTACTAAAAACACTGGGCGTGTCCAGGTATTTTTCCAGAGTGCTGGGCAGTGGTCCTGCCTTTCCCGTGTAAAATGAGAACCGTATTTCAGTTTCTCCTCCGAGTAAAAGACCTGCACTATTGCCCAGTGACAATCGCTGCACAGTACGTACTCACGGAAGCTGTTTAGTTTTCTGTCCTTAAGTGAAACACTCTTTCCATCCAAGGAGGATGGGCAGATATTGTGTGCAGAACTCTTTCACTTGTTTCCAGATACAATAAGATAATTCTCTAACCAGGCCCCAAAGGGGATTTTTTCCCCAAAAGGCAACTGGACTTTCTTGGTTTTTCCTTGAAGACATCTCACTTCTCACCCAAGAAGCTTCTTCAATTCAGTCAGAACTGAAGAAGCTTCTTGGATGAGAAGTGAAACTTCTTCACGGAAAAACAAAGTCGAGTTTCCTTTTGAAAAACCACTTTTGGGGCAACCACAACTTTGATGACTGAGAATCTCCTTAGACCTCTCTCTAACCAGGTGTCTTCCTAACAAATCATCTTCAGAACAACCCATGAACTGGCACCTCTTATATCTTCCCTTTTGCCATCTACGCACAGCTGGTGTGCAGTGACTCCTGTGTAGCCAGTGTTCAGGTTCCTGTCACTGATAAAAGCATTCTGTCATTCTCGCAGGTTTGCTATGATGGGGACAGAAAAAGTGGATTTCAATGCAAAGATTCCCCAACTGACTCAAGGTCCCTACTAGCTAAGCCTTTCCTTCAGGGTGGATCCTTCCTTAAAGGGCTTCCTGTGCCAGGAGCACAATCTTATGGGTTGACTTGATCTGAACACTCTTGCACTAGCCAGCAAATGTTCATGCAACATGTTCACACACTTAGGTCAACCTGCACACACGTGTTCTTTGGCAGAGCTATGCTATCCTCTACTCAATTATCGGTGCACTGACCTGCCTCCTGGCTGAATTGGTTAATTCCCCTACAGCAAACAAGCAGGGATGCCGGCAGATCTCACACCGAAGACCAGCTTGTTCACCTGTGGCCTTTCCAAATGGTGGTCTCTGCATGCTCACCTTCAGATTCTCGGTTTGTTGAGTGCTCAGCTTCCAGAACTGCCACCTCTTAGAGAAACTGAGGGAAAATCAAAAACTGTGATCAGATCCCGGGCCAAGCAAGGGCTTCCTTCTTGCCAAAGTCTCCACTCCGATAGGTCCCAGGAAGAGCTTCTGGTCAGATAGAAGTCACAGGTGTAAATTCATAGTTGGCACACAAGTAAGCAGCCTGTTCTCTGGAAATTACCCATGTTAGAATTAATTCAGCCACTGAAATGAAAGCTGGTGGGGGACAGTTTGGGGTGTTGCTGAAAAGGAAATCTAAGGGCTCCATCCTGCAGGATTTCACTGGGGATGCTGAGATCTGTAGCAACTCCTGGAGAGCTGAAGGGGTTAATGAATGATGGGGTTTCTTTTGCACAGAAGCCCAGAACGCACAGAAGCTCTTAATCTGTCCTGTGGGTTTAGATTTCAGATGGTCCAGGAGATGAAAGGTCGGAGTCGCCCTATGAAAGTGCTGACGAGGGTCTTGGAGAGGTCTCCCAGCTGTCCAAGAAGGCTGACCGAGGGGCCACAGCCAGGAAGGAGTACCTTTGTCAGGTAAGAAAGGAAGGGGCTTATCAAGCAAATTCTCTTTCCAAGAACTATTAGAAACACCCGGTTAGGGAGAGATTATCCTGGGGGGAAAATGTATCTCATCATGCTCATTCAGAGTCAACACTTGATAGCAGGCGATGCTTGTCAAGGCACGTTCTTGTTTGTACATCTGAAAATTTGACATGAACAAGTAGGTTGATATCTCGATTGGACTCCCTGTCCCAAAAGAGTCTGCAAAAGTTTCTTTTCTTCACTGCAATAAGCCACAAATGTTCACCCTCCGTGGAAGCTTCCAGTTAAAACCAGCCCTGTGCCTGTCACGGATGTCCTTTGACATACACTTTGAAAGTGGGCCTTTGCTCGATTAGTTTAATTAATTTAAATTAATTATTTTTTTAAAAAAAGGTGTCAGGGCTCTGGCAATTACCCCCATTTAAATAATGAGTCTCTAGCCAACTTTCAGAACTTAAAGATGATTTGTTGGGAGTTAACATGTCCGGCACTGCCTGGGTGTAGGCGATTCTGAAGCACATCATTCATTCATTGTCACCCGTGACCCTGTTTTTTCCCCACCCCTGGGTGTATCGTAATTCATATTCTCCAATGGGACACCTCCATAGCCCGGAGTCATCAATCATGCTCTCCAGTTAGAATTTTGCGTGGCAGAAACTTCAGTCACCTAGTTACTATCTTTGAAAAACTATTTATGGAATGCACTTTCGGTTTCCAAGCAAACCCCTTTCCCCCCTTTCTGTTGGCAATTCTAAAAAGACCCTAGAAATATTTTATGAGTTGACATTAGGATCCCCTTACTTTTAAAACGGTGGCAGTCTCAGGGGAGAGGAAGCGCCGTTGACCCATGCTCTACGCCTTCTCAGCTTTACGTTTTCTCTCCTCAAGGTCTGTGAGAAGCCCGGGGAAGTGATGTTGTGTGAAGGACGCTGTCTTGGGGCTTTCCATGCCAGCTGCAGCGGCCTATCTGGAAGGCCCAAAGGACAGTTTGTGTGCGACGAGTGCACTTCAGGCAAGTCGTCTTCCGGGAGGGATCAGCGATGTTTTGCGCGCTTCCGGTGCATAACGGTTGTGCCTCGGATCTCGTCCTCCAGGCGCCTCATTCCCAAAAGGAAACGCTAGAAGGCTATAAGCTGAGAAAATAAAGGCGGTGGTAATGCACCTGGATTTCCCTGCCTACCTGGCCCAGAAGGAGAAGATTCCTTTGTTTTCTACAGGTGGTCCTTGACTTACGAACGGTGTGACTTTGCAGTGAGCCCCCAAAAACCTATCGATGCCCTGGTTTCAAAGACGGGGGTCACTGCGGTGCTCCCCCACCCCCACAGTCACACAAAGAAGGCTTGGGCGCTACGAAGGGTTGTTGAGCAACCCGTTGCAACTCAAGGACTACCTGTGAGGCGAAAGCCTTAAGGATTCTGCCAGATCCAAGAACGTGGGGATTAATCCTGGAGGCAGATTAGATGCAGGCGTCTCCAACCTGGGCCACTTTTAAGACCCATGGACTTCAAGTCCCAGAGTTCCTCAGCCAGGTGGCTGAAGAATTCTGGAAATTGAAGTCCACGAGTCTTAAAAGTGGCCGAGGTTGGAGACGCCTGGATTAGAGCATTCTCGGTTCATGAATAGAGCGACAGAGACCTTCTGATCTGTTATCCATCCATCATTGCCGGAGGGGGGCTGGAAGTCACTGGCCAACCCCTGGCCTCCCAAGAGTAAAATGGCAGCCCGTTTCCTGCTGGAAATAGTTTGATCCACCCTGTGCGTTACAGCCACCATTCTGTTTTCCCCAAATTTCCTTACTGTTCCCTAAAACGAGATTTCCAAATGTAGACATTTAATGCCGAAAGACAGGCTCGCGAAGGAATGCCTGCAAAAAATGATATTTTTGAAAGAAAAAAATTAGCTCCTTTAATACCAACTCTAGCTCCAGTTAAAAATGAACCTGGTTCCCTTCTATTCGTGAGAAACACTTCAGTGTTGTTTTAAATGTTCCTTTAGGTATTCACACGTGTTTCGTGTGCAAGGAGAAGCAATCGGAAATTAAGCGCTGCATCGTCTCTCACTGTGGGAAGTTTTACCATGAAGCCTGTGTGAAAAAATTCCCCCTCACCATTTTTGACAACCGGGGCTTCCGGTGCCCTTTGCACAGCTGCGAAAGTTGCCACGTTGCGAATCCCTCAAACCCCAAAGTATCTAAAGGTATTTCCTTTCTTTCCCTCCCCTCCCTCCAAATCTCTTCTTGTTGCCCCCATAGTTCACCTTCAGAGGTTGCCAATGGTTACTTGAAAGCTCACAGCAGCCCGAAGAGGTGCTGCCTCACCTCTTGTGAATACAGGGAGTCCTCAATGTATGACCACAATTAAACAACATTTATGTTGCTAAGTGAGGCAGCCTGTTGTGGTCCACTGGCGGCCTGCAGAGCTGGCAGCAGAATTGGGCAGAGGGGAGGACCGTGGGCCAGTCCTGCAGTCTGGGGAGGGCTCAGACGAGGGATCTGTATACTACACAAAGATGATGCCAGGGCCATCTGGGAGTTATGTGTTGACTCCTGAGCCTCCAGAATCTGACATCAGATTCTGTGCCTCACATCAGTGAGGCAAAGGAACAGCAGGAGCCTGTTCCCAGTGTGCGTATGCACAGAGCTGCCAGAAGGCAAGAAAAGACAAAAGAGGCGATTCGGGAAAGTAAGGCTTGGAGGTGATTGCTTTTCCCATAAGACATAAAGGAGGAACAAAGGGACAGGAGCCTTTGCAGGAAGCAACTTTGTTCGTTCTGGTCGGTTTAAACTCTGAAGCTCTGTGTGGACTTTGTGCTCCATTTGGTCTTATAGTACAGTGAATGGGCAGTTTAGTTGTTGGCAGCATTTCAAGGGAGATAAAGGTGCATGCTTATCAGCCTTATCCAGAAGGACTTGGGCAGACTTCTGTGGGACTATTCACAAACTGTAGGGGACTCATTACGGGCTGTGAATGCTAGAATTCACTGCCGTTGAAATAATTGAAAAAAAAAGGTTTTTGGGAACAGCGTGTGATTGTGACTGTCCCAGGAAGCCTTAGGTCAGAGCACAGCTATTGTGAGTCTTTGTCCCATTTTATCCTCCAGTCCAATTAGGGGATTGGAGTTTGGTGTGTTTCCGTTTTGGAAAGTTTGACTCACGTCTGAATGTCCATTTTGCAGATATTTCCTCCGTCGGCGCTTCCTCTTGTCTCTCCCTTTGGAGATTCCCCACATAAAGCCTCATTTTGTGTCCAGGTACCTGCGTGTATCTCTCAAGAGGGCACTTGCCTTTATTTCGGAGAGTAGCTCAGGAAAGCTCGTGCCATCATCCAACGTTCCTCAACCACTTGAGAACTTTGAGGTGGGTGGACTTCAACTCCCAGAACTCCCTAGCTGGCACAGCAGACTTTGACTCCGCAGCTGGCTGGGGAATTCTGGGAGTTGAAGTCCGCCCACCTCAAAGTTCTCAAGTGCCTGAGAACTGCTGCCATAATCCATTAGCTAGTTACGGGTTGTTGTTTTTAAAGTTCCTAAGCATTTTTGCAAATATATTGTGACAAAAATGTGTGCGTTTTTCTTCCTGTACCAGGCAAAATGATACGGTGTGTTCGCTGTCCGGTGGCTTACCATGTGGGTGACAATTGTGTAGCTGCTGGTTGTGCCACGCTTTCCTCCAGCAGCATTGTGTGTACCAACCACTTTACTGCCACCAAAGGGAAAAGCCACCATGGCCACGTGAACGTCAGCTGGTGTTTTGTCTGCTCAAAAGGTAAAGAATGGACTTCGTTTTATAGGAACGGTTCTTCAGGGCTGCGGACGGATCTTCCATGATGGATAAGGGGATTTTGTTGTGGCTGCTCAGGCTTTTTATGAAAAGTCTAAAGCCCTTTTATTTCTTCTGTGTGTTGCAAGAGCATTTTTTAAAAAACTGATTTTGGTTCTGAATGGAAGTGGAAAAATGTGAATGTCTAAAATGTAAAAATGGGAAGAATTATTTTATAACTACAAAGTGAACAAGTGGGACAAGGGACAGAACTCCTCCCTTTCATTCCTGCAATCTGCTCCAAAAAATTCTCCTTTTGATGCTGTCTAACACACATGTAGAGGAGGCGGTGGCTCAGGGGCTAAGACACTGAGCTTGTTGATCAGAAAGGTCGGCAGTTTGGTGGTTCGAATCCCTAGCGCCGCATAACAGAGTGAGCTCCTGTTATTATTTGTCCCAGCTTCTGCCAACCTGGCAGTTCGAAAGCATGTAAAAAAAATGCAAATAGAAAAATAGGGACCCCTTTGGTGGGAAGGGAACAGCACCTTCCGTGCGCCTTCAAAGGCGTTTAGTCCTGCCGGCCACGGGACCACGGAGACGTCTTCGGACAGCGCTGGCTCTTCTGCGGCTTTGTGACGGAAGTGAGCACCGCCCCCTAGAGCCAGAAAGGACTAACGTGTAATGTGCGAGGGGAACCTTTACCTTTAACCAACATGGTTCCAGCTTTTTGTGCTTCCAGCTTTTCTTGGTCACAAAAGGAGGTGTTGATAGTAGGCCCATCTCCCAGAGTTTGTTCTGACATACACTGTAATTTTGTATAATTCCTTCTTGGTTGTGTGGATTTGGGCTTTAATCAACCTAGAGTGAAACCTGGTAGGATTTTCATGCTTAAAATAAATCTTTCTTTGCCCCCCCTCCCCCTTTTCCTGTCGTTGAGGGTTGTTTTGTGCCTTTTGTTACAGGGGGGAGCCTGTTATGTTGTGAGTCTTGTCCTGCTGCATTTCATCCTGACTGTTTAAACATTGAAATGCCAGATGGGAGCTGGTTTTGCAATGACTGCAAAGCAGGGAAGAAAATCCATTTTCAAGATATTATTTGGGTCAAACTGGGAAATTACAGGTTTGGATTTATAAACATAATTTCAGTATTTTTTAAAAAATCTCTGTTGGCATATATGATTGTGTCTCAGTGCTCCTTGGAGCCCAGAAAAGGTGGAGTTTGTATGTGGAAAGGTCTTTGATACAGGGGCGCATATGTTAATAAAATCTATGTCAGAGCGTTTGCAGCGTGACTACTATTATGAGACAACCCAGGAGCAAAACACAGCACACAGAGCCTTGGTCATTTAACTAGTGCTTTATATGTAACAGTTACATACAGACATACACGTGGTAGGCAAAATACCTTACAAGCAATCTTTCCTCTTCTCTACATGGAGGACTCTGCAATGAATACCGGACACGAGAGAGGACATGCCCTGTAATGGCTGCCTTTATATAAACACCTCTTAAAGGGATAGAACCCATTCCCACTCTTAAAGGGAAATACCCATGCTATGCTGAATCATTCTTATTGCATCAGCCACATCTGGTCAGCTTCACTGCTGGTCGGCTCTTAAATCCCAAGACCTTAACAATCTATATAAGACTGACTTAGGCAGGAACAGTAGCCTCAATTTCTTCCTTTCGTTGGGTTGTTTCTGTGGCAGGTGGTGGCCAGCCGAAGTCTGCCATCCCAAAAATGTGCCCCCAAACATCCAGAAAATGAAGCACGAGATTGGAGAGTTCCCTGTGTTCTTCTTTGGCTCCAAAGACTACTACTGGACCCATCAGGCTCGCGTCTTCCCCTACATGGAAGGAGACCGGGGAAGTCGGTACCAAGCCATCAAAGGAATCGGGAAAGTCTTCAAAAATGGTAAAATGTCTCACCTTTCAGCTCCAAAGGCAAATGCTTGCTGTGTGGCCGATTTCTCTCGCATAGACTCAGAAGGTGGCCGTGCAGAGTTCACCCGTGAGGTGGGAACTTCAGTATTTTGCTTTGTTGCACCTGGTGAAGGCACCTAGCTGAGCTGGGTTGGTTTCTGAAAAGCTGAGCAGGGTCAGTGAGGTCGGAGGCTGTGTTATTGTAATGATTACAGGCAGGTGATCCTTGACTTGTGGCCATTCGTTTAGCAACCATTGGGAGTTACAACAGACTTACTGGGGGGCTGGATTTCCAGTTTCAAAGGTCCCCCAGTGTCACATGGCCAAACTTCAGGCACTCCATACATTGCCGTGAAACTCTGCCTCCCGCAAACAGTTGGCTCATTTAATCGGTCACTGTGGTGATTAAATGTGTGACCGCCACAGAAAAGATGTTGTAAAATTGAGACCAGCGGCTCCATGACAGCCGGAAGTCAAGACTGCCTCTAGTGAAATCACAGCTGCCCGTCCTTTAGCTGGTGTTGGCCTTCAGACACACTGCATTCCTCCCAAGAACCTACAAGGTTGTGTTGCAGTGATACAGTAGAGAGGCAGATCCAAGCAGTGAAGGAGACAGGGACCTATTCTTGAAGGAGAAATATGTGTAGTTGTAATTTTACCAACATTTTTTTAAAAGCTTTGCAAGACGCAGAGACCCGCTTCCGAGAGATCAAATTTCAACGGGAAGCCAAAGAAACTCAAGAAAATGAACGCAAACCTCCCCCTTACAAACATATCAAGGTGAGATGCTTTGAAGGGCGGGGCTGGTCCCCCTCTGACCTTCCCCCCCCCCCAAGTTAGTCAGTCCAATGATGGGCCCAGGATGTTCTGGGGTGAAGGACCAGAGATAGGGTCAACTTTTAGCCCAGATGGGGCACTGTGGAAAGATTTGTGTCGATCGTCAGGGTAAAGGGCCATTTTTAAGGATTTAATTGTCCTTTTGTTCTAGCCAATTCGTATACCTTAATTTATTAAATAAAATGTGCTGGAGAAGGGTAAGCTATTCCCAAGGGATTCTAGTCCTACTTGACAAACTGAATGGATAACAAGGTATTTGGATTTATAAAGGTGTTAAAACATATGGGAAACAGAAGGTAGCAACTCTAAGGTTGTTTAAAGTAAACCATTCTGTAGCAATTACCCAAAGGGAAATATTTGTGGCAGGAGAGAGGTTTCTTCTAATTCAGTAGGAATTAGACATCTTGACATCCCAAAAGCATTCAATAAATCTAACGGAATGTATGTTTGTTATGTGGAATTAACAGTGTTTTTATCCATTTCTGTATATGTATAGTTACAAAAAAGCAGGGGTTTCTTGTGAAGAGATTTCTTTCTTTAGTTCTCTCTGCAGTCTCAAACTCACCCCTCCATAGAGCAAAGAAGGCTAAAGCCGGGGGGGGAGGGAGGGGACCTGGGCTGGCTTTCCTCCGACCGCCACTGCCTAAAATTCCCAGGCATCTCCTGGTTTCTTTTGCCCCTCAGGGTAGACTTCCACAGTTAGTCCTTGTTTTCTTTCCAGCTGGAGGAGAAGGAAGAGGCTGCCTGGGTTAGGATTAGCAGGATTTCACCCTCCTGTGGGCCCACGGGGGGGGGGGGGGGTTGTTGGGGAAACAGAAGCAGGCCAGGGCGGTAGAACCCGGAGCTCTGTTGCTCTCCAGCCATCTTGGAGGCCATCTTGGCCAAAGAAGACCTGAAAACCCCTGAGGAGCCATGGAGGCCTTCGAGGACCATAAAAGCCGAGGGAGTGGTAGACAGAGAGAACTAGCGTGGGGATGGGGGGTCAGTCAGTTTGGGTCGGGGCCTCGTGGGTGTAACCAGCGCCTGCTCTTTGACGCGCCAGGTCAACAAGCCCTTTGGGAGAGTCCAGATCTGCACGGCAGACATTTCGGAGATCCCCAAGTGCAACTGCAAGCCCTCCGACGAGAACCCCTGCGGCCTCGACTCGGAGTGCCTGAACCGCATGCTGATGTACGAATGCCACCCGCAGATGTGCCCGGCCGGGGAGCGCTGCCAGAACCAGTGCTTCACCAAGCGCCAGTACCCCGAGACCAAGATCATCCGGACGGAGGGGAAGGGATGGGGCTTGGTCTCCAAGAGGGACATTAAGAAGGTAGGGCCTCTGGGGCTCAGAGCACCTTGCGGGAGGGACACAGCCGTGGGAGCCAGGGGTCCTTTTCGAGGTCCTTCCTGCGGTTTTACATCCCATCTCCCCCCCCCCCCGTGAATGACCCCTCTCCATGGTCCTTGACTTACAACAGTTCATTTAGTGACCGATTGAAGTTTCAGCAGGGTTGAAAAAAAGGGACTTAGGGCCACTTTTCACCACTTAGTGACTATTGTCACTTCTTTCCCCCCCCCCCCCCCGTCACGTGGCCAAAACTCAAAAACACTGGGCAACCGACTTGTGTTTATGATGGTCGCAGCATCCCGAGGTGCTGTGATCCCCTTTTGCGACTTACTGACCAACAAAACTAACGGGGAATCCAGATTCCACTTAACAGCCAGGTCACTCATTCAATAACGGCAGTGATTCACTTAACAGTCGAGGCAAGGAAGGTCGCAAAATGGGACATAACTCATTTAAAAGGTCTCACATAGTGACATACATCTTGGGCTCCATTGGGCCGTAAGTCAAGGACTACCTGTATATGATATAAAGCAGGAGTCTCCAACCTTGGCAACTTTTAAGACTGGTGGACTTCACAAGCTTTGCTGGCTGAGGAACTCTGGGAGTTGAAGTCCACCAGACTTAAAGTTGCCAAGGTTGGAGACCCCTGATATAAAGGCCAGGAAAAAGCACCTAGAACGGAGCGCAGAATGTGCAGCCTTTGGGACCTGATCTAAGAAACTGATTGGAGAAACTGGCCAGATGTGTCCATTGTGCGTAGCCGCCGTGTCCTTCCCTCCGTTGGGCAGCTGTGCTTTTGTGTCGCGCAGGGCGAGTTCGTGAACGAGTATGTGGGCGAGGTGATTGATGAAGGAGAATGCATGGCGAGAATCAAATACGCTCATGAAAACGACATCACACACTTTTACATGCTCACCATCGATAAGGTACGCAATTCCAACGTGGCCCAGCTTGGCATTTGGCTTGCTTTTTATTCAACAATAGCAAAGACGCGCATTCTCTCGGGGCGGGGGGAGAACCTACCTCAGAAACACCATCAATAAGCCTACTGATCAACCCCACCTTGGCTTAAGGTGGCGCTTAAATATCTGGGTAGAAATTCAGGCAACAGGAAGTGCTCATATTTCTTTGACACCCAATTTTGGGTTCGGATTAATACTGCCACCCGATATCCAGGCACTTTAGTGAGAATCCCATGATGTGTAATGGCATCATTCACTTTTATGTCGACATGTATTGGATTATGCTCCGGATTGAATATTCAATATTCTTTTGTAGAAGAGAAGCTTGTGTTATAGGATAGCTCTATATCTTTCATCTACAAATGCTTTTGTCGAAAAAAGCTGAAGCTTCAACTTCTTCACCTACTTTGGAAGTAGGATAAAAATGCTTTCTGAATGGACTAATAACCGGGGAGAATTTCAACAATCACACCAAGAGTTTTGCTTGTTTTCTTAACCCTTTTGTATTCCAAGGACTGGAAATACCTAATGGCAGTATATCTGTCCTCCTTGCTTTTCAAGAAAGGGCTATCAAGGTTTGTTTTTTTATAAAATAGAATTCTTTTATTGTCCAAGTATGATTGGACACACAAGAAATTTATCTGGGTGCAAATGCTCTCAGTGTACATAAAAGATAAAACAGGAAGAAACTATTTCTTTGCATTTCCCATTGAAGCTGCACAAAAATTTCTCTGTGTGATTCTTTCCCAAGTCAAACTGAAGAATAATGATATTTCTGACACATTTTTTCGATGTTTTCCAAGTATCTTAATTTAGCTAGGTGGTGTGACATTGCTGTGAGGCAACATTCGTCAAATCAGGACTCTTTGGGCTCTAAAATTCTAGGTTTCTCTTGGAGGCTTTCTTCAAGCGGGATAACATTTACACGGATTACTGGTTTAAGTTTTTTCAAGGAAGAACTACTGCAGCTACTGGCTGCGGGACTCAGTCTCCGTATGTGTGGAGAGGGTGCTGCCTACCATTAATCAGGGTTTTGCTTGGATCCTTTGGTTTTACAGGATCGCATCATCGATGCTGGACCGAAGGGGAACTATTCTCGCTTCATGAATCACAGCTGCCAGCCCAACTGTGAGACCCTGAAATGGACGGTGCATGGAGACACCCGCGTGGGCCTGTTTGCCGTCTGCGACATTCCTGCAGGTACCGGCGGCTCTCCTAACCGGGAACGGGGTGTTTTATGTCCCCTTAAAAAGAAACCAAACCTGTTCAGAAAGTTTCTTCTGTTGGATACAGCTGCAACCTCCTCTGAGCTTCTTGCCTGTGCTTAGCTCGCCCTCTGAACATAGCAGAAAAGCCACAAACAAGATTTTTTAATAAAATTATTTTGTTGCACAAAAGCTGTGCATCTGTGGGGCTTTTTCCAAGCTGATCTTGTCGGTTGGCCAAAACCCAACGATTTCCCTCTGCGATCCAATCTTCCAGGGATGCCTGGAGGCCTTAAAAGTTGGGCAGCCCCCAAATGTTCCCCCCTCCAGCGTTGGACCCTGTTGGACGACCCCTCCCTGGCCTTCGCTCCCACCAGCTTCTCATTTGCGCTCTTCCCCCTGTGGGAAGGCCAACTTGACTAACGTTAAACTCCTTACACGCGGTCCTCAACCTGTGACCATATTTGAGCACCCATCTGTTTATTCATTAGTTACTTTAATTAAAATGAATGAGACTGGGCCCCGTCTGTTTGGCAAGGCCTGGTCTCTTGGTCTCTTCAGTGTCCCTGGCCTTCAGGACCCCAGGGGCTCCGACGAGAGGCACCTCAGTTGCAGGGTTGGTTTTAAAGAGAGAGAGAGAGAAAATCTTGTCAGACAGAGCTCTGCTTCAAGTCCTTGAAATTTAAGCTTCCAAACCTCCTGTGTGAGGCCGGGAGGCTGTGGAGACGTTGGGAAAACTCCACCTCTACCATCTTGTTCCAATCTTATCTGCTGGAGAGGCTCGTCCAACTCTGGTCTATGGAGGTTCTCAGGCATCCAGGTCTTGGTTGTCCCAAAGGGGCTTTTTCCAATCCCTTTTTGCCTTTTGAAGGAGCCCTTTTGAGTCATCCAACCATTGCAAATCCAGGTGGGCCTGGATGGTCTTTATGATGGGCTCAGTTGGGTGTCTTTCCTCCATGCCAGCAATGGAAAGTGATTCTTCCCTGCTCGGACAATGAGGCGGTGAATTGAGTGACACCCTTCCCCACAATTGTCTTCTATCTCTTGGTCAAAGAGGTTTGTGTGTCCATCTCAAAGGAGATTCCAAGTCTGAATTCTGTATTTCTCAGCTTTCAAAAGCCAGGCTTTAGGCATTTCCAGTAGAGGGGACAACTTCCTGTGCAGCCCACAGGTTTACTGGCACAGTTTCGGGGGTCCTATTTTAACCGGCCTCTCTTTGGATCGAGTGGGGAGTGTGTGTGTGTGTGTGTGTGGTTTTCCCCTCCCTCCTTTCTTCGACATCTTCCTCCACACTCCATCCTGGGGCGAAATGGGAACCTCTTTTGGGAAAGGAGCCAATGTTCCTGTTTTAATGATGGTTACAGTAACAGTGTCTTCTTATTTTCCCCCTCAGGGACAGAATTAACCTTCAATTACAACCTTGACTGCCTCGGCAACGAAAAGACGGTGTGTAAATGTGGGGCTCCGAACTGCAGCGGCTTCCTTGGAGACAGGCCAAAGGTATCTCTCTGCTAGCCCACGGAGGAGCCCTTTATGAGGCCACCTAAGGCAAGGGTTGCTGGGCCAAGGCACCTCCACACGGACTGACTGGGCAGAACGTGCCCAAAATCTGGGACCCTTCACTGCCAATGAAACTGGGCCCATTTTTAAAAACATTGGATGATGTTAAAAAAAAAAAATCACCATAAAACAATTTATGACATCATACAGGGTGCCATAAAACACTTCCTGTGCTCAGCTCCTGATGTTTGGCACTGCAATAGAGGTGGTCCCTGACTTACAGCCACAGTTGAGACCAAGAGTTCTGTTGCTACACAAAGCAGTTGTTAAGTGAGTTTTGCGACTTCCCAGGCCGCCGTTAAGGGGGAATTCCTGTGGTTGTTCAGTGCATCCGGCTTGCCCCATCATCTTTGCTGGTCAGATGGTTGCAAAAGGGGATTGGGTGATCCCCAGGACACACTGCGACCGTCATAAATACTAGCCAAACATCTGAATTTTGATCACGTGGCCCTTGGGGATGCTGCAACGGTCGTGAAAACCGGTCCTAAGGTCTCTTTTGTCAGTGCCACTGTCATTTGGGACTGCTCCTAAAGGAATGGCTGTGAGTTGAGGGCCTCTTCCGCTGCTTAGCATGGGGGACGTTCAGGCCAGCTGCCTCTCCAGATCCATCCCAAGTTCCCCGTGAAAGCAGGACATCAGAAGCGCCGCCATTGTGGAAGATGGTGAGGGAATCAGGGGAGGAAATATCTCAGAAAGGATGAGTTATTTCTAAAGCAGCCTTTGGGTCCAAAATAGGCCTTAGTTGCTTTTTCTAAAAAAAATACCAAGAATTGTGTCAAAGGAGACTCTCTGTCCTCCAGGTCTCAGTTGTCCCAAAGGGGCTTTTTTTTTGCAAGAGGCAACTGGACTTTCTTGGTTTTTCTTTGAAGACGTTTCATCCCTCATCCAAGAAGCTTCTTCATCTCTGACTGGATGGTTGGGAAAGGAAGGATTGATACTCCTTGCAGACAAAGCTGATCATTTGCATCTTTTTGGAGAGAGGACACAGATAAATCTCCAAATGGCCTCAACAATCCTCAGAAAGAATGCAGTCAATCAGCTCTTCTGAAAGGAATACAAATCCTTCCCTACCATCTGCTCAGAGCTGAAGAAGCTTCTTGGATGAGACATGTCTTCAAAGAAAAACCAAGGAAGCCCAGTTGCCTTCTGAAAAAGCACCTTTGGGACTACCAAGAATTGTGTTTCATGAGTATTCGGTAATTTAAGTCATTTTCCCCCTGCCCCAGGCAGGTAAGAGTGGGTGATGGCGCCCTTTGGCTGTCCAAAGCATCTCTTTGGTTCTGCCTTACATGGCAATGGTCAGTCACCAGACTAGAAGCATTTTGCCAGAGGGTTCCAGACAAGTTTTATCATTTGAAATGGCTAAAAACAGAGGGGGAGAAGCTCCTTAGAGACTGCCCTAATCTCCTAATCTGCAAAACAGAAACATGACTATTTTTTTCCATTAAGAATTCATCCTCCAATGCCTCAGAAGAGAAAGGAAAGAAAGGCAAAAGAAGAGCAAAAAGGCGTAAAACGAAAAGCGAAGCCAGGAAAAAAACGGAGGATTACTGCTTCCGCTGCAGAGATGGAGGGCAGCTTGTCCTGTGTGACCGGAAGTCCTGCACCAAGGCCTATCACCTCTCCTGCCTTGACTTGGTAAAACGCCCCTTCGGTGAGTAAGCATTCAGATACACCTCCACTCCCTAAGAAGGACTTTGGATCCTCAAGGATCTTAATCAAACCAATTCCAAGTTTTAAAGGACTTTCCCTTCAGGTGGTCAGGTTAAGCGTTGACTCTGGTGCTTAAAATGCGGCCAGCCATCTCCAGCAGAATTGGTCCACGGCAGAGCAGTGAGAAACGGGTGGGGTTTTGTTGAGGGACTTGACACGGGAGAACCGTTCAACCTCTTCTGCATGTGTGTTCTCACCCAGCCAGATCAGACCTCAAACTGTGAAGCTCAACCAAGCTGTGTTCATCTGTCTTGGGTCTTTGCTGTTCCAGGGAGAGGGTTGTGGTTTTCCTTGGAAATGATCAGCGTCCGCGCACTCCTGGGGAGGCTCCAAAGCTAAAGTGTACATTTTTAAGCTAATCATAGTTTATTCAGTGGAGGAGAAAAGCCATTAGAGGCCCACTCCGGATGCGTAGAGCTTTAAATGCTTTTTTAGATAAAATGCTTGTTTTTCATTGTCTTTAATCGGTTCTCGACCACTACTACACTGGGATAAAGAATGGCGCACACCGTTCCATTTGGTGGCTGCCATTCCAGTTCCTTCAGGTTAAAGGGAAGGATTCGAGGAGACGTGGAGCTGAGGTCCCGGCAAATGTTCCCGCATTGACCTTTTGTTCTCTCTTCTTTTTCTCCTTCCTTTCCACGGCAGGCAAATGGGAATGTCCCTGGCACCACTGCGATGTGTGTGGCAAGCCCTCGGTTTCCTTCTGTCATTTCTGTCCCAATTCCTTCTGCAAGGA
Source organism: Laticauda colubrina (assembly GCA_015471245.1). NCBI lineage: Eukaryota > Metazoa > Chordata > Lepidosauria > Squamata > Elapidae > Laticauda > Laticauda colubrina. Next base: position 693,406 of record BLBF01000073.1, on the reverse strand, counting down.
CCACCAAGAGGAGGCCGTGCTGGAGTGCAACTGGAGTGGACAGTTGTTTTGCCCTGACCACAATGGGGAGAACTTCGCCGAGAAGAAAGCCAGGCGGCCTCCTAGAAAACTCTCTTCCGCCAAATGCAAGCGGCAAAGGAACAAGTGGAAGAGGACATAATATTAAGAGGAACAAACTCGCCCCGCCAACCCCGCTTGCCCAAGGTTGCCTTGTAAATAAGTTGTGAATAGGGTCAGGGAAGGACACACTTTTACACGTCTTGCGCAAGAACTGGAGTTTTTTGGGGGGGCAGCGAGCAATTTTTAAACCCACTGAGCCAACCAGCGGCAGGGCACCTGCTGCAGCTGCACTGATCATGAACTCTGGCCTGCCAAGTTCAGACATTTCAGGACAAACCAGGTTTTCTCTCCAGAAATAATGAGAATACTTGAACTGTTAGGAATGGAACAGTTCTTCCCTGCTGCTTCCTCAAGGGAGGCGTGTTGATTTTCGACCAGCGACCGTGTCTGTGGACAGTCTCGTAGTTTTTGAAATAGTAGCCGCCGCCACTTGGAGGAGTTTTTGGTAGAGGGCCAGAGAGTGAGAGGAGAGAGGGAGGCCTCGATTTGCTCTGGAAGCCCAATGTGGTGAGGAGATCCGCTTGACAGGATCGCATTAAATAAGAAGGGGGGAGGGGAGGGGGGAAGCGTCATACCATGGCTTTTGATTTTGTTTTGTTGTTTTAATTGTACTGGCATTCTTCTATCAAGACAAGGAAGCAGCAGATCTCTTGAACCCGTGGCCAGCTTTGGTCATCTGTGCCTCAGGTCAAATTTTAGTTCCAATAAGCAAAAAAAATATATATATTGCATTACCAGTGTCCTCTTTTAAATGGATATTAAAATATGTGCCCCATTTTTTAGATTGTATTTGCATAATAAAAGTATTTCAAAATCAAACCCATTTGAGGTTTCTTTTGAGAAGTAGACGGGAATCGGCATCAAAGCGATTGCTGGAAGCCAAATGAACTCTGGGGTGGCCTTTTCTTCAGCCGCCTTCCCCGGCTGGATTTTTTCCTTTTCAACTTCTGGCTAAAAACGGGATTTGAAGCCCAGGAGAAACCGGCCTTTTGAGTGACCAGGAAGGCGGGCGAAATAAGAGCCATCACCGGCATCCTAAGCTGCTTCTCCTTTATGGAAATGTTGTAGGTCTTTTTCTCCATGGGATCCAGGCCATTCTCTTAACCTGGTTCGCCTTCTTTTGCCTGCTGCTCCTCCCTTCGCACCCAGTTGAACCCTGTCCTGTTCCATTTCCAAGAATTGCTGTGCTGATGGGCAGGCACCCCAACTCCTTTATATAAGAACTCTTCCTTCAGAAGAAAGTAGGGTGGCCCTGCACCCTTTAGGAGTGCTGCAGAGACATAAGGCAGGAGTAATGCCTTCTAGAGTTCTATGTGTGTCGTGGAGCAAATGCCGATAAAATCCTTCGGCAAGGTTTCCCGATAGAAGTTGTAGGAGAGCCACATTATGGTAGGTAAAATGCAGGTTGCCTTTTGAGATTACAAATTTTGTTTGAAAACCTGAGCTTTTGTGAACTGCATCTTGCACCCTAAAATACCGAGAGGGGTTGAATAGATGCAAGGCTTTCAATGGAACTGGGGGACAGAAGAGGCCTTACCTACCGCAATGCTATATATAAATGTTATGCCCATTGAATTGCCAGCAGTCTCTTGGCAGTAAGCCTTTCCATTCACATTCAGCTGGTGGGGTGGAATTGGGCCTAAAGACAATTACCATTTAGTTAGCACATCCCTTGGGCTGGCACTGGGGAGTCAGGTCGAGGATGCCAAATAACATCACCACTTGGGCAGGAAGAAAAAAAATGTACTTAGAAAAATCTGGACTTTATTACAGATATTATGCCGAAAATACGTACTCAAGGACATGAGGTTTTGCATTTACATCTATACAAAAAACAAAATAGATAGAAAACATCTGGCCTGCTCTACTAGATAGGCAACATTTTACAAAACAACATTGCTTGTTTAAAAAAGTACCAGAATTCCAAGGTCTCGGGGCTCAATTCCTAGCCTTGCCTTTTCTCGCCTGGCCCGTCGGTGGCCTGGGGGTGGGGGGCACGGTGAGGAAATCCCCACTCTTGTGGGCCCCTTTTGCTAACTGGTAGGCCGGGCGGGAGGGAAGGGTGCACGTTCGTTTCACCAATAACTTCCGTTTGCCTGAAGCTGTGGCTGTTGGATATTAGAAGAAATCTTACAGCTGGAATTAGACTCAAAAACCTTTTTTTTCCCCCCTGGGGAAAAAGATCAGAACCGCGGATAGGACTAGCCATTCGTCTTTTCCCTCGGAATCAGAATGGAGCTCCTTCTAGGCCAAGCATGGCAACACGGAGGGCCTCGGCTGCTCTGAGGAGCCCCGTTCCTTTCGCCTGCCATGTCCCCTTCCGGCCTGCCTTGCCGGCACTTCCTTCTAGCCCTCTCGGGCCAGCCAAAGGCCAGGCGCAGGACCAGGGGTCCAAGAAAGTGTGCGTCGCCGAAGTTCTTCCGGGACAGAGGCCTCCCTTGGTCTCAATCTACGTACAGTGTGGGCACTTGCCAGCCCAAATGGGATTTTTAAAAACCGGAGGAGGGTTTCCCAAGAGCTTAGCAAAAACAAGGGCTAAACAAGAATCTCTTGGAGGACAACCACTGCACCCTTCCTTGCCCCGACTCTGAACGAAGACTTTAAACTCAAGTCAGAGCTGCTGGCTGGGCAAACAGGGCAAGCCTCCCCACCCCCAGGAACCATGCAAAACTGCCCTCAGATAAGCCAGCTTCACTCAAGCCGTCTGAACTGTCTTACTGTCTTGAATTCCTCCAAGTGAATTCCACCCCAGGAGCGCATGGACACCACAGCTTGTAACAGCAGGGAAGGAGGGAGGGAGGAGGGCCGCCACTCTGTAGCCCAAGCCCTGCCCCATTCTGGCCTGGTTCAGGTCACACAGCTGTGGCCCCATCTGGGCTTTTCTTGGCCTCCATCCCCACCCACTCCTGGTAAATGCTCTAGAAGGGAGGGGAGGGGACCCCGACTTGAAAGCAGAACCACAAATACCTGCTCGGTGGTATTGCTCCATGTCTTCACAAGGACTCCACAGAAAACCGCAGTCTAACTTCCAACCAGGTTTCTGGACAAAAGATGAATTGTAATGTACTCCAGAAACAGCTAATAATGCCTTTGCACTTGAACACGCTAGGACACATCACGCTACATGCCAGCAGAAAGGGGGGGGGGGCTTCCAACTCTAAAAGAATACAGCCAGGTGGCCTCTTAAAATAACCCAAACAAGCTGGTTGATACTGCAGACAACCGACATAATTTGGTAAAAACTAGCCCTACTGTTTGAAATCCTGCTTCTAGGTTCAGCTCTGGCTGAAATGTCAAATGAAATGAAGCTGCACAAGAATCTCTTCTGAAACCTTTGTGAGGCTTTTCTGGTTCTGGTTGGCCGCCTGGGCAGAATTTAGAAACAAGCACACAATTCAGATACGTTAAAACAAAACTTCACAGGCTCCTATCTCCCCACTTTCCAGCTTAAGATTCTCCAAAGGGGGCTCAGAATTTTGTTTCCAGCTGCGGTTTGGCCAAGCCTTGATCCGTCCCCTCCCAGCCCAAACCGCTTCCCTTGACCTTCAAAACTTGAAAGAAAATATCCTACCATCTCCCTACAATTCCAAAGAGCAGAAAGAAATGCTTTATTTGAAAAACTCTTCCTCCGCATACATGACTAAGACTACTGAGCTGTCAATTCTTAGACTTCAAAGGCTTCCCAGGGAATCAAGGAAAGGAAGAAAACCATTCCAAGCTCAGTGGGGGAGACCTTTGCAATAGTGATGCCCCTGCAGGCCACGTCACACCCAGAGATACCCCTGCAGCCCTAAGGTGACCAACTGAATGCCTTGGAAAAGAGAAATGCAGAAAACAAGCCCTGCGAGATAAACCATCTCAGGTCACCCTTCAGCAACGGTGCCGCAAAGCAGGGAGGGAGGCTGGATTATTGTTATTATTGTTTTGACTGGCTTCAGCGGGAAGCAGGTTCCGCAAAAGCTTCACCGTGTTATGACATCCGCCCCATCAGCCTTTCGCACACGCAGCCTGGTCACCCGTCACAAGGCAACCCTTGGAATTCGCTACGCCAGCCTGAAGCCCCCAACCTCAAACTCTTGGGATTTAACCGTTCAAAGAGAACTCGGGAGCCAAAGTTGCTCATTCGCCTTCAACATGAGGGAAGCTCCCTCACACGGGCGCCCCTGAGGTTGTAAGCTTTGGGGCCGCCCCTTTTCACCGTCTCCGGGTTAAAAGGTAGCCCCTTCACGTGATTGGTGCGTGGACATACACTCGGGGACTAGCTGTTCTCAAGGAAATGAAGGTTTATTATTTGTGCAATCCTGAGAAGCCGAAGGAAGAGGGAGCGTCCTGGGGGCTTTTCACCTCAGAAAAACCACCCCAAGGAGGGCTGCCCACCACGACCAGTTCTACTTGCAGTCAGCTACAAAAGGGGGAAAGAAGAAACGGCCGAAATAAATAGCAGGGCCTATATTTAACAAGGGAACTGAGAAAGTCAACCCTGGTCTCTGCTGGGAAAGGGGCCTGGGGAAGGGCTTCCTCCCCTTCTCTCCTCCCTCAGAAGAGGCAGGCAGAGGAAAAGCCGCCTTCCACCATCACTCCTGCGATGAAGAGTTGCCATTTCCTCCCGCCTTCCTCCTCCTTTGGCCAACTGTGGCTGGGACAAGGGCCGGTCACCAGGCGGCCTCCAGGGGAATGTCGTTCTGCTTTAGTGGACACACAATGTGGAAGCTGGCTTTACTCTAGGCGCTATTTGGTCTGCATCCCCCCGTCACGGGATTGCTTAAGAAACGTTTGTCATGGGCTTGCACTTCATCAGCCGGCTCCACTCGCCGGTGGCGTAGTTCATCTCGAAGATGGTGTCCACCAGCATGGTGGTACTTCCGGTCCCATCCGGATTCGGCATGACCTCCGTGTGCTCGCTCAGTTTGATCTGGATCACGTCGCCCTGCTCCTGGCACGGGTTTTCTGGGGGGGGAGGAATCAAGAGGTTTCACAATCAGGTCCCTTCGAGGAATTGAGCGACACCAGGAATGCCACTTGGGACAAAAACTGGGAAGGAAACCAGATCCTTCCCTGACAGGCGCACCAGCTTTTGTCAGAGTTCGTTTTCCTCCCTGTGAGGGGCTGCCTTCAAGGACAAATCTCTCTTCCATGTTTATCTAAACCAAGGTTGCATATCAATGATTACCCGACCTCCGTAGACACCACACGCTAAATCGAAAGAAAACCCTCTTAACTGCTAAGTGCCGATTCTTTGCCTAGAAAAATTCTGGTAAGAAAGCCGGCTTCTCCATGATATTTCTTCAGTAAAACTCCAGGAGGCTGAGACTGCTTGCATTTCAACAGAAGGAGGCCCAGTCTTAAAATGGACCAAAAGACTCTAAAATAAATTAGATTAATAAAACTACATTTTTTCCTATCTAGATCTACATCTAAATGTCATACAAAAGGACCATTAAATATTATTTTAGATAAAGTTATGGATTATCCTTATTCCCAATCCACCAAATTACTTAGCAATTGGGCAACATTTGGGCTTCAGAGTTCAGTGATCTGTTTAGCGATGGATGGTCATTGGCGCCACAAAACGTGGTTTCCGCAGCAGAAAGGAGCGTCAGAGGCACTGAAGATGAGGAAAGCCCAAAAGGGTCTCTGGGCTGTGCTGCACAATGGTCACAAAACTCAATTCAAGGGCACCCTTGTGCTCTCAACAACATCAAGCCATTAAGCCTGCCTGCCCCTGAGATCCACAAACATCCTAACAAACCCAACAAGGAAAGTCTGAGGCTTAATGTAAACCTGGTTGCTTGTGCAAGAGCACGCCCAAAAGCAGGATCAACCATGGATCACCCCTCCTTGCCCCCCTCCCCACCTCAGGGCAAATCATGCTCAGACTGACCCACTGGAACCCGGAAGCAAGGCAAACACGTCAGAGACCAGCACTTGCCCCCAAAAGGACCCCCCCCAGCTGCCTCCCATCCATCCGAGGAAGCCTCCTCCACTGTCAGCTGAGCAGTCCTTCGGAGAGGAAAGTCGCCCAGGGACCCACCTCTGGATCCAGCCATGAACCCGAGGATGAGCGCCTTCTCGGTCCTCGTAACTTTGTTTGCCATCTGGAAGATTTCATGGGCTGCAAACAGCTGCTCCTTCTGCAATGAGTTTCAAGGACAGATTCCGTTGAAAACAACAGTAGAAAAACCATTTCCCCAGAGCTGAAACTTCCGCCATCTTCACCATTTTCCACACACACATACATGCACACACACACACACACACACACACCCTGCCCCCTGCCTGTTTTCCTGTAAGTGGAAACATTTCAATTCTTTTTGTCTCATGCAGGTGCATCTGAGGGTCCCACAACCCCACCAGATAATAAAAGCTACCAAAATCTAAATGAGCTTTGTTATTCATATGCATTAGCTACATTATATATTTTATATGTGGCCCAAGACACTTCCTCTTCTCTCAACACGGCCCAGGCGAGCCAAAAGGATCACCTTGTGGGTCCTTTCTGAGGGAAAGTAACTGCCCACAACTGCTTCTCCCCAACTCCCCAAGGCCACACGCCCTCCATCCCCTGGCTCTTTCATAGGGGTGGCTTTAAAGAGCAGAGCAAAGCCTAGAAGAGGCCTACGGGACGCAAAAGTATTCACTGATTTGTTTCCTTGCTTTCTTAAATTATTTGCCACCCACCTCCCTATCCAGAGCAACTCTGATGCCACCATACACAAAGAAACCAGAATGATTAAGCCCTGCTGGGCCAAAATTCTGCCACTCTGGCTAGATGGATCATCTGTCTGTGCATGAGGCTCAGACTCAAACCATGAAACCCCCCCCCACCCCAAGTAGCTGGAAGGCCCTGTGCACCCAAGCCTGGCCTGACTCCTTCCCCCACTGGGAAAACCCACAAGCAAGGTGCCCCCTCCCGCTTCTGTCTTCACATCCCCTCATCTCCAACCGTGACTGGGGGGCTGGCCCCAAGAGGCTTACTGTGAGAGAGAGGCCCTTCTTGGCAGGGGGGGCGTCCTGAGGAGCGGTGGGTGGTCCCTGTGTTGCCGGGGAGGTCACCGGAGGAGACACCGGGGACTCGGCGGGTGGGGTTGCTGCCGTTGCTGCTGCCGTTGCTGCCGCCACCGCAGGAGTAGCACTCAGGTTCAAGTGGCTATTGTACATGGGCGTCCGTTGCTTGAACTGAGCCGCCGGGAGAGCAGTGGGGGGGGGCGGCCGAAGCAGCTTCGTCCTTAGCTTGCAGGGGGTCCCAGATGGAGCCAGCTGGATGTCAGGACAAACAGGCTGTGAGAGTAGAAGGGCTCATTAAGGCATACCTGTCTTTAAGCCCTCCCTGCTCCTGTTCTCCTCCTCCTGAACTTCGGACAGCAACGTTACGTTCACTTCTCAGGCAGCTCAAAAAGTCCACGGCCACCACACATTCCTTTGAAAAGCGTCAGGCGTGGCTCGGTTTTCCTTAATCTGAATTCTTGTGGTGACCCCGGCCAGGGCTTTTTTTCAGCAGAGAAGCCTAAGCTGCAAACAGCTGCACGGAACTAAGAACAAATCTACAGGAAAGTCATTGACATGTATTCAGACTTCTATGCCAAGGGGGCAAAAGAGGGGAAAAAACCCAACCCCCTGGCAAACGACAATAAGATGCACGAGGAATGAAGCCAAGGAAGGTCATGTCACAATGGTGGCATATTCCCAGAGAAATAAGGCAATATAGAAATAGCCACAGCCCTTACTACTGCTTTCCCATGGCTTCACAGCCCTCTCGGAGAGGTTTTTAGAGTCAGCCTCTTGCAAACCCCAACAATCTGCGTCCTCATTTTACCCACCTCGGAAGGAGGGAAGGCTGAGCCAACCTGGAGCCTGGTGGGATTCGATCTGCCAAATTGCAGGCAGCAGAAGGAGTCCGCAGTACCGCACTTTGACCACCAGACGGTAACTCAGAGACTCCGCCTCCTTTACCTTCTTCAGGTTCTGCTTCTCCCTCAGGTGTTATTTTCATTGTTATCAGGACTTTTTGTTTTGGGACAGAATCTTCTTCAAAGACACGCCTCCTCAGCCAAACTGGGCAATCCCTTCACACAACCCTGTGTTTACACTGTCATTTAACCCACCCAGATGCTGAAGTTATGGCAGGTGTGGGGGGTGTTTTGGTCACTGACCTGGCTGGGGATCAGAGCCTGGGATGTAAGAGGAGGATGGCACCGCGCTGGGCGCTGCAGGCAGGTAGCTGGTAGAAGCGAGTGCCGGGTCGTTTTTCAGGGAAGCAAGTTTCTGCAAAAGGACCACACAGAGGGGACACACACACACAACCCTGTTTCAGAGTGGGTAAAACAGTACTTTTGCTACGTTCAGCTAACCAAACAAAAAGCCATCAGGACGACACCGGCCCTTATCAAACCACTAAACTTAAATGTCATTTAAAACTATGCAAGGAAGAGCCCCATCCAGCAAAAGTTAAGGTTTAACAGCAGGGAAAACCTAAGGGGGGGGGGGAAGGGGGAGGGTAAGGCCTGGCACCCTCAGAGGGGAACCTGGCCAGCCAGGGACTCCAGGAAGGGACACAGGAGTTGGGGGCTGGCTTCGAAAGGGGCCCTTCCCTTTCCAGTTCCGAGGCGTGGGAGCCCTACCTGGGTGGAGACGAGCCCAGCAGCATAATCCGGTGTGGCGTTCTCTACGACCGTCTCCTCCTTGGCCTGCTTGGCCACCACGTCCGTATCTGCAGGACGGAAAGGGCAGGATCATTCCCGCTGCTCTGGGTTCCTTCTGTGGGCTGCTCCGCTCTTCTGGGGAAGCCCAAGTGGGGGGGGGGGGAGGCTCTTAGGGGGCCTTTCATAAAGGCCGGAACCCAGGGAGGCTCAGCTTACAACAGGGCGTTTACTGACTAAAGTTACAAGGCCACTGAACTCAGCCACTTGTGGCCCTTATTCCACACACCCCTGGGGCCACGCTGTTCACCTTCAGGCACTGGAAATCTGGCTATTTACGACGGTTGTGTCTCCCGGGGCCACGTGGTCCCCTTTTGGGGCCTTCCGGCAAGCCAAGCCCACAGGGGCAGCTGAGTTCACTTAGCAGCTGTGTGATCAGCTGAACTGCCCTGATTCGCTGAACAACCGTGGCCAGAAAGGTGGCAACTTGGGGCAGAGCTCCCTTCATAGGCACCTCCCTGAGCCACAGGAGTTCTGGGCTCCATTGTGGCCGGAGGTCAAGGACTGCCTGCATTGTCCATGGTGGCCCTGCATGGAGCATTTCAGGATCTGCGTTCCCAGGGGGACCCTCCCTTCCTCCACCCACCTGAAGCAGGGGGGGAGGGAGCATGGGATAGGCTGCTCCCCAGCCTCACTGACCCCCAGTCTCAGTCCCAGCCGACCCAGGAGAAGGGGGGCAGCTCAACGCACCCAACCTCTTCCTCCTCCTCTTCGCTTCCCGCCCGGAATCCACGGCCTTCAGCTCTTTGATGTCCAGGTACTACGGACACAAGAAGGAAAGCATCATTTTTCTCCCACCAGGCACTGCCAGGTACCAGCTGCTCCGCAGACTCCTTGATCGGCCTCACGCCTCACGGGTTATCTGAGGGAACGTCTCTTGCCAGTCACATCTACTCAACCCATCAGAGCAAGAAGGCAGGGAATGCTGCGGGTCCCACCCCTGAGGGAGATACACCTGGTGGGACCAAGAAGGGCCTCTCCTCCATGGTGGCTCCCTCTCTCTGGAATATCATTCCCCCAGAGATTAGAATGGCCCCCGCTCTAGCGCTCTTCCGGAAGGCACTGAAGAAGGCCTGGTTCTGCCAGCGGGCCTGAGGAACCCAGAGAGAGATGGAGCCCATCCAATGGCTTGGGTGAGGTGCTGACACCGGGGTGTGTGTGTGTGAGTGCGTGCGTGCGTGTGTGTGTGTGTGTAGGGTGATTTATGTTTTTCCAGATTTTGTTCTATTGCACTTTATTAATTTATTTGATTCTTTGTGTTAGGTTTTTATTGTGTTTTTTTATTTTTATTTTTAAATATGGTATTACATTGTGTAAGCCGCCTCAAGTCACCATGGGCGAATAGGTGGCAATATAAATCAAATAAATAAAGGCTATAAAGCTCGGAAGACTTTCATCCTCTGCGTTAACATCCAAGAATGTTTTTTGCCTCGTCCTGAACCCAAAGGAACAACTGTTGGGTTTCCCTTCTCTTTTTAGAGTTTATCTGTCTATGGAAGAACTCCTTCCTTTCTCAAAGTCTTTTCTCTCCTGTGGCCAGACTGTTTCTACGGTCTGCAAAAGCTGCAGGACAAGGGCCACACATTCTCTTTCCAGGGCTTGTGTTTATCAACATCCGCTGTTAAAACTTCACGTGCTTAAGCACAGCATTTTGCTCCTGGATTTCAGCGTCGTCTTCCCAGGGCGTGTTGGGGAGGTGGCACATCAAAACTGCACACTATTCTCTAACTTACAAAATGTACCAAGTCTGGGAGACCTGTTTTATACATTGTATTGGTTTCAAAATGACAGAGATGAGAAAACTGACTTTAGCAAGCAGGAACGCAGAAGCCTAGAAACAAAAGGCAAACCAGGTGTGGGGTTTGTGCCCTTGATGCTAACCCAACAGGAGTCCAATTCATTGTGAGAGGAATTACTTCTGTTGTATGAGGCACTTTGGATATTACTTTCAGGGGTGCTTCTTCAATTACCTCTCCTTTCTAAAAGAAAACATGCTGGCATGGTAATCCTGAGGGCCATTCAGGCAGAGTGCAACTCTGCTGCCACATTATGAGGCACAAGGGAGCTCCAGGGAAATGCCGGGTGAGATTAAGGCACAAAGGCCTTGTGCTTGGAACGGCCGAATGGAGCAGCTTCTAGAACTGCAACCAACAGGGCCATTCCTAGCTGTTGGTGGGGAGAAGCAACACAGCGTCCAGGGAGGTGACTGGCCTGTTTCTGAATGCAACTGACACGCAGGAAAAGCGTCCGAGGAGGAGAAATTCACTTCCAAACGCGCGCGTGTGGGTACCTTGACGCCTCTCTCCCTGCACAGAGGCACTTTGGAGGACAGGATGATGGTCCGGTTCCCCATGGGGCTGAAGACAATGGGCGTGGTGGGGTTCCTGAAGGGAGCTTGCTTGGGGATCCCTTTGAGAGGAGCTGCAGACAGACAGAGAGGACAAGGCGCTAAGAAAGGGCCCCTTCCCTGCCCTCAGAGAGCAGGCCGTGCCCAGTGAAGAATGTGACAACTTGTCCAATATTACCAGCTTTTAACCCCCACCTGCCCTGTGAGCTCTTGTTTTCAAGACTCAACTAAACCACGACAGCAAAAGAAACATAGGTGGACTTCAGAATGGGCATGATGGCTCTCTGGAGCCAGATCCAACCACACAACCCAAGAGTCATAGGATTTCCATTGATGCTTGTAGGCTGCCCAGATGACCCTGGGAATAAAACACCAAATCTGGATACCAAATGCCTGGACTTCCAGGAAACTTCCTCCTGCCTAGCAAACACCGGAACGTCTGGATACGGGCAGCTCTCGTCTCTTCCAAGGGGCTCCCATGAATGCCAGAGGAGAGGCCATCTTACAAGAGCCTCCTGCCAGACGCGTCTTCCTCTTGCAGCCACCCCACATTTGGAAATCCTTCCGGTTATCAGTTCTCCTAAGGAGAAGCCGTGGCGATCCGGGCCACCACCCCTCTTATGCTGACTGCCTCCTGGAGCCTGCTATCCTATGCAATCTGGGGGGACGGGGGCGGGGGGAGGAGACGAGTTCCAGAAGGACAGAAACAAGGTGGCCAAGTACATCAGCAGCTCTTCAACCGGTGCTTGCTCACCTTAGGTCTTCCTTCTCTGGGCCTGAAGCTACAGCAGGCATTGTTGTTCCAGAAGGAGGACAGACCGAGATGCAATCCCCCCGCCCCCGGTCCCAGCTTCTGGCTAACTGACCAGCCCTTCCAGAGGGAGGGCCCCATTGGGTCTAAGCTGTGGCAAGGCAAGCACCTGGTCGAGTCTTCTGCCCCCATTTACAGTTTTTATTCTGACCAGGTTAGAAACTTCCTCCTGGAGAGTTTCTGGTATCACATGTAAAAACGTTCACGTGAGACTCCACAAGTCGTCAGGCAAAAGGTTCCTTCTTCATCTTCTGACAGGCTCTGGCATAGTGAGGATGAATTGAGGCTCCCCAAAAGGTACTTTCTGAGCCCTGTTGTTGCTTGTGGAAGAGGCCGCTGTCCCTTCTGCAGAACTAGCCCTCCGGAGAAGGACTAGAAGAGACGAGAGGCGAGGCCACCCACCCGCCTGCTGAGCTCGTGGCTTCTTCCTTGGGGAACCCGGCCTGGAGACCTCCCACCCCTGGGACTGCTTGGGAACGAAGGCGGCGTTGGCCACCACGGGCGCCTCCAAGAGGCCGAGGGGGCAGGGTTCCCCTTGGGGGGCAGGAGCTCCCTCCACAGCAACCAGGAGGAGAACATTCCCAGCCACAAGGCTGGACTTTCGCGCAGCCCCATGAGCGCCATGTGGCTCATGGTTCACCCAAAAGTGGGAGTTTGAGCTGGCCAACAGGAGGAGGGGCCCCACTTTCTCTGGGGAGCGTCTTTCTTCTCCAACCCGGCACATGAATCTACCACCTGCGTTGCATCCACCCAGGATCCAACACCTGGGGGGCATTTTCTGTATTGCCAATTGATCTGAAGGCTGGAAGTGGCTGCATGTAGAAAAGGGGAAGAAAATGAAAGCCTACTTGTTGTGTCAATCTTCTTAACCAACCCTCTTCCTTTGGCATGAAAAGCTACTCCGGCCGTCTTCTTCAGCTGTTGCGCAGTTTCGGCAGCTAAAGAAATTGCCAAAATCTATTTAGTATTCAGCTTTAAAAGGGCAGGAAAAATCACACATTAATTTTAAAGAAAGCTTTTAATGCAGCATTAAACTCGACTATCCAAAAGGAAGATAATCTTTGGCACCAACTTTTTTTCACATGAGGGTTTTCTTTGGCTGTTAACGGAACAGAACACAACAGAACAACTTTCTAGGATAGCCAGATGCAAATGAGGGAGAATTTCTTTACTTGAGAAGTTTTTTAAAAGAAATAGAAAATCTGTACAGGTTTCATTTGTCAGTCAGACATGAAAAAGCCTATTTCTTGCTCAAATCTCCTCTCTGCTGCACTGGGGTCCTACCCTCCATTGTAAGTCACTTCTTTTAGTTCCGTTGTAACTTGGGACAGTCCCTAAACAAGCTGCTAAGTCAGGGCTCTTCAAACTTGGCAGCTTTAAGGCTTGTGGACTCCAATTCCCAGATTTCCTCCTCCTCCAGGCATGTTAACTCAGGAATTCCAGGAGTTGAAATCCACAAGCCTTACACTGGCCAAGATTGAAGGCCCCTGTGTTAAGTCGAGGGCTGGCGCGCTCCCTGCCTGCTTCTCCTCTACTCCTGGGAGTAGGGCCACCGGGGCTCAGCAACTTACACTTCTGCAGGAGCTCCGCTCGCAGAGTGGCACTTTTGGGCTTCCGCTTCAGCTGGAAGTGTTTGACGGGAGGCGTGAAGGGTCCGGCCAAGGTGGTCAAGGCGTTTTTGTTTAAGTACTGGCATTCCAAAGGCAACATGGCGGAGGATTCACAGTCGCTCACTGGGTCAAAATACAGAAGTCGCAAGGAGTTCAGCATCAAACGAGAGCAGCCGGCGGGGGGACGATGGGAGAGTCCCTCCGGAAGGCAAACAAGACCAGGGGACCTCCTCCCTCTTGGCTCCCTAGTGCAGGAGCTGCAGAGCAGTGAGGAAGACCCTCCCTTCTCAAAAACAGGTTGGGGTGGAGGGGGTTGATGCCCGAAGGACCAGAGGGAAGGTTACGGCTGCGGAAGAGGCTGCCCTGAAAGGTGGTCAGGAAGTCTTGGATGGGGATGGTTAAGGGGGGGCAGGGCTTCAGAGGGCACAAGTGATGGTTGGGTGCCTATGGCTGGCATGGGCACCGTGTATGTGGAGCTGGGTTCTAGGGCTGCCCCAGAAATGCCCGGCCTGGCCTGGCGAGTGCCAATGGAATGCAGAAATGGCAAGGGCAGGATTGGGGAGGGGAGGGGGGGAAGTGGCTAGAGTTAGGTTCCAGAAACAGGAAGGCTGGGCCCTCACTGAGCAGGAGAAGGGCAGGGGAAGGCATGGCGGGGGGCCCTGGGGTGACGGTTACAAGAGGGCGGGGCCCGGGACCGTCATTAGGTACCCCTTTCCCTCCAGAGAACCCCCTGCCTCTCTTTCACAAACCAGAGGCTTTCTTCCTTTTAACTTATTTGGAGCCTTCAGGTGTTCTTGGGCGCCTTTTCCTGTATTTTAATCCTATGTTTCTACCCTCTTTGTAGTACTGAGTGTTTTTGCCTTACTGAGTTATGTGGGATGAAGCAACTGGGAAGGTACCCAAAGAGATGGTGACCAAAAGCAAACCCAAAAAATCAAAAATAGACGTGACCAAGCAGGAGCCACGTCAACGGCAAAGAGTCCGTTCCTCCCTGGGCTTGTTATAGACTCCTGGCCGGTGTCTCTGTCCAGGTGGGCCAGGCCAGACACCCACAAGCCCAGCAGAGGATTCTTTGGGGGGAGAGGGTTCCTATGGAAAAAGCTGCTTGTAAGGAAGTGGGGGGGTCATCAGGGGTCGGAGTTCCACCACTTTGGGCCTTTGGGGGTGCCAAGAGGTAGAGGTGAAGCGACACTGAGCCAACAGTAACTCAGGATGAGCACGTGATACGAAGATCAGCGCAACATCTCTCTGCAAAGGTGAATACAGAGTTATTATTTATATGCATTTATAAACTCCAGGTAAGAATAGGATTACTAGACCAGGTACATGCATTTGGACACGCTTCCAGGTAGTATTCCACATCACCTTCAACTTAAGTCTTGACACCTGGGTAGCTGCCTGGACGAATCCCCAAAATTTTCTTGGCAAAGTGTTTGCCATTGCCTCCTTCCCAGGGCTAAGACAAAGGGACTGGCCCAACGTGGAAGGCAGGACTCAAGGCACCAAAGCCCATTGTCTTAACCACTACACCGAATTGGCTGTGTATTAAAATCAGCCCAGCTGCACATGACATACAAATACTGAGCATCGCGTGTGTGCAATTTCATTCCAAGGGTTCTGCAGCCATGCAGTGCTACCCTCCCAATGCAACAGGTCACACCATTCCATTCCTGCCCCCTGCTTGCCAACCGTGTGAGAGAAGCCTCAAGAGAGGCTGAGCAACGCTGGGCCCAGAGAAGCCTCCCCCTCCCTCTGGAGAGGCCTGCCAAGTGGTCCTGGGTCCCTTGGCAGAGATTCTGGCAAACCTTTACTGCCAGACGGCAGGTGGCACCTGGTCACAAGAGACGGGCTCCCCTTTGCACACCCTTTTGGTCACCGGACCCTAAAGAGGATCGCCGAGAGGGTCCCTTTCCCTTTCACTCAGAGCCGTTCTTGCGCCAGTTCTGCACAGCCCATTCCTGGCACGTGCCCTGGGTACCCTGCCAGCCTCCTGCTGACTCACCTCCTCATCCCAAACAGGCTCCCTGGCACCCCATCACCCATCCGTTGCTCCAGAAGTCTCTGGAGAAGATGGAGGAACTGGGGGGACCTGTTTGCCTCCGCCCGAGACGCTCTCTAGCAATGCACCAACGGTCTGACAGGGAGAGCAGCCTTCTCAGCTGGACAGCCTTGTCAGGAAGCCCCCCCCCCCCCCCGGTGCTTCCTTGATCGCAGTGCTGGAGGGAGGCAGCTTCCTCCAGAGGGGGCTATTCAGGAAGCGGAGGGGGGGAATCAGCCAGAGATCAGAGGCTGCCTGCTTCTGCCATTTTGCACACCGCACATGGGGCTCTGCAGAACAAGCCCGACCTGTCCCGAAGCCGCTTGCCAAGGATCAACGTTGTGTTTTAACTTTGGCTCATAAGACACAGGCATCCCCTCCCAAAGGAGCTCCGTCCATGGAACATCAGAGCGATGGGTTTGCGTCACGAGCGCTCGGGCATGAGGCAAGGGGGAGAGGGAGGCCGTTACCTTTCTCTCGCAGTTCTCCTAGGATGTCCTGGACATTGGGGTTCTGCTCTTCCAGATCAAGATTAAGGGAGCCAATATCTGGAAAGGATTTTAAAATATCAGCCACCATTAAGACCCAGGGGTCTGGATCCAAAGTAGCCAGCTGGATAATTTTCGTCAGGTCGCCTTTCATCTAGGAAGAAAGAAACAAAGAAAGAAAGAATAACTAAAGGGGTGGAATGTTCAAAATCAGCTGGGACTTTGTTTCTGAAGCTCTACAGAGGAGACTCAGCCCCTTAGTTCCTCCGGGAACTATGAACAGGCCGTGCAGAGACCCAGAGCAGAGCTGGGCACATGTCATGCCAGCACCAGCTCCTCTCTCCGTTCTCAGCCTCCATGCAATGAACACTGGGGGGGGGGGGGGGGAAATCCTCTGCAGAAGCACAAGCACCCCCAATAAAGCTGCCATCTGACAGAATCGACAACATTTTCAACGTGTGACTGAAATACTGAAACAGCAGCTGTTTAACGGAGCTGCCATCTATTTTCAAAGTAATGAACATATGATGCTGCATAAAACCCATACAACTATTTTGAGTCCTCGTTGTGCAGCTGCAGGACTCCAGAATCCTGACTAGACAGGCCTTTCATTACTGGAACCTCCTTTTGGGGAATCCAAGGACTGAATCTGGGAGATTTATCAGTAAAGTATGCTCTTTATCTATCTACCGCCAAACGTGATGCGAAGGCTGGGAGAAGCCTGGAAGAGCATATAGTTGCCCAGAAAACAGGCGTTAGGATTTGCATCTTTCCCTATCAACAGAAAAGTATCAGGTTAGATATGAAACACGCAAAAACCACTACGTTGCAGTCCATCATTAGCTTCATCGTAACAATTCATGAAAATGAAATTTAGTTTTTTACACTGGCATATTTTGGCATGTAACCAAGAAAATTCTTCTCAGAGAGAAGCATCAACTGGACTTGATCAAACTCTTAACTCAGACACGTCAAGGAGAGGGAGATTAATCCAAATTCTTAGGAGAGGCCTGTTCCTGCATAAATGCTTATTGCAGTATAATAATTATTAGCTTTAGCTACCTGCCAAATGTCATTTTTATGCTCTTATTTTGTTCCGGTGTTGATTTTTCCCCAATTCATATGGATAAATACACATTTATCTATCCTTTCAGACAAGTGTTAATTCTTTAACTGTCTTCCCCCTCTTCTTTTATCTCTTGGAAGTTATTGTTTATCTCCCAGTAGAGATTTTGGAGAAAGCTGCAGGGGGATGCACCATGGTAACCAAAAACTATCTTTTTTTGAATTGAGGAAGAAGCAACTGTCCAGGCCCAAATTAAACAGCTGCTTTTCCCAAAACAACAGAGGTGAAACAGTTTACAAGCTTTCCCCACTTTGGCTACAAATGCACAAGACAACAGCGTCACCACACAAAGAAGGAAAACCGAAAGGAGGTCCAGTTGAGAATGGAGAGTTCGTGAATTCTAAAATATTTTACATATTTGGCAATCCCATAATATGGTATTTCAACTTCTGCTCTTACAGCAGTCCACTGTCTTTTACAATGAATAATTTGAAAAATCAAGGTGTTTTCTTATTTACTCTACAACATCAGTAAGTTTATATAATTGTACTGTAATGGATAATTATTTTCCAATTTGCAGTTAAGATTATTCAATTATTTCCCTTCCATTTCCCAAAATTTGAAGAAAAAAAAATGTTGCTCCTGAATTTTAAATGTCTAATGGAGATTCCCCACCATCCAGGTCCCGGTTGCCCCCAAGGAGCTTTTTCCAAAAGGCCATTGGGCTTTCTTGTGTTTTTCCCCCCTTTGAAGGCATTTCTCTTCTCATCCAAGGAGCTTCTTCAGTTCTATTCGGTTCTTCAATTCTCTTCACTGAGAACTGAAGAAGCTCCTTGGATGAGAAGAGAAATGCTTTCAAAGGGGGGGGAAATGCCAAGAAAGTCCAGCTGCCTTTTGGAAAAAGTACCTTTGAGACTCCTGAATTTTAGTTACTATATTAAGAAACCACTCATACAATTTGAATATGTGGTGAATATGCAGCTTCTCCCAATCTGGTTTCAAGGTTCTAAAATTCAAAATATTGGCTTCCAAGCAAATAAGATTAGTCTGCAATTTCATTTCTCTGAGACACAGGGCGTCCCATACGGGCCTGGGACTTCGGGA
This sequence comes from Laticauda colubrina, assembly GCA_015471245.1. Classification (NCBI taxonomy): domain Eukaryota; kingdom Metazoa; phylum Chordata; class Lepidosauria; order Squamata; family Elapidae; genus Laticauda; species Laticauda colubrina. Next base: position 675,126 of record BLBF01000073.1, on the reverse strand, counting down.
AGCTTTCAACAGAAGACATAAAAAACCAAGTCACACACACATAACACAAAGCGCCTCGCAGCGGAGCATCCTAAGGTGACCGTCCACAGAGCCAAGAGGCAGGGAGGGACCTGCATCACGCTCCCCTGGCCTGGCAGAATCCCAGGGCTTGGCAACAGGCCGGCCTCATCACAGAGGGAATTCGGCTATTTGAAGGCCCGGCAGGCAAGATTTCCGACTGAAGCAGGCTGGTCGGAAACCCTGGGCTTTCTATTCAAAGATATATACGGAAGGCGCCACACCTCTCTGGGAGTGGACTATAGTGAGAAGACCTCCTGAAAGAGTCCAGTTTATATTCTGATAAAATGGGAATGAGATAGATAGATAGATAGATAGATAGATAGATAGATAGATAGATAG
>BLBF01000073.1:631691-674717 GCA_015471245.1 Laticauda colubrina | reverse complement strand
GATAGATAGATAGATAGATAGATAGATAGATAGATAGATAGATAGATTAATTAAATGCTAGAATACACTTCACTACCCAACTGGGTAACATCATCAAGGACATGGAGTGTGGGGTTTGCTCCCTGTAGCTTGCTCTGCCAGTATTGGAGGGAGTGTGGTTTTTTTCCTTGTTAGTTCCTTGATTAGGACATCGTTTTCTGCTTGGTTGCTTGTCTGGTGTTAATCCCTGCTTACCTAGCTGCTGGCTGCTGGAGATGATGTGTTCTGGTCTTTTATGTTCCTTGCTTTGTTTTTAATTGGCTCTTTTGAATAGTATATACACCTGGTTTATCTCTATGTGCCTGTTGATGGTGATTTGTTTGAGTGCCAGGCTTCCAGAAATTCTCTGGTGTCTTTGGACCATCTCCCACCATCTGAAACTATGGTGAAATTTGTCCACTTCTTGTGCAATTAAGACGTTGTTATCCTATCTTCTGACTGCTGCTTGGTGTGCATGGATGCACTCGGCTAATCTTCTGCCTGTCTGTCCTGCACAATACTATTTTGGTCTTTGCACTTGTGTTGTTGGCGACTCTTGTGTTTCTCCTTGGGCCAGAGAGTCTTTTATTTAAGGGGTTTCGGAGAGCTTTAGTAGTTGGTTCGTGGGTGTGCTTCTAGTAGGGGCCTGTTGGATGTTTCTGGGGGAAATTGTGTATGTAGCGTTATTCTTTTCACAACCTGTTGCAACAGGTTACGTTGCAGTGGGCTAAATGGCACTTTTTAATAAAGTTGCATATCCATTTTTGGGAAGCAGTTGTGTAGGCGCCTTTTCCCTTTTTTCTGGTGTTCTGGGTTGCTGCAATGCCTCTGAGCTTGTCTGAATAATGTTCTTACCCAGCACCTGTTGAGGGAAGCTGGGGTGTTACTTTGGCAATGGAGCACTTGGTTACTGGGAGTTTTTAATCATTTCTAGTTTGCTGTTGCTTCTTCTGGTGATGAAGATATCCAGGAAAGGCACTGTGTCATTCTTTTCTTTCCTTGTGAACATTATTCTTTGAAGATGTTGTTTCATGTGTCACCTCTACTTGTTCCTTTTTTAATTATGAAGGCACCACCTACATAACGGATCCATGCTGATGGTTGCATCTGTGGGAGTGCCACAGTTTCTAGACCAGCATGTCTCAACCTTGGCAACTTTAAGAGACCCAAACTTCCAACTCCGAGAATTCTTGCCAAGCTCCTCTAAGTATGTGTTACTCTTATGGGGACACCTTCATCCTTCTTAGGGTCCTCCTACACTCCTGGACAACAGCCCATGACCTGCCTTCCTTGGAGACCTCTCTTCACCTTCTGTAATGAGCTGTACTCTTCTGTACTCTTGAAAACTGGCTCGCAGTCTTTCCCCTGATCCTTCGTCCTACGAATACAAGATTTCAAGTGCATTCAAGTATAATTGTTGCAGGATGAAAGAATTAGAGGAAGGTTTGGATTACCTAATTGGGAATTGATCTGGATGAAAGAATGGATTGTGTTTAAGGAATACAAGGTTAACATTGGAGGGATAATTGGAATGGCATGTTTTTTTATGGTATGGGAAAAATAAAATCTTTGGCTACTTTGAAACTATGTAAGAAACGCCTTATTGTTAATATGGGAAAAAATAAGAAAACAACATTATTTGAAGATTCCAGTCTGGCTTTTGACAATGGAAGTGTTTATATATCCAAATGTTCTCAAAAAGGGGAATATTGTTGAATATAAAGATGTTCTAAATGAAAAGGGTGAACTCAAAAGAAGAACTAAATGAACAAGGAATTGATATGAATTGGTATTTATGCAAATACATTTGAGGTATGAAAAAGATGCAAAAGAGGAGGGGTTTTATGATAAGTTGACAGAATTGGATAAAATTCTCACAGGAAGAGGAACTATAAATTAACAATGTCAACAGCATACAAAGAGAACCTATATAAGATGTTTTATAGATGGCATCTTGCGCTAGCAAGGTTGGCAAAGATGCTTCAAGATAAATCAACTAAATGTTGGAAATGCCATCAGACACCAGGATCATATTATCATATGTGGTGGACATGTACAGAAGCAAAAAGACACTGGACAAAAATACACTTACGGTTGGAAAAAATGATAAAACAACATACACTTAAAATTCAAGATATTTCTCTTGGAAATTCTACCTGATAACTATAGTTAAGAAAAAAATGTATTTCATTATTCATATCTTAACAGCAGCTACAACTGTTTTTGCTCAAAACTGGAAGAATTACATTCCTACAGAAGAAGGGGTGATTATAAAAATATTTCAATGTGCAGAAATGAATAGATTAATATTGGAAATTAAAGAATAAGAAGATACAGAATATTATATGATATGGGATGTATTTTATAAATGGTTGGAAAACAAAGAAATTGATTGAATATAAGAGGTAATGAGAATACTGTAACAAAAGAGAAAAAAGGATGAAACTTTTAATATGAATGAACTTTAATGATATATTTAACATGAAAAGTATATTAAATATGAATATGTGCACAAGATATATTTATCCAGTTAACATACCACTGAACTGAAAGATGGTCATTTTGTAAAAGAAATTTGAAAAAAATAATAATAAAAATATTTCAAGCGTAAAGTATGTAAAAAGCATAACTTCAAGGGGGAAGAAATACGGTACCCAATTCTGTACATGTCTACCTTGGGGTTCCTACTCCTAGCAGGGTGCGAGGATACTCTGGTCCTCCTGCTGCTAAACCCTCACCCCACGCCTCTTGGCTCTCCTCTTCCCTCCTCCTGACCACAAGCTCCCACCTGCCTGGCTTCTCTCCAAAGAATGCCCTTTGAACTGGCTTGTTCACTGGATAACCAATTAATCAGCTGCCGCCGCTGTATGCCTTCCTGCTACTCACACCTTGGCAACTATCTTCCCTCAGGAAAAGTCACACCATCCTGATCATTCAAGCCCGACAGCTTTCCCCAAAGCCAGGAGATCAGCTCCGCAGCTCCTTCCTAACGCCTCTGTGGTTCTATTTCTGCCCTTGTTTCACTTCGTGCTAGTTACCTGTCTGGGACTGGTGGCTGAGATTCATCCGTGTCCTTTTAAGGGATAATAACTCATAATAATGCAACAGCAGGAGCAAATTTGGGATCACAGAGTTACGGTATTCCTTAGGCATGGGAGCCAACTCAAGTCATCCTGCACCTAGGTCTAAAGGAGAAAAGGTGCTTTTCTGGAAGTGGGAAGCATTTGCTGTATTTATGCCTTGAAGTGGGCATTTTTCCCCTTTCAACCCTGGGGCTACATTGTACTGGACAGAGGGAGGAAAATATGAATGAAGGGGACAGTGGGCAGGGCACCAGGATTTTGCTTCCAGCTGTCAGCTAATCCTTAACTCACATTTTCCTGAGACTGCGTGGCTATCATGTGGCCCAGAAAAACACTTTAAAAGAAAAAATAATGTGTGCACTGAGGGCTTTCTCAACCTCCTCAAAGCCCGTTTTTTCTGCTTTGGATCCAAATAGCTGCACACCCCCATACAAGCAGTTTTGAAGCAAGATATGTGGTGCATTCCTGAATCAAACAGGAAAGAGACTGATTCTCAACACTTGTAAGAGGACACGGGCTTTTTTCCAAGCAACCTACAGGTGGGAGCTGAGCCGCCTCCCCATCCGCACTGGAAGATCATGAGAACTGAGCTGTCTTCATCTGCCCACCTGTACATTTCCCATTTGGGAAGGAAAGTGCTCATTGGAACTCCATCCTTCATCTTTCCACAAATAAAAGTTACTAGTCTGAGCTCAGAAAATCCGGTTCCTTGTTTCCAGGCCAGGTTTCTGCCAGAAAAGTTGGACACAAAGTGGCATCTGCTGATCTAACAATTCATTAGGTAGGAAAGAAACAAGGTATTCTCAGTATTTTTTTTTTTCAAGAATCACTTCAGAACACCAGGTAAGAGCTATTTATTCATCCAGGCGTTTTAGCAGAGTTTGGTATTTATTCTACCTGCTTCTTAGTAGGGTAGAATGACTCACTGAATATTTATGGTCTACATTTCCTCTATGGAATTCAGGATGATAAACACTGGAGGCTACAAACAGAATTCCCAGGCCAATGCTCCCTTCACCAAGTGTTCCAAGGACATCTAGACTAGCCTCCTCTCACAAACGCATCTCTCTCAAGAGCAAGACTGTAGATAAATACCCTCGTCTTTCCATATCAATGATCATGAAGACTGGAAACAGGAACTATGATGCCAACAAATCCAAAGAGGAACACTTTTAAGGAGATGGTTTTCATCAGCCTGCCTGAGGTCCAAGGCAGGGATGGAGGCTGAAACAGGAGGAAGAAACAGACAAGCTGGATTGCTAACAAATGACTGCCCAGGCATGCCCACGCCATTTTGGTGCCAACAATGCCAAAATTGTTTGCCAGCAGAGGTGTTTGGTATTTATCTGCCCCTGTAGCAGGAAATATACTTTGTCTTATTCCAGGCCGAGTAAACACAGAGGAGCGAGTTGCAGGTGTTGTACTTGTGTTAGGCAAACCCAAAAGCAAGTAGGAAGGTGTTTGACCACTCACACATGCTTGGAAATACAGAAAGAAGCGACAGCACATCTGCTACCCAGAAATCCAGTCCAGAATGGCAGCTAAGGGAGGCAGGTGGGGGTGCTAGAAGCCCAATGCGGCATCCATTCAAAACAGGGCGAGGCAGAGAGGCAGGCGGGACTGGTCAGACTTCAGTAGTCAACTGGCAGAGAGTTCCCTGGGCTGCAAAACTGAAAGCCAAGGAGGAGAGCAGGAGGCAAATTGGCAGGAACAGAAGGCCAACGTCAGAGAGTTATTTCCAACAGAGAATGATCCCTGGAGGCTCCTCTGAGTAGCCCAGCTGATGGTTAGCAGCACCGACGTCTTCGCTTCCTGAGGAATGAAGGAGGTCTCCCTTGTTTTGGTGTCTGAAGCTGTTGCCCCATCTTGGAAGTGGGCATCTTGCCAGGATCTGGCCTCTCGCCATCTCTTGCGATTCCGTGGGGAGTTGGTCTCCTACCTACGCCTCCTGAGTAGGGCAACTTGACGGATCTCACACACACCCCTCGGTCTCTTGAGACGTCCTGGGGCCGGCATTGGCGCCCTGCCTGCAACTGCCTGGCAGGATTTCTTTTTATGGTGGTCCCAGTGACAGAAAAACACTTGTTCCAGTTCGGAAGAGGTTACAGGAACTGCACAAGAGTTTCGCCGGCACCTTTTCGGAGCCTGCAGGTCTCTCTTTATGGGCGTCCTCTTCTCCTGAGGAGACTTCTCAGCATTGCGGTCTAACCTTCCACCCCGAGGCCGTTTCCTGGGGGTCTCCCCTCCACAGAGGGGGGCATGGCGGCCCAACCTTCATGAGCTTCTCCAAAATCAAGGGAAACAGCTGCGGTTCCTCGGATGGTCCCTGCTCAAAACTTCCCTCCACAAAGCAGATCGTCCCACAAAACAAGGAACAGCACAGAAGACGTCGCTCCTCCCCACCCTGAAGCCCAGGGACTCCCCCCCAGGCCTCCTTCACGAAGCCCCTGGCCCTCTGGAGCAGGGCTCTCCAACCTGGGCCACTTTAAGCCTGGTGGACTTCAACTCCCAGAATTCCCCAGCCAGCTTTGCTCTGGGAGTTGAAATCCACCAGGCTGAAAGTGGCCCAGGTTGGAGAGCCCTGCTTTGAAGGGGCTGAGGGCCAGGCGGGACGGCCAAGAGGAACCACCACAATGGCCTTTGGGTGGCCCCAACAACACCTGGGAGGGGGGATTTATGCAGTCCTTGACTTACGACCACAACTGAGCCCACCCAAAATGTTTCCATCCTTAGGCGAGGCTGTTGTTACGTTTTACAATGTTTCTCAGCATGGTCTTTAAGCGAATCACTGCAGCTGTTAAAGTTAGCCACACAGTTGTTAAGCAAATCCGGCTTCCCGCATTGACTTTGCTTGCTGAAAGTTTGCAAAAGGGGATCGCGGGACACCCCCCAGGATGCTGCGACCATCGTAAGCACGAGTCAGCCCGCCAAGCGTCCTAATTTGGATCACGTGACCCCGGGGAGCCGGCGACGGTCGTTAAGTGGGAAAACTTTCTTCCAGCGCCGTTGCCACTTTGGACGGTCCCTGGACGAGCGGTTGGTCTAACCTCCCCCCGAGTCGAAGGGTCCGGGGCTCAGGCTGCTGCCCGACCGGGAAGCCCCCCCCCCCCCCACAACCCCTCAGAGATCAGCTCCTCTCGGCCGGGAGACCCCAACCCTCCAACTGCCAGGGCCCCCCCGCCTGAGCCAGGCAGGGGAGCCCCCCTCCCCAAACAGGGGAATAAGCCTCAGGAGGGGCAGCCGTGGGGCTGCGGGACTCCAGCTCCCATCGGCCACGGCGGCCCTGGAGCCGGGGGTGGGTCTCTCTCCCCCTCACCTCGTCGACGGCGCGGCGGGGCAGGTGGAGGACGCCCAGCAGCAGCTTGAGCTTGACGGGCGAGGAGAGGCCGTGGAAGCAGAGGCGGATGTTTTCGATGACCGAGGTGGTGAGCAGCGAGGCGATGCTCGGAGGCGCCCACAGCTCGTCGGCCGAGCCCAGCTTGTTGTGCAGCCACAGGCCGGTGTCGCTCTCCCGCATCGACGCCATCTTGGGGCCCAGCCGAGGCGCGCGGCGGGCATTTTATGAAGACACCTAAAAGGGGGAGGGGGCCCACGAGCGAGGCCCCGGCCCGCCAGGGATCAGAGACGCTGTCCGTAACGCAAGATGGCGGCGCGCGGGACGGACGGAGGGAGGGTGGGTGGGAGGGAGGAAGGGAGCGCCGGGAAATGGCCGAGCTGGGAGGAGGCGTGGCGCGTGCGCTTGACGTACGTCAAGATGGCGGGGCGCCTCCATGTTTTGTCCGTTTTTCTCCTCAGCGGTTGCTGGAGGATACGGACGAGCCGAGTTCGCGATAGATCTGGACTGGGCAATGTGGGGCCTCGGTGGAGAACGCGGCAGGCCCGTTTCTCCACCAAAAGAGCCCCCCCTCCCGTCCCGTGTGTCTCTAGCCTCCCCGCGAGGGAAATGGCGCCTCCATCTGGGCCGGAGCGTCGCTTCTCTCTCTGGCCTGCCATCCTCGAGGCTTTGTCTCGCTTTTCTGAGGGCAGACTGGCGGGAAAGAGGCCCTGAGATAAGAGGGGAGGCCAGCGAAGTCTGCCCAAGGTCTCCTTTGCGATGAAGCACCGCCACCCTTCTCCTCCCCATCATCACGGGGCGGTAGGGCAGGAGATGAAGGCCCCTGGGGAGCAGGAAAGCAGGAGGAACCCTCAGTCGGAGCAGGGGGGGCTCCAAACATTTAAGGCTTTCAGGATTCCCCAGCCAGCCCTAAGTTCATACAGGTAGTCCTCGACTTACAAATGGTTCATTTATAGTGACCAAAGTTGCAGCTGCAGTGAAAAAAGGTGACTTTTCCACACAGCCGTGGCAGCCGCCCCGTGGTCTCATGGTCTAAATTTAGGCGCTTGGCAACTGGTTCATCTTTATGATGGTCGCAGCGTCCCATGTGATCCTTTTTTGTGACCTGACAGGCGAAGCCAATGGGGGAAGCCAGATCCACTTAACCATGTTACTAACTTATCGACTGTAGTGATTCGCTTAACAACTGTGGCAAGAAAGGTAAAACTGGGCAAAACAAATGTCTCGTTTAACAAGTGGAGGATTACCTATGTGGAGACAGGTGTGGATTCTTTACAAAAACTATCATGCAATTGTCCAGTTTGAATCTGCCTCACGTCCTGGCGTTCAGCCACCAGTGTGATTTGCGGAGAAGAATCCACAGAAATAATATAGTGATTAAAGCAAAGAACAAAAGATGACACAAAGCAACAACCAGCAAAGCTAACCCACTGAGAGCCCTGCTGGCACAGGGGTCACAATGCAGCATTGCAGGGCTAACTCCACTGCCCATTGCCAGCAGTTTGATCCTGATGGGCTCAAGGTTGACTCAGGCGAAGAAACCCAGAGAATGCCAACCCAAATGGATCAAAATAATTGGGCAGCTAGAATTAGTCCTTAACTAATCAGGCTGTCATGCCCCTGGTGGAAACTGACTGGGAGGAACAGCCAACAGGGAGTGGGAGTGTGGCTCCAGAGGTGGTGGAGGAGGCTGGGGAAGGGCCCATCCCCGATCCATCCTCGGGCATGCAGGGAGGAGAGGGCTGTTAGGAATATAAGCTACTTAATAGGTATTTGGGTTAGAAATATATAAGCCAGGATAGACATTTTAGACACACTCTGTTTTCCTTCTGTTGGACGGTATTGCCGTTCCTCCATTTTTCCTAATTGACTGATATTACTGGATTTAATGTAAGTTGTTACTGAACTGTTTTTGACATAGGAATTTGATATTTGGATTATCCCTGGATGAAAACTGACTGATTTTACCTGTGAATGACTTTGGGCTGCCTATTTTGGACTTTGCTTAATGTTTCTGGAAGTAAAAACCTACATTTACTGTACAGTGTATCTGTGTGCTGTATTTGTATTATTCAAACACTCTTGAATACGTCTCCCTGTATGCGCTCATTCTCCTAACAGGGAATTACCTCAAAAAGGGCCATGATCCTCATGGGTTGCAGCTGTGAGCACTGTATAAGAGTTTGAAACTGCGTGTTCACAGATGCTGAAGTCAAATTAGTGTTTTCCTTGGATGAGCTTTATTTTTGTTGGCGTTCTTCCCATGGACTCTGCCTGGTTATCTCCCTGGAATGTGTGATTAATTATCTTGGTTTGCCTTGGAACTCTCGTCAGTACGTTTTTTTTTCTGGTTTCCTTTTGCTTCATGATCTACTTTTTGAATTTAAACTGTCTAATAAAATAGCGAAGCTAAGTTGAAGGCATTGCAAGACCTTGGTTCATGTTTTAGTAGTTGTGTTACTTTTGAGACACTACGGTCATCACATTGGCCCTATGCCAGGCAGGGCTTTATTGGTAATGACCAGTACTTTGATTTGCACCAGGAAGGAAACTGGCAGCCAGCGCAGCTCGCAGAGGCATTACATGAGCATACCAAGGCATGCCCATCGCTCCCCTCATGCTGGATTCTGAACCAGTTCATGCTTCCAGATGCAGCAAGTCTCAATGCTAATTCTGGCCCCGTATCTATTATGGCAGTCCGATTACATGACCACATCCACAAGAGCGAAGTATGCATGCATGCATGCTTGTCCTCATCTGCCTCTTCATGTTGGGGAAATCACGTTCAAAAGAATAAAAGAATCAGAATTTGTGGGTCCAAAACCCACAATGGGAACGTTTGGACTCATCCAGTCATTCTATAATCGAGTGGCAATTGTTTTGAAAGGGTATGAAAATTTCACTGAAAGAAAAGGCGAACTGGAATTTAGTTGGAGTTTTAATGGAGTAAAAAAATGTAAGGCTACAGTACTTAGCGTATCATATTACATTTTAATCACAGGCCGAGACTGTCTCTCACTGAACTAATGTAACCTCAAATATTAGCTCCCCGTGTCTCCCTTTCCCCATTGGTAATCGTACTCTATTTCCTTTGCATCTGACGAAGCAGGTGATCGCTTGCAGAGGCATACACGTCATACATTCATGTTTCCTTTGCCACAATATTTTGTTTTAGGCTGTACACTAAAAGATCAAGGGACGTGCTAAAAGGCGTGCCTTTTGTAACACAACAGGGGAAGCAAGGCCATTGTTTTGTGAGTCTGGGGCTCGGCACGGTTGCCATGGCAGATCCTTTGGGAAAGGATAAAGAGCGCCTGTGCGCCTGCTCAGAGACAGCAGCACTGCACATCTTGCACCAGCCAGCCACGGCAGCCATTCGAAGCCACCGTCACAAAGACAAGGGAAAGGGAGAGAGAGCAGGTATTTCTGTCTTTGCTTTCTTGAGCCTAGGGTGTAACTGCAGAGAGGCCGTGCCCTGTGTCATCCGCTCAGTTGGGGTGCACGGTTTGCACCCCACACAGCAGTTTGCAAACCTGGGTGGAGAACAAGTGATTTCTCAAGCCCTTTTCTGGACAAGAGGCTGTTGTGAGAAATTGCCCTGGTCTGGGGATAAGGCAAGGCTTTGCTTCGGGGAAAGAGAAGACCTGGTGTCACTTGAGCAAAAGGGAAGCTACTCCTGGCAGAAGGAGACACGGGGAATTTCTGCTCCCGTAGTTACTACAAGGGCAGAAATGTAGTGTCTGCAGATATCTGATCCAGACATTTGAAATGGATTTAAAAACCCATTCTGACCACATCGGAATACAGGGTTCACGTGTGGATAATATGGAGGAAATGGAAAGATGGGCGTTAATAAGACCTTTTGTTTTTAAGCAGAAAATAGTTTTGCTTTTATTGGTGCTTTGGTAAATGCATCTGCTGTGGGATTGTGTGCAAAAGGTGTATTGTTCAGGTGTCATAATTTTGACTGAGTTTTGAGAGATGAAATAATGCTCTTTCTGTGCATGTTTAGCCTGCATTCTTATGTAATTTCTTTAGTTAATTGCAGCCAAATATCCTGACTCTCCATAGCAGTGCTTCATGGTTTATGGCTGTGAAGCCCCACAGCTACGTAATCTCCAGCAGTCACAGGGATCAAGAACAATTGCTGAATCGTATGTAAAGCTTGCAATTGTGCGAATGATGTCACATTATTTTGGAAACTTCATTAGATGTCACAGCATCCTGCTGAAATTCTGGGGTTAGATATTTAGCATTGCCGCCGCCACCACCACCCCGGTATTTTTACTCTGCTCCCCTGTTGCCACCTATTTTAAAGTTCTAGAACCAAATAACAGGTGGACATAAATGCAGGTGTTGAGCGGAATCATATTGCAGCAGAGGTTCTGCCTTCTGTCCCATCTCTTTCGGGCCAAGAACCAGCTTTGGGTCGAGATGTGGTTTGTTGTACAGGCACAGTGGCCATCTTGACTTTTTTGACCATGCCTCTGTGGATGCCCCTGGGACACTGATAATCTTAGGATCTGAAGCGTTACAATTTGAAATTATCCCTTCCCTTGCCGGTGGAGTCCATATATATTTAGAGAGAGTATAATGGAAATATTACAGTCTTAAGGAAAATACTTCTCTGCTTTTCTTTTATAAGAAACCTCTTGATATTATTACTTCTTGCTTCTGTTATTACTGCTTACTTTTATTTAATAACATTCTGTTATTAATTCTGTCTTCTATTTCTATCAATTGCACAGATTTCCCGAGAAAGGATGTAAGTTGTGTCAGATAGTAAGAATGTGGTATTGATTTACGAGTTCTTAATGTTGTAGTTTTGACTCATGTGGATAGCTGGGGAAAAAAATCACATTCAGTGCTCCAAAAGATCTCTGTTAACCCCTGCCTTTCCTCTTTTCTCCTGGGAAGGAGGAAGGCTTAACTAGCGAGATGCTCAGTGTTTGCACGAGGAAGATGGTACTTTTGGCCCCTTTACTTCTGATGACGGGGCTGATTTCCACGAAGGCCGCTACGGCTGAGGAAGAATCAGGAACAGCGATTCCTGCTGAAAGCAAGTATTAAATTTCATCTCTCCTCTCAAATCAACACATCCACATACATGTTACCTGTGGAGGGTTCTGGGGTAAACCTAGGTGGGCGAACAGAGAGTCCTTCTAAACAAGCCGACAGCTACACCCCATCTGTTGCACTGTGATGTGTGTCCAGGGCTTTGAACAGGCAGCTGCAGCCCCCGTAGTGGTGGTGGTGGTGGTTATGCACCCACAGCCTTCGAGGTGCACCTGAGATCTTTGATCTCAAGCTGGATCACAGACTGCAGTTACTGGATCACAGACTTGCACACAGTGTAAATGTTTTGCTGCAAAAGATGAAATCTGCATTTTTCAACCCGAAATCACACCCAACAACACTTGTCCCTCTCGGAGGTGATCCTACAATATTTTTAGTTGCCTTGTAAAAGTGTGGTTTTGCCCATAGTTCAGCATCATAACAGACTACATAGTATGTATACTGCATATACGTTTTGGGAAGCGTGAACTGAGTATGTTCACCCTCAGCCCAACCAAAATCCTTACAGTTAATCCTCAAATTATAACCATAATTGAGCCCAAAATTTCTGCTGCTCAGTGACACAGTTGTGATGGGAATTTTGTCCTTTGACCTTTCTTGCCACCATTGTTCAGCAACTGGGAACACAGCTGGGAAGAGAATTGGGCTTCCCCCGTGACTTTGCTTGTCCGAAGGTCACAAAAGGTCACATGATCCTGGGACACTGCAACCATCATAAGTACATGCCAGTTGCCAAGAGGAGATGCTGCAACAGTCATAAGTGTGAAAAACAGTCATAAGTCCCTTTTCTCAGTGCCATTGTAACTTTGTATGGTCACTAAACGAATTGTAAGTCGAGGATTACCTCTATTTCTTTCCTGAATCGGAGTTCACCCAGAGCAAAGGAAAGCTCGCTTGTGCCAGTTTGGAAACTTCCTCCAGGATCGTGTTTCTAGACCCTGCAGTTTGAAGGTGTGTGGACCTCAGTTCCCAGAGTTCCCCAGCCATGGTGGTGGGGCAGTTCCTGGGACTGAAATCTGCACATTGTAAAATTGCTAATTAGATATTTTCGTTGATTATTTTTTTCATTGCAACTTTTTAAACATCTTGGGGAAGCCAAAGAAGAATGGTCAAGCGTTTTGGGCATGATTTTTCTGCTTTATTATTTTTTAAAAAAAATCAATGCAATGGTTATGGATTGCCACCAGAGGCAGTAACTTGACTGCAAACCACTTCCAGTCCAATCTAAAAATATTTTGATTAGTATAATGCACCATCAAAGAAATATTGTACCATCTGTGAATTATTTCTGTAATTACTTCCTGATGACTTGCTCAGGTGGATTGACAGGCAGTTTTATGGCATAAAAAGCAGAGTCACAAATTCAGAATCCAAATCCTCACCGAAAGACTCTCAGGAAAGCAGATGTTGTAGAAGAAAAAATGTTGCATTAGATATTAGAGATTGTAGCAGAACATTCTTCCATTCCTGTTTCATTTCTTGCTTGATAAAATAATAAAAGGTTGGAACTTGTGAGCAGCTGTTCACTGAAATGCATTCAACCAGGATCCCTTTCCCATCAAGTCTCTTCTTTATCTCCGCCTTTGTCTTCCCGTTCTTTTTCCCAGCCATATTAATCACCCAAAGTGAACTTTTGTCAGCTGCTCTGTTTGGTCAAAATGCATGTTTATGCTGGTCTTGAGTAGGCATTGTATAGGTTTTCCCTCTTTTTGATAGTATCTGTCTCCAAATGCCTGTAATATTTAACTTTTCAGAAATGTGTTTACATTTTTAATTGTCTACCTTTGATTGTGATATTTTATAGGAACTTTTAAAGCAAAAATTCTACCAAAGGTATTGTAATACTTCTCACATATTAAGCCAAAGTCTGTTTCCAGAATTTTTTCAAGAATTCCAGAGCTTTTGATCGCGGAATAGACAGGGAAGCTAAAGGGCATTGCACTGGTGCTTTTTCTGGCAGCGTTGCCATAGCTGCTATGTCGAAGCCCCAACCAAAGAGTCTACTCTGAGCCTCTCACCTTTTTGAGTGGTGTTTTAACTCTTTGGAGAATGAAAATGAACATGAACCCATACAGTAAAGATGGGGAAATTCTGGTCCAGGGATCCATTCACTCCATCTGCTCTTCCCAAAGCCTTTCTTCAAATCCCAATTTCTTCTGATCTTCAACTTCCCTGGGTGCAGAGAAAGGATTGGAAAAGTTCCTTCCTTCCTTCCTTCCTTCCTTCCTTCCTTCCTTCCTTCCTTCCTTGGAAAATGTGGTCGTCATCTTGCCAGAACAAAGGCTGGAAACTCTTTGAGCCTTTCTTCTGATTCAGAGATTAGCAAAATGCCACCCCATGGAAAGCTGATAGGCTGACTTCCTGTGCTCGCTGTGGACCCCTGCACGCGTTCTGTAATATTTCCTGTTCTTTAAATGTTTCCATTCAAACCCACTTCCAGGTCGTCCCTGCGTTGACTGCCATGCCTTTGAATTCATGCAGAGGGCTTTGCAAGATTTAAAGAAGACGGCGTACAATTTAGATTCACGAGTATGACCTTTATTTCTTATCCCATTCATTGCCCACCCCTCTTGTTTCAAAGTGACTTTTGTTGCCCTTCATGCGCAGAGATAGCCGGCTTCCCCCCGATAAGGGCTGCAGGAAATGTGATGGGTATCAGGGTTGGTAGGAGGTGGCAGGACATTTCCTTCCTCTTCTCCACCAGAAGGGTTGCAGGGGAAAGAGCAGCGAGTAGGGCGAGGGGAGAGAGAGAGTGAAGGCAACAGTTGTTTTGCAAGGGCAGGTGATCGACTAAGCCCTGAGCCTTTGGGGAAACCCCACCCCTCTTTTTGCAGCTCAGGGTTGGGCAGTCAAGTTCTGAAGGGTAAACGTAGTTCAGCAGGGCTCATCTTCGCAGACCTCTGACACCAGGAGGTTTGGCTGGCTGGTTTTAAAGACGTTCCCCCAGCCTGATCTCCAGAGGCATCCCTGCACTCTTTATTGGTCTCCGGATGGGTCAGATTTAACGGCGTTTTCTTCTTCTGTCTCCTGCCCAACTATTTTGACCCTCATTGGTGACCCTGGTGATGAGGTGGAGCCGCCTGGCTCCCGTCGGCCACTCTGCATGCTGCCTCCCCTGCGGTCGCTGGCACTGCCCTCCTTGCGCCTTTTGGGCTGGGCTAGCAGGAGAAGCTGACCCTGGAAGTGGCTCCTGCTCTCACGTGCAACACCTGTGTGTTGCAGAACGCTGCTCTGACACCCCCTGGGTGCAGCAGAGGACCGGGCGGCCTTTGGAAAGAGGGCTGGAGCAGTGCTTGAAGATGAGGGGCAGTGCACAGCTGCTCTCCAAGGAGGCCGAGATTCTGTGCTGCCTGGGGCCTCAGCTCCAGCCGGGGAAGAGAGCCAGAGGCAGAGAGGCCTTACGAAGCCCTGGGCTGCTTTGCACCACTGGGAATGGCTCAGCCGCCATCTTGGCCTTCTCCAGTCCCCGTCTCCTGTTTCCCACCTGACGCTCCTGAGGGCTGCTGGCCGTGGCTAACCACAAGCGCACCCATTGCCATCCCCATGCAAGGGGAGCTAGTTTGGGAAGTGGCAGGCCCAGGCAAGTTGGGAGGAGGTGGGCTTAGGCAGAGGGGAGCCTCCCCCACCCCCATCGGTCCCTGAAGAGCTGAATGTAACCCGGCTGAGGGGCTAGGGAGACTAATGGCTCACGGAGCTTCCTCTTCATTCACTCCAGGTCCCCCCAGTGGGGGAGGAAGGTTCCCTGGTGCCCTGAGCACTGACACATCTTGATGGCCCCCACCTCCTTTGTAGATGCTGTACAAACGACACCATACTCTCCACTTTGTGGTGGCCCCTTTGGCCCTGGTGCCCTAAGCACGGGCTCAGTCCGCTTCGTGGTCAATTCACCCCATGTCCCTCCTCTGCTTCGTGACCATCAGCTGATTCAGCCCCCCTCCCTCCCTCCTGGGTATCACTTGCCCAGCCCCCTCGCATTCGGGCTCTTCTTGCTGGCTGGGATGCTGTGGGGCTGTCCTCAGACTGAGGACTTAAAAGCGTGTTCCCCCCCCCCCTCCATCAGAGTCACAGGGACCCCGGAAGGCTTGGCTGCTGAGACTTGCCCGTCGTTTCCTGCCAACTCAGGGCCGAAAAGCGGCCCTCTCTGCCTTTCTGGATCTGTTCAGATCCACCTGGAAAGCCAAAGGGTCCCGGGGTTCTTCCAACCCAGCGACTAGAAGCCGTGCTTGGGGATCGGGGCATGCTTTCCTGCCGCTGCTGCCTCCTCCCTTGGAAGGAGTAGAAGGCTGAAGGCTTGGACAAGTTTAATAGCTTTTTTAGTCATCTTCCCACCCCAACAGGAGAGTAGCAATTAGTCGGTAGTTCTGCTGCATTGTTAGATAACCACGGTTAAAATAAGGACAGCCACGTTTTTGTGTAGCATAGCAAGATCTGTCTTAAACTAAACATAAAGCAGAATTTAAAAACCGTGTTACGTGCCTTTTCCCCCCCATTTCCTTTGTTTGCCTTTGTAACCAGGAGAGGCTGTAATGAGAAACTGACTAACCTGCTTTGTGCCCTGCTCTCTTCCCCTCCCTCCTTCCTCCCCCCCCCCCCCAGACAGAGACCTTGCTTTTCAAAGTGGAGAAGAGAACCTTATGTGACTGTTTAGCCACCAATGCCCTGAACTGAGTCCTGCAGACACGCACACACACATACACACCTGGGAGGATCTTCCACAGCGCTTATCAACCTGCTGTTAGGAAAGAAAAGAGGCCACGCATGTAAAGCCGACTGCGTCGGGAACTGAGGGGAGAGTGTTGGTATGAGATTGTCAGCCTGAATTCAGAGTGTTCTTGTCTTATGTCCGCCCAGCCTCACTTTGTGTCTTCAGGAGTTGCAAGGTAATTCCCAGAGAAAAGGAGAAAAAATGGGAGGGACAATGATGGACTTTTGCAAAGCATTGGAAGTTTTGTTTTCACAAGCTTTCTTCTTCAATATTATATCCCCCCCCACACACACACACACACATACACGCACAATTAAAATTAATGAGTGAAGACTCCAGCAAGGATTCTAGGGATCTTTTGCTGGGACTCTTCTTCTCATGAGTGTTTTTAGAAAGAATTGGACATTTCTGCCAAATGATATATACAAAGCAGGCTTTGGTCATTTGCAAAATATGTTTTTGATGGTGTACAAAAGATGTAAAATGCAACACAAGTTGGAGGCTGAGTCATTAAGCGATTTAATTATTGAAGAAAATTTGCTGAACAGTTAACGAGGAACCGTTACAAAAAATGATCAGCCCTGCCATTGGACTTCTCCTTGACTTGAGGGAACAAGGTTTCCTTTGGTAAAACTTCCAGGTGCTCGTGAATACGGCCTGGGAAGGTTTTCCATTGTCACCTTTTCCTTGCAGATCCATGGAAGTGCATCTCTTGCCAGCCCTTCACTCTCCTGTTCTTGGTGCCCTGAGCAATGTGTAATTCATCTCCCAACCATTTTAGCTGAACTGGGTTCTTCCATTATCAGTGCATCATAGACATGATCTGTGTATCATTTCTTTTAGAAGAAATGGGTTTCTGTGAGTGCACACGTGTGCATGTGTGTAAATGTACAAATGCTCCAGTGCTGGGGAAATACACTTTTTAAAATAAAGATCTGAGGTCCTGACTTTGGGTTGGTATATTCCAATTCATGCATCCTTTTTTGGGGGGGGGAGAAGCATAGATATTTTATGAATTCTTAATATTTTTATGGTAATGTTTATTGGCCTGATTCTGCCTTTAGCAATCTTTTTGGACTTTACTCTTCTGTTATTATACAATATTCTCAAAAGGCCCAGTTCAGGTGAATATCCACTTTCACTTTTGAAGGTTAAAAAAAAATGTGGCTAAGTTGATTGCAGGAAAAAAAAAAAAAAAGCTTTAAAGCCTGTAAGAAATGAAAATTTATTTCAGTTGCATCTCAGCAGTTGGATTTCAGGTCCCTCAGGGCTCCCACATCAGGCCTGCAGAGATCCAGGGATCCAAGTGTCATGGGTTTCTTTGGCCACAAATCCAAATATAGCTTGCCTAGCCTTTTTATTTATTTTTAATCCTCTGTCTGTGGTAATAATCTGCATTTGCCTGTATCTGCAGTATGACATTCCCATTTCCACCAGAAAGGGCCTGAGATGCTGCATACAATGGCAATTCTGTCTTTAGAAAGATTTGCTGCTTATGTGCAAAAAGCGGGAAGGGTGGGCTCCTCCCCCCTCCCAATAATTCAACTACCAAGGGGTTGAATAGCAGTGGGGTGTTTTTTTCCCTTATAACAATGCTGCTGCTATTAAAACAGCAAGAACGACAACCTTGTTTAAGGAACCTTAATTGCATTTATTTAAAATGTTGCCAGAAAAGTATAAGTGTTTCTCAGTTGGCTCATCTCTTAGATGGGTTCAGATTTCTTCACTTAATTGGACTCAGTGCAATGTTTGTGTGAGAGTGTGTGCGCACGCACGCACGCAGATGGTTGGATGAGGATGGTGGGTGTGTTCGCACACGGTGCCCGTGGGAAGTTTTAGAGTAAAGGGGTTTTAAAATTACATCTGCATAGCAGGGACAGGAGTGTACATCAGTCCTTCACCTCCCTCAAGGGAGAAGGGAAGCCGTCCCAGCCAGGCTTAACTAGGTGGATAATCAAGAAGTTACGGAGTATTTTGCTGGATGTTGGCTGAAATGGCCATAGTACAGTTGATTATGCCCACAGATATTCCCATCCACTAAACATGTCCAGTTAAAAATTTAAAACATGAGACCCCAGAAGTCTCTTCTGGGAGAGCCCAGGCTGGCTGCTGGGTGTTGCCCCTGTTTTCAAGCCTTTCCATCTCTGAATGAGCACCGCTCATTTTGGAAGATAAGGACGACCCGGTGCCTCCCCAGTTCTTCAGGATTTCACAGGGGTAATACAGGCAGACCCTGCCAAGCCCCCCTGTCCTTCTCTCCCTCCCCAGTCTGGTCCTAGAGGAGCCATGGGATACAAAACGAAACGGTGTATCCCCTGATCGTGTTCCTACTGAAGCTGAGCATCGTCCAGCCCCTTTCTCTTTGGCTCTCCACACGGGGTTTTCTTGTCAACAAAACAGGAGGTGAGTCATTCTGCCCCTTTTTTGTTCCATGCTAGCATTTTGCCATCTTCATTAAGCCAAAGCTTTATTTGGAAGTTCTAAAAAAAAAACAGCCCAGTTTGACGCTTTCTTTAGTCTTTGCTAACCTCTGTTCATTCTGAGTTTTCGCTTGATTTTTTAATGTTTAATATAGATACTCCTCAGCCTGTGACCACAATAGAGCCCAACATTTCTGTTGCTGAGCAAATATTTGTTAAGTGAATTTTGCCCTGTTTTATGAGCTTTGCTGCCACCATCGTTGAAGGAATCTCCCCAGTTGTTAAGTGAGCCACCTGGTTGTTAAGTGAATCCAGCTTCCCCACTGATTTTGCTGATGGGAAGCCCAGCGGGGAATGTCAGCATTCTCAGTCATGTGACCTCAGGGACGCTGCAGTCGGGGCTCGAAAACCAGTCGTAACTACCTCGTGTTCACTGCCATCATAAGATTAAATGCTCACTGAACAGTGATTGTAACCCGAGGACCACCTGTAGATGTAAGCAAACAGAGGCAGCAACACCAAACGTGCAGGAGCTCGCCGCACCCGGCCAGGAGGAAGCTGAGCATAATGAAGCATAATCAGAGGTTCTTCTGCCCTGCCGGTTATTCAGTCCAGCAGATTCCAGAGAAATGGAAGTCTATTCATCCTTTTAAGGATCATAGGAGGAGGAAAAATGCATTGCCGGAATTGTGGTTGGTTAGGGGTCTCACCTGGGGGAAGTGGAAATAAAAACATGCCCTATATTCCACAGGAAGCCTCTGTAACCAGACTCCAGAAGCAGGCCAGGGCCGTTTGTGCACGTTTGAAAGGGTTTGTGTTTAAATGCTTCAGTCCAAAAGGGCAGCGACCTCCACGTGTGGCCCCACACACGGCCTGCTCTCTGCCCATGTTTAACCGAATCTGTTGGTTGGGCAGACTTCCCGCTTGAAGCCCTTTGGGCCACTGCTCAACAGCGTTTCCCAGTCACTTGCAACTGAACGTACATTCAACTCGTCTCCGTGTCATTTCAGAAGCTCCAGCGCAAATGATCCTATTGATAGTTGGAACCAATCATTTCACAGCCGGTTAAATCCTGGGGTCCCTCCGAGGCAATAGGGATCTAAGCATCACTTGCTGGTCAGTTTGCAATTCCCACTATTCCTGTAGTAGGTAGTATGAGTTGGTGGCCTGGGATGCAGCTGGTCACTCGCTGTGATCTATTGTCAAGGCACCAAAGAGCACAATGAAGGTGGTTTATTGCTAAGCCCCCCTTTGCCCAGGAATCTTCTCGACTACCAGGCGGCACCTGCCGCTGGAGTCAGAGAAGGGTCAGCAGAATTCAAGTTGGGCTTAGCTCGCTGGTGGCCACGTAGGGATTTAAGGCTGGTCCCTCTTTTGACTGGTGACGTCAAGTGGTGGGAATCAAATCATTTCACCACCAGTTCTCTGCCCTCATGATTTCTTCCAACAACCAGCTCACCAAACTGCTCAGAAAGTTAACCACCGGTTCTCTTGAACTGGTGCGAACTAGCTGAATCCCACCACTGCCCCCCGCCCCATCTTCTGCCACTCCTTCCCCTATGCCAGTCTGTCATTGCTTCTGACTTTGCCCCCTTGGTGACTGGCATGCGCCCAGCAGGATAGAACCAAGTTCAGGCGATGTGATGGTGCTTTATACTGCACTTTTTTACACTGCAAAGCGGTATATAAATCTAAGGGCTATTGCTATCTGTCCTGAGAGGGAAATGTGCGTTGCAGTGATGGCCAAGATCATATTTTTAATGATCGTTTCTGACAGCAGGCGAGTGACCCTGTGTGTGGCAAGCCGACTTCAGACAACAATGTTGGGCAGCTTCCGCTTCTCTTCAGGAGCCGATCCTAATCCCTGGCAAGGCTCCACTTGATCATCTGGGTTTTTGCTCTATTTCCCAGAAACATTCGCCATTGGCTATGAAGGCACCATGACAGCCAGTTTGCAGTTCTGTAGTTCCACTTAATACAGGCTTACGTCAAACCATAAGCCATGGCTTGTAAATTACAACAGCCAGGTTCACACATGACGAGAAGCCCCAAACACACAAACCTTACAGTGATGTGTCAATCCCCATGGGGTGAAATAAGGTCACTCTGAGGGTGGGATGGCAGTCTGTAAATTTGATAAATAAAGGGAAACTGGAATTTAATCCAAAGAAAAGGAGTTGTGAAGGTGACAACTTCTTCTTGATGGCACCGATTCCCTGAAGAAAATACTTGAATTGGATGTAGTCCTAGATGTTATTTGGCTCTGAATGTGAAGCTTCCAACTGAAAACCAGAATGCCATTCATCGAGCTTAATGAGGACCTGGCTGTTAATTCTGTTTTTATATTAACACTGCAAGTGCATCTTTCTTTTTGCTTAGAATAACTCGGGACGGAGCTCAACTCAGTGTAAATTAAGAGGCATCGGTGCCTGGAGGCAAGGAACAAATTATTCAATATATGTTGTGATATTAAGAGCAAACATCATCCCTTAGATTGTCTCTGATCAGAAATTAAGGGTTTTTATTTGATGTGCGTGCACTGAAAATCCGCCCATTTAGAAGTGTCACCACCCCCCATAGACGGTGAGGTCAGTTGGAGAGAACACGTGACGGCTTCACTATGTTTTATGAATGCGACGTAAGTGACCCCGCATGACGAACGCAAGCCAATCAGGTAGCTTGACTGCCATTTATAAAGACCCCAGAAAGGGTGGTCTCAGCCCTGCTCGAGGGCACATCTGGCACAGCCTCCTGCAGGAAGAGAGAGGTTGGCAGAGGCAGGACTTGGCCAGAGAGCCACCTCAGTGAACCGGCTGCCAGCTCTGTGCACCAATGTGAAATCAAGCACAAAGCAAGGTTTTCTTCCCCGGGTCGGTTCCTTCCTTTTAAAAAAGGACAGCAGCCTGATCAAAATCTGGAAGAAACCACATCTCAGCCTAATCCTGGCTAGTGTAGGAATTTCTTGGAAGTTATCCAAGGCAGCCATTCGTCAGTTTCAATTCCTTCAATCCCGTCATCCGAGGGACACTCCGTTCTATAAAACTTTATTTCCAGAATTTTGAAGAAGGGAAATCCCCATCACTCAGTTAACTTCCCAAGGTTCAAGTCCCAAACAGGTTTTGCTTGCATTTTAAGTAGCAGGTATGTCTGACGCTGAGGGGATGAATGCTTGACAATCTGCCTCGTGGCGCAGGCAAATCACTCCTTTTTTTTTTTCTTTTTTCCTTCCACTGTGTTTCATTCTGTGGTTCTGACACTGTACACCTCAGAACAAGGCTATTAATCTTTGTAAGACACTTGGGAAACTTTTTCAACTGAGCCACTGGTTAAACGTTTCTGAAATAAACAATATTTTATTTAAACCAGATAACACAGCATTCTCCAAATCTCTTGGGGCCAATTTGGTCCAGTGGTCAAAAGCACCAGGCTAAACCAGGAGATGGAGAGGAAAGCCAGCAGGGTGACTTTAGGCCGGCCACTCTCTCGCAGCCAGCCCACCTTACAGGGTTGATGTTATTTGTGGGGAAAATAGGAGGAAGGTGTGTTCGAGGATATGTTCTCTGTCTTGAGTTATTTACAAAATAACACAGGATAAAAAGCAAACAACTTGAGACTCCAGATTAATTACAGCCTACATCTCATCCCATTCATTATTCAGTTGTTGACAGAATTTGCTATAAAACCAGAACAAGTCCAATATATCATAAAAGTTCCCAAGCAGTGAAGCCAGCCGTTTATCCTGGATGAACTATGGCAATCACAGGGGGACGGAAGGCGAGACCCACACCCTTTCTGAATCGCCCAGGGACCAGCTTTTCAATCTACATCATCTTTTGTGCTTTCAAAATAGGCACAACTGTCAGGAGAAATCCCCGTAGTTTTTTCTTGGCCGCCCTTTTGCCTTTGCTGCCTTCTTCCTAAGGCCGGAATTGGCTCCAAGTCCCCTGGCTGGCTTTTTCCTGAAGGCAAAACTGGAACTCCCAGCCTCCCAGTTTGCAGTCCAATTATGAATCAAGCTTAAAGTGCATAACTCACATCCTTTTTTTTTTAATTGTTTTTGTTAAGCCTGGGTTCCCCAACCAGGGTTAGGTAGACAAGCTAAACAGAATGTGCAGCGTTAGTCAGATAAATGAGTGAGCTAAGCTTGTATGTTTATTAACATACAGTAAAAATAACAGATACGCTTGTGCTATCAAGAATATAGTTTATTCCATTATAAGTTCATGGCATAGTCAAATAACAGTCCAATAGTCATGTATCAAGTAGTCAGTCCATTCAGGGATATTCAGTTAGCAAAGTCCATGTAGAATATCCTATGTCGGTTCACTTACAAAATCAGTCCTTTGTTGTCTCTCCCGTTCGAGCAATGCAGTCTTGATTCCAAGCAGTAATCAGGGATCATCAAAGCCAGAGAGAGAGAGAGAGATCGAGCAAGCTGTAGACTTCCTACTTTTATATTGTTTTTCTTAAACACTCCTTTAATTGCTATTTCCCAGTTAAAGCTGCATACACTCTAACATACACTAACTATGATTCATAGTTATTATTTCACCTAAACCAGTTAGGGTGAACAATGTTATCCCTAACAGTTTTGCTTTTGATACTCATGAGTTGCCCTGTGAAGGAAATGGGCCATTTCTAAATGTGTATGTGTGTGTGAGGGAGGGGAGGGGGGGAGGGGAGGGAGAGGCGGACAGAGGGAAATAGAGTAGATGGATGTATAAACGGATGATGTCCATCATACCGCGTGTGTGGATACAGACAGAAATGATGGACGGATGATTGAAATGAGGGAGACAGAGATGATGAGAGAGAAGGATGATAGTTGATAAATAGATGAGGATAGATAAATGACAGATAGGGTAGATGGAGAGAGCGAGCGAGCGAGCGCACCACATCAAATGGGGGTGGGGGGGGGGGGGGAAACGTTCACGCCTTCACTTTCTGGCCTCCGACCTTGCTGCTTGTCCGCTTTCGGTCTCTTTTCTTCTGTCCTCACCGGATCTTCACAAGCTTCTCCGGGGAAAAGCCACCCTTGATGACCGAGAGGAATCCCGAGCTGCGCGGGCAGGCCAGGGCGCATCCTGAAGCGCAGTCCTTGTCCTCCGGCCCCGACTCTCCCGGAGACCCGGTTTGGCCTCCAGGGCCAGAAGGGGGGAGCCTCGGGAACATCCCCGCCTGCTCCTGGATCCCTTTCCCCCGCGGCCGAAGGTTGGAGGGCCGGGCCCGGCTCAGCAAGGCGGAGGTTTGGGCGCCGCGGGCCCTCTGCCTTCCCGGGAGGCCGCGCAGCCGCCCGCGCCTCTCCCTCCCCTTGCCCGGGGAAGGGGGCGCCGGTCCCCGCGGGGCAGACCCGTCTGGCCGATGCCCGGCCGAGCTTCCCGGGGGGCAGCGGAGGGTCCGGAGCCGCCCCCGCCGACGGCCCTGATTGGCCAGCGTGGGCCCAATGGCGTGGCCGCTCCCGGCCCCTCCCGCCGGGAAAGAGCTGCTCCCCTGCGGAGGCCGGGGGGCCCCCCAGCCGCCCTGCCTGCCCTCGGGGGCGGCGGGGAGGGGCGGCTCTCTCGCGCCCTCGCCTGGACCGCCGGAGTCGCTGGGGGCGCAACGCCCGCGACGTCGGTCCCGCTCCGCTCGAAGGCCGAAGCCCCGACTGCCTCGGTGGAAGAGGAAAGCGGGGCCGAGCCCGCGGAGAGCCCGGCAGATGCCCCGCTCCTGCGGGGGCGCAAGGCTGCCCCCCGCCCGTCCCGTCGGACCCGCGCTCTGCAGGGGGGGCCGCGCCGTGGCCGCAGTGGGGGGGGGGGGGCGCCCGGGGCCCGAACGGCGGCGCGGCCCGAGGCAGCCTGCGCAGCATTGCCGCATCCCGGCCGGCAAAGTCAACCGTTGCGCCGCGTCACCCCAGGCTGCAAAGGGCCGCCCAGCCCGGAGCTTCGCCCAAAGGGCCGCCCAGCCCCGTGCGCCGCAGGACGGGCCGCCCTCGGGCCGAGACTTCGCCGCTCGGCGACCGCAGCCCCGCCGCCGGAGCCCGCCCTCCTCCCCCTCGGCGGGGTCCCCGGGCGGGGCGGGGCCGGGGCGCGCGGGGCCCTCTCGGCCAAGGAGCGCGGCGCTAGGACCCGGGGGCAGCGCGGCCCCAACTGCAGCGCCGCGCCTGCCTTATAAATGCCCCGCAAATGCGGCGGAGGCTCTTTCCTGCCGCCGCCGCCGCCGCCGCCGCCCGTTTGATGAATTGCTCGCCTCCCGAGATGGTTTGCGAGACCGAGATCGTGGCCGAGGAGCGGCCGTCGCTCGGGGCCGCCGCCAAGGAGGGACGCCTGCTGCCCGCCGCCGCCGCCGCCGCGCAGATGTGGCCGCCCGGGCCCGCCGCCTCGCCGCCCGGGGCCTCGGCCGGAGGGGGGGAGCGGCCGTCGGGGTCGGCGGGGCTCTCCATCCGGCCCTTCCACCCGGCCGAGGGCGAGGCGGCGCGGCGCATCTTCTACGAGGGCATCCTGGAGCGCATCCCCAACACCGCCTTCCGCGGCCTGAAGGACCAGCCGCTGGCCCAGCTGCTCTACGCCGCCACGGCCGGTGAGTGGACGGCGGGAACCGCCGGGCCCGCAGCGGGGGGAGCTGCCGGCGCCTGGCTCCCTCGGGGAAGCGCCCAAGGCGGCGCGCTGGGCTGCCGCGGGGTCCTCCGGGAAGCCCCGCCGACCGGGCAGTGGGGGCCGCCTCTGCAGCCCAGGCTCCCGCCGAGGCCCCGGGCAGCGGGAGCGGCCGCTGCAATGCGAAGGGCGGCGGGCGGGCCGGGCCGGCCCGGGGGCGGCGGGGCTTCCCCGAGGAGCCGCGGCGCTCAGCACCCTGGACAGCGGCGCCTGCCGGCGCTCCATCCGGCCGCCCCTCGACCGCCGGGCCCGGCCGGGCATTCCGGGCATTCGGGGAATTCCGGGCATTCCGGGCTCTGCAGCCTCTCGGGACAGATGGTTGGCGGCGACCGATCCTCCGCGGACGGTGGGCTCTGCTGATTCAGGGCATCGCCCGGCCGCGACTCGGGGCTCCGTGGACGTTTCGCTGAAGGCTTTGAACTTCAGAAAGCCCAGGAGGTGATTTCGTTCGGTTTCATGACTTTATTTCCTATTTTACTGCCTTCCTCTTAGCATTCAGGACAATTTCCAGTGTGTTCTGCTAACCAGTAACAAATGAATGACGGAGGGGTGTGCAGAAGAGTTTTGGCACGCGTCGTACATTTCAAGGAAAGGAAAAGAAATTAAAAAATGAACTTTTTTAGTTTCAATTTCTGAAGCAGCAAAGCTCGCAAACTGACAAGGGAAGGAATCCCTTGAGAAGGGCGTGTAGTATTCCAGGGAGTTTGTTCTGAAATAAATGATGTTTGAAGGAGGCAGCCAGAACTCTCCAATATTGCCCTGAGTTCTTTTTGTAACCTTAGCACAAGTGGCTGAACTGTTTAAAGGACTTGGTGACACAGCCTATGACAGTTTTCAGAAGGTTACGAGAAGCGTGTTAAGATGGATTCCACCAGGGAAGGAAGGAAGGAAGGAAGGAGCCAAAGCTCTATGAAGCTTTGATGCGATGGCTTTGGAGCTCTCCTCGGGTCTTCTGGGGAAATCAATTCCCCCTTGCTAATCCTACGAAAGGTCTGGCCATGTCCAGAAGATGTTTGGGCTGCTTATCAAAAGAGCCACGTGGAGCCTTCATGCTTTGGGTTATAGCCGGAGGAATGAAGCCTACTGTGGGGCCAATGATAAAAATCAGTCAGCGACAGATCTGCTTATCTGCCAGAATCCAAGTTTTCTTTTTCATCACTAACATAGACGCCCTAGTTGTGATGGTCACTAAATTAAATGGTTTTAAAGGGTCTTGGACAAAGAGGTTGATCGGAGGCAGAATTCATGGATGAGCAGGATAAAGGAAAAATATTCTCTATTTCAAATAAGTGTCGGGGAGTTCAGTATCATTTCACACTGCTCCTGTGAGAAATTATGTCTGGGAAGGTTTTTGTTGCTAGAGGGACAGGTTTTCTGGCTCGTTTTCACCTCAGGGTTCTTGAGAAGGGTGTTCTTGGATTTTCCCTCGGCAGAGTCTCTGTTTTGATGGTCAGCTCTGCCTTCCTCTTCAAATCAGTCGGCAAGCCAAGCAACTATGAGGCATCCCAAAGGCTGTTTGGCTAAGAAGGTCTCATGAAGTTTCGGCTGCAGCTGCTGCATGGCCGCTCAAATTCGGAGCTGGACTTTCACTGATCAGTTTGCAAGGAAGGCATTTCATTAATGCTTTCATCTCCTCCTTCTCAGGATTTCTAAATACTGTCCTTGAGACTTCAGGTGGAATAAGAGAACATTTTCTGTTTTTGATTTGAATGGAACATTGTCCTGTTGTGGCTGCTTGAATTTTGTGGTTCTGCTATTGCCGTTTCAACTACCATAAACCATCTGGAGTATATGGAAGTAGTTAGCAAACAAGCCCCTTGTAATAAATGATTATACAAATAATTTTCCCCTGATTTAGTCCACCTTGCAGTGTTCCTTACAAGCAAATGCTTCTGCTTTACACAACGCCCCTTTTCTTTACAGAATTTAACCTGATCAAGCGAGATAGAAAGGGGCTCGACAGCCACTAAGAGACAGACCTAAAAAAGTAATCGGGGATAAATTTAACATTATAAAGCTGAATGAGCCAACCTTTGGAAGTTCACTGAATTTTTGTCATGGCAAACGGAGCAAGTTTTATAATGAATCTGCCCAAATGTGGCTTGCAGGTTATTTAACCAGCTATTGGGTGGCAATGATGCAGCAGAATGAGCTCTTCGCACATGGTGTCTGTCTAGGCTAGGTTGTTAAAAAGGATGTTGGCATATATCGGCCAGTTTTGCAGAGTGTATCGCAAGGAAAATAACCAGGGTCCCTTCTGATGGGTGTTTGCAATGGGCTGCATGGTTGGCAGTTTCAGAATTTTATTTTGATCAGTTTCCTAATACCAAATATCATTGGTACCAACATTCTCCACTGTCTGCATGTATATGCCTGTTTTGATAGTCAAGGAATGATTGAGGCTTTTTAGAAAAGGAACTCCAAATGAGCATTGGCATTTTTGAAAGGGCGCGCATGTATTATGCAGACATATGTAGAAGCAGTGAGAAATGCAGACAAGCATGATGCAGTGAAAAAAAAGCTTTAGAATACATAGAATGAAGATTACAGCAAAAAAAAAGTTTTCTGCATTACCAGGAAAAATAGGATTTTTGAGTGAAACAGAAGACAATGAGACCAATCGGTTTAGAGAGGGAAGTTTTCGCTTTGCTACTGTAGCGTGATGACGTACCAGTTTCAAATACTTTAATGACTTTGGCTTTTTTGACTGTAAATCAAATACTTTAACACAGCTGGCTGAGGTATTCTGGGAGTTGAAGTCCATTTAAAGTTACTGAGGTTGAGAAGCTCTTCTTTAAGATTATTTTGATTTAAGGAATATTTTGCTTTTAGGCAGAATTTTAAAAAAAATGCCTTACTTAGTTACTTAGTTTACTGTAAAGGGAATAAGAAAGGAGGAGAACAAATGAAGCCAAAAACCCATATTATCCAACATTTTGTGTTCCCAATGGCCAGTCAGATACATTTAGGGGGCAAAGTTCATTTATTGGTTTAGATTGCCCTGCAGGAGCTCAAGATGATAAAATTTATTTTTTAAAAATTCACATACCAGTTCTGTGAAGTAGTTGAGGCTGAGATCTTGTGATTTTTCTGAAGTCATCCATTCGGTCTCCATTGGTCACCCAGTTTCAATCTGGATTTTGTAACCAGTTCTTTAACCACTATGCCTGACTGCCTCTTTCACGGGATCCTGGTTGTGACCCTGATATCTGAAAACTCCAGAAATTTAACCAGTTACAGGTAGTCCTTGACTTACAAAAGTTGCAACGGCACTGAAAAAGGTGACCTAGGATCAGTTTTCACTCTTACGGCCGTTGCAGCCTCCCCCTTGGTCAGGTGATCAAAATTCAGATACTTGGCAACTGACTCGTATTTTCGACGATGGCAGAGTTCCTGGGGTCAGGTGATCCTCTTTAGCGACCTTCCAACGAGCCAAGTCCAGGGGGAAGCCTGACTCATTTAATGACCGTGTGTCTAACATAGCAACTTCAGTTGTTCACTTAACAATTGTCTCACTTAGTAACATAAATTTTGGACTCAGTTGTGGTGATAAGTCGTGGATTGCCTGCACTCGGTTGGCACCTAGTGTATGGCCTCTGGTGGCATTTAACAGTATTTTGGGTAAGGAAATTTGCCTTTTCATCAGTCCAGAATCTGGCCAGGTTTCCCTTTAACGGATGGCGTTGAATTGAGCCGAGTCAGAGAGAAAGAGAACGGCTCCAGTCTGGCCCTTCGGAGCTCTCGATGCTGCCGGCCTTTGGACCACGCCCGTCCCTCACGCCTCCCATCGCTTGCTTGGTCGAAATGCTCCGAGGGCTGAAGGATGAGCTGGCCCTGGTCCCACAATCTGCTTCCCCCTTTTGGGGACCTCCCAGCACAGACTTGGGGGTGGGGGGTGGGGGGGCTGCAGGCAAGGGCTGTTGGCTGTGTTTCGCTGCCCCTTGCGCACTTTGCCTGCGATGCCACAACTCAAGCGTGAAAGGACACACAGCTTTACTGAAGTTTCAGTGCTTTGGCCAGGAATGAAAGCTCTCCTGCTTTCATCAGGCCTGGGCCTCCAAAGCCTGCGCTCCCCGTGGCTGGAGGTGGGTTGGACTGGCATAAGATGGAGGCCCCAGAGCTTTGGGGGAAAACGTCCCCCATCAAAGCAGCCTGGAGTCCGTGGCAGCGTTGAGTCCACATTTGCTGTTTCTCAGCTGATGTGGAGCTGTGAACCTGGTCCTGATCTCCGTCGTTGCTCTGTAACTAATCCCTTTATTCAGTGCTTCTGCTTCTGCTATTTTAAAGTCCGAGCTGAATTGGGCTTGTGAATTCTTTCTGCTGACTGGGTTGCATCTGGTTCTCCTTTTTTTTCTATTTGCGTCTTTTTCTCGAAGAAAATCTGCTTTCTTGCTCTTATCTTCTCTCTTTCAGTGCCAGTAAAGGTCTTCTCATCAGATGCCCAGGTTCCTCTCTTCCCATTTTGCAGTTTGTTGCTCTGTAGACTCAGTTGAGTTAAGGAAGCTGCCACTCCCAGCCGTGTCCAGCCAGTCTCAGAAGTCCTGATGGGAACCCATTTGGGCAGCCTGGGGAGCTACAGTACCCATCTGAGCAGGCTGGGCCAGCTTTAGGATTAAGGGGTAGCCCACCTTTTCAAGACTGGCCCTTAGACCATGGTTGGTAGGTGGAGATGCTGGGGACCTCCAGGTAGTAACTAAAACTCAGCTGGAATGAGGGACAATGAGCCATTGCCAGGACAGTCCGGCCGATCAATTTTTTTTAAATTCTGTTTGGCCTAAATGTTTCTGCAGACTGGGAGTAATTCATGACTGAAGTATTTCTGGATGTACTGAACTAATTTTTCATAACTAATTTTGATAATGTATTGATGTGGCCAGGGAAATGTGGAAGGAGGATCCAGAAAGATTGGGATGGGCAGTGCTATATGGGAACATTGGTGGATGGATGGGAGGAAGAGAGGGAGGGAGGGAGAGAGGAAGAAAGGAAGGTATGGAGGGAGGGAGGGAGAAAGGGTAAAGCTCAGAATGAGATTTGAGATTTGCCAGAGATGCAAAAATAGCAAAAAGCCAAAGAGAGAATAGCGAAGATTAAAGGGTAATGGTGAAAAATTCTAACTCGGATCTTCTCTCAGAAGAAAAATGGAACTGCAGCTGATAAAGCCAGGGGGGAAAGGAAGGGACTACAGCTTTGGACAGGCAAGGAGCAGGCAAGAAGGATGTAGCTGGTTTAAATGAATTCAAGTCTCCTGGCCCAGGTGGGTTATATCCTCAACTGCTGAAGAAACGGAGGCGATTCATGGAATACCTTCAGCAATCTTCAAAAACTTCGGGAGGGCTGGGGAGGCCTTGGAAGAAAGGCAGAGAGCAAATGCCATCTTCAAAAGGAGAAGGTAGAAGGAACCTGGCACCTCCTTCGTGTTGATCTTCTTGGGCAAGAACTTTGAACAGATTATCAAGCAGCAGGCTTGTGGATGCTTGGATAAGTGTGCTGGGAAGAACAGGAGCCAGAATGGATCCATCGCCAGGAAATCGTTGGGGGGGGGGGATATTACATGGAGCGCCACCGGATTCTGTCCTTCTTCGCCCGCTTGGTCCAACATTTTCATTAATGACTTGCATGAGGAAACCGAGGGGGAGGCTTCAGAAAAGTTTGCAGATAACATGGTGTTGAAAGAGGAGCTAAGACTCTACAGGCAGAAGATTGAAGAAGATCTGGGCAGGATGGAACAAGAGGCTGAAATAGATAGGATGAGTATTGGATGCAGTAGTAGAATCCTGCATCCAGTTTTGGTCTCCACATTATAAAAAAGAGGTTGAGACTCTAGAAAAAGAACAGAGAAGAGCAACAAAGAGGATGAGGGGACTGGAAACTAAAACATATGAAGAACGGTTGCAGGAACTGGGCCTGGCTGGTCTAGTGAAGAGAAGGACCAGGGGAGGCAGGAGAGCATCTTCCGATATTTGAGGGGCTGCCACAAAGAAGAAAAGGGGGTCAAGCTATTTTCCAAAGCACCTGAAGGCCAAACAAGGAATAATGGATGGAAACTGACCAAGGGGAGATGCAACCTGGAAATAAGGAGGAATTTTCTGACAGGGAGAACAATCAACCCATGGAACAGAAATTGCCTTCAGAAGTTGTGGGAGCTTCATCACTGGAGGCTTCCAAGAAGAGGCTGGACTCCCATCTGTCAGAAACGGTGTAGGGTCTCCCACTTGGGCAGGGGGAGGCCTATAATGTCCCTTCCAACTCTGATTATCTGTTATCTGAGATCAAAGAAAAAAGAAATGTGACATTCTGACCAGGGGAAAGCCAGGCTCGAGTGTAGGGTGTGGGAGGCATTTCAAAGAGGTCTGGATGGCTTGTGGACCACAGGAGATGTGAAGATAAAACGTCAAAGTCCTACCTTGGGTTGGTGGCGCATGCCGCCTTGATCACAGGGAGACCTTATCTAGCCTTCTCTGGTCAGACTCCAACTGGAGTCCATTCAAACAGGACAAGGACAAGCGGGGATGAAGGTAGAGGAAGGTTATTCGGATGCTGCAGAGTCTGGAAGCATCCCAGCCTTTTGGGGCTGCCACAAACAGGAGGGGGGCATCTTATTTTCCAAAGCCCTGAAGGGCAAAGGATGGCAACCAATCCAGGAGAGAAGCAACCTGGAATTAAGGAGAAACTTCCTAACTGTGGGGACAATTAACCAGTGGAACAGCTGGCCACCAGAGGTTCTGAGTGCTTCTTCACAGGAGTTTTTAAAGAAGAGACTGGACAGTCATTTGTCTGAAATGGTATGGGGGTCTCCTGCTTGGGGGGGGGGGGTTGGATTAGAAGACCTCCAAGGTCCCTTCCAGTTCTATTCAATTGAAGCTCAGCTTTCTGAGGAATGGTCAGAAGGTCTGGTAGAATTCATCTACAGATGAGAGGACCATGGGCAGATGTGGTAACCCTCTTCACAGGAATGTCACTTGGGAGGACATTTGTCCCCGGGGACGGGGACCCAATTTATGGATTGACACCACAATGGAGGAGGCTGGGGCTGAAGCGCAGGAGGGACTTCCCTACCGTCTCGCAGGCCAGGCTGTCCCGTGTCAGTCGCCCCTCAGGGTCCCTTGCCAGGGAAGCCCAAGTGGAACCTTCCCTGGAAACCGAGGGTGCCCGATGGCTTCGCCGAAGCTCCGATTCTGGCCTTCTGAGGTCCCCCTCAGAAACTGCATCGGCCACCAGTGGAGCCAGCCAGGGGGCGACTGGGTCCCGTTTGTGGAAGCACCGAACACCCTGTGAGCGACATTAAGTGGTCCGACGGCTTGTCCCTCTCGAAGTGAAATTCAGAGTATCATACGATCCCATCAGGACACCATACATGAAGGATCATCTCCTTCTCTCCTAAATAACAGATAACAGAGAATCAGAGTTGGAAGGGACCTTGTAGGTCATCTAGTCCATCCCCCTACACCATTTCTGACAAATGGCAGTCCCGCCCATTGATGGAGGTCTAGGGGAGAATCCTTCCAGAAAGGGTCCCCCAAATGAAAAAGGACATTCCCAGCTATCCCATTTTTTTGATCTTCCCAAAGATTTACACGATTTTTCCCCTGTTCTTCTCACAGCCATTAATTACTCATCTCAATGGACTTTTGCTTCATTGCGCAGTTCTACATATTCTGTTCTGAAGAAATTACCTTAGCTACCTTTATGTTGGACTTTATTGCAGTATCTTCCCCCCCCCCCCCCCATGTTGCTGTCTTGGGTGGTTTCAATTTTTCACTCCTCTTTTATCCCAGGAACAGCCTTCAAATTGGTTGGTTTTGAGGAAAGGGGCCTTTTTCTTAGTGAAACAAATGCTAAAGTTAATTATAACCAAGGACGTATAATTGGCTGTGATTATAGGTTTTTTAAATGGCTACGATGTTGTCTTGACTTTGAGGTGCTTTGTTGTTTCTTTGGAGTTTTGTGATTTGTAGGGGGGGGTTGTTGTTAGAAAATATGTATCTCCACAGGATCCCTATGTGTGCAAAATCAATATTTCTTTTTTAAAAAAAATACATGGCAATAAGTGCAGTCATAATATTCAGATTCATTCTTGGGAATTAGCAACCTCTCTTAGATTTGCAGGTAAAACTATTATTCTTCAGGAAAGGTGACCAAATTTTCAGAAGTATAACTCAAAACCCGGCGCACTAGTCCTTGCTTAGCAACCGTCCCAGGAACTAGCAAAGTGGTTGCTAAAGGAAACCATTTCAGCTTTTCTTGCTTTACAGACCTCCCAATGTTGTAAGTGGGAGGTTTGGTTGCAGAATGACTTTTTGTCCTCATTATCCCTACAACCTGTCACTAAGTAAGATAGTTGCTAAATGAGGAATGCAGCGGACTGTTGGCTCAGTCTAACCAAGGGAAATTCAAAGCAACTTTTGCACTTGGACAAAAAGTCTGACTTAGCACCAATCACACTCACAAAAGAAAGGATCCTGGGTGTTGGCTAGATTTTGTGTTACATCTACATCACATTCAGTCACACACTGAATATAAACCAGCTGAGAAATATGATGTGGCTGTGGGGGAAAAAAAGCTCCTGTAATTTATGAAGCAATTTCTTAGTTACAAGAAGTAGGAGTTGTACTTTAATGCACATTAGTTAAGCATATTCTGAGCTACCAACAAATCTTGGATCTAGCACAGAAAAATTGTGCCTTCGGATTCAAGGAAAGGCATGAACTCATGGGGTGGAAAACCTTTCAGAATTAAAGTTGGAAGAATTTTCATAGAATGGAGGGAGACAGGGAAGCAGTCTGGAGAAATGCTGGACAGGCAGTCCTCGACTTACAGTTCATTTAGTGGGCATTCAAAGTTACAACAGCACTGAAAAAAAGTGACTCGGGACGGGCTTGTATATTAAAGATTTGGATGCTCCTAACAAAGTAATGCAGAGCAGCAAAGTCTTAAGATGCCAAGAAACAGGATTCAGAGTTGCGGGTCAATCTGAATTTTGTCCTGGTTCTATTTTGGACGATGCTAAACTTCGTTTTGCGACCCAGAAAGGTCAGTTTTCTTTGACTCCCTTTATGGCACCGGATCTCATCAGCACCAAGATGCTTCAGCAGTTGACCCAGGTAGAAATCTTAGCAGGCCTTTTAAGGGAACAGCCAGCTGTCAGCAGAGGCGAAGGAGGGAGGGAGGACGGATCGGATCCAGGGGAGCCATTTTTTTCACTGCTGGTTGCAAACGTGGAAACATTTGGGTCGGGTTTCTTTAAAGAGCAATCAGGTCTTAATAGAGGCAGCCCTTGACTTTCGACCACAACTCAGCCCAAAATTTATGTTGCTAAGTGAGACATTGGCATAGTGAGCTCTGCCCCATTTGATGCCCCATTTTGTGACCTGGAATATAGAATAGGACAGAGATGGAAGGGACTTTGGAGGTCTTCTAGACCAGCCCCCTGCTCAAGCAGGAGACCCTATACTAATTAACAACTTCAGTGACTCCCTTAACAACATCAGCAAGAATGAAGCAAAACTCGCTTAACAACAGTCTCACTCCGTTTGGGGCTTTCTTGCCACAGTTCTTAAATGAATCACTGCAGTTGTTCTGTTCTGCTAACCTGGGCATTAAGTGGCTTAACTCTCCTTGTCAGAAGGATGCAAAAGGGGGTCGTGTGACCCTAGGATATGGCGACCGTCATAAATAGGAACCAGCGGCCAGAGGGTCCGAATTTAGATCACGTGACCAGGGGGGGTAACACAATGATTGTAAGTGTGAAAAACAGTCATTTTTTTCAGTGCCATTATAACATCAAACAGTCGCTAAATGAACTGTTGTTGGTCAAGGACTGCCTGTACCTGTTTATTAGAGAAATCCTTTTATCAGCCGAAGAAAGGAATACACCTTCGCACAACCAGCAGGAATCATGTCGTCCGTGGGACTTTGGGGTCTGTCTGCCAGAATCAGCCCTGCCTTCTCTCTTAACAGATGTAACAGATAATCAGAGTTGGGAGGGACCTTGTAGGTCATCTAGTCCAACCCCCCATGCCCAAGCAGGAGACCCTACACCATTTCTGACAAATGGCAGTCCAGTCTCTTCTTGAAAGCCTCCAGGGATGATGCTCCCACAACTTCTGAAGGCAACTTCTGTTCCATGGGTTGAACAGCTTCCCGCTGTCAGAAAGTGTCTCTTTATTTCCAGGTTGAATCTCTCCAGCTTCCATCCATTATTCCTTGTCTGGCCTTCAGGTGCTTTGGAAAATAGCTTGACCTCCTCCTCCTCCCTGGGGCAGCCCTTCCTCAAATACTGGAAGGCTGCTATCCTGTCTTCCCTGATCCTTCTCTTCCCTAGACTAGCCAGGCCCAGTTCCTGCAACCCTTCATTGTATGTTTTAGTCTCCAGTCCCCTCATCCTCCTGGTTGCTCTTCTCTGCCCTTTTTCTAGCGCCTCAACCTCTTTTTTATAGTGTGGTGACCAAAACTGCATGCAGTCCTCTAGGTGTGGCCTTACTAAGGCTTTACAGACTGGTATTAGTCCCTCCCTTGACCTTGATTGTATCCCTCTGTTAATACAATTTAGGATTGCCTTGGCTTTTTTGGCTGCTGCTGCACACGGCTGGCTCCTATTTAGCTGGTGGTCCACTGAGATCCCTCTTCCAGTTGCTGCTATTGGGCCTGGTTTCGCCCAGTCTATATGTGTCCTTTGGGTTTTTCTTGCCTCAGTATAGTCTTCTGACAGGCCTCCTTCCTTTCTCTTCCTTGTCTCCATAGTCATTTGCTTTGTGATGACCAAGTCCTTGCTGTTGACCTGCTGCTTACCCATCTTCCTGATGGGCATGAGGTACTACTTCAGCAGGAAAGTTATCCTCAGCTATCTGGAGTGTGCCCTAAACACGGACATGTCGGACATCGAGCAATATTACATGAAATCCCCAGGTGAGTGACGGAATCCACCGAGGAACTGACCCACCACCCCGTGGTTTGTGAAGGGGAATGATCTCACACCTGCCCTCCTCTCCTGATGGGTGAAGGGCCCATCATTGGTCTAGACCAGCCGTCTCCCACCTTGGCAACTTTAAAGCTGGAGGACTTCAACTCCCAGAATTCCCCAGGTTTAAAGTTGCCAAAATGGGACATGGTGGCTCAGGGGCTGAGCTTGTCGATCAGAAAGTTCGGCGGTTTGAATCCCTAGCTCCAGCTCCCGTCACTTGTCCCAGCTTCTGCCAACCTGGCAGTTTGAAAGCATGTAAAAAATGCAAGTAGAAAAATAGGGAGGCCTTTGGTGGGAAGGGAACAGCATTCCTCCGTGCACCTTCGAAGGCGTTTAGTCCTGATCACGGAGACGTCTTTGGACAGCGCTGGCTCTTCGGCTTTGTCACGGAGATGAGCACCAGCCCCCTGGAGCCAGAAACAACTAGCACGTATGTGCGAGGGGAACCTTTACCATTACCTAAAGTTGCCAAGGTTGGAGACCCCTGGTCTAGACAACAGTAGCGCTTATTGGCTTCCTGGGCCCTTTACTACTAAATATAAACAAAGGAATAATGTTCCGCCATTTTTTAAAATGCTGCTACTCCGGTTTACATGGAAGTCTTGAGACCTGAATCTCAGCAAATCCCATTGTTTTCCCTGGATTAAACCTCTGATGTTATAGGCAACTCAGTTGATAGGACTTTAACTTGGCTTTTCTGTAAAAAAAAATCTTGTATGTCTTAAGTACTGTAGCCAAAAACAAAGAAACAAAAACAAAAATCTGGGGGATGCTTTAGAGATTGTATTATTGGTACCTGTACAAAAAATGAACAGTTTTTCCCGTATTTAAAAAAGGCATATGAATCCAAGATACGTGGAAAGTGTGTTTGTATCATGAGAAGGAAAGACTTGTTCCAAC
Source organism: Laticauda colubrina (assembly GCA_015471245.1). Classification (NCBI taxonomy): domain Eukaryota; kingdom Metazoa; phylum Chordata; class Lepidosauria; order Squamata; family Elapidae; genus Laticauda; species Laticauda colubrina. Next base: position 637,592 of record BLBF01000073.1, on the reverse strand, counting down.
TGAGTTCAATCCCTGATAATGACACAGGCCCCATGTGGCTCTCTTGGCAAGAGCTGGGTTGCCATTGCGGAAGGAGCTCACCATCACTGCTCAATGCTAGATGAACCTAGAACTTGGAGTTGACCTCCTACTCAAGGATCAACCTTGCCTGACCTTTCTCAGGACCACCTCGACTCAAAAATTATTCTGTGACAACATGGATAAATTTGTACAACAGACCTGTCACTCTAATTCATTGAGAGCAGTGTGTTTGTGTGGTCTGAGTGTGCGTGTTTTAAAAACCTTGTCAAAATAGAAAGCTTGGTACTTATATTTATGTATTTATTTGATTTTTATCCCACCTTTATTACTTTATCAATAACTCGAAGCAGCAAACATACTTGATATTTCTTCCTCCTCCTGTTTTCCCCACAACAACAACCCTGTGAGGTAGGTTGGGCTGAGAGAGAATGACTGGCCCAAAGTCACCCAGTTGGCTTCCATGGCTAAGGCGGGACTAGAACTGACCACCTTCTGGGTTCTCAGCCAGCATCTTAACCACAGTACTGTATTTTGCCCTGTCTCAGAGAAACAATACAGTAAACAATTTCTTTGGGATCTGTGTGCATATAGATTCTCCTCGTGGTCCAGTTGTGAAGTGTTTTGTGTACTCCCAAAGTGTTCTGCTGATCAATTCTTTGTCTATCTAGGATTCCTCTCTTTGAAACAAAAATGGCATAGTGTTGAAACATAGCTTGAATAGGCTATGTTTCAGCTTGAAACATAGGAATGTTGTTCAAGTGGTTTGTGAACCAAACTATAAGTTAAATCTATTTTGAGGAGAGACTGGTGAACAAACTGTGCCTTCCAGTTTGGCACCAAGCTGCCCCGGTTTATGACATGGGAGTTTTATCGTTACTATTCAGGTGCCTGAAAGAATATCTGAAGGGAGGGAAGGTTCTAGATTCCTGAGAGTGGCTCCAGGTTGCGGACCATCCATGTCCAACGCAGCTCCTTCCCCACAGCAGCAGAGGCAGAGAGAGAGAGGGCGGGCTGCTCTCTTGCAAAGTGTACCAGGCCTCAGTTGTGCCTCAAGAGGCTCCCATGTCTCCTCAGAGCCAGGGTTAGTCGGGGGGGGGGGGGGGGGAAGGGTGTGAGTAAAAGTGCGTTGCATCCCAAGAGAGTCTAGGACCCTCCTGAATAAGTGGGATGTCTCCAGGCAAGGAAGAACATCATTCTAGTCCCGTCCGTCTGTGAGATTGAAGAAAAGATTTTGCTGAAACTCTTCGCCACTTGGGGGGCTCGGACGTCAGAGCTGGTCATCTCAATGGGAGGGGGGGATTTCAAGGTTCCCCTTTCAAATACTTCAAAGGTATGTTTACAAGATTCCTCCCATCATCCTGTAAGCCATTTGTGCTTCATGTGATGGTGGCGGGAGGGGTGGTGGTGAAGCAGGAAGAAATAATTTCAAATAAACACACAAAACAAATCATGTTCATTGCTAAAATAGGAAATAAATCCTATCAGAAGTGAAATTCAAGCTTTGGCTGCCAATGAAGTCCAGAAAATACGGTTCCAGGGAGCCTTCGGAGCAATAAAATCCTGGCTTTCCAATTGATATTGAATCTCTGGTTGGTTGCACTGAGATCCTTGGGTTGGCCACAAGGGTTGAGAGGAATCAGTGGATCTGACGCTGTTTTACGGGGACCAGATCTTTTGTGCCAGTTACTGAAGATCTCTTGCTTGTTGCTTAAGCAATCAGCTGTTTGTGGGCTTTGGAGGATCCTCCTCCATTCTCTCTGCTAATATGCTTGTGAAATTTGTTTTGCTGATTCAGAAAAAAAGACTTCCGCATCCCAGCTATCGGGAAGCTTTGGTTGGTCCGTGGAAGGGAAGCCTTTGAAAGCATCTGTTCAGGTTGAGGAGGTTTACCAAAATAAGATGGTTGTGCCTGGGTGATTGCAAAATCTTGTATTAGCCAGCAGTAACAACCAGCACTTCATCCAGACAAGTTAGGAGTGGCTGCTTGTGAAACGGTGGAAAGGCATTTCCAATATTTGGGGCAAATTCAGGGACTTCTATAAATGGCACCTTATTCCAATAAAGATTTTGTAACCAGCATTACGACTTGCAATGGTTCATTTAGTGACCATTCAAAGTTACAGTGACACTGTAAAAAGGGACTTATGACTGTTTTTCACACTTACGGCTGTTGTGGCATCCCCAAGGTCATGTGAAGCAAATTGTTGGCAACTGGCTGGTCCTTATGATGGTCACAGAGTCCCAGGAATCACTCAATCCCCTTTTGCGACCTTCTGTCAAGCAAAGTCTGTAACTACATAGCCAAAAAGGCATAAAGAGTTTGTTAATCTAATCCTACATAGCTTTTTCTCTGGTAATAACTAGAGCATACAAAATATTTGCTAGACCTATACTTGAATACAGCTCATCAGCCGGGACCCACATTACATATCTGATATTAACACAGTTGAGAAAGTCCAGAAATGTTTCACAAGAAGAGTTCTCCACTCCTCTACTCGTTGCAGAAGACTTTAGGCCACTAAGTCTTGAAATTCTAGACCCAGACAACCTAGAACTACGCCGCCTTCGGTCCAATCTAAGTATAGTATATAAAATCACACATTGCAATGTCCTACCAGTCAATGAATACTTCAGCTTCAACCATAACAACACAAGAGCAAACAATAGATACAAACTCAAGGTTAATTGCACCAAACTTGATTGCAGGAAATACAACTTCAGCCACAGAGGGGTCAGTGTCTAAATACTCTACCTGACTCTGTGGTTTCTTCCCCAGACCCCAAAAACTTTAACCTTAGACTGTCTACTATTGACCTCACCCCTTTCCTAAGAGGCTTGTAGGGGGCGTGCATAAATGCACCAATGTGCCCGCCATCCTTGTCCTATTGTCTCTTTTATTTTTCTTATATGTATCCATGTATTCATAACTATGTTTATTCTTATACCTATTCTCTTGTAAGCAATTGACAAAAATAAATGAATAAAATAAAGTAAATAAAGTCAAAGGGAAAGCCAGGCTCACTGAATATTGCAGTGATTCACTTAACAACTAGGGCAGACAGGTTGTAAAATGGGGCAAAGCTAACTTAACAACCACTTTGCTGAGTAACAGACATTTTGGGCTCAAGGGTGGCCATGAAGTGAGGACTAGCTGTGTAGCTTCAGAGGGTCCCCAGACTTTGCCGTTCTGGGGGGGGGGGTGTTGTTTTTTTGTGGATTACCCTGTGAAAATGCCGCCTGCTGCTTTGCGAGGCGCCCAGGGTCTTTGCCAAAGGCTCCGCAGGGAGCCCTGGGGGAGAGAACAGGCCGGGCTTTGAAAATAAACGGAGGTTTTCTCCTTCTTTTTCTTCCTTGAATGGCTGGAGAGCCAAAGGCATTTTTCAGGGCAGGCAGAAGGGTGGGGGGGTTGGTTTTCTCCCCTCTTTTGTCAGCTGCAAACTTGGAACTCTTTGTGAAGTTCATTTCTAGCCCCATTTCTAGTTCTAGTTGGCTGTTCTTTCCCTGGGCTGCCATTGAAGCAGGAACAGCAGCAGCAGAATAGAAGGAACAACAACAGCCCCCCCCCCCCCCCCCCCCCGTTCATAGCACCAATGCTTCACACACACACACACACACACACACACACACACACGCGCGCGCGCACCCCAAACTGCTCTGGCCCTCTTCCACAGAGGGTGGGGGGGGGGGAGAAAAAGAGGAAGGAGCCACGAAGGAAGCCGTGGAGGGAAGGGGGGCAGCCAGTGGGTGCAGCTCCAGACGGGACCCCCCCCCACCTGGTGGGCGTGTGGGACACAGAAGGGATGGGGCTGGCCGCGAGGGAGCATGTGCCTCCTAGTTGCCACTTCCTGGCATTGCACAACCGTTGGACCTGACGGTAATGCAGGTTGCTCCTGCGGCCTGATCCGATTTTACACCTGTGTGAAGGAGTGATTCACCATGGCCCAATTTGGACAAAAACACTTCCGTACGTCCCAGTTTCAGGGAAATAGGTGGTAAATGGTGGTCACGTGGTCGCAAACAGCCATCATTGGGTTCTGGTAGCATGATGGGGTTGGTGGGAAGGCTGTTGGATCATCTAATCCGGATCCTAAGAACTCCTCAGGTAGTTGCAGCTTTGAATGGTCAGTAGGCATCTAGCTCTTAAGTCGAGAACTACCTGTAGAAATGGGAGGGGGTCCCTGGGTGGACGTTGCTGGTTCCCTAATTTTAGCACCCTCCAGAAAATGGTGCTTTCCCAAAGCTTGGGAAAAGGGAAGGGCCTGCAACGATGGAATTGCCCTGGAGACCCCAAAGCCTTTGGCATCCGCCTCGTGCCCAGCGGGTATTCTGGCTGTGCCGAGCTCTACGAAGCTGAGCTTTTAGTAGCCCTGGAAGGCTGAGCTAAAGGAGTTTGTAGCTCATCATCCCCAAAACTACATATTTAACAAATAACAGATAATCAGAGTTGGAAGGGACTTTATAGGTCATCTAGTCCAACCCTGCCTAACCAAGTAGGAGACCTGACACCATTTCTGACCGAGGGCAGTCCAATCTCTTCTTGAAGGTCTCAAGTGATGAAGCTCCCACAACTTCTGAGGGCAACTTCTGTTCCATGGGCTGATGGTTCTCACTGTCTGAAAGTTCCTCCTTATTTCCAGGTTGAATCTCTCCTTGGTCAGTTTCCATCCATGATTCCTTGTCCGGCCTTCAGGTGCCTTGGAGAATAGCTGAGAGGATGGATGGGAGAGGGAAAAAAAAACCTTCGGTGTGAAATTTTAATGATGGGACCACTTAGGGTGATGCTGTGAGATCCCTGATGTGGGCATCCATTGAAGCGCATGCATGGGTCCGTGTAACTGGGCGATACCTGGGTGGGATGAGCCCTCATCTTGCAAGGTGAGCCTCCACTGTGCGAGACAAAGGGGGTGCTGAGTCATCATTTGGGTCATTAAATTGATTCAGGAAGAGGAACAAATGGAAGCTAAGTCTGAAGTTGGTTGCTAGACTAAAGGGAAGAAGTGTGCCTTTCCCCCCCTCTACATCAGGACTGGGGAGTTTACACACACACACACACACACACACACACACACACACACACACACACACGGTGTTGCCAAGCTAAGGCCCTGGCATCTCTGGCTGTGGGCCCTGTGGGCAGTTTGCAGAGTGCAGAGGGCCAGGCAGGGCCCAAAGGAGCCAGTCTTTCCATAGGTCCATTGTCACTCAAGGCCCAGTTTACTTATGCAGAGCAAAGCAGGCGTGCATGAGCAGGGAGCAGGGGGTGCAGAAATGCCCAGGTGGAAGAAAGTGTAGCTGCTTCCCTGTCCCTTGGCACACAGACACACAAACGCAGCCGCCGCCTTTCCTCCACTGAGCTGAGTGCCCTGAACTCGGCCGCTGCAGGCGTCCCTGTCACTGTGGGTGCGTGTAGGTTGTTGTTTTCAGCAAATTATCAGACACTTCAATTACTATTTTAAAACCGCCACTTAGACAACTGGGTCTTAACATGCACTTTTGTGCTCCACCAGAAGTGTTGAGAAGTTGATAACCGTCTTCAAGCGGATCCGGAGATTTTTGCAAAGGAGGGGCAGGCAGAAAGGGGAGGGGAGGGGTGGGGGCAGTTTAAAAAGGCAGGCGAGGGGGCTCTCTTGCAACTCTTGAGAAGGAAGAGGTGGGATGCCTGCCCGGCAGAGGCACCTCGGGGTGCCGCTCAGCACAGTGCAAACCCAGAGAAGTGGGAGTGGTGACAGGAACAGGCGATAGGGGAGCAGAGGCAGCAGGGAGGGGTTGACAGCACCAGAACCGAAAGGAGCAGAAGCAGAAACCAGAGAGCATCAATCGGATGGGGGAAGAGGGAGGGAGGGAGGAATAAGAAGGAAGGAGGAATAAGGAGGGAGGGAG
>BLBF01000073.1:569468-631681 GCA_015471245.1 Laticauda colubrina | reverse complement strand
GAATAAGGAGGGAGGGAGGAATAAGGAAGGAGGGAAGAATAAGGAAGGAGGGAGGGAGGAATAAGAAGGAAGGAGGAATAAGGAGGGAGGGAGGAATAAGAAAAGGGAGGGAGGGAAGAATAAGGAAGGAGGGAAGGAGGAATAAAAAGGAAGGAAGGAGGGAGGAATAAGGAAGGAGGGAAGAATAAGGAAGGAGGGAGGGAGATTCAAATAGGAAGGAAGGAAGGAAAACTCAAATGGAGAAGTGCAGGAGCCAAGCAGAAAGGAGGAAAAGCAGGGAGAAGAAAACAATCAGATGTAGAACGGAGGTGAAAGAGAAAGAAATAAGGGGGGGCTCTGAATTCTTTTAAAAAATCCCTCTTTTCTCTGGCCTTGAGAGTTCTTGTGCTGTGAATTCTGTCTCTGCCGCTGATCGTCGTCTCGCCCCCCAGCAATGTTAAGACACGCCGGCTGGGGAATTCTGGGAGTTGAAGTCCAAACATTGCCAAGGTTGGAGACCCCCGAGCTACGTGTCAACTGTAAGGGGTGTTTGGGGACACCTTCTCCCTCCCAGTTTTAATGGGGAGGGATTGGTGAGAGAGAGAGGGAGAGAGAGGGAGAGAGACCCCAAGACCCTTGGCGATGCCCTTGGCAATGGCACTTTGCCCGTGGGAAGGTCGGCCTTCTTGGCCAGGAGTCAAGCGTCCATTGCCAACCCTACGTTGGCTGCTCTGCTTGCTGACAGAGGCTCAACTTTGCGTGCTGGACAAGGGTGGTTGTGAACTGGACTGTGTCCCCGTCGGATTGTCCTCTGTGAAAAGGAGGTGCAGTTCCCCGCGGGGCTCACAGCGGTTTGAACCTGCTGCTCCATCTGTCTTTCTCCATTTTGGAAGATGAGAGGACTTCTTGTCCTTTGAAGCCAAACACTTCTTGGTTGGGGCTGCCCGACCTCTTCTTCGAAGTACGTCAGGACCCCCTCCCTCCTCCTCCTCCCAGGAAGGGAAGGGTGGGTTTCTCCCCTTACCTCCATCCCTCTCCATGGAGGTTGGGGCTTCTCCTGTCCCCTCCCCACTCCTTCCTTCTCGGTCTCTTTTGGGGGGGCGGCAGAGCTCCCACTGTTCAAGAGTTCAGATAACGTTCAGATAACGCCCCTGGCTGGCTTCCCGAGAAGTTATCTCCAGTCACTTCTCTCCTGGGGGGGCAATCCCTTCTCTCCCCCCCTTTCCCCTCTTCCTGAAGATCACGGGCAGTGGCAGCAGCAGAACAACGGGGTGCATGGGTGGGCAGGGGGGGAAGGAGGGCTGTGCCTGCACATACATCGGTTGCCTCCCAGGAAGGTTCTGTTTTCTATCCAGCTGCATTTCCCCTCAGGCCCAAAGGCTGAAGGTGGACGGAGTCCTCAACTTATATCCACAACTGGGCCCAAAATTTCTCTTGCTAAGTGAGACAGCTGTTCAGTTTTTCCATTTTATGGCTTTCTTTTCCATGGTCGTTAACTGAATCACTGCAGTCATTAAGCTAATAACCTGGCTGTTAAAATGAATCTGATTTCCCCACGGACTTCACTTGTTGGAAAGTCGCAGAAGGGGATCCCCTGATCCCAGGGACAGGGCAAACCGTCATAAATATGAACCAGTGGAAGGCTGCAATGGTTGTAAGTGTGAAAAATGTTCCCAGGACAGTTTTTTCAATGCCGTTGTAACTTTGAACAGTCACTTAATGAGCTGTTGTAAGTCGGGGGCCCAGCTGCTCCATGATGGGAGATCCACCCAACAGGATGCAGAGAAACCAGCAGGGAGGTCGTCCTTTTGGTTGACACGATGCAAAAAAGAGGTTGAGGCTCTGGAAAGAGGTCAGAGAAGAGCAACCAGGAGGATGAGGGGACTGGAGGATGAAAGATATGAAGAAAAGTTGCAGGAACTGGGCCTGGCTGGTCTAGGGAAGAGAAGGACCAGGGGAGACGTGATGACAGCCTTCCAGTATTTGAGGGGCTCCCCCAGAGAGGAGGAAGGGGGTGCAGCTGTTTCCCAAGGCCCCCGAAGGCCAGACAAGGAAGAATGGATGGAAACTGATCCAGGAGAGATTCAACCTGGAAATAAGGAGAAACTTTCTGACAGGGAGAGCAATTAATCAGTGGAACAACTTGCCTCCAGATGCCCCAACACTGGGAGTGTTTACGAAGAGATTGGATAATTTCGTTTGACTGAAAAGGTCTAGGGTTTCCTGCTTAATCAGGGGGTTGGACTGGAAGACCTCCCAGGTCCCTTCCAACTCCACTATTCTGTTCTATCTGCCCAACTCGGCTGTCCGGGAGCCTCAAAGGCAACGCTTCTCTTTTGTAGCCGAGTTCCTTGCAGGGCAAATAACCTTTGCAGGGTAAAATGCTGCCTGATTATGAATGAAGGGCAGAAGCTTACTGGAAATTTCATGGCTGGAGCCTCTTCTGTGAACTGGACATCCCGACACAAAGGCCCCTTTGTGATGCTTTGCTGGACTCTGGAGAACAACTTAAGGGAGGAGACTGAGAGCAGCCCTCCTCCTCCTCCGTGGAGGAGCATTAGAGGGAGGTTCACGGGCGAGAAACCTTCCAGAAATCCATGGAATCTCCTTCTCCGCCTCCAGCCTCCAGCTGTCCCAGGTTCAAGAAAGGTTCGGAGCTGAACTCTGCAACTCACACCTCGGCCCAAGCGGATCCCAACGGGGTCTCTGTGCTGATCCAGACTTTTCAGTTGATAAACATTCTGTGTGTATGAAGACTGCTTGGTGATCATTGGCTACTCCAAATGAAAAGTTGCTTCTCTCTGGTGAACTTTATAGTTACTACAGTTTATGTAGCAAATAATTTGTGCCATGAATTTCCCCCAGACTATGACTTCAATTTGCAATACAAAAAGCAAACGAGATGCTTTTGAGGTTTGATTAACAAAAACAGCTCAGGACAGTTTAAAAAAAAAAACCCTGTTCATCATGAGATAACTTGCTTTTTGAGTGCTGCCAAAAGAGAGGATGTGCTTGTCAGTTCTGTTCAAGGAGAAGCAGCTTCATTGGCAAAAACAGTTTCTCCTCTGGAAAACCCTTCAGAGGCTGGGAAAATGCACCAACCTCTCAGTCCGAAGCTACATAGAATTTAACACGGACTTTTACATCGACTTTCAGAAAACAAAGATACAAATATAGCTGCAGGTGGGCGAGAAATTTCAACCTTGATCTAAAGCCAAATGTTAACCTACAGCAATCATCATCATCATCATCATCATCATCATCATCATCATCATCATCCTCTTCCTGTGGTTTTCGGCTGTGTTTCAAAGTTATGCTGGTGCTGGGATAAAGCAACGTATGACCATTTTTCACACTTATGGCCTTCACAGTTCCAACCTGGCCAAGAGGTCCACATTCAAGTCCTTGGTGTCCCGCCTGTGTTTATGGTCCTGGGCTCCTTTTGGGACCCTCCCTGGGGCGTCCGACAAAGTTCTGCTCTCAGGCTGGATTCAGCGGCACAGCCGGTCCTGAGTGAGCTGGGAAGTTCTCTGGAGATCTTCTTCACTCGTAGATGATCTTTTGGACCGTGGAATGATTTACGTCCAATTGTTTGGTGATCTTCTAAAATCCCTTTCCCAACTCATAGAAATCTAATAATCTTTTCATGGATGGAAACGTAGCAACCTGGAAATAAGGAGAAACTTTCTGACAGTGAGAACAACCAACCCATGGAACGGAAGTTGCCTTCAAACGTTGTGGGAGCTTCATCTCTGGAGGCTTTCAAGAAGAGACTGGACTGCCATCTGTCAGAAATAGTGTCGGGTCTCCTGATTGGGCGGGGGGGGGGGGGGTTGGACTAGATGACCTCCAAGGCCCCTTCCAACTCTGTTATTCTGATTTTTCTGAAGGCCCCAGAAAACTCTTTCGGTCTAAGTGATGATGATACTGCACACTTCAACAATTAAGAGCAAGCCACACCAAATGCCTGAGATTTCAATTAAACAGGTTCCTCCCAGCTCTACCTAACAATGGTTTTAATTTATTTATTTTTTTGTCATTTTCTCCTTCTTTTTTTCCCATTTCATTTCATTCACCTCTGGTTCACAACACTCAATTCCAATTTTAGGTCTTTGGGGTAGTGATAAATGTAGGATGCTGCTTATTTTTTTTTATGAAACTGCCATCAAATAATTGATCAAATGATCAAGTTGGTCAGTTTCTAAATCTTCACAAAGATTGGAATGCACCAGATTCAGAAATATAATGAAATATCTTCCCAGTAACAAAGTTTTTTCTCTAAGTTTGCTAGAAGTCATTAAACCAAAGGCGACTATGACATCAAAGGTCAAGAATTCATAATATTAAGCTCTGTAATAAGGTTAAAGTGAATTCTGGTTTGGATAAATTATATGAAGTAAATGCATAAAAACTGTTCTTAATCATGTTTGAATATCTTGGGCTACGAGATAACTTTATCAATCTTTATCAATCCTATTAATGTAGCCCTATCTCAGATGTTTATAGTTTTCTCAATTCTCCCAAGTGTATCTTTGAAATTGTTTCTCTTAAGCAATGCTGTATTTTCCTGTGTCATTTTTACAAATTAGCAGGCATTTTACAATATCAGTCAAAACAGGAAACTGGTGTTGCAAAGAGAATAAATGAAACTAATTGTTCAGTGAGCCTGGATTGAGTTTCTTCTTAAATTGATAAGTGCTCAGAATATTAAGTGTGTGGTTTTCTGCCCACAGCAGGTCATCCTATAATCGTGTTGATGCAAAAAAGGGGAATTTAATCAGTGCCTGGTGCTGCAGGGCCACCCAGTTTGATATATTTCTGTGGTCCTTTGATTCGGCTGACCATCCATTTTAATCTTTCACTGTTTATTTGCAGGCAGAGCCCTGATTGATTTGGGGTGTGGAAGACGTTTTAATCAATGTTGTATTGACACATTTTACTCACCTACAGACTGTGTGGGTGATGAAGCCCACATTGAGTTTTAAGGCTTGCAAGAAACCATTTATTTTCAGTGTTTGTGGGTGCTTTAGTTCTAGCCACTGACCCTCCTCCCCACATTTTGGGAGTCTGGCTCATTTCACTGGAGGCACGAACGGTGTCCTGTAGGTCACATGCCTCAGTTGTGTCCATGTTGTTTCCTGGCCCTTGTGCATTAATTGCATCCGATGGGTTGTGTAGAGAGTCTTTCTTTATTTGCAGAGGTCAGTAGCACTGGTGGAAGAGACAATAACCGCAGCAGCTCCCTCCCTCCCAGGCCCTTGGCCTTTCCCTAGCTATGCCATAAGCCTCCCCGGGTCCATGGGCCACCCAGCATAACGGGCAAGTATGAAGGCCTTGCCTGCAAACCAGCCTCCGCCAGCTCTCCTTTGGTGAGTATGCCGGGCTCTTGTGCGTTGTGCGAATGAGGGGGCAGTGGGGGGCTTGGCGGGGGGAGGATGAACCTGAAGTGACAGGGCAGCGGGAAGCGAAGGTGGGTGTAAGGCTGGAGTTGGGTCTAGAAGGAGGAGAGAGAAGCGGGGGGACAGGGGCGTTGGGGATATGAAATTCGGGCTATGCTTTTTCTAATTGGTACAGATTCATATTTTCTTGCTTTTTTTCAGGCTCAGGAAAAAAACGAAGCCCAAGGCCTTCAGGTATTGGAGAAGAGGACCAAGGTAGGCACCTGTAGGTGGACGTCGTTGTGTTGGTGGAGGGCACCTTAGGTCACCTGCTCTAGGACGGTATTCCCGGGGTTTTGCCCAGCGTCCCTCTGGGTGGGGAGAAGGTGCAGCCAGAGCAGGAGATGGTCTTCATTGTGCCCCCTCCTCCTCTCCTTCCTTGGTGGGCGAGAGAGGGGGAGGGCTCCTTTATCAAGAGGGCTGGGCTTCCAGAGCCCTGCTGGGCAAGGCAGAATCCAGCCAGAATTCTTGGGGTCCGTCCTGGAGGCCGTGTTTTTGGATCACGAAGTCACACGAAGACTACCCTGCTTTTGAGAAAGAAGTTTAGCTTGTCATCGACAGCAGTAAATCCCAAAAGCTCCTCCAGGATCACAGAAGCACCATTAAAGGAAAGCTTCATGGGAAGGCAGCAATCTCCCTTTCTCTTTTTGTAAGTGCAGCAAGACTTGCATAACACAGTCCTTAAAGCAATATTTCCCAATTGTGGGAACTTCAGGATGAGGAGACTTCAGCACTTCCAAGTCTTGCCAGCTGGGGAATTCTGGGAGTTGAAGTCCACCCATCTTAAAGCTGCCAAGGTTGGCACCCACTGCCTTGGAGAGTCAGGTGGACAAAACTTACTTAGGTTGAGTGAGTTATTCTATCAATTCAGTAAAAAAAATGGGCCAAGAGCAGAATAGGGCAGTTTTTGTGTAAGGACTTTACAAATTGTTCTCTTCAGCACGAGCTTAGAGGTTGGAACAAGAATCAAAGATGGGAAGGAAATGTTCAGAAGATATGGCAGCGACGACAATATTGTGGCTTTTCCTTTCTTAATTTCCACAGGAGTCTCAAGAATCGATGTGAGAAGCCTTCGTTCCAGTGGTGGGCCAGGAGGGTCTGCAAAAGTATCCCTGCTTACAGGAGATGTCTGGAACCTTTGTCAGAAGAGGGGGCTCATTCCCACCCCCCCAGAAAACCACCTCTGGCAGCCCAAAGGCAATGCCCGTGTATGCTACCTACCTGTCTGGGGGATTTTTTCCCAATGGCAGCCACGTCAGTATTTCTGAAGTTCTTCTAACTGGCTTCCCTTTTGTACTGCAAAAATAAATGAAATTTGTGGGGCCTTTTCCTGATGTTCCAGGTGGTGTTTGTATTTTGTCCCTCACCCTGTTTATTGTCCCAAGTCCCCAGCAGCAGTGCAGGGCAGTGGTGGGATTCAGCCGGTTCGCACCGGTTCAAGAGAACCAGTTGTTAACTTTCTGAGCAGTTTGGCGAACTGGTTGTTGGAAGAAATCATGAGGGCAGAGAACTGGTGGTGAAATGATTTGAATCCCACCACTGGTGCAGGGTAGCCTTGTCCAACCTGGGCGAGTTTCACTGTTTTCTGTTTGAACCCCAATAAATGCCAGCTCTGGCAGCAAAACCCTCAACCTTCCCTCCTCCACACCCCCATTGCTCAAAGGCCCAGGTGGGACCGAGGACCTTCTGTTCCAAGTCGCCATTGGGGGGTAATGAACCTGCCTTGTTGATGTGCCCAGGCGAGACCAGGTGTCTTGAGAACCTCAAGTTCTTCTCTTGATGAAGCCACAAAGGTCCAGGTAGTCTTCAACGTATGACCGCAATGGGGCAAGGACTTCTGTTGCTAAGCTAGGCAAGGAGGGCGTGAGTTGTGCCTGATTTTACAACCACTTTTGCCAGAGTCACTAAACGAATCGACACCGTTGCTAAGTGACTCTCGTATTTGTTAAGGTAATCTAGCTCCCTTCACTGCCCCTGGCAGTCAGGGCCCCCCTGGGAAGGTCATCCAATGGTTCGTCCCATGACCCCCGGATGAAACACAACTGTCGTAAACGTGGACCAATGGACAAATCTTGCTTGAATTTTGATCTCGTAACTGTGGGGACACGGCGAAGCTGGTAAGTTACTATTTGCAGCCTTGTTGGAAGTTGGAATGGTTGTTCAACGAGTCGACATGCCTTGGGGACCCCCCTGTGTTTCAGAGCTTCGCTCTGGGCAGGGCAGCCCCTTGGTGTCTTTTGAGGGGGCGTCACAGCTCTCTTAAATCTCAGTTTGGGCCTGGAGAGCCGCAGGTGGCGTCTCTGGCGATGCTGCCCCCCCTTTGGCAATGAAAGGCCTGGGCTCAGCCTTGCTGGGGGGAGGGACACCCCCCAAATTGGCTCTGTTGTTGCACTCAGGGGATGAACAGCACTTAAGGCAGCCGTTCTTTCTCTTCATTCCTCCAGGCTCCCCAAATGCTGTTTCCATCCTCGGAATGGGAGCTGGTCCTCCACTTGTGACCAGTGTCCTGGGTGGCAAAGCGGCTGTGCTCGCCTCTGCGGGGGACCCACCCCTTCGTCTTTCTTTAACGCTCCCCCCCCTCGTGTTTCTATGTAGACCCTGAGTGTGAAAGGATTAGATAATGAGAATTACCACTGTTTCACTTTCTTCAGGTAAAATGCCTCCCACCCCCACCCCTCAAATGCACACGCTGGTAGTTAGCTGAAATTTAATCCACTATCTGAGAAGCGTGAGAGAACGAAAAGGCAGAATATCCTTTCCATAAAACCATTTGGAAATTGAACCCTTGCAAGAGTGACACGCACTTAAATGAAGCAGCCAGGCAAACTTCGGTCTGCAACTGTCTCTCCAAAGTATTTGACTTCCTCCAGGCATAAGGAAATAACATGCCGAAAGTCAGATGAGCCGAAAAAATTGGGATTGGAAGAGAGTCTTCCCGTGAGTGGCAAGAGTTGGGCTAAAATAAAGCTGGCATGTGAGGGGCACCAACCTGCCAGGGAAGCTGGAAGCCCTCTTGGTGCCTGGGGCACAGGAGATAAAATGAAAATGGAAACCTTTCTCCTCCCCCCATTTGACAGCAGGGCAAGAAGAGGCAGGCTGGGGCTCGGGGGCTATAAAGGGGCTGAATTGCCAGAAAGAATTAAGGTTTTGATTCTGAGTGCCAGGTTTGTCTGCAAGGCAGGTAGTCCTGGACTTATGACCACAACTGTGCCCAGAATTTTTGTTCTTAAGCGAAACGATGGCTCGGGGAGCCTTGCCCCATTTTACGACCTGCCTTGCCCCCATTGTTAAGTGAATCACTGCAGCTGTTAAATCAGCAACACAGTTGTGTCAAGTGAGTGTGTCTTCTGCATCGGCCTTGCTGGTCAGAATGTCTCACAAAGGGACCCTGGGACTCTGCAACCGTCATAAATACGAGTCAGTTGCCAAGCATCAGGCGACCCTGGGGGGAGGGGCTGCAACGGTCTTAAGGGTGAAAAACAGTCTGAGTCTCTTTTTCCAATGCCGCTGTAGCTTTGGTCGTTAAATGAACTGCTGTAAGTCGAGGACAATCTGTACTAACTATGAAAAATTCTCACCCACAGTTTTAATTGTAGCTTGGAAGGCAAAGTTGACTTTACTGGGACAGGGAGGGGGATGAAGGGGGGGGCGATTCCTGCCCCCTCCCTGATTTCACCTCCGACTCCAGCCCCAGTCCCAGAGCGGATGGGGGCGGCAGCTTTTGTCATCCCTGGGGGTGCTGGTGTCAAAGGGGGAGGGGGCTGGACCCCAGTGACCGGGCGCAAGGCCTGACGCCTGCAGTGGGACCCAGCCACTGTGGACACTGGGCGGGGACTCGCCCACCCTGCTTGCAGGACAAGGCCCCTCCCTGGGTTGCTCAGCCAAATCAAAGGGGTGGGGCTAATGGTCCCCCAACTGGTGTTGCTGGGGGATTTCAGGCCACCTTCTCTGGGTGAGGGTTGGTCAGTTGCTGCCCAGGCAGCCCCTCCTGGATCCAAAGGCCGCCACCTTCCTGGTGGTGGTGATGCCAACCAAGAGGATGGCTGTCCGTGGGCTCCACTCGCCATACAAGAGGCGGCAGCCCAGGCAGTGAGGATGTCGTTGGAGCGACTCAGGTGGCCTTGCCCTTGCCAGCTGGTCTTCCTACTCATGGTGCTAGTTGCCACCATAATGGCTCTGGACTTGGTTATCTGTCCGGCCTCCTTCTCCCGCAGGGATCTTCCCACCAGATCAGATCAGGTGGGATCCATTCCAGTAAAGGAGGATCTCTGGAGCTCAGGGTTGAGAGGAAGGATCTCCTTGGGGCTCTCTGAGCTTGCTTGTTTCCTTGCAGACGTTTCATTACCAAACTAGGTAACATCATCAGTGCTAAACGATGAGGCACTTGCACTGCTGATGTTACTGGAGTTTGGAGAGCACCGAGGACCCCGCTTCCCCCCAGGCCCATCTCCCCAAGAATGCTGCCTGGGAATGGACACTTTTGATCACAATCCCCCTCCCCTCCCCTCCCCTCCCCCCGGTTATAAAACCCGGTCTCCTCGTTTCCTTCTGGGATTCAGGCGAGCCTTGATGGGGCCACGCTGGGATGGGAGACTTCAATTTGGCAGAGGTGGTTTTTTGTATTTTTTTTTTTCTTTTTGCATCATTTCACTACTGTGTCTGCTTATTTTATGGCTAGCTTTATTTATTATTTCTGAAGTGTTTCTGTTTTCCCTTGGTGACGTTTCTGATTTTCAGAAGTTTCAGAACTTTGATTTTGCACAGACAGATTTCTCTTCGTAGACCAAGGCCTCTTACTCTGATGTCGTCATCCCTGCTTCAGTCCAAAGCCATGGCTGGGCAAGCAGAAGCTTTCCAGGCAGCATGGCCTGGAGCTTGGTTGCAAACCCTTCCCCACTGACTGCTCTGAGTGCAAAGGACAATGTCTCCCGTTGACTCTGAGCCAGAGGTGGAACTTCTCCAGGGTCCATTTGCTACCCTGGCCCTTCAGGTCTTCCAGAGGCGCATCTGTCGTTGCGGTAACCAAACATGCCTCATCATGCTAAACCAAACCATGGATCCCCAAGCAACCTAACACAGGCCTTGTTTTGGGGGTGGAAATGCAATATCCTACCAGACGCTTAGGATCTCTCAAGGGTAAGTTCCTCTTATTGACCACTCAGTCTGCTTAACTTGGACCTGGAGAAGAGCAGTGTCGCCCTGTCGCCTCAGCTTCACAGTTATTTGATATCTCCATTAAAAAAAAAATCCCTTCCAATTCTTACAGCAGTTTGGAGAAAGACCTCCAACTATGGCCCTTTACTCTCCATTCTTGCATGTCTTAGAGGTGTTGGTTGGGCTTTACACCAAGTTTTTTCTCTCTTGACTGGCAAGAGATGGAAAAATTGCACTCCAAATTCTGATGGATCTTTGTGTGATTTTGCTCTTTGCCATTATCCATAAGCTGGCCCATTGGTTGACCTCCATCTCAAACTAAAAGTATTTCCCATATTCATTTTGTAACACATGGGTACATTGTACATTGAATAGACTGAATCATCAAATGCACAGCACCAACGGTTTTTAAAACGTTCAAAGTATCCACACAGCATTTTGATTAAGCCAACCAACTAAACTCTTAACATAAAGTTACAGGCCAGCAAGTATACGCAAATGATGCGTCCTTGCAAAGAATGGCAGATTTAGTGGGAGATGCCAAGGTAGCTGGAGACGTTGGGCGCAAGCCTGAGGCAGCTCTGCTTTCTAGGTCGGTTCTTTCTGCCTCTGGTGAGCAAGGCCCCCAGGCCTGAAAGACCCACTTGGAGTGGGTCTGTCCTGGGGGGATCATGGGGGATCCCCTCATGTGCTTTGGGAAGGAACCTAGGCTCTCCTGGCTCACCTTCGGACTTTCTTGAAGGAAATCCTCTGCTCCTTCAGCTGAGGAGGTACAGGCAGGAGAGCTCCAGTTGCATTGATGTCCTTGCTGTGGGTCTAGGACAACTTGCCACAGCCAATTCTCCACAGGACAAGAGTTACTCCAACCTCGAAGAAATGGTGGAAGAGAATCATTAAGGAAAGGATTCAAAAGGAGGGGCAGAAGGAAATGGGAATGACAAAAATTAAGATTATTTTAAATAATTCAACTGAATTATTGAATTCTCCTGTGGCGAGTTGTCCCATTCCAGCCTCACCACCACTATCTTTCAACCCTTGGCCACTTCATGTTCCTTGAGCCTTGAGCCTCTCTTTCTCCTTCAGAGAACGGACACGGGCACCAGAGCAATCTGAACGTGCTCTGAAAGGATCCAGTCATCGTTCCAGAGAGTCTAAGTCTCTTGGATCTTGGTTCAAAAACTCAAAAACAACTCCTTCTGGGAACTGAGATTTGTCTGGTGACAATCTCCCTCTTCAACTAATTAAGCCAAACTGATTTCTTGGGATCAAAAGTGGACATATAGATAACATTGGTATGTTTCCAAGAATGGGTCTCTGGACCGACCCTTCCATTCAACCTGTGTGCAGTAATGCAGGAAGAATGCTGCTTTCTGTCAAAGACCTGGTGGGACTTGGGCAGTGGGCGATTTTGGGTGTCAGGTTAGGAACAAAATGCCAGGTGCATTTGTGGAATCAGGGTGAAGAGGAAGGCAGTGAGATGTTGGCCCAGACAGAAGCAGGAAGAGACCAGTATAACACAGATTTATTCTGTAAGAATCTCTAAGGATAGGAGTAACAAATTGGTTTCCAGTTGAACTGTTGTCTATGGACGTCCAGGCTGAAATGTCAGTTCATGAAATACAGGCCTGTTTGTTTCACGAAGCTCTGCCATTATCTGTAGCACGGGGAATTCTTCCAGGCCTGGCCTGCCAGTGAACTAGAGATGGAGGCCCAGCAGCTGGAAAACCTGTTCAATGTTGATATCCCGAGTTAGAGAGGAATGTGGGCTAGCGGAAGAGAAATTCTAGGATGACATGCAAACTCTGAAAGGTAGTTAATCTGGTGAGTGTCTATAGAGCTGTGGAAATGGTCTTTGAATGGGCTGAGTGTGGTCCCAGTTCTAAAGACGGGGAATGGGTCTTCCAAAAATACAGTGGATTTGGTCGCCTATTTTGAGACTGGCTGTGTTCACATGGCAGCAAAAACCTTAGTTGAGAAGCATATGGCGCTATTTCTGAAGTACTCATGAACCAAACGATGTGTGTGTGTGTGTGTGTGTGTGAGAGAGAGAGAGAGAGAGAGAGAGAGACTCAGTTGAAACTGAAATTGTGCGTTCAAATTAAAATGGGACAAGAGCAACAATCAGAGCCAATCGGCTCTGATTTAGCTTCAGGCCATTTGAGGGAATTAAAAATTGCATTGGCCACTTCAGAAAATATCACCAAATTGAACTTGAATTGCTAGGAGTTCCTGATTCTTCCCAATGTCATTCCACTCAGCACAATTGTGGGTCAATGAGTCATAAACGCACCTTGCCACCCCTGGAAGCTGTAGTGGAGCCATCAAACTATACAACGATATGAATAAGGTACAAAGACTGAACTATGAAGAAAATATCTCATTATGTCATAAAAATGCCTGTTGAACTATGTACTTAACAGTGCCCTGGATTGAAGATGCTTTGAGGTGGAGGTGTCAGTTCTGTTGAGTTTGGGACAAAATGTTATGCTGGCTGGAGAATTCTGGGAGTTGAAATCCACAAGTCTTAAAGTTGCCAAGTTTGGGGACCCCTGTTCTAGATTATTGCAAGAAAGGTTTGTGTCCCAGGAAAAATCAAGAGAAAAAAGTCTAATCTGTTTGCCAGATGTCTCCAAAGGTGCTTTTTCCCAAGAGGCAACTGGACTTTCTTTGTTTTTCCTTGAAGACGTTTTGCTTCTCAGAACTGCAGAAGCTTCTTGGATGAGAAGTGAAACATCTTCAAGGAAAAAAACCAAGAAAGTCCAGTTGCCTCTTGGGAAAAAAAGGGGCATCTTTGGGACAAC
Source organism: Laticauda colubrina (assembly GCA_015471245.1). Taxonomy (NCBI): domain Eukaryota; kingdom Metazoa; phylum Chordata; class Lepidosauria; order Squamata; family Elapidae; genus Laticauda; species Laticauda colubrina. Next base: position 618,309 of record BLBF01000073.1, on the reverse strand, counting down.
CAGGACCTGGATGATTGAGATTCTCCATAGACATATCTGCCAGATGGTGATATTAAATCAGAATGTCATCCAAGAAATAAGTGTTTTACCTAGATACTGCTGTACAATATGTAATACATGTGTGTGCAAATATGTATGTAGGTACTACGTATGTACATGAAATACCGTTACTGTGTGCATCAGAGTTTCTTCTATTCAACATGCCTCCAGGATCACAACAGCAAAATTTGGTGGCAAGCTGCCCATTTTCATGATTAGATTCTTGTGGTTTTCAAATTGGGGTTTAACCTCTGCTAGGCAGCACACTTATTCTGCATCTAAAATCTGATCCCAGGCTTGGCTGACCTTTAGGAAGGATGATGATGATACCTTTGATCTTCCAGTGAGGTCAGCTTATCACAAAAGCTCCTTTAGATCCTTGCAGGCCAAAACATGGCTAAGAATTTTCTATCTTTTCCCTGAAAGGCAGGAAGTATTTGTTTGACACTGCTAGAAGTAGCAATAGCACTAGCCCTTAGACTGATATGCCGCTTCCCAGTGCTTTTATAGCCCTCTCTAAGTGGTTTACAGAGTCAGCCTCTTGCCCCCCAACAACCTGGGTCCTCATTTGACTGACCTTGGAAGGACCACCTGCAGTTGTACACAGTTGTCTTTGCAGATGTTTAAAAGCCTTCAAGAAAAAAATAAATGAAGGACAGACTAATGTCTCCAACAAATTTTGTGGAGACTGGAACTTGCTCATAATCATGCAAACTGATACCTGGCTGGGAAGAGACGGAGAGCTGAGGGGAGGACCAAGGAAGTTCTAAGCTGTGAACCATCCTGTGGCAAGCAATGAATCTCTGGATGAAGAGGCTCTCTTCTTCATCCAGACTTCCGTGGGGCAGGCAATCCACCAGAGCTGTTCAAAACCACAGGTACCAACCAAACAATGGAGAACCGGCCCGTTTCCCCTGCAGCGGCTTCGGTGCTGCTTCACAGGAGAGCCATAGTGGGCAAATGAAGGCAGACGTTCACAGATTCCTCTTTCACAGATGGCAAAGCTCACAAAACATAATTCATTTTCATTACTCAGCGCTTCCAATATTTAGACAATATGTAATGAAACAGAAAATTATCTTTTGGATGCAGTGCAAGAAATGTTATAGGAAGGCATCTGACATGATAATTTTGGGCTAATTGTGGTTTCTCAGGAGAACTTGGGGCGTTGGGTGCGTCCTCTGGGTTGATATGTCTTCAGAAGCATAAGGCGCGAAATAGCCTCCCAGAGATGGCTCCTCTTTGGAGAAGGATCCCTCCCAATTCACCCTCTGCTTTGTGCCAACAGGTTCCTGCTTCTGGGTGGCAGTGCTAAATGGCAACGTGGTGGGCATCGTGGCGGCCCGAGGCAACGAGGAGGACAACACAGTGGAATTGCGCCGCATGTCGGTAGACTCTAAATACCGTGGTAAAGGGATCGCTAAAGCTCTGGGCCGGAAAGTGCTGGAGTTTGCTGTGCTCAACAACTACTCCTCTGTGGTGCTGGGGACCACGGCAGTGAAGGTGGCAGCCCACAAGTTGTATGAGTCCTTAGGCTTCAAGCATGTTGGGCTGGTGGAACACTATTCTCTGCCTGGAATGACACATTCTATTCTAGAGCAAATCTTCTTCCAGCTTCGCTACCACCGCTATTGCCTGCAGCTGCGTGAAGAATGAGGGAGCCTCATCTTCAGGGCCGCCCTCCCCAGAACCTCCTGGCCAGGGTTTTGTGCGGGGGGGGGGGTTGTGTCATAGTTTCTTTGCCATCCCCTCCTTTCATGTTCTTCATTAGCTTTGTACAAGTCCTTGTACAAGGGAAGGGGACCTTCTTCTTCTTCTTCTCTTCTGAAATGCTTGTAGGGTGATGGCAGCGCTAATGCTGGAGATATGGCGGACCTGCCCTTGGCCTGACCTGGGTCAAGCTCAGGATGGACACGTTCACTCTCCCAGTCTTACCCCAGTTAACCCACCTAAGCACAGAAATGTCAATGCATAACAAGGCTGCTTGACTGACATGTGTTAAAAATAATAATAACATTAATAATCTCCTTTTCCCCTCCCCCCCAAGTATTAAACAAAGCGATACTTCATGATACAGCTCAATGCAAAAGTTTTATGTGAATGCATTTCTCAGTATTTTATGAAGTAGTATGCATTCATGTTCTCAAGGTACAATACCGGTTAACCTTGCTGAAAGAAAATGTGAAAATCCTGCTTGCTATAATGCATGAAGAGGAAGTATTTGCATGCATTCAAACACTACGAAGTAGGCGCTAATAATAATAATATTAATGCACTTTCTGGATGTACCTCCCCGGTGCCTAAATTCTCAAGAATATTGGCGCATCTCACACCTGGGCCCTTTATCCTCGTTTTCTTCTTCCTAAGCCAGCAAATACAAGCCCTGAGCCCAATGTAACATATGTAAATGACTGAAATATCAAATATGCGAATGTAGATAGACTTTGAGGTCCCCTGCCAGATATCTCCACCCAGAGTGTTAATTTTCCTTTATTGAGGACTTTTGTTTATTACGTTTGCTTAAACAACCCAAATGCTTCGCTTTTGCGGACTGGTTTCCCAGAGGCAAAAGGGAGACTTCTGTTTCTATGGCAACACACCTGTACGCAAATAATGTGCACCAAATCTGAACGCTTCAGAAAAAGCAATACACAAGAGAGAGAGAGAGAGAGAGAGAGAGAGAGAGAGAGCAGGAGCTGCCGGTTTCAGCTGCAGGAGGCCAGGAAAGCAAAGATGGTGGTCTAATCAGTTGCTTCTTGCTAGTGGAATAGCAAATCTAGAAGAGCAGACCTACAACGCCACTGCTGCTTTAACAGTTATGTCACATTTGTGAGTTGTACAGCTCCATGCAAAAAGCGATGCAACGCAACAGAGATATGGCATGCTACCTGTTGGAGCCCAGCACGAAAACACCTGAAGTTGCAGCTTCTTCTGCCTTGAAATACCATGAAATATTCAAGAAATATCTTGAAATATTCTATTTCAAGAATAGCAACTTTTGTATTCATGGTAACCGAATAGAAGTCAGGCAGCTTGGGGTTTTAAAAGGCAATCGGTTCAGAAAAACCCAGAAGTTTTCTGGTTGCATTTAATTGGGGGGGGGGGGGGAATTGAAGAGCTGAGCTTGATAAAAGCAGCTTTCCTTTCATATTTCCTCCGGTTGAATGATATTGTGGTAGAAATTGGGCCGCCCCCCACCCGATTGGAGGGAGAAGGTCCCAGAGAAGGATGGAGCCCAGGGGAGAGGACAGGAGAAAGACCCCCTGCCAAGTCAGTCCTTTGGCCTGTCAACGGAGGAGAGAAGCTGCATTTCGGTGACAGGGAGACTGTTTGGATCTTGCTGCCTGGTCTCAAAATGAGGAATGGGTGGAAAGATTGCAAAGGCTGCCCTGAATTTTCCTTGCTTTGGGCTCCTGGTGAGGATCCTGCAGCCCCTTTCCCATCACTGGGCTTCCTGGAGCCCCGCCCGTGGCTCCATCCTTACCCAGGGAGGTGATGGGAGAGGGGCTTCCTCGTTGCTCCCCCCCCCCCATCTCAAGCATGGAGCAACTTGGACGATGAGGCTCTTCAGGCTGATGACCAAATAAAGGGAGAAGGATGGAGGGAGACAGTTCTTGGCTTCAATGGTGACGGCCTTCCTGCCTCTGGTGGCGCCAGGAGCTTAAAAATGGCCAGACCAAACTGTGTCCCAGCAATAAAACCCTTGATCCGCACTAGAGACCGACTTGATGAGCAGAATGTACTTCTTGGAGCCAAGTGTGTGTGTGTGTGTGTGTGTGTGCGTGCGTGCGTGCCTCTTGATGTAGAATGTATTTTTTTTTTTAAAAAAGAAAAAATTCTATGCTGTACATTTCTCTTGAAGCTCAAATGTGTACCGTTTGGGGGGGGGGGGGGTGGGGGGGCTGTAGGATAGAGGTGTATAGTGTACAGAAATTGGTACGATATTTTATAGCTGTTTTTGGTGATTACATTAAACTGCGTAACCCAGATGAATATTATAAAGTGTTAGGGGGGAAAAGGGAAAGGGAGGAACTGCTTGTGCCTTTTAATTTTTTTTTTCCTTTTTGTGTTCTTGTGTTATCCTTGCACTAAATGATTTCTGGAGAATTAATAGTACTATACAGCCTAATGAATTGGACGATGAAAGTGTACATGGCCTCTGTGGACTGCAATTGATTTTTATGGAGGCACTTTAAGGATGTGGATGGTCCAGTGCTCGAAGAGGAGGGGAAAGGAGGAGATTTCCTCTTTCATAGCTGGGGGATCCAACACCAGGCAGGGAAGTCTGCGCTGCAGGGCCTCCACTGAACTGTCCCTGTATGGTCACCTTTTTACATACGGGAGCAAGTGGGCTTCTGGAAATACACGGGTTCTGAAGTGTTGCTTCTCCGGCTTTGGCTGAATTCATTTGTGCAATTAGTGGGAGGCCAAGGGATCTCTTGCCCATCTAGTTGTGTCTTCTTTCCACTTCCTTTAAATTACCATACATCAGCAAAGGGCTGACAGAAAGCACCCTTGACCTCTCTACCTGGCCTTCTCTCACCTGGCTTTTCGACCTCTCTATCAGGAACCCATCAGGGAAGAAGCCTTAAGTCTCTGCAGGGAAGGAGTTACAGAGGCCGGAGGTCTGGTGAATGTCTGATAAGGAGGAGAGGAGAGCTTGAAAGGTGGGTGGGACACACTGCTAGGGGGTGCTTTTAGCTAGAAAACAATAGACACTGGAAGTAGAAGGTGCTGGAAGGGAATTGTGTAACGTTCAAAGATGAGGAATAATGGGAAACACATATTTCGGATGAAACGTAGAAGGAACAATAATATCCCATTAGGTGCTTTTACCTTGGAGGGGAAAAGAGATTTAAAGGAAGCAGGAAACAAACGTTTTCCATCCAATCTTCATCAATCAAAGGAAGAGGCCACACATTGTGATGTGGGGAGATTTTAGAGCATTTTGCATTTTGGAGCTACTGAGAGGATATGCTAAGTGCAGCCAATTGCAATCCTCCAGTGAATCATCCGGCATATGCTTTCATCTTCAACCTGATTTTTTAAAAATAAAAAATTAGGTATATATGTTTTTGAAAAAGATATAGCAATGATGCCTGCACAGAGCTGTACCGGTTGACCAAACCCTTTTCAGAGCGGGGAGGGAAGGAGGGAGAGGGAGAGAGAGCGCACAACCAATAGCAGCTGAAGTGTAGACTTGCGGTGTGGTTCTTTGCATCCTACCTTGCAAACAAATCAATTAGGCCACGTTCAGTCGACCTGTTTCCAACCAGCTGCACACCGATTTATGGCCAGTAGAAGAACCTTCCGGACATCAGCAAGGCCACAGCTTCAGGTGGCGATCTTTCCCACGTAGGAGAGAGGCCTGCATTCATAAGACTGACTTTATCACGGGCAGGTTTCTCCTGCAAAGGCTGCAGTTCTCTTGGGTGTTTTTTTTTTTTTTTTTTTTTTTTTGGGGGGGGGGGGAAGCAGAGGCCCCTGATGCTGCAGGTGACTTGGGCTGGTCTTTGAGGAAGAACTGGATGAGGCCTGGCACCGATTCCTGGCCGATGGGGAGCAGAGGCAGCTCTTGGTGTAATCCCAGGCCTGACTGAATGGGGCTGATCCTGAGTCTTCTCCTGGGGCCAAACGCCTGGATTTCTGTCTACTGCTGGCTTTTTTGCTGCCGCATTTCTCCAGCTACCACTTGGAAATATCCCCTTAGCCAAATTGACACAGCAAAGCTGCTATTTATGAGGATAGTTTTATTGTGGCCAATGCATGGGCACCGCTTTTTATAGGCTGCAAAACCCAGGCAAAAAGATCTCCCTTCCCTAACTTGGATTTCTTCTGTGAGTAAGGAAGGTTTTTCTTTCTTTGTTTGAATTATGGCTTGGAGCAATGGGGCCAGGAGTTCTGGCACTGAGGCCTTTATCAGAGCTGTGGCTGCCAGGAGGGGGGGGGGGGCTGTCAATCAAGGCGGCCAGGATCCTTCACTCCAAGACCCACCACAGGTGTCCCAGCAGATGCAGAAAAGGAACCAAGCTTTACTCTCACAGTTGAGGCCACCTGTCTTGACTTCCTCGGCCCCTTCCCTGTGGACCTCTCTGCTTTATCATGTCCACACAAGGCTTAATTGTTTCATTCATCAATATGCAACCTCTTCATTGATTCCTTCCTGAAACTTGTTGCATTACAGAAATTTAACTTACAAAGCCAAGGTAATTGTAATTACCTTTGTAATTCAACCTCCACTGAGTTTCTGTCCTATGGCTCTCATCAGCTGCATAATTCCAAAATCATCCCGTGGATAGATACATTTTTGGTTTTTTGCCTTGCATTCAGATACATAAAATTAAGCAGCTGTATTCTTAGAGTATTTTGTCTGTATCTTGTTTATGGGCTTCATAAGGTGCACCAGTTTATAAGAACCGTGCAAATGCTTTGGAAAAAGGTGTTTCAAAAAAAGGGAGGGTCCTCACAAAGCCCCCCATCTTCAAACCAGCCGTATCTTTGTTTTGAGACTCACACACAACTTTGGACGCGGTTTCCGGCTGCCTCCACACATGTGTGCATTGCATTCACTTCTGGGGTTTCTGTGCAAGGCTGGAAATGTGTTTGCAGGCTGCAAAGCTCCCCTTTGGAAGCCTGGCCACTGACTCACCACAGGCCAAGAGTGGAAAAGGCTTTCATCCACAGGAACGACTGCTAGCCGTTCCCCTGGGTATAGTGCTGTGAAAATGGACTAAAAGCTCCATTAATCATGCCTGGTGGTCAGTTCGGGAGCTCTTGAGGGCTGCTGACCATTTAAGCAGCTCTGGCTCTTGTTTAAAAGAGTGGCTTATCTACCACTGGCTCTCAAGATGGGAAACGGGGCCGGAGGCTCGAATCCCACAAAGTGGGAAAAATAGGAGCCTCTCCTCTTCTTCGTTTTCCAAATACTTGAGGCAGTTTTTCAGCCTGTATTGAGCTTGATGCCTTTTGTCCGCTTCTACTTCTAAATCTAGACCCTGCAGCCCCTTTTCCTACGACTGTTGGAAAAACACAAAGGTTTCTGCCTTTCAGATCCAAGAACTTTGGCTGTCATAATGTGTGACATATTTCTGAGCTTCTGCCAAACTTGATCGCTCTGGGTCCTGCTAAACCTGTCGCCAGAGTTTTAACTTTGCTTCCTTGATACAGGGTGGCGGTTAGATAATGTTTCCCCCAAGGTTACGGCTCAGCTGAACTTCAGCAAACAAGGCTGGGCTGGGCCGCTTAGGGATTCCTCTATGTAGCTAGATTGAACATTGGAATTTGCATTCTAAAAATGTATTGCAAATTCAAGCATCTTAATAGATATCAGTACAAAACCCCCCACGTTTATTAATAAACCCCCTAATAATGACTTCACAGGGGCCTTTGCTCTGTTTTTACATATACCATTTATCATACCACTCTGGCTAAGGAGAGATTATCATACATGACGTGCATGCAGTCATGTGCGCATGCATGATAATACTGCATAATCATATAGGTCACAATCTCTGTGTCTCTGCTATATATATAAGATAAGCACTGATTCAGATTGAACAGCTATGGGTGTGATTTGAATATTTTTAAAAAAAGAAACAAAACCTAAAATTCTCCGAGCCATAGGCTTTAAAATGACACCTGTATTTAAGCCAGTATAGTACAATCTTATTCTGTTCAACCATTGCTGTTATTTCTTTACTATATTTCATAAGAGACTTTCTATCATGCCACGGTGCTTCTCACTGACACTTAATGTGACAGATACATCAGATCTCTGAAGTGCATTTCCTTCTGCCTTAGATGAGGAGTTTTCAGCAATTAAAGTCTCTCCTTCAAAGTAACCCCCTGCTTTAATTGCAAAAGAGGCAGAAATGGGCCCTAATCACAGCCTCCATGAGTGACACATATTGGCTTTGGTACTTTGGGGCAGCGGTGGTATTCAGCAGGTTCTGAGCAGTTCTGGAGAACCGGTAGCAGAAAATTTGAATAGTTCAGAGAATTGAAAAATCCCCACCTCTGACTGGAGATTTTACAGTGTCCTTCCCCTGCCACGCCCACCAAACCACGCTCACAGAACTGGTAGTAAAACAATTTGAATCCCACCCCTGCTTTGGGGGTGTTTCCGAGCAGGGGTCTCCAACCTTGGCACCTTTAAGAGGTGTGGACTTCAACTCCCAGAATTCCTCAGCCAGCAGAGCTTTGGGAGTTGAACTCCACGAGTCTTAGAGTTGCCAAGGTTGGGACCCCCATTTTAGAGCTGTTCTGTCTCAAACCTGGCCCCTTTTAAAAAGCGTGGACTGGCTGGGGAGTCCTGGGCGTTGGAAGTCCACACCTCTTAACATTCCCAAGTTTGAGGAACGCTGTTCTTGCGCTTCGTTTATTTCAGGGCTTTCCTTTCTTCCCTGCCTGGAGAGAAGCCTTCTTATCCTCCAGCCCACTGTGGTCACGGCAGACCCTCGGTGGCTCCCATCTGTATTGTCTTAGTCAATTGTCTTGATCTGGGTTTCCCTCTCAGTTTTAGGCTTTACTTTCTGGGTTGTCCCCTTTTGTCTATTTTCCACCTTCAGGAACATAACGTTGCCTTTCAGGGGCCTTTTCTGAAAACCTCTGCTTCCCCTTCCGGATGGATGGTGCTCCTGTCTCATCTGTCTCTAGATGACCGACACATGAGCCTCTGCTCACACTGCCAGCTTTGACTGACTCATCCTCGGTGCACTTCTGTGGCCCCACTGATGCCACCCTGCAGCCGGAGAACTGAGCAGCGTCTCCCCAAGGATGCTCAGCCCTTGAGAAAAGCCAGAAAAAGCAGAAGGAAAGCTGTTGCAAAGCACCACCCGGATGCATCCGCCAGGCAATCCCGGTGCAAGGTCCGAAGGGGCCCTTCAGCTTGCTTACGTGTGACCCAGTGCCCCCAGTCCGAGTTCCCAGAGCTCCCTTCACTGGGCTAAGTAGCCGTTGGCGAGATAAGTTGTTAACTGACTCACCATCTTGGGATTGTTTAGGTCTGTGTTCTCCATCCCTTTCCCAACCTTTCCCCCCACCCCAGTCACTCAAAGACCTGTCAGCGCAGGATGTTTATATCCGGCCTTGTGCTTTGGGATGTTCGGGAGGCGCTGAGGTGCCTCTCCTTGACTCCAGGGGCTGCTTGTGCTCTGGCCCTTCTCAAGGCCAAAGCTCTCCCGCTTTTTCCTACTTCTGCTCTTCATAGGCAACCTCCAGTACTTTTGTCTCAGTTTTGCAGGTCTTCAAATTATCTGTCCTCTCACCTCTTTTCATCAATGAATATTTCATGAAATATGTTTCATGAAATATGTTGTTACAACATATTTCAACAGGGTCAGTCATTGCAGGGGGGGCTGACCTTCTCATAGACCACCCTCCCTTTGGTGGTTGGGGGTCTTCCACAGAAGCCTCAGTAGTTTCTGATTTGGAAAGCCTCCCCTGAGCTTTACAAACAACGGCCGTGTCTTCCCTACTGCAAAACCCACCTGCTTTGGTTGATCTACAATCCTGACTCATAAGGATGTTCAATGTGGCCCTTCCTGGCTGCAGCATTTCCATGATTCCCCCCCCCCTCGAATTCACCCAGGCCTTCCGAAGGGATTTCAGACTAATCTGAAGGGGGTGCAGGGCCAGGCTAGTGACCTTTGACCCCACCCTCTGTCCCCCTCCCACTCAGAATCTCCCATCACCCTCTGGCCACAAACTTCCCCGTCTTTTCCTTCTGAACCTTCTCAGCTGCCCTCTCAACCGATGTTCATGGCTTCTCCCAGTGTTATCGCCCCTTCCCTAGAAAGGTTTGTCCCCCCAAAGAAGGTCATTTCGGTCTTTTGCCAAAACAGGCAAAGTCTCTTTCATTCTGCATCTGGTCCAAGCACATATGCTTCTTTTTGGAAAGGATGACTCCAAAGTGAAGGGCTCTCGGCTCTCATGCACAGCATGCCTTCCACCTCCGTAGGGAGGAGATACGAATTGCGGCCTGAAGGTTACCGGGACTCGGTCTCCAAGGAAAATGTTGCTGCTGTCCCTTTGCTCATTCAGAATTTGGGAGGATCTCTTCTGTTTCTTCAATCACAAGGAGGTTCCTTCTCATTTGTTAGCATCAACCTGGCATCCCCTTGGCTGTTTTTCCACTTCTCATCATGTAGTGAAAGGTTTACTTAATCTTCACCCGCCATATTAAATCTGGTATTGATGGGAAGTTCATTCCTGGTGTTGACAATGTGTGTGCAGAAGTTTTTATCCTCAGAACACATCTTCACCGTTGCCATTATTTTGGTGTTCATGTCTGAGAGCGTGCTGGCTTCCATAACAGTATCTCAATATCTGAGCTCTTCTCTTCTTCCAAAGAATGCCCCATTCATCCCTTTTGCAGGGTCTGCCTTCTCCCCCAGACATTCTGCTTTATGGCCTTGATGTGGGTCGTGGTAGGACTCTTTCCCCCAAAAACTGTCCTTTTTTTTTCTTTTGTTAGAATGATCAACCAATGCCTTAATGCTCTAGGATCCAAGGAAGCTCCATCAAGACTCCTCTCAAGACTTTTCCAAATAAACATGTTGTTAAAAGGAACATTCTCTTGTTAGTCAGTAACAACATTATATCCTACAATCGGGTCATAATATTCCACTTTCACTGAAATTCTAGCTTAGTTTTCAACTCCAGATCCTTCCTTTTTCAGCTTGCACGGTACCCTCTCAGGTTAGAAGACCACAATGACAAATGACTGGTTTTATATACATATATATATACCTGAAAATGGTTCCTCAAGGGGCCACCTGTGAATTCGTGCAACTAGTCCCCCAGCCATGTTTCCTAAGAGCATTTACTAAGCTGCCGGTTTCAGTGGAGGTAATCCTTGACTTACGATCGTTTCTTTAGCAATTGTTCAAAGTTATGAGGGCGCTGTAAAAGTGACTTATGACCGGTTCTCGCACTTACAACCTCTCAGCATCCTCACAGCCACCAATTGGGCATTTGGCAACCAACCTGCACTGATGACAGTTGCAGGTCCCTGGTTTGGTGTGAGAAGGCTGTTGGTCACCTTCCTAGCCGGCCTCCCACAAGCCAAGTCAATGGAAGAAGTCAGATCTGCTTAACCAGCACGGCGATTGACTTAGCAGCTGTGGTGAAAAGGGCATAAAGTCAGGCCTGACTCACTTAAGGGCTGCATCGCTTAGGGATGGAAGTTCTGGTCCTGATTGTTGTTGTAAGTCAAGGACTACCTGTGTATTTGTTAAATCAGAGGAAAGGCTGTCACAAGCATTTGGCCTCTGGGGAGAAGAGGGGGACAGGGCAGGATCCAAAGTCCTGTGAATTTTGACCTATTGGATTAACTTGTGTGTGTGTGTGTGTGTGTGTTTTCAGTAGATGCACATACACTCAATTGTGGTTCACCCAGATTAATCCAGGGGAAGTACTTCCCCCCCCCCCCGAGCTTTAGCTCTCCAGATTTAGACGGCCAGACTGTAGCTCCAACTGGACACCCACCTCCTCCCCCCCACCGCTTTGCCCAGCCGCCCAGTCTGGCCCCTTCTGCTCTTCTTCCACAGCCCCCATGTATTTTGCCAGCTTACTGTGTATTTCCCTGTGTATTTTCTCTGCCCGCAGCACCCAGGCCTCCTGGTTTTATGTTTAGATGGGGGATGGCTTTGTATTTCAGGAGACAGTGGGTGCACTGACCAGATTTTGGGATCTGTTTTGTTTTTCCATTGGATCCACCAGCCGGAGTATATCCTCTATGCTGTGGCTGTGACATCCTCAACTGCAGACCAACCGATCCCATTTTAGCCTTTTTTTCTTTGGGGAACTCAGACCGTTTCGCTCGCGGATGGGAAAACGGGACTGTGTTAACATGGACGAGTGTGTCAAGCAAACCCAGCCTATGTCTTTGGAATATTATGATGGAAATGAAATGCGGGTATCAAATTTTATAAATAAATAAAATAAACCAAGAATGCTGGATCCTTGTGTTTGTTCTGAATACCAAAACTGAAAGGAACTTGCAACCCTCCCTGCAAAATCCCCTCTTCATTCTGCGTTCCAAACTTTCCTTATTAGAGCAGATCAACCTCATTTGCTGCTGTTATAAGGTCTTTCGGGAGTTTGAAATCTGTAGCCTTCCACTGCAAATCGTTCAGAGACGTACAGGTGTGTCACAGGTCTCCTCACCCTCACTTTTACACAAAAGGCTTCCTACGAAGGAACTCGGCCAGCTAATTTTATTACGAAGAAACTACGGCCAGAAGGAAGCAGGCGCCCACGGACTTTGGGCCTCAGGATGGTAGGTGAAGGAACTGGGGGTCCAGGTTTTGCTGCTTTTGCTGACCCTTCGAATTGAGGGTCAAGTGAGCAGGCTTTGGGAAAGCCCAGGTGATCGGGGTCAGGGAGATTTCTATGGCCGTGGGATATGCTAGGAATCTATAGTGCATGCAAAGATTTAGGAAGCTGGGCTCAAGTTTTTTGTTTCAGTGAATTTCTAAGTAAGTAGACATTGACCCAACCACCATGTGTTAAAAAGTTAGAAACACATTTTTCTGCTAATGGGAATACATGCTTACTACTTAGATGGCATTATTTTCAGATTCCAATCAAGAAAAGAATTAATGGGGCAGGTGCAAAAATTTGGACAACCTTCCAGTCAGTATTTTTGTAACATTTCTTTTGGTAGAAATAACAGCTTCCCAAAAAAAAATTTCTGTAGCTAGTTAATGGTGTTTTGTCATTGTTTTTGGAGCTTTTCCCTGCTGTACTTTGCAGAACAATTCTTGCTCAAAAATTATCTTAGGACTCCTTGCATAATACTTCGCAAATTCAAGATATATATTTGAATAATATTCAAGTTCTGGGACTGTGAAGGCCATTCCGAACCCCAGATCTTCCCTTCCTGGTTCATTTCTAAATATGGCAGATGGTTGCCATGCTAAGATAACCAATCTTTTTTTCAGCTTCCCTGTTGTCCTTGGGATTATGAGAGAAGAAATACAACCACAAGAAATACAAGCTACAATGGGTGGAAGATCATTAAAGAGAGATTCAATCTAGAATTAAGGAGAAATTTCCTGATGGTGAGAACATTTGATCAATGGGTTTGAATGGGCTGCCTTCAGAAGCTCTGGGTGCTTCAACAATGGAGGTCTTCAAGAAGAGACTGGGCAGCCACTTGTCCGGAGTGGTATAGGGTCTCCTGCTTGGGTGAGGGGTTGGACTAGAAGACCTCCAAGGTCCCTTCCAAATGAGAAACTGGATGGCTCTAGATTACTTCTTTGAGGCAAACTGACAACTGCTCGTCTCCAAGGTCCCTTCCAATTCTGTATTTGGTAAATACATCAACCTCAGAATGACTGCCATGCCTGAGAAAACTTTGAGACACGGAATTTGCAGGATATGGTCAAAAAAAGTATGGAAGGCAGCAACACCCATACAAAGAACCCAGAGCTGTGTTTGCACCATCACGCCTGTCCTCCTGACCTCTCCAACCAGGAGCAGACAATGCAGGCTTGTGGGGATGATGGCTTGGGCTCCAGCCTCAGGCTCTCTGCATTTTGAGGGCCTTGCAGAAGGGGGAGCAGAAGAGGGGAGGTGGGTCTTCCTGAGACGGGGGTAGGAGGGAGGCAGGCAGGCCACAGAACAGAACAAGCCTCTTGTTCCTCTGTGAGGGCGTGGCTGATGGAGCTACTTCGCTCTGACTAAGGTCCGAGAACTTCAAGCCAGGAAGGAGGAAAAGTCTCGGGACAGAGCCAGCCTTGTCCCCAGCTGCTTTCTGGTTGATGCTCCTTCAAGGCCTGGGGCCAGATTCGTTCTTCCGTCATGGGTACAAGGAGCTCAGGGGGCCCATGTGGGCTGCTGTTGGCATTTCCCCCCATTCCAGAGTCACCAGAAGACGATGTCAACACAACGTCGACTCCCCAGATTGTCAGTCTCGCTGCTCCTGTTTCGGCTCTGGTTTCTGTTGTGTCGGAAAATAATAGGAAGCCTTGTAAGAAGAGCAATGGGTGCGTCACACAGGTGGCCTTCTCTTCCTTCCAAGCTTCTCTCAATCAATGGGAAAACATCCAGAGATGACCACTGGGTTGGGCAGATGGCCCGGCATCTCTTTATCCTTTTACCTGCAGGATGCCTTGGTTTCAAATAGATTGCACTGAGAGGATTCTGGAAAAAAATCCAGACAAATATTTTAAGAGTTTTTCCGAGGCAACACAACCACACACACACACACTTTCCCACTCTGGTTGTCCAACAGCTTTTACAGGACGTTCCTGAGGTGAGGACTTTTGCTAAACCAGGGGAGCCTCAAGCAAGCAAGGAGTTCTACAACTCTTCCACAGCTGGGCTGTTGCTACGGGAAGCCTCTGCCCTGGTGGGTTGGCGGTGGAGGGGATTCCTTGTCAGTTCCACTGGACGAGAGGGGCAGCGATACAAACAAAACCCTCAACGTGTGTGGTCAACGCTGTGTTGCTTCTCTTCATTTCTGACTCTCCAGCAAACAATTCAGACATTTCCTTCCTCACACAACTGCAAGGCACCAAGAGCCTAAAGCCTGGGCTCTGGCGGAGGTTAGGGCTTCACACGGGGGAGCGGTGGATAGATTAAGATCAGATCCCACCTCTTTCCCTCCCTCCCCATTTTTTAGGTGTTGCGTTTTGTTTTTTTACAGCTTCATAATAGTTTATTTCTAGAATTTTATCTTTTAATGTTGCAAAGCGTCCAGAGTCAGCCTGTGGTAAGGTGGGCGGGCAATGTATTTGATAAATGAAATAAATAAATACAATAATAAAAGGAAGGCTGGATTGTCCCCTCGGTCGCTGAATAAAAGCAGAGGTCATCGTGAGTTTGCACCCACTGATGTGGAAAATGCGTGGAAAGGAGCTTCTGAGGGAGCCTGGCAGCTTCTCTTCCCGGTTGATGGAGTTCTGTGTCATTTCTCACATCACCGCAATTCAGCCTGTGGAGAAAACATCTCCGTGTTAATTACTTGAGTGGAAGCAGCACGACATGAACTGGGCTGTGGAAGCCCTGCCTCTCCTCCTCCTCCTCCTCCTCCTCCTCCTCCTCCTCTCAAGGGAGGGAAAAAGGAATAAATCAGATACTGGGGATTATAAATACTTATGAAACACCCCACAGAGCTGTTGCTTAGCAATCCAGTGATTCAAGACCCACATGTTCAAATCAACATATGGAACTTGGTCCGGCCTCCTGGCAAGAGGTGCCTCTAGGGTGGTGAGGAGGCAGGAGGCGGAGTGGGCACAAGCCTTTCACCCAAACTGGCAGCTCAGCCGGCAGCTACACTTTCCAGGTGAAAATGCCAGCCGGGCAGGGACCTGAAAAGCTCAGGAACCCCGTGAAATGAACCCATGGAAACTGGCAGGGATCATGGCATGGAAAAAACCCAGGTAAAATAAGGCAGCAGCAGACAACGGGGCCTGTGGGCCGGGAGGGCAGGAAAGGTGATCAAGGAGCTGGGCCAGTGTTGGGATTCAATTTTTTTGGCCACCGGTTCTGTGCGCCTGGCAGGGGAAGGAGGCTGCAAAATCTCCAGTCAGAGGCGGGATTGGCCGGTTCTCCAGACTCCTCAAAGTGTCCGCTTCCGGTTCTCCAGAACCGGTCAGAACCTGCTGAACATGACACCTGTGATCTGGGGCCCAGTCATAGGATGGAGGGTTCTCTCCTCGCCCAAGAAGAGAAGGCCTGGGGGGGACATCATGGCCATTTATTTATCCCAATATCTGAGGGGCTGCCCAAAGAAGAGGGGGACAAATTGTTCTCCAAAGCACCTGAGGGCAGGACAAGAAGTAACGGATGGACACCGGTCAGGGAGAGATCCAACCTAGAACCAGAGAGATGTAAACTCTGCCGGGGTCACTGAACAGGCGTGAGGTCCCCGAGTGGCTCAAACTCTTCACCTTCAGCCCTGAACGACCAATTCAGCCACCCTGAAATTACATTCGTACCTTCTCAAGAATTGTTTTGATCTGCCGGTACATTTTTGCATCATCAGTGACTCAGGTGAGGATGCCGTTTGGACCCGCAGGGCCTTCGCGCTGGACCGCGTGGCATAACCCTGGTCCAAAGCCCTTCCCACTTCATGAGGAGGCAGGAGGGTTTCAGTCTCGGCTGCCACTGACTTTCCCTTGGAACTGAGAAGTGGTTCTGCGGCATTCGATGCTCAGGAAACCCGCAGCACTTTATATAGGAGAATGCCAAATGTCTGTGTATCATTCAGCATTCTGGTCACATTTTAATGTGGCGTCAGTGTTTCCCAAACCCTAGGAAACCACCCAATGGCTATTAAACCAAAACAGGGTGAGGATGGAGGAAGCTTAAACCGTGTGTGTCCAGGTCCCCTCCATGGTTGGATACTCCCAGCGGAATAAAGTCCGCAGCCACCTCTTTTTCAGTCTCCCCTGCGGTGTCTGGTAAACCAACCAGAAACATGTTGTAGAAACAGCCGCCTCTCCACCTCACCAGAATCCTACCTAGCGCTAAAATGTTAAGACCCTTCGGTGCCTGTCCCCACTGCATTCCAGCCAAGGCATTTTCTGTCCTCCTGCCCCACGCCAATACATTGGGTCATGTGGCATGTGTGTGTGTGTGTGTGTGTGTGTGACACATTGAGACGGGTGGTGTACCGATTTAATAAATATTGTGTATCTGTATCTCTGGATCTCTAGATCTATGTGGATATGCTGTGTGTGTGTGCAAAAAAAAGTTTAAAATTCAGTAGGGAAGCAGCTCTTTCACACACACACACCCCAAAAAAATGTGCAGGTCAAAGTTGCATTCTCCTGCAGCAGAGTTTCCAGCCACCTCCTCTCTCTCCCCCCCCCCCCCCCCCCCAATTCCCTGAATTTCAGCTGCAGTGGACTCAGGTGTGACCCGCAGCCTCTGAATCCCAGGTAATTTATTCAGGGAAATAAAATTCAGCACAAAGAGCCAGCTCACGAAGAGCTCATGGTTCCTTGGGAAGCCCTGGGCTGGCATTCACGAAAGCATCACACTTCATGTGAGAACCCCAATGCAAGAACACCTGAGTCAGCCCTGAGGCCCGTCTCTCACCTTTCCTGGCTCTCATTTTTTCCTTACCCCCCTCAGAAAGGGCTGGTTGAGATGCTGTTCCTGCTCAGGGCAAAGGAGGCTCTGAAAAGGGCCAAAAAAAGGGGGGGGGGAGGGCAGCAAGAATTAGTGAGCAAAAAAAGGGAATCTCCTGCCCTTTGGTCACCGTGACTTTCCCATTTTTTTCTCGCCCTTCTCCCGCGTCTCCACCCAGGACCCCGGATCTTTACTTGGCCCCATGGATGTCTGCCCTCCCTTTCTGAGAAACCCATCAACTCCACCCGACGACCACAACTTTCTCGGTCTCTCCTCCTCAGCTCACTGGTACCTTTTTGCCTCCTCCTCCTCCTCCCACCCTGATGATAAGCCCAGGTCACAACGTATCATCATTCCTTCGCGGCAAGGCTGAAGTAGAAAGGGCGCAAACGAAGCATGCCCCTCAACAGGAGCTCTCCTCTCGCGGCTCCTAGCAGTAGCCCGAGGAGAAGCAGGCCAGGTGCCAAGACTCAACCTCTTGAACGGAATCTGAGCAGAACCCTCTCTTTGGCCAGGTGGTGCGATGAGACGCGCAAGGAAAGTGTGTCTGGAGCAGAAGCTCTCAGCGCACCTGCAAAGCAACAGAATAACGATCCTCCTCACCATCATCAATGGGGGCAAAGGAAGGAAGAGCACCAGAAGTCTTCGACTGTCATAGTTTGCCCTTAATCTTCAGTATAGTTTATTTGCTTTCCAAATTTCTCTGTTTACAGCTATGTTCAGCTTCATGTGAGGAACCGCTACACATGGCACTACTTTCACAAGTGTGGCTGTGAAGATTTTATTCCCACCTCCCAAAGTCAACCTGTGAGAAAATGCTATTCTGGGCACCGGGGATCAAATGATTCTCAAAAGGCGCCTCTTGCGCGATGAATGTACACATTGCTCTGAATCTTTGGGGGGGCTTTAGATGCGACATGCACCCACCTCTGGCTTTTTCTGTCCCCCCCCCTTCATTTCTAAAAAAAGTTACCTTAGTTGTTGTTTATCTTTTGATTAAACCCCTTAACAGAAACCGATTCAGCAGCCGTCCTGCAGGCCGAGAGCCAAGGAACCGGTGGCTGAGCTGACCTCGACCGGCCCTGCCCAGTTGGACTCGAGGCTGGAGCCAAGCCATCAATCCGAACAGGGCTGCAAGGGGCCTCAGAGGTCCTCTAGTCCAACCCCCCCGCTCAGGCAGGAGCCCGAGAACCCTTCCAGACAAAGGGCTGCCCATCCCCTTCTGAAAAGCCGCCAGGGACAGAACGCCAACAACTTCTGGAGGGAAGCCCTCCCCCTGGTTGATGCCCCAAATAAGATTTGAACCAGCATGACCAAAGTTGTCCCTTGCTAATCCAAGGGGCTTTGTCCGCCAGGTGTCCCGACCTCCCCTCCCTCTGAGCGGGCTCACTGGACAATGGTCAGCAGAGGCTGGGCTCCAAGGGTGGGGGTCAGACTCCCTCCCTACGGTCCTCCCCGGCATTCCCACCTCCCGAAAGCCTCCCCCAGCCAAGGGCCACCTGAGGGTCAGCCCAGAGGGAGGGGAGCCCCCAGCAGACCCTTCAGGGAAACGGCAGGCGGCCGGCTCTCAGGAGCCCCCCTGGGCCCACCGATCGATGCCCGGCTGGTCTGGCCCCTTCCTGAGGTCAGTGGAGGGGAGTCACTGGTCGTGGCCTCCCCCCATGCCTGCCTCCCACTGCATCACAGGCTTTGGCCCTTGCCTTGGGATCCAGTTCCTTGGGTCTTTCTCAAAAGAGAGGTGGATTTGCTCAGATGAACCCAGGCAAGGCGCTCGGCCCCCTTGCGCGCGGCGTTGAAGGCAGGGTCTGCTCTGGGGGGCCGAGGCGTCAACGTTGCCACCAGCCACAACTAAGCGGAAACAAGGAACCGCCGGCACTTTTCAGCTCAGAATATTGAATAACCTTTATTGAAAATATAAAAGTTCTACAAAGCCACTGATACTCAGCGTGGAAGAGTTCGTTAAACATGTTTTTAAAAACATCAGAATGGCAGAAAGTCAATGATGTTTTTCACAAAGTCTCTTTTCCATTCTCCCATATATCTTTTTTTTTCCGGAAGGAAAGTTCTGTGCAAGAATTGCTTTTCATGAAACAAACGTTCTGAAAGCCATGAGTAAATTCATTATATTGTAAGAGGAAACTAACATTACTAGCAATTTTCCCCATCAACGGTTACTGAAGCCTCTAGAAGAAAAAGCACTGATTTGGAAATTGGAACAAAAATAATCAAAAGGAATTAGTAATTAATGCTGCTGTATCAGCCACACACAATCCTTATATTGCTGTGTATCCTTCCCCACGGGGACTTTAGAAATATACAAAGTGTCTAGCATACTAATCATGCGAAATAACAGCAAAGTTAGGTCACAGATTTTGTTAATCTGAAATGCAGCTGCCAGAAGTAACCGTACAGCTCTCTCCTCACGGATAAAGGAGGGATGGCTACAAAAAGGTAACTTAATCCACGATATTCTTGAGGACAAATCCGAGGTACTCAGAAGCAAATCGGGAGTCTTGAGCTGCCTGAACTGAATTCCTAATTTTCTGATTTGTAGCACCAAAGGGAAAACCAAGTGTAACTGAACATAAAGAAGCCAACAAAAACGTTAAGTTCATCCATCCTAGCAGGCTCTACTTTTGTTTCAGACTCAAAAGTCTTCAATGCCGAAAAGCACATAATTGTAGCTTTGGATTGGAGTAGCCCAAGGCACTGATTTGATCCTGCAACCTGCTGCCCCGGCTGAAGAGCGGGGCCTGCGCCAGAGTCCAGCCTCTTGGCCTGCCAGGGCCCGTCTCCCTTGAGGGGTTGGTCCCCTGGGCAGCCTCCAAAGGGGAGCCGGCCACCTCAGCCGTGAGGACCACGGAACACGCCTGTCTCGGAAGGGCACCAAGTGCAGGCAGTTTCCCACGGCCCAAAGAGGCACAAGTACCACGTCTTTCACGGGGGTGGGACCATGGGTTTCTTTCCCCCTTTGTGGGAAGGTAAAATAAGCTCAGTGTTCAATCTGAGACAAAATGACACCCTCGAGAATTGGGATGGAAGGAAGGAAGGAAGGAAGTTCACAAGGCACAATATGATAATAAAACATGAAGAGTCCCTGAGACTCCGGTTGGGTTCAGTATGTCCTTCCTCGACTTAAGTAGTTCAGAAGAATTAGGAAAATACAATACAGACTATTTTATAGGAAATATACCCAGAGGAAATAAACCAGTTGGCTAGAGTATATAGCTTTTTATCACTTTTTTTTTTTTAAAAAAGACCTTTTTCAATGCAAAGATTGGTCCATTTTTAATTATCAGCAAGTCAGACTAATTACTTCACTAAGCTTAAACTGTTTTCAATTACAACTCTGCAATATTGCTACAAGTGGAGTAACTGCATCCTAAAAAGCTTGATGAATGCTAAATGAATGAGGCAATCTTAAGAGCATTTTGTTATTTTGAAAACTGCCAGTATAGCCTAGAAATCACAGTATCAATACTGAAATTTAAAGCTAAACTTTCCTTTCAGTTTATTGGCAATTCCACATAGAGAAACGACACCAACCAGGCTGCTTTAATCACACACACACACACACCCGGGGCCATGGGGGACTCAAAACCTGCCAATAAAAATACTGCAGAATTGAATGCAGAGCCTTCGGACGGACGGTCGCTTGGCAACCATTCGGTCACGGCGCTGGACCTGCCTTGGGGCTACTTGAGACCCATCCTCCAAAGGTGCCCCCTCTTTGCAGGCACATGACCGAATTTTGGGTGCTGGGCAACACCGTGGCATTTAGGCGTCCCGTGGTCCCAGGACGACCTCCGTCTTAGGACAGCTTTGCCAAGAGAAGCAGTCCCTTCTTTTGGTTTGTCTTTTTTGGGGGAAAGCAGTGCTTCACTGAACAACCAGGTCTAATGACCATGGTGGCTGTCACAAAAAGGGTTGCAAAATCGGGGTGTTCACATTGCAGTGGGAAGTGGAGGACTACCTGTAATCCAGTCCCCGGGACCCAGAGCTCCAGCTGAGCCTTCCTGGATCCACAGGCTTATTTCACAGTCCCTGCCTGCAAGAGGAGACAATCCGGGGGGCCTGGGGTGGGGGGCTCCTTGATCAAAGGCAGCAAGGGATGTCCCACCTGAGCCTGGCAAAGGGGCGCACCTGCTTGGCCTGCCGGACTCCCCTCTGGCAGGGAAATGCCTCAGGATTCCCCCGAGCACAGAAGGAAGCCAGATCCAGGAAGGGGAACCTGGAAACCCCGAGGAGCAGGGCGGGCGGCTGGTGCCAGGACCAATGCCAGAGACCCTCCGGGGGGGGGGGAAGAGGCCCTGGGGCTCTCTGGGTATGGGAAGGCCCTGCTGGAACAGCCGGCATGAGCTGCCAGGAAGGAGGGGAGGGGCGGGGGGGGGGGGGGGGGGGGCTGTCCCTGCAGGGAACCTGATTAGTGGGGCTGGCTCCCCCCTGCTTCTCCTCCTCTGAAGGGGCCACCAGGCTCCCCCTCTCAAAACGAGCCCAACGCAGCCGTCTTTACAAACTGGGGCGGTTTTTGCTTTTCTCCTTCAGAAATGGCCGTCTGCTTTCAAAGCTTCCATCTTTTGCTTTCCACAGAATCCAAAGAAGCTGCGAGGGAGACCACACACACACACACACACACACACACACACACACACACACACAGAGGGGCATTTGGGCAGTTTGGGTGAGTGACACCAGCCGAGATGGAAGCCTGGAGGTGCTGAAACGACACACCGATTTCTGAGCTGCCGGCTCAGGCCCTCCGTCTTTCAACACCTGGGACAACCTGTCCAAATGGGTCCAAGTCATTTATTCAAAGCGGAACTTCTGAACTCCTGGGGGAGTCAGGAAAGCCCCCCCCAATCCAATCCAATCCGTGAAGAGGCTTTAACCCCAGGCGCCATCTAACCTGCAGGGGGGAGGCCCCAAAGCCATGATTCCTACCGCCGTGTTTATCCACAGCCCAGGGAGCCCCGGGGGGGGGGTGGGGGGGCAGAGGCCTCTTGCCAAGGGCCGCTTTCGGAAGGGGGGGGCAGGTTGACGGCCCCAGAGGGAAGGCTCCCAGGAGGGGATCCGGGCGGCCGAGGCTACAGGAGCCGGGCGGTGCTGCGTCTGTGGGGCCGGGCGTAGCCGCTGTCGCTCGAGCTGCCTCGCAAGCTGTCCTCTGCCTCGCTGGCGCTTCCACTGCTGTCCGTTTCAGCCGGGGTGAACTCCAGGCCTTCAATGTCCACCTCTGTGGGGGAAGAGAAGAGAAGTCTCATGCCCTGCATCAGCTGGACGCTTTGCCCGTAGACCACAAGCAGGACGGAGAGCCTCAACTTACGGCAATTCCAAGGGAGACATTGGTGAGGTGAATTTGGCCTCAGTTGTTAAGTGAATCATTGCAATTGATAAATGGGTTAGCCCAGTTGTTAAGTGAATTTGGCTTCCCCACGGGTTTCTTCAGGTGGGCGCAAAAGGGCATCACGTGGCCTTGGGACATGGCAACAGTCATAGCTAGAAACCAGTTGCCACAGCTCCAAATTTTGATCCCCTGATCATGAAGGGGATGCTGGAAAGGTCGTAAGTGTGAAAAACAGGCACAAGTCCCCTTTTTCAGTGCTGTTGTAATTTTGAATGACCACTAAGTGAACTGTTGTAAGTCGAGGACTGTCTGTACTTAAGACATCGTTTCAGAGCTGAATCTGCTCACCATCTTCCAACCCCAACACCCCCCTGTGGTTTGGAAACATTCCCTTGTTTTAGGGGGCAATTCATTCCTAGTTTATCTTTCGGTTCTTCCTATATTTTGTATTTAAAAAAAAAAAGTTTTACTGGCTTCCAATGTCCAAATTAATGCAGAGGAAGATGGGAAGTTCTGGAGGATTGATTTATTTATGGGCCACATATACCTTGGCCTGGAATCCATCTGCAAGTGAGTGAGGGCATTTTTTTGGTAGTGGCAGAAACTGTTCATCCCATCAATATATGGATTAGGATGAGCTCTCCTACTTTGGCAACTTTGAGGCTTCTGGACTTCAACCCCCACAATTCCCCAGGCCCCGATGCCTGGCTGGGCAATTCTGGGAACGGAAGTCCAGAAGTCTCGAAGTTGCCAAGGTTGCACATTCCTGGGTTAGGAAGTTTGGGCAAAAAGATGTCCACTTGCAATAAATACACTTAAAAGGTAACTTGGGATTCTCAAACTAACAATTACGCTTTTAGTAACCAAAAGAAAAGTCCAGTATTCATTCTGAGCAATAATAGTAACAATGCAACCATCACCCCAGGAAGTCCTGGGACAGTGTCCAACGTTAACACTCGTCGTTTACAGCCTGAGCTGTGATTTGTTTTGCAAAAAGAAAAAAAAAGAAATGCTGAATCTTGATGCTTTGTACCTCTGGCATTCAGGCTTCATTTTTTTCTCCCAAACTGCTTATTAAATTTGTTTTCCAGCCCATCGCAAGTTGCTACCAAAATTCCCTTTTTCAGAAGGAAGTTTCAAAGCCCTGAAGGGCCTCAAGGCTGCTGCTGGACGCTCGGTCCCCCTCTGGGCATTTCAAGGGTGGGGGCCCTTGAGAGGGGAGGCTGCAGAATTCGAACCACCTACCTGGCTCCGAATCCGTGGATATTGTGGATCCGAGGCTGTCTGTGCGCACCCGTTCCAGGCCCTGCACGGAGAGCTGCTCCAGCCGGCGCTTGAGGTACCGGTGTTCTCGCTGCAATTGTTCTTTGATGTTCAGAGCTTTCCGGTCCTGCTCTTCCAATTTCTACGGAGCCAAAGCAATGAAAACCCGTCTGCTTAACAAGGGAAACCGCCCCCTTCCGCCCATGTCTGGTCAGCCCCTGGGCGGCAGAGAAGGGGTGTCCTGGGGGACCTGGCTGCCCTGGCCAGGCCACAACGGTCCCTGCTCTGCGTCAGGGACATGGCAGCTGCAATCTTCCTTGCAAAGGGTGGGAGGCCAGGAAGCAGAAGACTTTTCCCAGGATGGTGGCTGGGGGGGACAGGAGGGGGAGAAGGGGGGCCCTCCGCGTACTTGCTCCCCTGACTGTTTCGACAGAAATGAGCCGAACCCCTGCTGCTTCTAGCAACAACGGGGAGAACAATCCCACCTAACCTTCTTCCTCCCCCAAAAGGCTCTCTTTCCCCAACAACCACACTTGGTTGGTTCAGGCACACATGAGGCTGCAGGCGACAAGGGCGGGCAGTCTGTCAAACAGAAGGGCTCAAAGGACACGGAACCCCGTCAGCAAAAAAAAGAATCACAGCTTCAGAGGCACCTGGCCTCACCGTTCTCCAAGAGGGAGTCACCAAGAATGGGAAAGCATTGAGTGGAGTACAAAGTGGGAGTCACAAAGAACTTGAGGCAGGTAAGCTGAGATTGCAAATAAGAACAAGCCCTTTCCTACGAGTGAAAATGGACGTTTCATCCATGGCACAGGGCATCTGACACCCCCCCCCCCAAGGCCTCTGCCGCCAAGTCCACATAAACCCATTTGCACTGGAGGAGGAGAAAAAGGAGCCCTTCATCCCCTCCCTCTTTCAGCCACCTTTGGCCTCCCCTCCATCCCCTCTAAGGTAAACGTAACTTTGGACTCCCTTCCATCCATGGGAATATCGGGCTCTCCTGCAGAGGGTTCTGCCCTCCAGGTCTTGTTACGTGCCATTCAAACAAGGAGAAGGGAATCCTGGGCTGAGTTCACCTCTAGCTGTGAATCCAGGGTTTTTGAAACCCCTGAAAATAAGCCACCAATACACCTGGCTGACATGTTGTGTTAAGCAAAAAGAAGAAGAAGGGGTGGGGTGAGGTCTGTTTCTTAGATATCAAGGCCCTTCTCTAGAAGTCTCACCGTTTCAATGCGCGCTCGTGCCTATGGAAAGCAAAACCGTGTTGACTTTAAAATGGGATTTCTTCTCATTTTACATATTCCAGGCGGTGGGTGCACACTACCCCCATAGGTAGCCCACTGGAGGTAAAGCGCAGGATGCTCCAGAAAGCTCCTCTGAGGTTTGCTTGGGGCTCAGCAGCAGAAGCATCAGCTCCTGTGACCACAGAGTAGGGCGTGGGCACATGTTGTAGCCTAAAGCCTGCAGGGAATTTGGGGGAACTGGGAAGTTAAATAAACTTATTGTTTATAAATGAGATTGTGCGATTTCTGAGTTATTTCAGCAAGATTTTTTGAAGTTGGGATTTTTTAAAATTTGAGTCAAAGTCTGAAATGACCAGAAGAAATAAAGGAGAGCAGGAGTCATGGCTGGAAGTGGTCTTTCTTTACACGTGCTACTGAAAGCATGCCACATTCAGCATTTATCCTGAACCCAAAAAGGGAAATGTGGAGAGGTAATGAATAAAACCATATCCCACAGCATTGTGGTTTTACGTGCCCTGACTACTGGACCGTTAAGCCGGTTCAGAAGGCTACAAAGCAGAATTTTCACCACAATTTAGGTGAAGGCTAAAACCAAGTAAGCTTCTTCTTGGCTTACCTTAATATGCATCTTGGCTCTTTTCAGCAGGCTGAGGGTGGTGTGCCTGGTGCTCTCAGCTCCTAAAGGGACCAGCTGCTTCAACTCCTCTAGGTAGAGCCGAAGCTTCGCTCTCCTGAAAGGGACAGAAATGAGAAGTCTGCTTGAGTGTCATTAGCACTCAAAATCTGCCCTCCTTCCCACACAGTATTGATTGGAAATAAATGAAACCTATTCCCCTAGCATTTATGCCTCACAGCTCCCACCTACAAGAGACCTCCTCCAATATTTGAGGTAATGTGTCAGAGGCCGACAGGGAACTAAACGAACACTAAACAAACCCTACATGTTGGAATTGCCAAATATGTTCACGCACAGTGTACCAATCCACACAAACTGCATAACTACAGAGTGGTATCAGGACACTGTTGAGACAATGGAAAGGCAAAGGCAACAATGGAAGATGCCCTGGGCCAAGCAGGATTCCTGGTGATGGGATTCCTGCAGGCTTCTTGGAAGTGATCTGTTATTTCTGTTTTCCAACATGCTCTTAAAGCTAAATGATGCCCTAGCAATATCGAGTAACTCATTCAATAATTTTAATTACTGACACACAAAGTACCTCCTTTTTCTTTATCCTCCCTTTTCTAATGTTTAGCAATATTCTCTTTGAGGCAGAGAAAAATGAAAATAACGTCATCCTCAACCTTTCTATTAAATCTCCCACTTGCTTCCCTCCATCTCCAGGCAAAATCTGCCCATGGAAACCTTTAGCTATGCTGTTCCACAGCTTTCCAAGATCTACAAAGGACAGCTGAGGTGTGCCACAGCGGATTGAAATTATGCAAAGTATTCTCTCATAAACTTTGTATTAATTCATTTAGGCTCTTCCTAGTGGAAATTTTCTTTCCTCACTGACTGAACCGGTATTTTCACTGAGCTATGGGGATTTTTTGCACGCTGAACTGTCTTTGCCATTATCATTCACCAAAACCCAATCAGAGTGTTCCCTTTGGAGGAAGGAGAATGAATTTGCCATTTAGATGAACAATAATAATGCAGAAATCCATCAGCATTCCCCCAGCATTATTACTGTTCATTTGCTCACTTGTAACAAAAGTTGGGAGTATGAAAACTGAGAGTTATTGGTTTTAAACAACAACCCCCTCCTATCGGTTGGATACAGAAAAGCTGAGACATGGGCTCCATCTTCCCAGCTGTCTCCTTAAAAGTTTTACTTGGCTCAGCTTGCAAACAGGGAAGCCTTCCAGGCTGCTATCTGGGTACATTCAAACGTGCTTAATCAGAGCTTTTAAAAACTTGAGAGACCAAAGTTATTGGAAAAACCGGAAAAGCCATATTCCCTCCATCTCAGTCTGCCTGTTCTTTGAACTCCATTCACGTTAAACGAAATGAAGCAACTAACAAGAGTCTAGTGTACAAATAGTCGTGCGATTTAAAGATTGTGAAACTTGACTTTTACGTTCATCAGTATATCCTGGAGTCTTGTGGTGAACAGACAGAAAAATTGCCACCCAAGATAAAACTCCCTGGGTATTAAGGACAGTGACTAGTCTGGTGAGTTTAATAACAAGGCAGAAAAAGCCAGGTGCCTTTCTAGGCCCAGCGGTCACGAAGAGAGAATCCGTTGTTTTGGTAGATGGAAGCATACCTATCTCTGGAAGAGAGGGCTGCTGCCTCCTTGACCTTGCCTCTGGGAGGGTGTCTGCCCATGCCGCTTCCCCTCCCAGTGCTGGTGGGCTTCAGACCTGCTTCCCGTTGGAAGGCTCCTGGAGGAAGCTGTCTATTTTCTCAGGCCTCCCTGGAAAGCCATTCTGCTGCTGCTGCTGCTGCTGCTGCTGCATTGGCAGTTGCAAGGCCACGTGACCGTTCACCCCTCCAGAGCACCACACCCTGGAATGCAATCCCCAGGGATGCAGTCCTGACTCAAGGAAAGGGGCCTTGGGGACGGGGCTTCTCTTCCCTTTCTTTTCAACACCTACAACAGGTGGATTTACAGGGAGCAGCGGGTACATGGGGGTCTGTGGTCTGCTTCACCAGGGGATCCCCAAAGACAAAGTTTTAAATGTGGTACCAGAAACAAAATTAGAATAATTCTTTCACATTTGTAATATGCACATTTCTCAAAACCTTCCTTAGTTAACTGCGCCTTCTAATGAAGAGTAAGTGATGACGTTGTGGCTGCAAATCTGCCTAAAGGAAAGGATTACTTCATCCTTTTCCCTCGAGCATCTTCCAAGAAAAAGAGGCATTTAAAATGTCTCACTGTGTGGGCAAAAAGCAGCCACTACTTGGAAATGGAACCAAGCAAGGGGCGTTTGGAAAACAGAGTTTAATCCATGCTCTCAGCCTGTGAAAACTGACATTCTGCAAGATCTTCTTTAGTCATTTTATTTACTAAGCTTACATGGCCACCCACTTGCCAAATGATGCTGGGCAGCCAACAAGCACTACAAATGTTCCCAAACATATACATACACGTACATACATGCTAAATTTTAATACAGGCCCCAAGGTGGGGTCGGTCACTGACCCCAGAGGATTAGTCTTCTGAGCTTTTGGACTCATGCTGGAGCCCATCCTCGGAACTGAGCGTGGGCTTTGGGCTATTCTGTGGGTGGCGTTTATGGGTGGCACCTGGTTGTGTGTGGAGGTTGCTTGGAGTGTGTGGATGGCCGGTCGTGCCGTTGGCCCTCACCTCCTAAGTACTTCATAAGCTGGTGGTAAATCAGCACCCCTGAATTTTAATCCAATTTAGCATATATTCATTATTAAAACAAACGTCTTTGTGTTGCATGGCCCAAGAGCTGAACCTACAACCTCTTAGTCAGCTTATTATTTTTGCCAAAATGAGTTTTACTTTTTTAATGAATTCTCCAAGTCTTCAGCAGCAGCAGCCAAAACTCTGACACCCCGTTCCACTCTTTCAGGGAGTCGTATTAGTATTAAACTTGGCAGACCATCAAATTATTCTTTTAACTTTCTAGGAATGGGAAGTTACTTTCATTTTTCTCTTCTAGCTTAATGGTGTGCTTAATTCTTTTTAAATTGCTTAAATTCATTGAATCCTATTTCCAGAAGAGTCATGTGTCCATAAGCAGTTACAATTCCTTAAAATGAAATTAGAATTTATTAAGCAGAATTTTATTTGGAATCAAAATATAAATCATTCAAGAGTTTTAATATAACTGTTTAAAACGAATTCCTAAAACCTTCCAAATTTGCTCCTGATGAAATATATAGGTATAAAATTGCCCCCATAAAAATGGTATGTATAAATATGCAAATGAGTAAAACTTACATAAATTATTAACACTGATGTTAACAATTAAAAGCTTGTCTTTATTGTCAATGTGCAATTATCAATACATTTGAATCACCATCTCTGAATATTAATAGCTCTATCAAGTCTGTTAGTTATTACTTACCTATGTTTTTCTAATTCATTATGTGAGGATCTATGAAAAACAGAGAATATGATATTTTAGAATATTATGTATTAACTCATAATACTTTAGATTATATACTAACACAAATAGAAACATTTGTTTTAAAAGTTCCTAACAGGAACTGTTTTTAAAGAACTTGGGCACATCTCAGTACACAAAGAACAGAGTTTCTTTGTCTTCCTCAGGTTTAACCCAGTTTTAAGATCAACCCTGAATCAGATTAAATTTCTGTAGTATCTCAAACTGAAATTTGATTGTTGACACACGATCGAAAGTTCAGTCACAGGACTAACTGAAGGTTACATGAACTTGGACCATGGCAGAAAGCAATTCCCTTAACAGGCATGTTTTTCCTCCTGCTGATTGAAGAAGTCAAAGCTAAATGTAGAAGCCTGTTCAACAAACAGCAAACCTTATAGGACGCTCTCGCCCTACCCTGAGGAAGGAAGCCATCTCATGGGCCCTTCAGAATAAACTGAGTTACCTCATCCTTCCCTCCTTTGGGAATCTACGTGAGAAAAAATATTCCCAGGAATGAAAGGGTAATTACCGCTGGGCCAGCAGGATGACAGCATGTGCGCTGCAAAAACACCCCATCCGTTCAATGCTGGTAGAGTGCAGCCGATCCACCACTCGGCAGGGAATAGCCACGATATCACAGGCCGGCACCAAATAACAGATGGAGCCAAAGGGAAAAATGCCACCGTGGGTTAAAGGCTGGTGGCTTAATCCCGTGGCCAGAAATTTAAAATAAAATGCCTAGTATTTCTTAGGGGTTGCTTGTGGCGGATATGCTAATAGTGGACTCAATTTAGGATGCCCAGGGGGTTGCCCTGCCGAGGCACTGTGGAACACTGTACTCTGCTGCCCACAACGCATCTCACAACGCATCTCACCGGGGGGGGGGGGGGGGGGGGGGGGGAGAGAGAGAGAGAGAGAGAGAGAGAACCGCAACTCTTCTCCACAGCAGCTGTGGATAAAACTTTGGCTTCACACCCTGCGCCATTCCTGGCTTTGACACACCGCCTTTCATTCAGCGCAGTCAAGCAACCCATCACTGTTTTCAGAACAAGACGGAGAACTGAGTCAGGGGTCATCACCGCGTCCTCATCCTTGAAATCGCCAGCCCTACTTTAGGGCAGAGGCCTACATTCAACCCAGGGCAGTCACAACAAGGGCCACAGTCCTAGGACAAGCTGGCGTTCCCTTGCCCTGAGCCAGCCCAGCATCCCAACAGAGGCCTCGGCTTCTTCAGGTCGGTTTTCCCTCTGGTCGGCCAGGGCTGGCTCTGCTTCCTGCCTCTTGACCCTCCTGCCCAATCGCGAGGGCGGCCCCTCCAGCCAAAGCTCCGCCTTGCAACATCTCCCCCCCCCCCGGGCAGGGGGAAAGGGGCCAAAGCCACCCCTGAGGGGCCCGAGAAGGGACGGGACGCGGAGGCTCCTTCAGCTGGCCCACCGGGGCACGGGGGGGGGAGGAGGGACGGGAGGCCAACCCAGGCAAGTCCCCTTCCTCCCTTCTTCCGACCCGGCCGGGCCAGGGAGGGAGGGCGGAAGGGGGGCAGCCCCACTCGCCCCATCCGCGCCCTTCGCTCCTTCCCGCATCGCTCAGCCCGGAGAAGCGGCCCTTTGGGACCCCAGGCCCCGCCCCCTTGGCCCCGCCCCCTGCTCTAACCCAGAGCGCCCCCCCTCCGTCCGGGGCATTCTGGGAGTTGAAGTCCGCTCCTCCCCAGGGCCTGTCCCGCCGCTCTCAGCCCGGGAGGCCTCCGGGGCAGCCGCCCAGCCTCCCTCCCCTGGGCCTTGGGCCGGACGACGTGGCGACGGAGGCGCTGGGAGGGAGCCCCGCGGAGGAGAAGATGGCGGCGGCGCCCCCCCTTCCTTCCCCTTCCCCCGCAGGGCCACTCACCGGCTGCCGGGGGCCTTCCTGGCGGCGCTCCTCCTCCGGGCACAGGCCCGCTCGAAGGGCAGCGCGGAGGCGTAGCCGTGCTCGGCCTCTGCGGGGAGAAAGCGCCGCGTCAGAGAGACCCGGAGCCCTCCCGACCCCCCGGCCCTCCCGCTCTCCCCCCGCCCCGCGCACCCCTCTCCCGCCGCTCCAGGTACTCGGCGGCCTCGAGCAGCATCAGCAGCGAGTTCCACTCCATCGCCTCAGCCGCCGCCGCCTCGACGGGCTCGGGCCACGGGCGCGCCGCCTCCCGCCCCGGTTGGCAGGTCGCTCGCTCGACGGACAGGCCTGCCCGCCAGTCGCCGAAGGCGGAGCCGCCGAGCGGCCAATCGCCACTCGGAAGGGGACGCCGGGCCCGCCCTCGGAGGCGGACGAGCGTGGAGGGCCCGGGCGTCGCGGGCGCTGATAGGCCGGCCGCTATAGCAACAACCCCCGAAGCCGAAGCTTAGCAACAGCACGTGGTGGCCCGGCCCCTCGCTCGCTGATTGGTCCGGCTCGCGTATGCAAAGCAGGGCGCATCATGGGATTGGGCGCCGGGAGGGGCTATGCAAATGAGGCCGGGGACAGTGGTTGCGCTGACGTCATGAAGCCCGAGGAGAAACCTCGCGTGTCGTGTGAATGCGCGTTACGGATGGCGGGGAAGGTCTTTCCTTCGGGGGTAGGGGAAGCGGGGTCCCGGGACTCGAAGGCTTTGCTGCCACCGAACCCGCAGCCTGAACCTCGGTCCCCGTGCAGCAATTCTGCCTTTATGCGGGCAAAAAAAACGGGCATGATCCCGTGCGGCCTCCTGCAAAGGGAGCCCCGGTGTCGTTTCTGATGCTTCGGAGTCCGGAAAGGGCCGGGCGGTGCCGCTGTTCCCGTCGTAATCTTCTTCCTGGCGAGGAAGAGGAGGGCGAGGCTTCCCTTGGGCAACGGCTCCTTCCTGGCCCCTTCCCTGCTTGCAAGCGTCGCGCGAGGATTGGACCAAGCGAGCGGAGGCCTGGATGCCTGCTTGCAGCCCATTTCAGGGCCCAGCTGGGCTGTGGCCAACTCGGGAGAGCAGAACCAGCTGCGTTTCTGGAAAGTTCTGGGCTTCCCCCCCCCCCCAGGAATGGGGCCCAGAAACGAGGCTCCGGGTTGGGGGCCCGAGCAGCCCCTCTTTCGTCAGCCGAGAGGGGATCCTGGTCCCAGGCCCTGGTCTTGCGGGGTCCGAGGGCATCGACTCAGGAAGCTGCTCCAGATGGTGAAAGACCCGGGTGGGCAGAGTTGCCCCTGATGGATCCATGCCACCTGGCAGGACCGTCTGGCTCCGCTTTAAGGTCTGCTCCAGAACCTTCCAAGTTTCAGATTTTAATCCTGGTTTATATGTTAGTTTGGGACAATCTTCCTTTTTCCCTTTCTGCAGAAAGATGGCCCGCGCCCCCCCCCGGCCGCCTTCTGTCTCTGGGCACTTGCCAGGCCTGCAGGGCTCTCCGTGACTCAGCCTGAGGTCGGCTGAAGCAGCAGGAGGGTCCCAGGATGCAACTCATTCAGTTCGGAGGGAGCTTCCTCATTCTTCCTCCTGCTTTTGGCCGCCGCCAGCCACCCGGGCGAGTTGCACGGTGGCTTGTTGGAGAAGAAGGGAGCAGAGCAGGGCCTCAGAAGCGCTGCCTCTGCCTTGGGAGCCCTAAGCACGGTTGCCCTCCCTCCCTAAGGAGTGGTTGGTCTCCTTTGAACGCTCTTCCTTCCGAGGGGTTGCGGGGACTCTGGGATGTTCTTGGCATCCTTTGCTTCCCGGCCTCAATTCATTTTGAGTTTTCATTTCCTGCCACCGGATTGACAGTTCTTGGCTGTCTGCAGGCATCCTCGGTGACCTGGCCCTTGTACCCCTTTCTATTCTTCTGTTCGTTCGGAGACGCTGCTGTAGGTGAAAAGCACCAAGTCAAGGACAGTGGATCATCCTGTGTCTTCCTGTATCCCCTGACAAAGACAACTGGGAATTGCCCTGGAAAGACCCAGCTTGCAAACTTCCCAAGGTCATTTCTGAACACAGATGGGTTTTTTTTAATGAGCAGAACTGCCTGTTGTAGCTTTTTCTGGTTGTCTTCCTCATTTATCCCTTCTGTACCTTTGGAAGCAACAGTATCCTTCAGCATCCTTCATTATATTTCAATCACCCTCCTGGGTGTCCATTACAAATACTAAAATCCTAATTTCCCTTCCGTATGAAGGCCTCAGCCGGGCTGTTGCATGGTCCTAAGCTCGTTGTGTGTGTGTGTGTGTGGGGGGGGGTTATCGGGATTGGCACCATCGGGACATTCCCATCCTCTGGCTCTGCGCGAAGAGACGGGGCTCCGGGACCGGCTCGGAAAGGGCCTTGCAAACCAGCCTCCTTCCTGGGCAGGAAGTGGGCTCATCCCAGAGACCTGGCCTCCCTCTGCAGCCCAGTCCCCAGCTTCATCTGCCTCTGGTTGGGTACACCCACACTTGATTTAAAGACCGGAGTCTTTGTGATTGCTTCACTTCGCGACTGTGTTGCCAGTCCCCATTGTGTTTGCCAAACAAGGATTGCCTGTACCTCAGCTTAGGGAGTCGCTGAAGCTTCTGAGTTACTGCATCCATTTTAAGGAAAGATGCTGCTTTGGTTTGGGCGGACACATCCCTGCAGCTCTTCTAGAGTGGCTTTCAGAGAACAGGGCCAGTTTGGAGGGTTTCTTCATTGCTTTCCTTGCAAGGTCAGCTGAGATGCCACCGCTCTGGAGACTTTGTTTTTCTTTTTTTTTTAGATTGAGTTCTGCAGCTTCCCTTTGCTTCCCTCTTGGCGTATCCAGGCCAATTTCAGGAGCTCTCGAGAGGGTTTCCATAGCAATTGAGAGCCTTCGTGCTAAGTAAATTGGTTGCTCTTGGCAGAGGGTGAGCTCTGAACCTTCTGCCCAGAGGGTGGGACACAATGGCCGGATTGCCTCTTTCTCCAGACCGACCTTTGACGGCTCCTTTCTTAGGAGGATCTCAGCCATTCCAGGCGGTGCCCCAACGTGGTTTGCAAATTGCAAATTTTAGGGAGCTTTGTGGATGCAGACAGGATGCTTCATTGCTTAGAAGAGTTCTTGCTAATTCAACTGGAGGCGGTTAGTAGTCTTGACGTTTTTGGGGGTGCAGCTGTCAAGCAGGTTAGCTTGGTCTCAACAGCGAGGCCCTGGCCCAGCAGGCACAGCGGTGCCTTCCTTCTCTGCCTCGCATGAGGAGAGCACCCCTCCCTCCCTCCCCACTTTCTGTAGAGGGAGGACCGAAAGCATCCTGTCGTACTGCGTGACTGTCGGGCTTGGATGTGTCCCTGCTTCAAGGCGGTGCAGAGAGTGGGGAGGACGGCAGAAAAGATAACTGGAAGTTCACTCCCTTCTGCCCAGGACGTGTCAGATAAGCGATGCCTGAGCAAGGTCCACAGCGCTGACTGGGGAGGGTGTGTGTGTGTGTGTGTGTACACATATACGTAGCAGGCACCTTCTCTCAGCCCTAGGAAGCAGGTAACGGCAACCCGCTGCCAAAATCTTGCCAAGAAAACTTTAGGGTGAGGATGAATCCAGGCAGTTGCTTGGATTCAACAGGTCTCAAGACAAACAAACATACATTTTGAAAAAAACAGATGCCGTAGATTTATTTGAATTTATCCTCTTCTTGAGGGGCTCAACTATATTTATTTGCCACCTAAATCTTTCAAAAAACATTTCTGAGATGTTCTGGCAACCTTTTGTATCTCTTCTGTGTATTGTTTTTAATTACTTTAACTACATGCCCATAAAATAACTGGTAATAACCATGTAATTTTTTAACAGAACTTTTAAGGTTTTTTTTCCTTTACACTAGTTAAGCTGATATAACACGTACTTTTCGAAAGGACCTAAAGAGAAGTTTTAATTGAGACAGCTATGCCATGGAGAATATTTCTATACCTGCAATTAAGATCTTAAAGGCTTTAACAAAGTAAAGTTTCCTGAAGAATATTGGATAAAACGAAACCCTCCCAGAATAAGAAAGCAAACCTTTTTTTAAAATGAACAAGATCACACAAAGATTAGAAAAATTATATACACTGTTTATTTAGCTAACTATCTGTACAGGTTATATTTTTATTCTGTGACTTGGAAAGTCACTGAATAATAAAATAATATTTGTAATAGAAATTCTCTGTTTTAGAAAGTAAAGCATTTAAATTACCCACTTCCAACTTTAAGATACAATACACTTATTCACATTCTACTCAATTGAAAATCTCTGTTCTCAAAATTCACAGCTGATTATTTTACATATGTGTTTCACTTAACTAGCATACCAATAACTGGATTAGAATAAAATCTGATGCCACTTATTTTCTAATGCTTACAAACGTTGATTTCAGTTCTTTAAAATTAATTTATCTCCCTAAAGAATTGAAACATAAAAATTTTAAAACAGTGTGAGTCTAATATTAAACAGAGCAATACAGAACAAAGTCTGGATTGTGCAAAACTTTACTGTTTGAACTATTTTCGAAATACCAATATTTTAAACAGATATATAAACACACCTCATTTAAAAATTACCTGGGTTCCCTGAACAATATAATTTTTTAATCTTTCTTATAATACAATATATACGAGGTGTAAAATGCAAACTTCAATACTTCTCCATGCCTGGTAAAAAAATGCAACAAGCAGTTTATAGAAAAGGCATGTCTTTTTGTAACTTCACAGTAACAAACACACTGTTCCAATTCAAGAGCAGATTTAATTATGGAAAAAAATTGAGTTTGTTTCTATTTTTGCAACAGATCTTGCAGCTCTACATTTCAATTACATACTCCATTCTCCCAATCTTTCCATATCACATTTTCTACATACTAATTTTAGATCAGTCATAACCTATTAAATGGGAATTTATGACAACTGCGCTGTATTTTCTGCATAAACTTGTGGACATAATTTTAAGGCAAGGCAAATCTATTTGTAAGGAGTAAAAACAATGTCAGCATTCATCAGTATAAAGGTTTTGGGGGGGGAAAAATCACTGGTGTCTCAAAGTCGATTACATTAAGTGCTATACCTATACCATAATCTGATTATATGGCATCTTCCATAAATTCACTATTAGCATTTGCACTCTACAAAGTCTGATGATTTGTTGGCATGTATGAACAATATAATAATGTTAGTTATTGGCAATATTACTTTGTTGGGAAGGCATGTATATACACTTCAAAGTGTTCCTGATGTACAGTTTATAAATAAAAGGCATCCATTCTCCAAACTGGAGTTGTTCCAAATTATTTTAAGGGAGTTGGAAAAGCAGATCTTCTCTGGGTACGAAATGGAGCAGAGGAATTCAAGCAGGAGGGCTGCTTTTCATCACAGTAGCTGCCGCCAGGGAGAGAGACGCTTTTCATGAATCTTTAGGGATGCTTCTGAATTGGCAGAACAGCAACAATAATTCTTCTCCCCCTCCGAGGGATGGGAAATGGGATCCTAAAAGGGCAACCAGGCAGGTGGCCTCCAACCACCACGGATGCTGTGAAGAAGCCTTGTGAGCTTTGGCTACTTTGTTACTGACAAAAGGAGATTTACCTGAAAGACAAAGGTGGCTTTTTAGAAACACAAATAACTTTCTTGAAGATTTATAAAGCAAATGTCCATTTGCCATTTTTTCAGGAATTAAAACTACCAGTGTCCCCCATCCATCTTTTCTACTTTCTCCCCATAAATGTTTGTACCTAAAAGTTTACTCCCAAAATAAAGGACAAATAGTTTTTAAAAGAGAAACTTAAAAAGATGGGAAAATAAACTGTTAGATGACCTGCTCCATTGACGGACAAGCTATGATCTGGAGATCTTCGTTACTAAATTCTTCTTTTAAGACGGCATGCAGCTTTTGAAACACTTGCTGGATATTGTTCTTCATGGAAAAGGAGAAAAAAAAACTCGTGACTTCATTCTCTTAAAAGCAGCGTGTGCACCAATACTGAGCTCCAAGGTTGTGCAACAGTCCTCCACACAATCTGACAAGCAGTTAAGTCACACCACTCAATTCTCTCAGAGACACGTGCAGCCCCACCCAGGGGTTCAAGGGCCAATTTGGACCATTTATTTGAGATCCACAGAGAGGAAGGAGCTGGCAGGGGAGAGATGGCAGGAACCATCGTCCTTTTCAGATGCGTGGACTTCAACTCCCAGAATTCCCCAGCCAGGCTGTCTGGAAATTGCCACAGTTGAGAATCCTGGCAGGGACAACTGTAGTAAAATAAGGATGGTGAGCAGAACAATGCAGAGCAAGAATTCCGTGCACATTAGCACTAAAGGCGAGTGTGTTACGCATATATTCACAAACCGCATCTGATGCTACCAGAGACCTACCCTCACAGGCTTGAACAAGATGAATTCGGTGTCCTTGTTCGACAAATAAAGCGACATGCTCTGTAAGGTTGACGGCAGTCTCGTTTTTATTCTCTTGTAGGTGGATGACACCAAGTCATTGATCTTCACTGTGAATAAAACAGACACAAAGGCTCTCATGCTGCAGAACTTCTGGAACAGAATCTCTTTCCCCGCCTGTGTGTTTTAGAAGGCTTCTTTCCACGGACTATATTTTTATACACAAACCTCTCTAAAATCAACAACAAAGTGTGGGGAAAAATACATTTAAGAATGCGATTACAAGCAATCCTTGGTTTATAGCTATAGATTAGAGTCCCACAATTTCAGTCGCAAGTTGTGATAGTTGTGAAGCTAGTCACCAGGTGACCAGACTTG
Organism: Laticauda colubrina; assembly: GCA_015471245.1. Taxonomy (NCBI): domain Eukaryota; kingdom Metazoa; phylum Chordata; class Lepidosauria; order Squamata; family Elapidae; genus Laticauda; species Laticauda colubrina. The sequence continues at coordinate 580,597 of BLBF01000073.1, read as the reverse complement.
ATTTTATGACCCTTTGTTTTGCAGGGATTGTTAAGTAGACAGGGCAGTTGTTAAGCAAACCCATTGCTTTGTAACAGGGGTCTGTTGTAACGTCAACAGGTCACTAAGTGATTGGTCGTAAGTCAATTATTTCTATGGGATGGCGGCTGAAAAGGACCAAGCAAGCTTAAGAGGGGTTCAACTTCACGATATAAAATCCATTTCTTCTATTAATGCTAAATTTTACATAATTAAATCGAAAAGAGGTGGCAGCTGATTGGAGAGCAACCCAAACCAAATAAAACCTGCCACAGTGGTTTTATTTAAGAAGCCTTCAAAATCAACAAAGCTCAGAGACGGATCGCAGTTTCCCACGGCTGGAAAAAGCTACCTGGTTGGGCCCAAGGCTGCTGTGAGAGATTGTACTTGGGACCCCTCTGAGAAGCCACTGCGGTCAAGGCTGAAACCTAAAGGAAGGAGGGGAAGAGGAGGAGGAAATACGCGTGAAATAGGCACGTTATATCTCGTAGAAAGCCTTTCGGTTGGCTCAAAAGGTTCCTTCAGCCCTGGAGCATGTTAACTGGGCATCCAGCAGTGAATCTGCGCTCAAACCGATGGCGCTGGTGGATTTCTAATACTTTTAATACCTTTGACAGAAACTCCTGCAGGGGTTCGACAAGCTGCTGGGTCTGCTGCTGAATGAACTGCTCACAAGCCAGCTTCAGGTGCCGGTCCACGTCCTTCTTGGAGTCGATGTAGTGCTCCCTTATCTCTGGTGTGCCCTGCAAAGGGGAAGGCAGAGGGGACTTTGGAATTTGCCACACCCCCAGAGTGATTTTCCCAGGCAGGCTGGCATTTTGTAGTAAGCATCCTTGTTACCTCCAGTAAGAACTGTATGATTGCATTGTTGCTATTTAGTCTGAAGAACTGGGGAACCGTCATGGGATTCAGGATTTTAAAGGCAGCATCTGAGAAAAGAGAACTGATTTAGTAAGGAATATTTATGAATATTTATTTTATGAATTCAAGTCAAATGGAACTTCTAAGAATCCTCATGTGAATTTGGAAGATCACACAGAAATCATAGGCTTTCCATGCTCGGCAGTATGTAATTTTGATGTTTCCTTCGTAACATCCAGCCTGTTGATAATCCCCAAAGGTGCTTTTTCTTCAGGAGGCAACTGGACTTTCTTGTTTGTTCTTTGAGGACGTTTCGTTTCTCATCCAAGAAGCTTCTTTAGCTCTGATTGTATGGTGGGGAATGGAAGGATTTATTTATTCTCCTTGCAATCATGTCATCGTGTGAGTTCCTTTGAAGAGAATAACTGAGGCCATTTGGAGGTTTTCCTGTGTCCTCAGGATCACCCGAGTGGGGCAAATGGGTAGGGAGCCCTCTTGGAACTGCTGGAAGGACTGTGTGTTGTGGAGCTGGGCCTTCTGCTGGATGGTTCTGGAGCCTTCTTGGAACTGCAGAAAAGCACCTTTGGGACAACCATGGCCTGGATGATGGAGAATTTCCACAGAGATTCAGCCTATTGCTAAGTTTTTAACTGAAATGCTTCTGTACTCAAACCATGCAGCGCACAACTCATTATCTGCCCATTCCAATGTCTGACCAAACGCACCCACTATGGAGAATGGAAGGCAGGAAGCCTAAACTTCCAGCCTTGCAAGCTTCTGTTCATGCAGCCTTATAAGTAGCTTTAGCTGACCCAGTCCTGTTTCCTGCCTGGTTTCCCAGGAGGGCTGGCCTCGATCAGGAGGAGGAACACACTTTGGGTTCTCACCCCTGCTGCGTTTGGGGTGCCTTCAATTACAGTTCAATACCTCTGGTTTTCTTCAGATCCAGCGAAATTTCCTTAATGGTGAATTCAGTGTGGAAGGGAGCAATTTGCTCACGGAGAATCAGAAGGTGCTTTATGAGAAAAAGCTGCCCATCGATCTGAGTCTAAATTACAACAACAACATCAGAGGTCAAGGCAGGTGGATACAAGTGGACTGACCTGTCACTGATAAAAATTAGCCAGAAGCAGTTTTGAGGTCACGCAGAGAGGTCGGGACGGCAGGCAAACTGGACAGAGCTCCCTCTCCTCAGAGCAAACCCCTCTGCCCCCCCCCTTGAATGCACCTGCCAAGGACTCCCCCTCCCCTCCTGCTCCTGACCAGCGCTTGTATCTGACCTTGCTTTTAGCAATCGACTCTGCAGCCGCCAACAAGGACTGTATGCAGGCCGACAGCGCCTCCTGCGACAATCCTTGGAAGACTGTTCCCTGGAGAAGGGGGGGGGCAGAAGGTTATACAGCTGGCACCTTCCCTTTACCTGCTTAAGTGTGATTTATTTACCCAAACCTATCAGGCAATAAATCTGAAACAACAGGGCGAATTATTAAAAGATTTATGTTATTCCACACAATAAATAGTAGTAACTATGATGATGATGATGATGATAATCCTGAATTTATCAGACTTGAATACCCTGATTCTACCAAAAACCACCCTACTTGGAACAGCTTATATCCTCTGACGCTACCTGAACAGTTCCTAGGTCCTTAGTTAGGACTTGAGCCGTTGAGCTACCAACCAGCCCCAAAGGCTGTGAATCTCACCAAAGATTTAATAATAATAACAGTAATAGTAATAATAATAATTATAATGTGTTAACTGCTTACATCGATGCACCTGTAAAGCTTGGAGAGACAGACCAGGGTCCTCCTCACGGTAGGGTACCACATCCCATGGAGATCCGCAGGGGACACGGAGTTATGGGCTCTAAGACTACAAGGTCCCAGCGTATCTGCAAAAGCGGAAGGCGGGATGGTTTAGATGCATGTTTCAGCCTTGGCCACTTGAAGAAGTGTGGATTTCAACTCCAGAACCCCCCAGCTAGCCATCCCCCAGGTGCTTCAGGAAACATTAGGTTGCCAGGGATCACCTCTGTACAACACCCTAGTATGAGATCTACTGTACTAAGAGCGAAAGGAAGCCTCTGCCCTTCTCTTCTTCCCTCAAGGCCATTTCCAATGCCTTTGGACTGAAGCACCGGGCTCTTTCCAGGTGCGGCAAGAATCCGCCATTATCTTTTAAAACAAACAATGTCCAGAAAACAACAGCCTAAAGCAGTGATCCCTTCAGCCAAGCCAATGAGGCGGCTTGCGTTTGTTTCCCTCATGGCCTTTCTAAACACCAAGAATTGGTGTCCAAATACAACTGCTACCAGTGGACTTTTCCAAGGACACAACTTTGCACAACTGCACATACATACCAAGTTTTACCTCGCTGCAGCTGTCTGGATCTTCCTGCTTTGCAGCTGTCGAGGAAGCCTCCGCGGGCAATTTCTTCTCTTCCTCTTTTAAGCTCTGGGCAATTTGCTGCCATGAAAAATCAATTTTGTGAAGGAGCCCACAAAAGACATTTGCCTATTTTATTACTTGTTATAATTATCTCAACCCAACTCTCCCTCCCCCCTCCTCCATGTTGATCTCCCTCAATACAGACTGACTCTGGAATGAAAGATCTTTCTGCAAAAATAATGTCTGGGGTGGCAGAACCACTGACTGAAATTACACTGAATCTTATTTAGAGAATATCATTTTTGTTCGATATCCGTCAATGCGTACAAGAAAGCCATCAATCCAGAGTGTTCATTTTGCTTAACAACTTACGACTGAAATTGCAGGGTCAATTGTAAGTCAAGGACTATCTCTATGTATACATGGGTTTAGTTGTCCACATAGGCAGAACTTTGGGCCGTTTTCTCATGCGCTTCTCAACCCAGTTTCAGGCCCCGAGCCCAGCAACAGGGCAGTGTTGCAGGCCTCATTGTAATGTCATTTTAAAAGCACAAACAAACCAGCTGCGCTTGCCAGGCTCATCATCCTTCTGTCAAGGTGATGCCTTGTCTTCCTCTGTGACCCTCCCCCCCACCTTACCTCCATCATTTCCAACTTGGCAGGATAGGCCAGGTCCCCGGGGGCAGGCTTGTAGCCCAGAATATCAGTCTGAATGTAGATGTGGGTCCTGTAAACCAGCCGCTCTTGAACATCCTCCAACATCTGCTTCACTCCGGCAGCGAAAGCCCCCAGCTGCTTCACTGTGAAGAGAAAAAATATCAAAGTGCTCACTCTCTCCAACTTTCTCCCAGTCATCATAAAAGAGGCACTACGCGGGTGCTTTCTCAGCCGTGGCAACTTGAGGACCCAGAATTCTCCTGCCAGCCACGGGATTCATGGACTTTGAGGTCCACAGGTCCTCAAAGTCGCCAAGGCTGAGAAACGCTACTCTAATTCCATCCGGATGAACACGGCATTGCCCTAGAGTTCCTGGACTGAATTTAGGAATGATCTCTAGTTGTAAACTTACTTGCCATTCTGTTTCATTTTCCAGCTGGGGAACAAGGAACTGCCTCTGCTTAGAATGGACGGACTTCCAAGAATAGAACCAGAACAACTTTTCTTTGGGTACGTCTATCTAATAATGTTAATTACTAATGTTAAGATTGGTGATGTGTGTGCTGCAATGTCCTTGCGGTTGGTTGTGTCTGGGGGAATCGCTGCAGGGGACACAATTTTGAAACTGGGTTATAAGGAGCTGTGTGTGTGTGTGTGTGTTGTAACTCTGAAAGGTTGCTAAGTGATTGGCCACCAACTGGAGACTACTACCTGTGTTCACATGATCCAGTCACGTTTAAAATGCATGCCCTTATTTTGATAGTTTTGATTCTTATACTCACCGTTGTTTTGCACATGATCTTCCAGCATTTCATTTTTAAGGATCCCGCAGAGTTCAGACAAGGTTTCCAAATGGATTATGTGGATGATCAGGGGCCTGAAGACATCATATAATGACAAGCACAGCTTTTCCAGAAGCTCACTAAAAAAAGAGAGAGAGAAGAACAAAGACACCAAAAGATCAGAAATGTTAATAAACGCTTTTCCACCCAGAAGGAAAACCAAGGGCATCCAGCTAAATGTGGATGAATGAAATGGGTCATTTTGCTCTTCACTGCTGGTAGGGTTTGCTAGGAGAAGCGATACTATGATATGGGTCACCTACTCCAGTTTGGGTGTTGGTTTTGTGAAGAACTCGTCAAACAGCTGGTGTTCATCCTGGCACACGTGAACCATGAAGGCACAGCCGCTTCGTACCTGAAGTCAGTCACAAATAGATGCTCGGTTAGACACAGGTTGGTTAGCATCCCTGAACCGGTTCCCCCAATGCTGAAATGGTGACTGGGTGACTCCTGCCTTGGCAGGTAGGGAAACTTCACGGCAGCCATGAAGTCACACTGCTAGCTCAGCCCTGGCTTCTCTGCTTCCTCCCTCCAAACCTTACATTTATGGACTGGATTGTCACCCAATGCCATGAAAAGAAACGCTGCCTGCAGTTTCAGTCAAGATATAAATCACTATTGCAACTCAAATTAAGACAACGCAGTTACTCAACACACGCCACTCAAGTGTTAGCTAACATTAATGAATTAGTTCTATCTCTCTCTGGGGTCTTCCAAACCACAGTGAATTAAAAAGGTGTTTATCTATAAGCAAATTGGCCAAATAAAAGCAAAGTCCACTAGGAAATTTTGATCTCTTTTAGAATTGTTAAGAAAAAACAGGCTTGCTGCATGATAAAACTAAAGAGAAAAAATGCATGTCACTGAAAGCTGAAAATAATATACACTTATGTGAGCAAAATATTTTTCTCTTAAATTCAAAAGGAGTAAACATTTCATTCGAAAAACAATGAAAACGCAAAGACAGAAAGATAAAACGGCAAAAAACAAGACTTTACCAGAGCGCAATGATCTCTGTTGTTTCGATTAGTTAATTCTCTGACCGTGCTAGTAATGCTAGGCCCCAACAGGTGTTCTCTCTGATTAAGGTAACAGTGGTGGATTTCACTTAATAGTTGCCGGTATCTAGAAAAAGGGGGGGGGGGGAGAAAAATAATGCATTTCAGAGAGAAATGAAACTTTAGAGGTAGTAGTAAACTAATAACATTTTATATGGCCTCTTTTCTGCTAAGAATGAGCAGTGGCTTTTTGGGGCCGGCGGTCATTCACATGACTGAAATTACATAGCCAATCAGCGAGAAACCACAGCGCAGCCATCATGCCATTTTCAAGGTTAGGAATAATTTTAAAGGGCTCAGTCTTCTCCATTGAGTTTTTTTTCTTTTTAAACTCTGGAAATACACAGCAATCTGTGTCCTCACCCGCTTACGAGGTGTGGCCTTGCTCAGTCACTTAACAATTATCCCCAGCACAAAAAAACCACACAAACTTTCAGTTTAAAAAATTAACAAGTGAAAGATTGCTTGCTTCCATTACGTGGTTAGAAGCAAAAGAAAAGAATATAAAGTTCACTTCTTTGATCGTGGCTAAAATATGGATTAGTTTTATAATATTCTGGAAACCTTTATGGACTTTTTTCCAACATTTGGACAGAAATGACAACAATCTTTGGATAGGTCATTGTATTGGGAGAGGCAGCTCTATCAGATGAAACCTGTGTGCAATCTCACAGGGGATGAGAGGAACCATTCATCTGCCTCTACTTTTTGCAAGGAAGATTGGGAATCACTTCTCTATTCTTTTTTTCTTTTCCTTTTTGCACTTTGTATTTCTTTTCTATTATTTTTTTCTTTTGATTTCAGTTTGCACAGGCTTCCAGCACTGTAAAACTATTAAATGTAAAGTACTTTTAAAAAGAAAAGAAAGGAGGCCCAATGCTGCTTAGTCAGAATTCAGCAACTTTTGGGAATATCTTTGGTGTCTCTGTCTCTCTCTCCTGCTTACAAAGCCATAAAGCAGGGGTTTGAACTGATGGGGCCAAAAGAGACGCCCTCAGTCCGAGGAAAACCTAGGCCTGCCCCCCTGGGACCACAGGTGGGTCTCTCCAACCAGGCCTGCTGCACTCATGGAGAGAATGAGAATCAGATGGCTCCTTCTTGGGCCTCAATTCACACAACAGTGTTTTGCATTCATTTTAATATAAAATGCTAGTAAATCTACATACTCCGGCATTTTCTCAGATCGTTGCTCGATTTGTTCAAAAAGTGTCTAAGGAAACAAGGAGGAAAAAAAAGATAAATGATCCTTCGTAAAGCTTTCCCGTTTCAACTGTTTTCTTTTGATTCAGTTCAGTTACCCTGAATCCTTTCTGCACTCCAAGAGACTCTTTTCTGAAGAAATACTTATAAATTTCCCATGTGAAAAATCTTGCCTTCCTGTCTTTCTAGAATAAATGTTTTTTTTCTGCAATCCTATTAATTCAAACCTCCCAGTCTTTTAAAAGATGATGGGTTAGCTATAGTTTCATGACCCAGGAGTGAAAGGATATAAAATCCCAAATTAAAAATCCAAATATGATCAAATATGATTAAAGCAGCTAATTCCAGAGACTAAGAGATAGTGAAGCAAAGCCAATGCAACAAAAGTTTGATTCAAGTATATGTGGAGAGGATGTATTGGCTGTCAACTACGACCTTGCCAAACGGACCCACATTGCAGTGTTCTAATACACCCAAAGGCCCTACAGCGGAAGCATTTTCACCACCCACCCTTCCCCTTTGGCCAGAGACCCAGCTTCAGGACCTGGAGGTCAGCACTAACTGCCTTTGTCAACCTTCGGGGTATCCCAGGAAGCGTAGAGGCGTATATAAGCAAAACAAGTAAGTTCTGTTTGAGCATAAAAGCAAACAGTCTTTCTCAATAAAGTTGTATTCCTTCTGTCTCCCTCCACTGTTCAACCTACCCGGACTTTGGGTGCAGCAGCTCTGAACTTCACATAAAACAAAGTAAAGGCGTTGTCTGAATTTGGAACCAACAAAGGATCCTAAAAGAAAGAGAAAGTTGTCTACACACTGTGTTATTGCACAACTGGGGGGGAGGGAGGTGGACATTTACACAAACCCAGATAAGTCAGAGAAGATCCCAAAGCTTGCACATATATATATATGTAAACACACACACATGTTTTTTTAAGTTTTCGCAGGTACATGAATGCTGTTCAGCTTCTTTCGGGTATTATCCCGCGTCATTGTAGTTGTGCTTTTAAAGTTGTAGTAACGTTTCAGCAGAATCTCATCTGCCATCATCAGGCTTCTGTATTGAGTTTGTATGTGGGTCAGGCTCTCACAGCCGTTGGTTTTCAGTTTGAGCCTAGTCTACTGCTGTGCCAGGATGTTTTTTTCTACATCCTGACTGGTTGGGAGTCTTGGTCTGTGTTTATTGGACTTGGAGTTTGTTTGATTGGTGTTTCTGGTTTCTTCTGTCTGTTTTGTGGCTTTGATTGGCTGGCAACACTCTGTTCCTGTATTGGAGGCTTTCAGTGCAGCTTGGCTTCGTGTGAAAGGACAGCTGCTATTCATCAGCAAGCTAGGTTTCAACTGGGTGCCTGATGGGGGGGTGTTTGAGTTGGAGGCATCAGAGGGAGTCTGTCTGTGCTCAGGTGTTTGTCTGTTTTGTGGTGTGGAGATCTTTCTATTTGAGAGTGCAGGCTTCCAAATGATTGACAGTCTGGTGGAATCATCTCTTCTATTCATGCTGTCAGGTCTTTTTTCAATCTCTATGGCTTCTCTGATGATTCTGTGGCTGGGGTTTTCTATAGTGGCCAGGGTTTTAGTGCCATTGAAGTTGATGTTGTGACCTGCCAGGCGTTTGGTTCTGGTGATTAGTGTTTTGGCCACGGAATTTATCTGTGCTGGGTGGTGGTGGGATTGGGCGTTGAGGTAGCGGTTGGTGTGTGTTTTCTTCTGGTATACGGTGTGTCCCAGTGTGCCATCTGTTCTTTTGTAGATTAGTACATCTGGGAATGGTAGTTGTTTATTTCCGTTTCCATGGTGAACTTGATTTTGGGGTGTGTGCTGTTTAAGTGTGTTAGGAAATTGTTTAGGTTTTCTTTTTCATGGGGCCAAATCACAAATGTGTCATCGATATATCTTAGCCATAGTTTGGGTTTGTGGGTGGCATTAGCCAGGGCTCTGGATTCGAATTCTTCCATGAACAGGTTTGCAATGACGGGTGACAGTGGTGATCCCATAGGGGCTCCTTCAATTTGCTTGTATCTTTGTCCTTTTTATATGAAATATGTGTTGGTTAAGCAGTGTTCTGTTAGTTCCATGAGGTCTTTAGCTGGTTGGTATTTATTTTTGATGATTTCGAGAGACCAAATAATGGAGACCAAACAATCATTTTATTTATTTTTTAATCTCCACACCACAAGCCAGGCAAACACCTGGGCACAAACAGATCCCCCAGATACCTCCAGCTCAAACACACCCCAGCCAGGCACCCAGATGAAACTGAGCTTCCTAATAAATGATAGCCATCCATTTACTCGGAGCCAAACTGCACTAAAAGTCTGCAATACAGGAAACACAATGTTGCCAGCCAATCAAGACAAAAAAAAGCCACAAAACAGACAGAAGATATTAGAAACACCAATCAAGCAGAAAACAGCAAACTCCAAGACCAATAAACACAGACCAAGACTCCCAACCAAACAGGATGAAGAAAAAAACATTCTGGCACAGCAGTAGGCTAGCCCCAAATTTAAAACTGAAACAGCTGTGATAGCCTGACCCACATACGAACTCAATACAGAAGCCTGATGATGGCAGATGAGATTCTGCTGAAACGTTGCTACAACTTTAAAAGCACAACTACAATGACGTGGAATAATACACGAAGGAAGCTGAACAGCACACATGTAAGTACCTGCGAAAACTTATAAACACACACACACACACACACACACACACACAATATATATATGGATCTTTGGTTATTCGGGTTTTCTCCCGCGTAGAATTGGAAGTATCTAGGCAACATTTCGATGAAGTCTCATTCATCATCTTCAGGCTTGTTTCTTCGGCTCTGTGCTTCTCAGAGTAATGTGAGCTTGCAGCTGCTTCTTCCTTTTAACTGCTAGTGGGGGTGTGACTTGATTGGGTGGGGGTTTGGCTGTGTTCTGATTGGTAGGGGGGTTGGCTGTGTTCTGATTGGCTGGGGGTGTGTTCTCATTGGTTGGGGGTTAGGCTGTGTTCTGATTGGCTGGGGGTGTGTTCTGTTCAGGTGGGGGCTTGGTTGTGCTCAGGTTAGTCTTAGTTGCTGGGGGATTTGAGCTGGTGAGCTGTGATCCTGTTGTTTGGCTTCGTGTTCGTGGTCATGCCACATCTTCATGGTGGGTGTCAGTTCGCTTCTTGTATGGGTCAGAGGGGTTTGAAGCGGGTAGTGGTGCAGCTGCGGTACGGCTTCTGGTTCGTGGTCGTGTCTCATCTTCTGTGTGGGTTTGGGTCTTTTTTCTACGTGGAAATGTGGTGGTAGCATCTTGTGTGGCACTCGTGGGTGTGGGTCTGGTGTCATTCTTCATGTTAGGTACTCGTTTATCAATGAGGGCAGGTTTCCAAATGGTTGGTAGGCGGGAGCTATCAATACCCGCGAAAACCTCAGAAAACAAATATACATATATATACATGTATGTATGTATGTATGTACGCTGTTCAGCTTCCTTCGGGTATTATCCCACGTCATTGTAGTGCTTTTAAAGTTGTAGCAATGTTTCAGCAGAATCTCATCTGCCATCATCAGGCTTCCGTATGGATACAGAAGCCTGATGATGGCAGATGAGATTCTGCTGAAACGTTGCTACAACTTTAAAAGCACTACAATGACGTGGGATAATACTCGAAGGAAGCTGAACAGCACCCATGTAAGTACCCACGAAAACTTTAAAAAAACCCAACATACATACATACATACATACATACATACATACATACATACATATATATTTGTTTTCTTAGGCTTTCGCGGGTACTTACATGTGTTCTGTTTAGCTTCCTTCGGGTATTATCCCACGTCATTGTAGTTCTGTTAAAGTTGTAGCAACGTTTCAGCAGAATCTCATCTGCCATCCTCAGGCTTCTGTATAGAGTTAGTTCCTGGTTTCAAATTTGAGGCTGGTCCATTCTGATTGGCTGGGAGCCTGGATCTGTGTTCATTGGACTTGGAGTTTGATTGATTGGTGTTTCTGGTTTCTTCTGTCTGTTTTGTGGCTTTGATTGGCTGGCAACACTCTGTTCTTGTGTTGGAGGCTTTCAGTGCAGCTTGGCTCCGTGTGAAGGGACGGCTGCTCTTCATTAGCAAGCTG
>BLBF01000073.1:549743-569458 GCA_015471245.1 Laticauda colubrina | reverse complement strand
GGTGGTTTCGTTGTGCATAAGATGTGAGTAACCTGGTGTCTTATTCTGTCAGCTTCATCTGTATTTAATTTGGTTAGGCTGGATTCTACTGCACATATGATGGATTCTGTTGGGATTTTTTTGGGTGCTATGGCATAATTGAATCCTTTGGATAGGACATCTGTTTCTGTTTTGTTGAGTTCTCTGTTGGAAACGTTGTATACTAGTTGTTTCAGGTGTTGTGGTGGGTTATTGGGAATTTTCTTGTCATTTTCTAATTTTTTTAGTTTTCTTGAGAATTTATCATTTTTATAAGAGCTTTCAGTTTCAGCTCTACAAGTTGTAAGTTGTTTGATCTTATCCTCAACAAAACAGAAACAGATGTCCTAACCAAAGGATTCAGTTATGCCATAGCACCCCCCAAAAAATCCCAACAGAATCCATCATATGTGCAGTAGAATCCAGCCTAACCAAATTAAATACAGATGAAGCTGACAGAATAAGACACCAGGTTACTCACATCTTATGCACAACGAAACCACCAAAAAATAATTTGCAAAAAGATTAATTCAGAGCGTTACAAACCCTGAAAAATGATAACAGCATAATAATACTCCCAGCAGACAAAGGAAATGCCACAGATGCATCACATCAAAACTGCCTTCAAAACAGACAAAAAAATAGCAGCCATCCTTAGAAACCCCAAAGACAAAATTGACCTGGAAAACCAAGGCATATACGAAATTCCCTGTACATCATGCCCGGCCACATACATTGGACAGACCAATAGAAGAATAAGTACCCGCCTAGATGAACACAAAAATGCAGTAAAAAAGCTGGAACACACCTCCTCACTAGTCCAACACATGAAAACCACAGGTCACAACATCAACTTCAATGGCACTAAAACCCTAGCCACTATAGAAAACCCCAACCACAGAATCATCAGAGAAGCCATAGAGATTGAAAAAAGACCTGACAGCATGAATAGAAGAGATGATTCCAGCAGACTGTCAATCATTTGGAAACCTTCACTCTCAAATAGAAAGATCTCCACAACACAAAACAGACAAACACCTAAGCACAGACAGACTCACTCTGATGCCCAGCTCAAACACCCCCCACCAGGCACCCAGGTGAAACCCAGCTTGCTAATGAAGAGCAGCCGTCCCTTCACACGGAGCCAAGCTGCACTGAAAGCCTCCAACACAGGAACACAATGTTGCCAGCCAATCAAAGTCACAAAACAGACAGAAGAAACCAGAAACACCAATCAATCAAACTCCAAGTCCAGTGAACACAGACCCAGGCTCCTAGCCAATCAGAATGGACCAGCCTTGAATTTGAAACCAAAAGCTGTGAGACACACATCCATACAGAAGCCTGATGATGGCAGATGAGATTCTGCTGAAACGTTGCTACAACTTTAACAGAACTACAATGACGTGGGATAATACCCGAAGGAAGCTGAACAGCACACACACACACACATATATATATATACACACACACACATACATACATACACATATACATATAGATATAACATCTCTGTCATTAATTTTCTTTTTTTGGTGTGTGTGTGTGTGTGTGTGTGCCAAGAAGCAGCTACTATTATTCCTTGGAGATCTTGGGCAGCTCAAGAGCAATTCCCCAGCAACCCACCTGAAGACCCAAAGCTTCTTCCCAAATTGTGAGAAGGCCTTTGGCACCTCTTGCTCCTTTGAAGTCCAACCTTGAAATGCCAAATAAAGACTGATATAAGCCCTCCAGTGACATCACAGTGTCCCTGAAGTGTCTCCAATGGAGGGAGGTAGCCAAGCTGTTCAGGATCCCCCAAGGGCAGGCTCTGAAGGAGACTGGGGGGAGGGGAGGGAGCATCTCAAGCACGTGCTGAGGAGAAACCGAATGCAAACCCTGGTTTTAGAACAGGGGTGCCTGCTGAAGAAGGGTTGCCAGAATCAATATCTGGAAGCACAAACCATGAGCACAGCAAAGAAGTAAAGGGCAGTGAGCAGCTGAGGGCAAAAACTGGTCATAGAAGCAAGACTTCCCTAGGAATAGCCCTTCACACTTAGAGTATATACCACTTCACAGGGTCTGCAGCCCACTCTGAGTGGTCCACAGAGTCAGCACTACTGCCCCCCCCCACACACACAATCTGGGTCCTCATTTTTTCAACCTCGGAAGGACAGAAGGCTGAGTCAATCTAAACTGAACTGGTTAGGATCGAACTAGGGAATACAGAGTTTGTAAAAAAGTGTTTGTCCTTTTCTGAATCCAATTTTCACTCTCTTTGCCCTGAATGTGAATCCTAGCACAGTGGAAAGGGGTCCCGGGTGAAGAGAGAACACCAAAGGTAGGTATGGATTCCATCCCACAGAAAAATGCACCTTTGGCCAAAAAAACGCTGCCCGTCCGTCCTTGCGCCACCAGTAAGCCATTGTTGAGGTCATTTGTGCAGACGATTCCCTCTGAACACAGATCTAACCCTACTGAATGTACATGAGCTGATAGCGTACCCTTTTCATTAACTGATTTGTGAGGTTCTGCAGGGTGTTCACCGTGTACGCTTTCATAAGATGTACCGCTTTAGAAAGACACTGGTTGCACTTTGCCAGATACACAGCGCAGTCCCTAAAATTTGGCTGCAAAAGAAGGGAAGGGTGTTAAGCAAGAATGATAAGTAAAAAAGTGAAATAATAATAAGGGAATGATGGATTTCATGCTGCGAACTGAATGTACAGAAACATTCTAGATAATCAAAGTTCCTTCTGCACCAAATTAAAAGCAAGCAAAAACGTCATATTTGCTATAGACCTAAGTCAGGGGTGTCCAATCTTGGCAACTTAAAGACCTGTGGATTTCAACTCCCAGAATTCTCCAGCCAGCATGGGGATGGATGGATGGTTAGATGGGAAATTCTGGAGTTGAAGTCCACAGGTCTTGAAGTTGCCAAGGTTGGACACCCGAGCTAACTACTGAAAAAAAGTAAAAGGATACAATCTTTGGCCTGGAAGGCAAATATCCATTATATTGCTGTATCCTCTAGACAGAAATTAGCAAAAAAAAAATATTTATCTAATTTATACACTGCCCATCTCACTCTCCAGGTGATTCTCCACACAAAGTCCGTGCAGAAATGAACAAAAATGGAAAAGATGGCAAGAGTGCCTGGAAGCCGCCAGTGATGTTCAAAGCAGTGTGGAGGAGGAGAGGAGCAATACTTACATGGGAGGAAACATAGGCTATGCAGTCGTCCAGCTTGTTCAGCATCGGGATGAAACTTTCACTGCTGACAGACAGCGTAGGCGAATTCAACTTCTTATTGGAGGCAAAACAAGGAACAGAAGTCATTCAAAATGCACAACCGAAGAAATCTTGATTTAATATCATTATTACACAATATGCTTTCCAGTGTTTAAAACAATACACATTATTTTCTACCATTTTAAACATACTTTCAGTATTCTCTTTGGAACGGCCGTTTTTGATCACTTTCCCACCTCTCATCAATGGAAAAGAATCAGGAGCCACAAATCACAGCCTTCAAGGGGCCTGGAAAGAATGCCAGCTGGTATATCTCTCGGAGGGGAAGACAAAGAGGCTCTGAGAAGAACAGAGGGACTGGAGGAGGAGGAGCTGATGGGAGTGCCATTTGTCGCCTCCTGCCAGTCCCCCCCCACCCCAGACTTGTCAGAGCTGTCCGTGAAGGTCACGAAGGGCCATCCTGTCCCTGCAGGACGCTGTGACTCTGGGTCATCCTCCCCAACGGTGAGCCCAGGGACACTGCAGTGGCTGCTGCAGCCCTCACAGCCCATTGTGGGTCCCTCCCGCCTCGTTCAGCACCAGCTCTGAAGGGCGGCTGGAGGAGTGCTGCCCCTTGCCCAGGCTCCACCTTCTGCCCCAGAGCTCTCCAAACTGGCTGGAGAATTCTGGGAGTTGAAGCCCACAAGTCTTAAAGTTGCCAAGTTTGGGGACCCCCGATCTACCCTCTATTGTCTTGTGCTTCCATTTCAACGCATCTCAGGCTTTTCCTCTTTTGTTGTCTTTAAGGAGCCTCTGTGGCACAGTGGTCAGCACTGCAGGCTCCTTCTGCTGCCTGCTGGCTGCCTGCAATTTGGCAGTTCGAATCTCACCATGCTCCAGGTTGACTCAGCCTTCCCTCCTTCTGAGGTGGGTAAAACGGGCACCCAAATTGTTGGGGGCAAGAGGTTGACTCTGGAAACCGCTTAGAGAGGGCTGTAAAAGCCCAGTGAAGCGGTCTATGAGTCTAAGGGCTACTGCTATGGCTATTAAAGATGAAATTAAAATCTTCCAAAGGGCAAAACTTTACCCATGTTTACTTGAACCAAAATTTTAATGAGTTCTATGTACATTTGTTTATTACATTTCAACCATAATACACAAATTATTAAATGAGAACTAATTAAACTTCTTTATATGCTTTTAGAAAGAACTTCAAATTCAGAGACTGGGGTGTTTTTTTTAGAAATGGTGAGAAGCTAAACAACTGTACCTACTGTATTAATATTTTCCAGTTCAATGAAATAGGACAGTTTCTGGTGAATATTTTCTGCCAGGTCCACAAGCTCTGACTATTTAAAAAGAAATGAAACATTTATTAGCAGGTAATTAAAAGCATGTTATCTCAATACGGAATTGCCTCTTAAAAAGCACAGGTGATTTATAGGTTATTAAGTTTATATTAGCATTTTAGTATAGTTCCCAACATTTCATCTGGATATAAACTTGGTATGACAGTGTTACATGGAGGAGAATAAGAAATTGTTGTAATAAATTAAGTAAATCAATCATTTCTTAATTCATAATTCAGATCCAGGTAGCAAGCTGCACTAGAATGAGACCCAGTTTGGTGTCAGCATCTCAGTGCTGGCCTACAAACCAGGAGATGGGGAGCTGTAGGCTTCCCTTTAACAAGAAAGCAGCTGGATGTCTTTGGGCTAGTCCCTCTCACTCAACCCACCTCACAGGGTTGTTATGGTGGGGGAAATAGGAGGCAGGAATATTAGGTATGTTTGCCGCCTTACTTGTATATTAATGGAATTCTTTATTGCCACTGTACGTATATACACAGCATATACAACAAAATTCACATAATACCCAGAGACCACACCCAACACGGACGCACACATGACGATCCCCAAACACCCCCCCCCACTTGCCAAAATTCCCTACCCCCTAAAAACACACAAGCCTCCACACAACAGACCAAGTAATCCTGTCCAACAGCTCACTGATGGTAGTCCTTAAGTTCGTTGTTGAGTGCAATTATAGCTCTGGGATAAAAACTGTTCAGGAAACATATGGTCCGAGTTTTAATTGTTTAATATGGAAGGTAAACGTAAAGGTTCCCCCTTGCGCCTACATGCTCGTCCTTTCTGGCTCTAGGGGGCGGTGCTCACTTCCGTCACAAAGCCGCAGAAGAGCCAGCGCTGTCCGAAGACGTCTCCGTGGTCCCGTGGCCGGCAGGACTAAACGCCTTTGAAGGCGCACGGAAGGTGCTGTTCCCTTCCCACCAAAGGGGTTCCTATTTTTCTATTTGCATTTTTTTTACATGCTTTCGAACTGCCAGGTTGGCAGAAGCTGGGAAAAGTGATGGGAGTTCACTCCATTATGCGGCGCTGCCAACTGCCAACCTTTCTGATCAACAAGCTCAGCCTCTTAGCCACTGAGCCACCACGCTAGTCTCCTCCAAAACATCCATTCCTGCCTTTTTGGCCTTGGGACATGAGAAGTGTCAGCTTATCTTCTGCCATTCAACTCTAGGGTTACCTGCTCTTTTAGCAGCTGCTCGCAGGCTTCGTGCAGGGTCCCTGTTTTGATTGAGACAAAGAGGTATTGTTCCTGCAGGGACTTTAGGTGCTGAAGAGCACAAGTTACATCATTCAGGATGGCATCACACTGCTCTTCAAATCCAGCATAAGCTGCCCTGGCCAGCCTTGGAGAAACACACAAACCACAACGCCTTTAAGCATTTGTAGCAGCAATGGGAGAATTGATAAAACAGTGCAGAACTTTTGGACTGCCTGTTGTACAGCTACTGTACAAGAATTACATATGGTAATTCTTCGTATACCATGCTTCATTTGGGAAACTAGATCACAGGGCAAGGGAGACAGTTAAAAAAAAAAACAGGTTCACGAGAAAAATCGAGAGAAAATAGCTTTGTAAACTACAGGAATAACAGATTATAGCAAATAAATTTTAAGATTCCAATTTTTTTGCTGAAAACATGAAATAAAGGAAGAAAACAATGCTAAGTTTACAAAATATTGGAGGAATTAAAGCTTATATCAGCTGCTTTAGTCATTATTGATGGATACTGCACATTATCCATTATTCATATTACAATTAAGTAAAATATATATACATACCGGTATTTGGTCTCCTCATCTTGATCCATCTGTGTGTGAAGTTGATCAAACCACGAGAAGAACTAGACCAATGAAAGGAGAAAGCTCTTAAAAATCACCCTTAACTCAGAAGAAGCTGACAATTTCATTCTCTTGTTTGCTGTTCTCTAAACATGTTGAAGAAATATTTTAGGAGAGGATTTATCAAATGTCAATCAAACTTGGAAGAAAACTGCATTCTCCCCCACCCATTCAATCGCATCCACTTCTTGGATAAGGGCTTGCATTTTTCTGGGCAAGTTTTCTCACAAGTGGTTTGCCGTTGCCTCCTTCCACAAGTTGACAGAAAGTGACTAACCCAAGATCACTAGCTGGCTTTGTGCCCAAAGCAGGACTGGAACTCAGTCTCTCAGTTTGTAGCCAGGCACCCTAATCACTACACCAAACTGGCCCTCAACTATTACTATTATTACTTATTTGCATAAACTTGTCATTTCTTCCCTCCCAAATCTCAGCATTCACTTTTTCTCCCATTTTTACCCAAGTCAAAGGGAGTGAAATTTACTCCATCAATGTCACTTGAAAGCCCACTCTGAGGTTCTGGGGGCAAAGCAGACACCTCAGGTCTAAGGTCATCGGACTCCTTAAAATGACCCAACTGAAGAAAAGAGAGACAAATGCACCAGCCATCCAGAGACTGCTTTTTTCAGTCCCAACTGGCATTGGAAAGCTAACGGCCAAATCAGTCATTAGAGCTGCGCAGGGGATATGAATCTACAAAGGAAAAGATAATTTGCTTGTAGCTGCAGCCATCCAAACCTCTTTAAATCAAAGTCATCTTTTCCTGGTTCTGGCCAGTCAAGGAAAGACACAAATTTTCCCTTGTGTGATTGATCTAAGTCACCTTTTCTTGTGCAACTGAATTTCTGCACAACTACTCAAGTATGTGGTTTTTTGTTTTATGCCGGAATCAGAGAGCACTTGCTGTTTCTGTTTCCTTTTTACCTGCTGCGCCGTTTCAATTCTTTCATTTTCCATACCAAAAGAAGAGAATCCTTTCAAGAGAATGTTCTCTGTAGACTCTGGCAACGTGGCTGTGAGCGTCACCGTTAATGATGGCTGGACAAGGCTATTTAAATCTTCTATGGGCAGCTGTTAAAAGGGGAAAAACAACTATTCAGTTGCCATCCTATGAAGCTCATAAGTCTCCTGGCAGTTGACAGTATTGTACAAGTAAATCATGCCTGCTTGCTAAGTGATAAAATATGGAAGTGAAGTCTTTAAATACTATACGTATACATACAATATACACATTCAAATGGGAGTCATATTTAAGTAACAAGGGAGAATCAGACCCTGATAAACACACCTCAATCCTTGTGTAGCAATAAGACTCACTGGGTCCAAGAGCCAAACTGTAATATTAAACTGCAATTAACATTGAGATCATGCTAGAAAGCCAAGCTGCGTAATTTTACCCATGTAATCTTGTCATCCAAAATTCCAACTAACATTGATACAATTTTCACTTTTCTTTCCCTAGTTTCTATGCATTAAGCTTTCAAAATAGTAAGAGTGTCAAGAACGTCTGATTGTATTGTGTGTAAACAGTACAAATGAATCAGGTTTGTAACCCAGTGAAGGAGAATCTTTGTAGCTCAGGGTTGAAATGAGGGGTCGGGGGGGGGGCCCCTCTGAGACTGGCGGTTTTCTTGCAGACGTTTCATGACCCAACTAGGAGGCATCCTCAGTGCTGGAGGCCTTGCTAGAGCAAACCCCCCTCCCTCCCTTCTAGACCGATGATGATGGTGATGGTGATGAAAACGATGTCAGCCATCTGGTTGCGTATGGCTCTTGGCGATTCTCTCCCCAAGGTCTGATCTTGCCCCTTGGCTTCGCTTTTCCAAAGGTCACAAAGGGGATCAGGTGACCCTGGGAATACTGCAGGAGTCATAAATATGAGTCGGTTGCCAACCGTCTGGATTTTGGATCACATGACCCATGGGGATGCTGCAACGGTCATAAGTGTGAAAAAACGGCCATAAGTCCCTTTTTTCAGCGCTGTTGTAACTGAACAGTGGCAAAATGAACTGTTGTAAGTCGAGGACAACCTGTAACCTTTCCAAACAGTGTTTGCAGGTAGTCCTTGAGTTACCGCCATTCGTTTAGTGACTATGCTGCGTCTTTGAGTCCTGTCCCTGGCTGGGGGTGGGCCTTGATGCTGGGCGGCCGCCAATTCCTCCCAGCGACAACCGCCCCCTCCAGGGAAACGCCGCCCCAGCCCCCGCGTGGCCGGGGGGGGAGGGGGAAGAGAGATGCCCCTTCTGACCTGTGGACGGCGCGATTGACGGTCACGAGGAGACGCCTCGTTGGGCAAGGAAACAGCCAGGGGGGGGGGGGGGGGGGGCCCCCCCCCCCCCCGGAGTCCCCGCACCTGGCAGCTTTCGGGCTTGTGGATTCCAACTCCCAGAATTCCTCCTCCGGGAGGCAGGGGAGCTCGGGAATTCTGGGAGTGGAAGTCCGCAAGCCTCTTACCCTGGCCAGTTCGGACGCCCCGCGAGGGCCCCTCCTTCCCCACCGACCTCTTCCCGGGCGCTTCCGCGTGGCCTCCTTTCCTCCGGCCCAGCCCGCTGCCAGGGCAAGCGGCCGCCCCCTCCCTCCGGATCCAGGCGAAGCGGGGGGCCCGGCCCCCTTTCCGCGCTGCCGGGGTGGGGGCCGGCCTACCTCGGGCGGGAGGGGCAGCCCCGGCGAGGCCCCGCGCAGCTCCAGCACCGAGTCCCGCTGCCGCTCGCTGAGGGGCGCCGAGGGCCGCTCGGGGCGCTCCCACCAGCTCAGCCGCTCCGCCGCCATCCTCCGCCCCGGAAGCCCGCAGTGCCGACGGGGCGGAAGAAGAACCCCGCCGGCCTCCGGAAGCCGACGCAGGCCAACATCCGCCGGGAGCGGAGCCCCTTCCGGCCCCCGGAAGGCGGTTCCCAGCCCGCTGTGCGGTTCTTGGCCTTTCCCTCCCCAGGAGGGTCGTTTCCCCGCAGGGCAGCCCGGCGCTGCTGCTCTTTGGAGGACGGAAGAGCGAGGCTCTGGGTCGTCCCAAGGGCGCTTTCGTCTGAAAGGCAGCTGGTGAGGCGGAGAAGGAAACGCCGCTCAGGGGGGGAACCGGGAGTTTTCCAGCTGCCTTTCGGACAGGATCCCCTGGGCGGCTCCCAAGGCTCGTCGCGCTGACTTCGGGGCCGGTTTGCCAGAACCGGAGTCCCAAAAGGGGGGAGCAACAGCCTTTTTTTTTTTTTTTTTTTTAAGATAAAAAACGGTTTCAAGCCTGGGGACGAGGGGCGCTTATTCGCTCTTTTATTGAAATAGGAAACGAGTCGTATTTATTTGGGTTTTCAAAATAAACCTCACGTTTGTTTGATGGGAAACAATGGGCCCCAATCCGACAGCGCTTATTTCAAGACAAACGGTGGAAAGAATGAGTTTCAAGGCCAGTCGAGTTTATTTGCTCGTTTGTTTTTTGCAGAAACGGGGCGAAACGAGAGTGTTTGTTTTGCTGCAGACCCCAGCTGAGCCATCCTGACATGCGAAGCTGCAAAGGGGTTTGTCCTTCCATGTCAATCCAAATACTAATCCCATCAAGAAGTGCAAGGTTTTTTATATGATAAAAGGGTTTACATTTGATAATCATTCACAGCAAACAAGAAAAAGCATTATCAAGCCAGTCCATCCAGAATTTTCCAGAGGCAAAAAACTCCCAAGTATATTCCCACTAAAATTCTCCCTTTAGAGAGAGAATTATGACAGTAGAATTCACCGCCGTATCATAACCCTTCTTAAGTGACTTTATGACGAGCAACGGGTGATGGCGACGCATATGAAATTGCACCACAATCTTCATTTATGGAGTCTTGATGGATTAAGGTGTGACCAAGTGACCAGATCAGATCAGGGAGGATAAGCTGACCTGGAGCTGTTAGTCACAATGGCTGCATGGAACCTTCTGAATACTAGACCCGGATACCGGTTGCTAGGAAGGCAAGGTGCGTTACCTTCATGCTTTTCTCGTGGACTGTCACAAAGGATCCAGCGGTGCATTTGAAAAAGGATGCTGAATGAGCGGTGAACCATCCTTCGGAACAGGGGCGTCTGCAGAACTCGTTGTGATGGCAGCTTTCGCTCAGCCTCCTTAGTGCGAGCAAAGAGGCAGCAGAATAGCAGGTAAAAATCATGCACCAGCCATTGCTGAATCATTCAATCAAATGAATCCAGTCTAATCCAATCAATCAATCAATTAGTTGAATCTTAATTTCCCAATCTTTACTTCATCCCGTCTCCTTAGCTAGAACAAAGTTGATAGAACTGCGATCTAGCAGAGTTGATATCCTTGGATGCTTTCCTACTTTAAAAAGCTCTGCTCCATTTGTGAAACATAAAATGGCGGTGGCTATCCCTCCCTCTTCTTTCTATGGTTGGCCAATTTGGGGAATCTTCCGCCACGCCGAGGTGCTTCATTCTGAGGGTACAAAAGGGATCTTCCTATGCCCTGGAAGTTTCCTCACTGACATCGTAGTTACTACAGAGGTGGGGTCCCTCTGAATATTAGATACTATCTCAAGGTTAGCCTGGGAGGGGTAGATGTAATCTTGGTTGTTTTGCATGTTACCTTCTAGATCTTTATGTTGTGTTTGGACAGAGCTACTGCTGAACCGCTAAGCTGCCCATCCAAATGATTTACTGGACTGAGTTAAGAGAAAAGGCCCCCTCAATACTGTACTGTACAAAAAACTCTCATGAGTTGGTAGCTGTTCTGTCCTTAAAACAACCGTTCTTTCTCCTTAGGCAATCGCAGGGAATTATGAAAAGGGGTTAGGGCAATCCCACCCTGCGAGTTCTTTATGGCATGGACTCTGACCTCCAATTCTGTTGTTTTACTGTCCAGTTTGGACACTATAATCACGCTGAGGCTGAAACCTAAGTTTCTTTGTTTCCCTTTAATTCTTGTTCCCTTTGGGGAAGGTTAATTAAAATAAAAAATATGGTGACCAGCTCAGCTTTATAACTCATACCTTGTTTATGTTCTCCAGCAAACAGAGGAGATCAAGTACCCCATAACAGAATTCTTTTATTAGTACAATCCATGAAAAAGCTAATTTTGATGGAATTATATGCACACTGTTTCAGCTCTGAAGTCTATGATGCAAAGGAGTTTCACTCAGACTTTTGGGACAATCGTGACTGGATGACTGAGAATCTTTACAGAGTTTCATCCAGAGTTCCAGAAAGGGAATATAAAGCTTGCTGAATATCACACTGATGTATTTTGAAATGTCTTCTGGAATCTTTGATGCTCAGAGCCAAGTTTGAATTCAAAAACAGCACTAAACAAATATAATAATATTGATTCAAATATTGTGCATTTCCTTAGAAAAGCACATGTATCATAATTGAAGAAATAATACAGCAATGCTTTTTCCTTTCAGAAAACAGTCTTGTTTCATGCCCTGGAAATATGTCGAAGACCCCAAGCCTCACAAAAACCGGTAGCAAAAAACAGTTGCCTTTGGAAGCATCTCCAGATCCAGCATCCAAGCCAGAGAGTAGCAAGCTTTCCAGCTCTCTGCTCACCGTTGAAAATGTCAAAAAACACCAAGAGGAGAACCCTGTTGCCAAATCAGATCTTGCTCAATGGTCAATAGAAACTTATATTGAAGAAAGTAATCGCTTTTTGAATGAGAGCGGAACCAAGGCGGAGGGCAGCAGGGAGCAGGCGGTGTCAAATGAAGAGGAATCAAGAGTTCTTCATGAAGATTACCCAGAAAACACTGATCAAACTTTAGGAAAAGGTAGCTATAGCTTATTTTCTTTATACATACCTGGGGGTGCATTCCTTGAGCTTCTCCCACGATAAACTGTTCAACCTGTGCCTGAGATGGCTAGCCTAAATATTATTTTAAAGATCAAAAGCATCTGGAGATGAATTGGTCGAGGTCAAGGAAGTGATCATGGGGTATGGTGTTTTCTTCAATAGGGGCTGAAATCCATCCCCTCCCTCAAATTCTCCTGCACACTGGAAAGAAAAGATGTTCAGCAAAACAATTGGAACATGCGTGTCTCTGAGGTCTGCAGCTTGCAAGGTCCCTATCCTTGTCCCCTTGATAGATCAGGACACATGTAAAATGTCTTGCAAAGACAGGATGCAAGACATAAGCCGTGACATGAAATATTCTGGAATGCATTAAGTGAATTGACTTCAATTCTCATTACAAAAAATCCCATCTAACCAACAAATTAAACAAAAATCAACTTTAATGTATTTGAGGATTAAGTTACAAATTAGTGGATAATACTGTACTGTATCTTGTAGAGCTGATGAAAGCAACTTTCCCACTTTTATTATTTGAAAAACATTTTTTCTCCCTCTGTGTAGATTTCCAGACAAGACCTCTGTCAGCTCCAGTTCCTGAAACGCAACCACCCAAGTAAGAGGCATTTCTGCCTATTTTAGTCACCTCCTTTCTAATAGTAGGAATTGCGCTAGGTCTGTCATCGTTAAGTAGGGCAACCAGATCTGCAAAGATTCAGGCGCTCACTAGATGGCAGCAAAAATCCCATAGAACCATCTTGAATGTATGGTGCCATCTGGTGGCTCCAGTTCATCAGTGCAAGTGAAGGAGAGAGTGTTCATTTGAATTTATTTTTACCCTGAACAGCCTAGAGAGAGGCAGAATCAAATTCAGTTGTTCTCTTTCCTATTTCTCTCTCTTTTTTCATTTTTGATAGTTGGAAGATTTGGAATGTATATAGAGTGTAACAAATATTATGGATTAGGTAGAAATAGAGCAATTTATTTTGGCACTGTTACCAACATAACTACATGAACACTCTCTGATTTAACAGATTCATAAATATAGAGAATGAATGAATACAGAATATATTTCAGCTGTTTTAGATGGCCTTACTTCCAAGAATGTACACTTATATTTTTTTAATAATTTACTTTTGTGAAATTGATTTAATATATTTGTCTAAGTATTTTGAAAACGTTTGCAGTTAAGTAAATAAATAGTCCCTCTGATAACAGCAGAGCATTTGTGGGGTGCTTCCTGAATAGGAAATTTCTTCCAGAATTTGTTTTCCCTTCCTGTAGAAAACGGGAAGTTGCTGATTTGGAGACTCAGACTGAATGGAGCTACTCTGTCGGCTCTGAAGACTCCAGTGAGCTGAGTAAGTTCTGGAGGAGGTTCTGGGCTGAGAGGCTGGGCATCCGGGGGGCTGGGGGGGGGGCTGGGGACGAGGAAACGGGGGGATTGGCAGAGCCCCCTCCTCTCCTCTGCCTCCTTGCAATTAGTGAGAGCAATTCTGGCGTGAAGCTCAGAGACGAGGTGGATTCTCTTCAACAGGAGTGTTCCAAGATCGGCTAGATGGCCTCAGGTGGGGTGGGATCTGAAATGAATGCGATTCTCTTGATTCTTGTCATAATATCTCTCATTTAGAAATAGAGAAGGAGCAGCAGAGAAGTACAGACAGAAAAAAGAAAAGTGAGACCACAGAAGGCAGTGAGTTGCAAAAATGGCGGCATTTCCTTAATCCTCCTGAAGTTGGCATGGTATCAGTTCCAATCCTATTAGGATGCATGAACGATTTAGAAAAACGTTAACAGATATAATAGATTTTAATATTAAAATAACCAATTGTGTAGAAGGAAGGAGGGAGGAAGGAAGGAAGTCTGTCATTGTTTGAAAATGCTGCCGGCATCTGTTTGAACTCTGAATATCCAGGGCGAATTGGGAAAATATGTAGTTTGGCCACTTGTCCCCTGTCCAGTTTAGGGTAAGACAAGGGATGGGCGGCCAAACGAAATGTGTTCAAGCGGACCAAGGAGGACGGTTCCCACGTGGCTCTTGCTCCCTTTTGAAAACTGTGATGAACTTCTTTTCCCGAGAATGCCCCTCCCTGGGTGGAAGAGGCTCTTCCTTCCCTCCTGGTCATCCGTGAGCATCGCGAGAGGAAGCAGAGAAGGACTCCTCCAGGGGAAAGGGTCCCCAGGGGGGGTATGGGGGGGGGGGGGCTTGTTAAATCCATGAGGTGCCCTGACCTACAGGGTTCCCCTTGATGGCTGGTACCTGTTCAGGGCTACAGTTGTGTTTTGTTGTCGTTGTTCAGCAGAGACACTCTGTCATGCAGAAGAGGAAGGAATATCCGAGAGTGAACTGGAGACTCAAGGTAGGCTGTGTTCCACACCAGAAGTCCTCCACTTACGCCCACAATGGAGCCCAAAGTGTCTGTTTGCAAGTGAGGCAGCGGTTAAGTGGGTTTTGCTTTTGTCCCACTTGACGGCCTTCCTTGCCACAGTGGCTAAGCGGATCAGGGTGGTCGCTCAGTGTGTCACACGGCTGTTAAGTGAGCTGGGCCTCCCCCATTGACTTTGCTGGTCAGACGGTTGCCAAAGGGGACCACGGGGCCCCAGGCGCTGCAACAGACGTAAGTATGAGTCAGTTGCCAGATGTCTGAACTTTGACCGTGTGACCCTGGGGACGCTGCAACGCCTTGGGGAAAATGGTCATAGGTCACTTTTTTCAGTGTGGTTGTAACTTAGAACGGTCACTAAATGAACAACCGTAAGTTGAGGACAACCTGTTTCAAAGTTCCTCTGAACCCCTGAGCTGTTGGACGCAGCGACAAACCAGGAAGGGCTCCTCCACTGTTTGTCTGTGCAGACTTTTGCAGATTCCACCCTCCCCCGTGCCTGTAAATTAAGACCCAGTTATTCCATCAAGCCCAGTGAAGTCGCTCCCGGCCTTCCCAGGCAGAGAGAGAACAGGAAGTGGAGGATCCCAGGGCTTGCAGGCGAGGAGAGGCTTCCTCCACCCCTCCTAGGGCAGCTCATCCAACGCCTGCCTTCCAGAGCGCCAGCAGAAACTGCCCCGCTGAAGCCCTGCTTTATCAACCACGGCCCATTACGTGCTGGAGCAGAGCTTCTCAACCGTGGCCGCCGTGGGGACTGAAGCTCCCACCCATCTTAAAACAGCCCAAGGTGGAGGAGAGAACCCCCATCGTAGCAGAGCCTGGCCAACAACGCCTGGGCGTACGATAGAGGCAAAAGAAAGGCACCTGTGCCTATGAAGTAGATCACCCAGGTAGAGCCAAGGAAGAGGTTCATATACCTTTTTGGATTTAAAAAAATTATATATTTCCCAGGGCTAAGTGTTCAGATACCTATATTGGCAATTATTTCTCATTATTTTTGTGGATCTTTTTTTCCACAGCTAGGCAACTTGGTTTTCTATTTAAAAATGGTTATGTAAGTATGAGTCTTATTTATTCAGAATGTTTCCAAGATAGTTTGTACATGTATCATTTCACCTGGTAGGATCTTTTGTGAAAAAAGAACTTTGGAGTCTTTGCTGTTCTGTGAAGTTGGATGTTTGCTTGCAAACCTTTCATAACCCAACTAGGTGCTGGTGAGTGAGGGGCTTCTCTCCTATAGGGACTAACTTTGTTTTCTTCCCCTACTTTTTCCCCCTATTAAAATCCTTTTCATGCATTGCACTGTCAACCTCAAGAAAGCACTACCGAGGAGGAGAAGGTAAAGTCTTTTCTCCTAGATGAGGTGAGATTTCAGATTTCTTATTTCTTCCCTAGAACCAGGCTTATCCAGCTTTCCATGCAAATTCAGGATATTTATTACAGCTAAAAATAACACAACACACTGGGCAAATTCAAAGCTTTTAGAATGGAAAGCAGGCATGGGGGGAGGGGGGGGTTTGTCTGCAAAATTTTCCAATGAGATAAATCTGAGGTTTCAGAAAATCCAACATTTCTTCTAATCAGGATTCCAGATAATTCAAAAATGGCATACCAACCAAGCCCCAGGAAATGATTTATGTTTTACTTTATTTTAGAGAACTTATATTGCTGGTGAACGGGGGGTGGGGGTGGGGGTGGGGGTGTTTTAAAGGAGTTTCACTAAATGTTAATAAACAGTGTCCCAGAATCAGGGGGGCAAGTGGGAAATCAGTTATTCAGGAATAGAAGAGAACACCCCTCATGAATGGAGTAGAGTAGAATAGAATTAGAATAGAATAGAATTAGAATAGAATAGAATAGAATAGAATAGAATAGAATAGAATAGAATAGAATAGAATGGATATTACATTACATTACAGAATAGAATAACAGAATATAGTTTATTTGGCCGAGAGTGATGAGACTCTCAAGGAATCTGTCTCTGGTGCAGAAGCTCTCAGTGTAACATGCAAAGCAACAGAGTAATAGCAGTCATAATAATGACCCCAGTGACCCCAGAGTGGTCTCTCTGGGAGGGCTTCAGCAGGTGACACCCCTTTTGTCTGCTAGGGAAGGACTCTGCAACCAGGCTTCCCTGCCCCCCTTCAAAACTGGGTTCTGCCAGCGTGAGCCTGGCCGTGCAGCTTTTCTACCACACTTTAATTTGAAGTAAGCAAAGTATGCACTGCTTTAGGCTGTCACCTGGAAGTACCAGCATGCCCCCCTCCTCCTCTGTGGTCACAGTTGCTCCTCCTCTCCATGGGCATTTTTGGGACAGCCGTGTCCAAGGAGAGGGGGGGAGTGGGCCCACCTGGAGCCCACCAAGCTTTGTGAGCCGAGTCTCAGGCAGATCCGTTTGTCATTTCCAATAAGCATCAATCCACCAGCTCCTTTCTCCCCATGCCTTTAGTTACTACCAGGTCTTGTTATTATAGCCTCTCTGGATAAAAGTAGAATTGTAGCATTTCTTGTGATATCCATCCCCTCCCTGTCTTAAAGGCTGACCTTGAATGCCTGTGTCCCCTTCTCTCCATTTGCTCCAAAGACAGTCAGGGTGGGGCAACCTTCACTTTCCTCCTCACTGCCTCCTGATCTCCAGAGCCATCTTCATGTCCTGCTAATGGTTGCTGCGTATCTCAAGAGCATCTCTCTACTCCTCTATGCACCCACCATCATAACTGAAAAGAAGTCGTACTTACTCAGTCACAAAATCCAGTTTCTCTACCCAGTTGTGAATGTCAGGTTCTTGCTGAACGACAACAACGATTTTCATGAACGTAGAAGCCATGTGTATCTTTTATGCACACGGAGAGCATTTGCATCAAAGAAAAATTCCTTCTGTGTCCAATCACACTTGGCCAATAAATAATTCTATTCTATTTTATATTATCCTATTTTATCCAATCTTATCCTATCTTATTGTTCCCTATCCTATTGTTTCCTATTCTATTCTGTTCTATTCTATTCTATTCCTTATTCTATTCTATTCCATTCTGTTTATTCTATTCTTATTTCCTATTATATCCTATTATATTCTCCTCTATGCTCTATCCTCTATTCTATTCTATTGTATATTTTCTATTCTATATTGTTCTGTTCTATTTTATTCCATTCCATTCCCTATCCTATCCTATCCTATCCTATCCTATCCTATCCTATCCTATCGTTATACCAAATGGCCTGCGTATAAACAACTGTTTACACTGTTGATTCAATCTGGGGAAAAATATTTAACGCCTTTGTATACTTTGAGGATCATTTGGTCACCGATCTGTGCTTGATGGGCCACTGTGAGTTTTGCACCTCCCTCCTGAAGCGTTTGCCGTCCCCGGAGGAGCTGGAGGAGAAGCCGGAGGCGATGGATCACGTAGGTCTACCTTTCTCAAATACTGCCTGTCTGGCAATCAGGATTTCCTGATGAACTGATGAAATTCTGGATGAAACCTTAGACTGTATAAAACTGTAAAAATATCAATTCCTAATGGCACATGGCTTTTCTGTACCGTCATTATTTTTGGAGAAGACAAAATTGTGTGCATTGCCTTTTGAAACCTGTGCTGACCAGTGGGGCGATAGGTATAGTGACACAGGTGGTCCTTGACTTACAGCTGATCGTTTAGCCTTTGCGAGCCACGTTAGGACATGGAACCAGGATATTCTCGCCTCGGGATTATTAAATTCCGAAAGGCAAAAGCCAGGCCTGAGTAGGGTTCCTGGTGGCCCTCCCTTCTCTGAACCCCAGGCTCCTTTGTAGTTTTTGTGTTGCAGGACCTACAAAGAGGTTTTCCGGTGGGTGATACAGGACTTTCTGGAGAAGCCAGGCAGCGAAATCGACATCCGTCCCCACGCCCGACTGTCCCTTTCAGCGATGGCCAGCAAGACTAAAACCATGCTAATAGACGAGTAAGCGGTGCTGCCAGGTGGAAGGTCTCAGCCTCCCCTCTGAAACTCTTAGCTCCCTGCTACCCTCTATTGGTCGCCTAGAGTTTTGCAGCCCATACCCAACGTCTAATTTCCTCACAGCCACTGCAAAATATCCCCCCCCCCCCCATCTCAGCGTCACTGTGTCAGGAGGACACAATTCCAAAATAAATCCCTGGGTGTGGCCACCTTAAAGTCTGGCAGGGAGCTGGGGAAGGATTTATTGAAACAAACCGGTCACGTGATCAGCTCAGCAGAGCTCCAGATCCACTGCAGCCCCGTTGTGGGAGCCCGAAGTCTGCCAACTCCTGCACGGAAAGACCTGTTGGATAAAGCAAGATGGGGAAGGGTCCCAAAGAGGCCGGAGGGAAGTGGCCCCTCTGTGTTCCTTTGGCTCAGTAGAAGAGCCACGATTGGCCTGCTTTCCCTGACTCGCCTTGTTGAGGGATCCGGTGGATTCTTCTCCTGGGGCCCATTCCCCCACCCCCACCCCCACCCCCCGCTGCTTTTAGGGCAGAGATGCCTTATGGTTTGCCTCCTGATGGCTTACTTTCCAATATTTCCTTGCTAGATTACACGAGCGAGGCTTTGAGAGATACAGAGAGATATTTACGCAATATATGAAGTTTGGCCCATGTGAGTAGAACCCTCTGGAGCTCCTTTCTCCAAGTGAGGCCTCCGCCTCTCCAGAAGTGCAGGAAGGAGAAAACGTCTTTTCTCCCGTTTCCTGCTGTGAGGAAGAGAGAAAAATCCCCTGGAATCCTGGCCTGGCTGAAATTCTTCATCTGCTCTCCACTGTATTTCAGGCGTCAAAATGAAGTTCAGATTATCAGACTACCCACCCAAACCAGAAACCGCCATCCTAAAGAAACGGCATCCAGAACCCAAAGAGCTACTGGAGGTCAACTTGGAATTCAAAGCTGAGCAATTAAAGGTTGGTGGATCTCCTGGTGGGTTGTGACCTCGTTTGGTGCCCGAAGGCTCATTGAAAAAGGGAACGGAATCCCCTCCATTCTTTTGCCTTGGCTCAACAGAAGATTAAAGTGCTGTGTGCTTCCTCTGACACCCACCCACACCCACACCCACACCCACACCGAGCTGCTTGAAGCCTATCCATGCAGCTGATAGATTTCTGCCAAGCCCCCCCCCCCCCCCCCCCCCCCCCCC